>JAYESD010000006.1:104010796-105210796 GCA_036927565.1 Tuctoria greenei | reverse complement strand
TCTACGTGTTGATAGAGACTATTGCCGGAGCTACCAAGCTCCAGCAATGGACAATGCCGGAGCTTCTAAGCTCTGACAACCTCTGGGGACCTTCACTATCGAAGACTTCGGACCTAAATTCTACAAGTTCGGAGCAAATGCGTCTTCAACAAAACTCAATATCCTTTTGGTACATGTTCACAATCAAATTGTGTACATCTACTAGGGGGCTAAGTGAAGATAAAGATGTTGAAGAAAAAAAATGAAATTCGCAAAAATTTGGGGATTTCATTCATCTGGAGACAGAAGGTTACATCTGGAGACAAGGGATTACAAAATTGAGGAAGAAGAAGAGAAAATACAAGTGAGAGCTAAAAGAGATGGTCCTAGACCCTATGGAAGAACTCGGCGACCTTCTGGGCGACCTCCGACACGCTGGCTCTGGTAGCTTCGCCTTCTCCTTCGACGGGGCCTTCAAGCACCGGGTCCAGAGGAAATTGAGGGTTCCGGCTGGTGTAGCACGTCAGCACGTATTCTGTGACGTTCCTCGCCAGGGATTGCCCCTCGACCTCCAGTTGGTCCGCGATGACGTCGCCCACCTTGGAGAGCTTGCTACCTGCTGCACTCAACGCCTCCAGCGCAAGGTCCGGCTCCGGCTCCGGATCATCCGGGCGCACGGGGCTGAAACCCATCGGCATCAGCGCATCATTGGCCTTGCCCAGGAACTCCCAAATCTGCAGGGAGTCCGCCGTCCTCAGGCTCTTCACCTCTTCCAGGGATCTCTTGGCTGCCGTCAGTTCGGAATTCTCACGGGCGAGGCGCTCAACTTCTTTGGTGTTTTGCTGAATCTTTGCAGCAACCCGCCTCTCAAGTCTTCCGAGCTCCTCCTCCCGGAGGTGGATCTTGTTCCGACGATCGACCAGGTCTTTCTCCCTAGCCTCCACTTTCTTCTCCCGGGCAACAAGGGCACACCCGTATTCGTAGAGTTCCTGCCCCCGCACCCAGGTCTTCTCCTCTTCCTCGAGGCAGCGCTCTTCCAACTTCTTAGTGCGCTCCTCGAGGCCCTTGTCAGCCAGAGCTACTTTCTCGGCGAGCTCCTCTTCCCTCCTCAGGACATCATCCCGCAGCTCCAGGAGTTTTTGCTCTTCGTCCTCGAGCTGTCTCTCCCTCCCTTCGAGTGCCTCTCGGCGCTTGATGAGTGCAGCGTTGATGGCCTCAAGCAGTTCGTACCGAGCATTGGCCGCGTCGTTGGCAGCCTTGGCCTAATCGTGGATCTCCCAGGATTGAGTGTCGAGGGCATGAGTCATGCTCTCCCTTTCATCCAGCAGCTTATCCCAGTACTCCAGGCGGATCTTCTCCCGCTTGATCCACTCTTTGTCGTCCGCTAGCCTCGACTGCGCCAGCTTAGTCTCGAAGTGGAGCCGATTACGCCACCGCCTAAGGGTTTGGCGCTCCTCTTCAAGAGCCTTGCTGTCATGGAAGAAGGCCAGTTGGACCTGACGCAGACTAGAGCAGGCGTTGTCGATAGACATCGACAACGGGATGGGCTCCGGACCTGCTGGGGTCTCCTCCGCTGGTTCCAGCGGGTCTTCACAAACAAAAATTGGGTCCCACTCTACGAGAGCGGAACCCTGAGCTTCCAAGGCGCTAGGGCCGTCCTCCGGGATGGCCTCAGTCGCCATCGAAGAAGGCCCCGCCGCCAAGTCTTCATTCGCCCCCTCGGGCAGGGGGCCAGCGACTTCGCTTGGGCATTCCGGCTCGGCCGCAGGTACCATCGACGTCGTCGCCTCCGGAGCAGGAGCTACTACTAGCTCTGGCCGGGACACCTCTTCCGAGGGAGGCTCGAGCTCCCTCGCCTCTTCAACCGCCGGCTCTGTGACCGGCGCTCCAACAATAACCGGCTCAGCGACCGGTGCTTCGGAGGTAACCGACTCAACTGCCGGAACTACCTCGACTTCCGGCTCGCATGCTGGCGCTTTAGTCACCTCCAGCTCAATCGTCGGGGCTTCGACAAGTTCCGGCTCTGAGGCCGGGACTACTACTTCCTCCGGCTCTATAGCTGGAGCTTCCACCACTGCAGCACCAGGACCCGGAGCTTCAACCTCCGAGACAAGTGCCGCTGGCGTGTCTTCACTCCCGTGGTCCGGCGCTACCACGGGAAATTCTGGGGACGAGTCGAGGTTCATGACCACGACAGCCGGCGCCGGAGCTGTCGCAGCCTCAACCACCACCTGGGGCGGCACCGGGACAGGAGCAGAAGCTCCCCCGGCCTCAGACATCGTGGCCGAGGGTGAAGCTTCACTCCCCTTCTTGGGGACGCTGCAGAGGATGGATAAAGAAAATTAACAAACAATCGCTACAATTAAAAAGTTAACCAAGGTAAAGATCAAAAATTACCTTAGAAGGCTTCCGCACCAGCTTGCGCGGAACCTTTTTCCCGGACATTCTGGGCTGGCCATGGTCGGTGTAGGAGCTCCGGGAGGCCCCCCAGAACTTGTCGCAGCCACGGGCGTTTCCCGGGTTGAGGCTCTCCTCGATCGGGAGGAACCCCTGGCCCTGGAGGCTCCCACCGTCCCAGGTGCCGGAGTCGTGCACCCGGAGCTAGCACCCCTGGAGGGCTCCACCACAGGGACAAACGCGCTCCGGGAGGATCCCACTGCAGGAACAATATCGTTCCGGAAGGACCCCACTACGGGGACAGTCGCCACGGCGGCAGAAGATCTTCCTCCCTGGGGAGAAAGAACCGAGGCGGAAGTAGCGGGCCTAACGGACCTTCCGTCGGCATGTCGTAGCTTCCTCTTCCGACTCTCCGGCTCCTCCGCCAGCTCCTTGCCCTTGCCGATGACCTGAACCCTCGGCCGTGGAGCAGGGACCGAGCCGTCTTCGGGCACCCCGGGGATTGCCACCCGGGTGGTTGGTCTTCTCTCGACGACACCCAGGTCGTCAAGCGCGGGCATCGTCCGCCGGAGCTCCCTGCTGAACTCCACTTCCATGTTCAGGGGGAGAAAGGCCGACGGTGGAGTCAAGTCATCACCGTCGACGTCGATGCCGTGCTGGAATTTCTTGAGGTGGAACTCCAAGGTCTTCCCCACCATGTTGGACTTCAACCCGGTCTCAACCCGGTCCTCGTCCATCACACTGTTATGGGCCCAGGCGAGCTTCTCCCTCCTCTTCAGCGGCGCCCACCTGTTGGCCAGGAAGTTGCAGAACACCGCCTGTGGAGTCAATCCTCCCTCCACGTATCGGCGGATCCTGGTCAGGGCAGGGTCGAAAGCTTCCGCCAGCACCGGAACTTCACTCCATATCGACGTGTTGATGCCGGGCAGACCGTCTGACAGCTCCAACCGCTCATGCTCCTCCACCCTGACGACTATCCAATCTTTCTTCCAGTCATCCCACTTCCCGGAAGGGAACGATCGGAGGTACTTGAATGGGCACTTCTTGCGCTTCACGAAGTAGTAGAAGCCAAGGTACTCATTGCTCCGGCCGGTGGTGTGAACGGTGAAGAAGGTTCGGAAGAGCTCGACGCAGGGGGGGATGCCCACCCACATCTCGCAGAAGTGGACAAAGATGGACACGAGGAGAATGGAGTGAGGGCCAAGGTGGTATAGCTACAGACCATAGAAGTCTAGCAGCATCAAGAAGAAAGAAGAAAAAGGTGGGATCAGCCCCACCATGGCGTACGAAGAAAAGTACACCATCTCGCCAGCGCGCTCCTTCTCAAAGCGGAGCTCCCCGCCGGCACGGACCAAGCGGTTGAAGAAGTCCGAGGACCACCCCATGAGGGCCCGGACCTTCTTCAAATCTTTGTCGGTCTTCAGGCGACTCTCACGCAGGCCCAACTCCATCGCGGCACAGCTAGACAAGAGAAGAGGAGCAAAGTACGAGTCGGGAGTTTGAGCGCAAGATCAGATGAGAGGCATAAAGAACTCTCGACGGTGCGCGCTTTCCTTCTTAAGTAAGCCCTCACAACACTTAGATGGAAACCGCAGGGAAGTCGAAGATACTACTCAAGAATTCAACCCAGCCGATGACAAGAGGGCCCGGGACCACCCGGACGATCAAGTCGAGGCTCTTACCCAGGCGAACGGTTGTCATCACGAGGCGGGAAACCCAAAGGCGGCGGCCTGACAGGGCGCGCAGAACCGATACGGTTTTCATATCGGGAACCGCGACCTTCAATTGCGTGAGATCCGCATGTCAAAGATCTCATCTGCCGCCTGAGGTGCGCCACGCGGCGGGATCTAACTGTAAAACCCTGCCAACGGCACCTCCGAAGACCCTTGAAGACCCAGTTCAAGAGTCGCAAGGATGGACCCACCTCCGACGGAACGACTTCACCCCAGTGACCTTCCTCGGAGGTAGGTCCAGGGGGCCACTGTCGGTACCCTAAAAACCGTACACCCCCTGAGGTTACAAAGATCTCGAGGGAAGGCCGTCTACTTGGATTGAAGACCCTCGGAGGCCCACTTGTCAGACATGACCGGACCTGCTTCTCCAACATGGTTAATCCCTAGGTCGCCACGTGTACTGCCAAACCGGAGCTACCGCCCACAAGGGGGAAGCTCCGGGCCAAGTACCGAAAAGGCACCTCCGGACTTAACCCCTGACCGAGAGAAGCTCCGGACCTGACACGTGTCAGATAGCCCCGGAGCTACCTGCTCCCCACAGCAAGCTCCGGAGCTGCCACGTGTCCAAACGTCGGAGCTGGCAGCCTCTAACCTCCGGAAGACCTTGTAACGGCTCCGGATCTTCAAAGGAGAGCCAAGGACTTCAAGACCCGATTAAGCGTCATTAATGCCATATTAATGACGCTTAAACGGACGATCTTAACACCAGTAACGACACTATCGGAGCCCGTTACAGAATCATTAACAGCAATTAATCGTGTATCAATACTAGTAACCGCCGGGGCCACATGTCGGGCCAGGCTAGCTTGTAACGGTCTGTCCTTGTACTATAAAAGGACAGGCCGACGATACACGCAGGGGGGGGGGGACAGACGTTCACGGACGTTGACAGGCAATCATACGTGACAATCTAATACAACACCAACACACCCGTGGAGTAGGATATTACGCTCAGGCGGCCCGAACCACGTAGATCCTTGTGTCTCCTGTGTTAAATCGCAATTCACCTTCTTGAGTCTCCGCGCACCCACACCGAACCACAAACTCCTTCAACACTTTAGCAGTGTCAGGAGATCTGCCGACTCCAACAGTCGACAGACCCTTATCCTCCTTTCTTCCTTAAATCGGCGCGTGTGTATTTTCCTGGACTGCGGGTACCTTCTCTTGAGATGCAAGTTCATCCTTTTGAATTGTTGGCTCGTCTTCTTAGTTGCCTCCTTGTGGCTCATCCACATGAGGTTCCTCCTCCTCATGTGATTCATCTTCATCTTCCTCACGTGGATCATCTTTATCTTCGTCATCACCATAAAACTCAACCTCTTCAGGATCTTCCTCCATTGTGTTGGAGTGCTCATGTTCAACTTCTTTTGCGGGGGAGCTCACTTCCTCCTCTTCTTGATCGGTTCCCTTGGTTCCTTGTAAGGCCTGCTTCTAGGAGGTGGCATATGGGCTTTCTTGTGCGCTGTCATTTTAGTGTGAGGCATCTATGGAGAAAACATGAGAACATTAGAGGAAAGTGTAAATGCAATTATGAAATTGCAGCAGTCGTAAAATAGGTAAGAGGATGTGTAATAGCTCAAAAAGATGGAAAAGAGGTAAAAATTGTAGCAACAACAAAACCATACATTTTTCTATCAAAATATAACTAGTAAAGAGTAAAATAGTGCAGAAATAAGAAATTTTGAAGGGAAAGAAGTCCTAAGTGTTTGAGGTGTTCATTCTACCTAGACTTGCATCCTACGGTCAAACACGATTTTGATACAGATTTGTGACACCCAGTTCTGAGAATGAACCCAGTGTGACGTATATGTGCGCCCAGGATGTTCAAATCACATACACGAGTGCATCACAAATGATATTCAGATAATAACCATGTTTTGAATAATAAATAATACCTTATTACAATATTCAAATAGTCTCAAATCACAAGTTCTAATAACATTGTAGCGGAAAAACAAAGCACTAGCAGACTCCATCTCCACGGACATTTGATGGTAACACGCATGCCTATTACTCCTCAGAATCCTCCGGATACTCCAAATTATCGCCTGTTACTGAATTAATATTGGAATAACAAGAGTGAGCACATGTCGTACTCAGCAAGTGTTGGAAAATATGACATGTAAATTAAACAAGATCAACAATAATGGTTTATTGCAGAAAAGTACATTTCTTTCATAAAAACAAGATATGCGACTTATGATTACTATATGCGGTCAAATCCCATAATAACCCAAATACCATTAGTACCATATCCAATATAATCAATTCGACATAATTAATCAAAATCATCCATAATTATCCATAACCATCTATATCCAACTCATCACAACCAAACCCATATCCCCATCCCAATTTCAATTCCAATTCCAACCATTATTCAATACTCACCTTCATACTCTAATCATGTGAGGGTCTAGGTCGCTCATAACCAGGAGCACGGCTATCATGATAGTTTTACACTTTATAGAGGTTGTACCACTTTACCCACAAGTTTGTGATTTCATCATCTTTCAATGACTAAGAACCTCCATTATGCCGTCTCACACTTCTGTTGATGTGTGGCTAAGAGATCAAAAAATAGCCTTTTACAAAGTTACCACCAGCATGTGCGAACCCACTAAGGTTTCACTGGAGGTGATGTCTCCAACTGAGCACATCCATCTAAGGGCCCCCTCTTGTGCCGCTCGGATCCCAGGGTAGTCCCGCCACTATTGCAAAGCCAATCGAATCCCATTCACCAAGCCTTCTATATGATCCGAACAATGCTGGCAATGCACTTATTAATTGGCTAAGCCACACCCATACTAGGCCCTATGGTGGCACTGTAATCTTGGGTGGTCGCTCCACGAACCGATCTTTAGACCTAAAGCAAGCAAAACCACCAAATCATCTAACCCATTCCACATAACCTGCTTGCTTAGATCCTTAGGTTCCATGTTGCTACGGGTCATTATCATCATTCACATAGTTCACATGATTTAAGTTCATAATCAAGTTATTTAGTCATTTTTGTTCCTAATTAAGTAAAGCAAAGAAAAAGTGTAAAATACCCTTCCTGACTCACTACTTACATCCCAAGCGACAAGGATGGGCATACAAGTCTCATAAACTCCTATCATGGGCTTTCCCATCAATTTGACACAAGCATGCAATTTTGAAACAAAATATTTCAAAACAGGATCAAAATGTTCAATGGCACTCGCCTTTCTCTGGTGGCTGGTTTGGATCGAGAGCTTCAAAGTTCTGGTGTTGAAGGTCCTCGTAAGCACCCTCAAGAGAGTTTCCTTCTATTTCACGTGACAAACATGTGAAACAAGCATTACAATCAATAAATGCTCATATACTACACAATATGTCATGATATGCATGAATGATGCAATTATGAGGTAGTATACGTTATTAAGTTACTAATATTGCTTACTAACTGGCCACGATTAAGTTTTAGTTTTTTGAGTAAGTTTCGAGTCATTTTCGGGAAAATTGTGGAAGTTTCAGTAATTTTAGGAATTCAGAGGCCGGACTAGTTCGCACTGGGGCCAGACATGTTAGCTCTAGACTAGACTAGTCCGCTCTGGACCGGACAAGTCCACTATGGTCCAGGGTTTTGCGAACTTCCCAACTAGGGATGGTTTGAATCAAGTGTGGGGTCAAAATTGATGTGGAAAGTTGGATCTCGGGTAGTTACATGAATGCAACAGTCCAACAGTCAAAGATTGGGCATAACGCGTGAAACTTGACAAGACCTGTTGACAATGAATCGGCAGCAAGACGTAGAAGAATAGCGTTGACATCGAAGAGTTGATGAAGAAGAACGCAGCAACGAGGACAATCTTGCTTGATCCTTCCATTTTCCTCTTCTTCTCCTTCCTCCTCCTTCTCTTCCTTCTCCTCCCTTCCTTGCGGCGAGAACTTCCTCTCTCAAGAACGACGGCTGATAGTGAGAAACGACAGGGTGGTGGGGTTTTCTCACGTGGGTAGGGGTGAGAGGGGGTCTTTGGGTTGTTTAGATAGGGGGAGGAGTGGTGGGTTAGGGTGAAATCCTAGTAGGAGTTGGTGGGGATGGGTAGGGGCCTTAGTGGTGTCCCACTTGGGCTCCTTGCGAGTGGGGCACAACGTTGTAGGGCCTAAATATGTCAATTACCTAATAACACATCGTGGGGGGGGGGGGGGGGGAATAAGAATTTGAGTTGAAACCCTACCGGACTAGTTTGTATGAAGGTCGGACAAGTCCATTTTTGGCTCTGTTATCACAACGGACTAAGTCTATTGTTAAGAAGACAAGTCCGTTGTACCATAGCGATAAGGGATTATGGACTAAAATGCAACTATCTGGACAAGTCTGGGGCTTTACAGTTTCAAAATTGTGCTAGTTCGTAATGTTAACGAACAAGTTCGGACGGGAACAGTAGCAACGCTGGAGTAGTCCGTACCAAATAATGGACAAGTCTGTTGCTCTGAAGAACCTGAATTTGCCAGAGTGTACGGGTACACCGGACTAGTCCGGGGTGAGGTCCGAACAAGTTCGTACCCAAAATTGATTTTGATGGTTATTTTTCCTCTAATTTGTTTTAATATTGTTTCTTTTTGTAGTGTCTTATGCTCAAAATGTATGGGGATGTATGCATTGTATGATGAATGAAAATGAGGGTCTTACAAATCTTTGCAGAGTGTTAAAAACTATCATGATAGTCGTGCTCCATGTCACGAGCATTTGGACAACTTCTATGATTAGAGAATGAACTTGGTTTTGGAATAGTTTGCGTATGTCAATTGAGTATGGTTTCGGTTATGTCATATGAGCATGGTTGGTTATGAGAAGTTATAAAATTGGCATATGGTTATTATAATACTTGTTGGCTGGTTATAAATGAATTATGATGGCAAATGAGAATGTCGATATGTGATATGATAATTACTTTGGTTATGTTGGGATTTAAACAAACCTAGGCATTGAAGGTTGCTTTTACGTGCTTGTGAACTAAAACTAGCTTGCTACAATGAACTATTTGTTTTCATTCTTATTTTTAGCTACATGTTATACTTTCTCACACTTTCTGAGTAGGACATGTACTTATTCTTGCTACTCCCACAATTAATTCAGCTACAAGAGGTATTTTGGAAGACTAGGTAGATCACTAGGCGCGTGTACTACCGTCGATTGCTTGTGGAGTTGGAGTCGCATACGCTAGATTATTTTCCACTGCAATAGAATCAAAGTATTTATATTATTCATGACATGGTTATTTCTATTTATCATTTGTGATGTATTTGTGAATGCGTGATAAACATCCTAGACACAAACACTGCACTTGGTACATTTTCAAGACCGGGTTTCACAAATTGGTATCAGAGCCGTGTCGACCGTAGTACGCAGCCTAGGTAGAATGGACACTCTAGAACACATAGGAACACTCCTATAATATGTTATTTTCAAATTGCTTGTTGCTGCATTTTATTTTTTCAATTCAGCCATCGTAAAGTGTTATTTACTGCTATGTTTTCAATGCAATTTGAAACATGTTTATTGTGCTTGCTGCTGCAATTACTACTCATATTTTCGTGTAAAATGCATGGTTTTTGCTGCTGCTATGTGTGGGTAAATTCTCTTTGTTAGCTGTTGCGTTTCCATCCCTTTTTCTTCTTTTTTGAACATCCGCATCCTCTACTTTAATTGCTAATTGCTGCTGCAATCTTCGAACTATTTCATGTCTCATCGCTAATGACTCTCTGTTAAGGATGTAGGTTTTATTTGTGAAAATCATTCTTACAAAAATTTATCATTCTCTTACTTATTTTGACTTATTTCTTTCTTTTCTCCTTCCATATCCAACACATTACTTTTGCGAAAGTTTTATATGACCACACTAGCGTTTGTAAGGACCCATAAAAAGTAGGAGCATTCGAAAAAAATCGAAAGAGTACACATCTCAAGGAGGAGACATTCAAGACACACTTCATGTGGAAGAGTTCTGTATGGAAGAGCAACCGACCTTGCATAATATGATGCCTACACCATTTCGTAGTTACAATACATGTCTCGTAATTAGGATTTAAGCCTACCCTTGAAAGAAATGTAATAAATGATTAGTTCGTTAGTGTTTGATTAAGTGTGGTGCGCTGATTGTATGTTTGCTTGCTTTGTGTGTGCTTGTATGTGCGTGTGGAATGTTTTGGCATTTATCCACATCCTCATTCAGTATAAATAATGCATTATTTCGGATCATACACCTTAATTCATATAGTTGGGGATTCCTTCTATCTCTCTCCTCTATCTCTACTTCAATAGAAGATGGACACAACTCGAAGAATCACTATTTCGTACGAAGCTACATGGGAACGTGAATAATCTATCAAGAGTTTCCTCATATCTTCTGTCATCCGTTCGATCTCGAAGGCGAGATTCCTTTCAAGGGTGTAGATTGTAACATCTTGCTTTTTCAAAAAAAAAATGTCTAAATAAATTTAAATGTGAATTTAAAATTTTATGTTACATTTTTTTCATCTCTTCTCCGATCCATACTAATTTCGAGGACGACATTCATTTTAAGTGAGTTAGAATTGTGACACCCCGATTTTTAAAATTAGGCCAATTAAACTGTAAATAGAAATATAGAATTTAAATAATAGAAGGAATATAATTTTATAAAGAAAAGATATAACATCACATCTTGCATTTGCATTCATCCTTAGATATTAAAAATTATTTACTAAAACAAATATAGTAAAAATAATTTAATTAGTAAAAATTATAGAAGAAAAGAAATATAGGAAATTAGATAAGAAAATAAAAAGAAAGAAAAATAATAACTCAAAAAGGTAAATTGGAAATATAAATAATAAAGGAAAAAGAAACAAAACAAAGAATAAAATAAAAATGTAGGATCGAAGAGGACATGAAAAGCTACCAAGGCGGTGAATGGTAGATTTAAAACTTTTTCAGCGGAAGCAATAAAAACCCCTCGGTAGAAAATGATATGTTAAAGAAATCGTGTATGAGACTAATATAAATGTGTTTCACTGTGAAAAAAGTGATAGATATCAGAGAAAATCAAGTAAAAAAGACGACACAACAAGAATCACTCAAATCCGTCGAGAGAAACCCAAGTTACGATCGAAACATCGAACAAAGGTAAATCTGTTCTACCGAGTAAAAACAGATCTGTAATTTTGCAAAGAAACTCGTGTCGATCGAAAACCACAAATCCAATGACCGTGAAATTTTGAAAAATGATATAAAATCAAGTTTTGAAAACAATCCAAAAAGAATCACGTCAATCGGATCTGTAAACCTCGAGTTATGATAAAACCACCGCAGAAAGGTAATGCTGTGCAGAAACTCGACGAGAAAAACTTGTCTGAAACAAGTCGGACGAATAAGGCACAAAAGTTCATTTAAACTACGAATTTTATTCAATATAACAGAAGATTAACAGCCCAAAAGTCATCTACCACGAGCTCTGGCCACCCTTGCTTATATAACCAGCCTGAAAGCCAACTCAACTCTTACTAGGACTCTAATCCTACTCAATTCACGAATCGAAACTTTCCATAACTGCTCAAGACTCTTCTATACGCAGATAGAAGCAATCTTAAGACTTCCAAACACCTTAGAACCGTATCCCACATTCCTAAAATAACTCAAATTCATGACCTACACAAAATCCTATCATAACCATCTCAAAACTTTCCATATTTGAGTCAAAACCAACTCAGCCGCAGCCTGAGTCCATAACCTAGTCGGTTGGACCTTTCCGACCAATTTTTTAGGTCCACATCTCTTCATCACGCCTCGGAAACATGTAGCCACGTCCATGAACTCCTTGCACACATGCAAACACCTTCCAACAACGTCCATGATACCTTCATATGCAATGTTCTTGATCCAAACATGTTGCGCGACCTCCTGACCAACTCAACCACAATTCCTCCAGAACATGGTTGTTGAACCTTATCTTCCCCGTAAGACTAGTTCAATGGATCCCGTTACGAGCCATGTCTTGAACTCAAGAAACACTTGCACATGAATAAACAAACAATACTTCCGAGCACAAGTCCTCAACTTGACTCACGTTAGTTCTGAAACCACAACTCCTTACGTGAGCACCTCACATAAGAATGTTGCAAACCATAGCAAAAATGATATCAGCTATATCCACCAAAAAACTTAGTAAAAAAATACTAAGCAAACTTTCCATAAGTGTAAAGCAAGTTCGAAACATTACACAAGAAAAAGAGGAACATTGCGATCAAGCTCCGAACCTTGCAAAAACGAACCGGAGCTTGAGCTGGAGCTTACCAAAGCTAGTCATAGCTAGCGTTGGAGCTTCACCAAAGCTAGTCGGACCTAGCGCCAGAGCTTACCAAAACAAGCTGAACCTATCATTGGACCTGCAGAAGCTCGGACCTAGAGTCAGACCTTGGTGAAAAGGTGTTTTGACAGTATTCAAAACTTTTATCGCCATAGCCAATGTATTCAGCACACATAGGTCTCACAAAAAAAGTCACGCATGGCCCAAGCCTGACTTCACGTAGAAGCCTGGCAGCACAAAGAAAAATAAACAGGAAAGAAAAAAATAATATACATATAAATAAATAAATAAAACAGAAAAAATCAAAAGTCAAACCCGGCTAAAGCACCTGGCCAGGAAGCAAAGGAAAGTCAACTGCCGTATAAGAACCTGGCGCACTGCCATGCAAAAAAAAACAGAAAAAAAAAGAACTACCGCCAGCCACAAAAAAAAAGATAACAAAACTACCGTGGACACCTTACCCACGACTCGAAACCGATTAGTTCGTTAGTGTTTGATTAAGTGTGGTGCGCTGGTTGTATGTTTGCTTGCTTTGTGTGTGATTGGATGTACGTGTGGAATGTCTTGGCATTTATCCACATCCTCATCCATTATATAAATAATGTATTATTTCGGATCATACACGTTAATGCATATAGTTGGGGATTCCTTCTATCTCTCTCCTCTATCTCTACTTCAAGAGAAGATGGATACAACTAGAAGAATAACTATTCCAGACGAAGCTACATGGGAACGTGAAGACGCTATCAAGAGTTTCCTCATATATTCTTTCATCCGTTCGAATCTCAAAGGCAAGATTCCTTTTAAGGGTGTAGATTGTAACATCTTGCTTTTTCAAAACAATTGTCTAAATAAATTTAAATGTGAATTTAAAATTTGATGTTAGAATTTTTTTTTCATCTCTTCTCCAACTTATTCAAGTGACCGAGATCGTGGAGGAGCCGGAGCCCTTGGAGAGTCTACTTCCAGAAGCTAACTTCACCTCTGACTCGCAGCCAGGCAAGCCCCAGTTTGCATTTAAGTGCTATTTCAAAGTTTATATTTGTATCACTTATGTCTAGGATGAACTTTGTTCATTAAGGCTAAGGTGCTTGTTACTCCACTTGCATGACCCACAAATCCCTTGGAGTATTGGTTAGGTCTACAACGCGACGAGTAGAAAATTCCATGCTTAAGTTTTCAGGAATCCAGTAGAAGTCGAGTAGTTGGAATCTACTCGCGAGATAGGATTTTATCACACGGGAAATATTTAGTCAAAGAATGGTTTATGAATATGAAATTGAGCCCGAGCAGTGGGTAGGATGCAGCGAGACATGGTCTCACGTGCGTAGCTCTGCTTGTATCGATTGAGGACCGATCCGT
This sequence comes from Tuctoria greenei, assembly GCA_036927565.1. Lineage (NCBI taxonomy): Eukaryota > Viridiplantae > Streptophyta > Magnoliopsida > Poales > Poaceae > Tuctoria > Tuctoria greenei. The sequence goes on along the minus strand of JAYESD010000006.1, from coordinate 105,197,013 downwards.
GTGTGGCCCTGCTGGACAAGTTTGAACTGTACCAAATGCATATTGGGCATATGGAACCTAGGAAACCGATGTAACTCGATAACTTGGATGTCGAGACATAGCCCACTGTCGATAGGGGTGGGTTTAGGGCAGCAAGGTGTAAATCAGCCGGCGGGCAAAGACACGCTTTGTACAGGGACCTTGTGCCCACGATGGTGGGACCGGTTCGGTGTTTGAGTTTCTAGTGAAAGGTTGTTGCGTATGATGTGGTGAAGAGCACGACACGATCCTTATGTACGGGTGTACGTGACGTGTTATTCGGGTGTCTACTGATTGCAATCACCGTCCCTCGCGGTTATTTGAATACCGCTTGTTCACTGCGCTGTGACGTAGTAAATATTGAAGAAGCTAGGAGAATATGATGTATTGAATTATAATTGTTTTGAAACTTGATTGTTGTCAATTATGATCACTAAATTTACTTTTATTAAACTTATAAGCTGTTGTTAATAACTTGAAAATTAAGGATCAACATGTAGGCGGGTCATTTATTGCAATATCTATGCCTATGTTAAGTATCCCTACATGTAGAGTTCCATGATTAGGTGAGACAGTTAAGTCTTGCTGAGCCTTCGTACTCACAGTTGCTATATTAAGTTGTTTGCAGGTGAGACGTATGATGAAGGGCCCAAAGATGAGGTGATGCCCCCGTTGGGATAATACCGCCGAGTGGGAGCCCTGCACGCTGCCGTGATTTTTTTTGTGTGCCGCTAGTGTGTAGCGTCCCGGGGCTGGACGGCTACACTTTTGCATAGCTAGGATGAGAGTTTAGCTATGAATATTACTTCTATTGTATATTAAGTATTGTAAAAGACTTCCGCTATTTATATAAATACAACTTTGTATTTTATTGTATTCTTTTTGTGTGTGTTGTTGGGTGTCGCATCGCACAGCACCATCGGGTTTAGATCGTCTGTTCAATTCAGTTTCTACGTGCAAAAGTTTTCTAATCCAGTTAGGTAGTATGTTCACCACCTCCTAGCGCACCCTTCTACCAAGAATCAAGGAAAATAATCGAGTGCAGGACGAGCTATTCGAGTTTTCCCCGCCGCCATGGAAAAGCCCGTCGGTTCACCGTTGAAGGAAACTTTGCTGACTATTCCAACCATTTTTCACCTTCAAATCATCTACCTCATGCTCCCAGGAACCTTTCCCGCCTTTTCCTGAGTTGCTTGCGCCATTTCCGAGTGATTTCGACATAGCCAAAACCCTAGCCGCCGCCGCCGCCGCTGTCGCACACGAGTTTTCGGACATCGCCGGCGTTCAACGACCTCCCCATCGTGCTCACCATCCTTGAAAACAATTATGCATCGAGTTTCACGATGAAGGAGGGCCGCGAAAGGGGAACCGGCAAGCTCATCGGTGCAGCGCCGCCGCGGCCGAGTGGCGCATCGCGAGGTTGAAGAAGCCACGCAGGTCCCACCAGTCAGCTGCTGTTTTTCCCTTGTCGGATCTCCTATGGCCACGGGATCAGATGAGGCTGTGCGGGGTAAACCCTGTGGCCCATATGTGGCCCAGCCGTGATTGGGTCATTTAAACAGTGGGACCCAGTTGATTAATTCAAACATTTCCTTTTCCATTTAATTCCAGATTTCATTCAAACTTCTAAAATCAATTTCTCCTAGTAGAATTGCTCAAATAATTCCAAATAAATTCTGGTAGACTCCTCTTGATCTCAACATTACAGGGGTGCAATTTGTTGGACATGAAACTCACGGAATTTTCATAATTAATTCCTTCAATCTAACTTTTTGGGAAATTAATTACCCCTGTTATGTTAATTTGAAAATTACCAATTTTGGTCTGGACACTATTAAAAATACTCTTGATCTCCAGTTAAAATTTCAAGTTCATTGGATTCCATTTACTGGGTGAATCAGTATTTCAAATGTCTATGTAGTTGGAAAATTGTGAAAAGTACAGAAACATTTCCAGAATTTTCCCCAAACTTGTAAAATCAATTTATCCCTGTAGGAAGCTTAGAAAATTATTAAAAAAATCCTAGAACCAATGAGACCCCCTCTACCATGATAATCCACTTTTAGCCATGACAAAGCTCTAGAATTAAAACCAAATTTCAGAGAAGGCTTTTACTTGTTGGAATTTTAGAGACAACAAGCTTCCTTAAACATCTCCAAGTTTTGGTCCAGATCTTCCTCATAGAACCTAGTATCCACTGTAAAAATCCCAAAGCTAATTAAAATTATTTTCTGGACTGATCAGTGTTTATAAGATCTTTTATATAGTTCAATATCACTCATGTACTTTATATATTGCAGATCATATAGTGACCGAGATCGAGGAGGACCCGGAGGCCTTCGACAGCATCCTCCCAGAATCAAACTTCCCCTCTGAGTCACAACTAGGCAAGCCCCGGTTTGCATTTAAGTGCTATTTAAAAGTTTATATTTGTATCACTTATGTTAATGATGATTTTGTGCATTAGGGCTAAGGTTCTTGTTACTCCACTTGCATGACCCACAAATATAAGGGAGTATTGGTTACGTCTACAGCTCAACGAGTAGAAAACGCCATGCTTATGTTCATAGGAATGCGGTAGAAGTCGAGTAGTTGGAATCTACTCGCGAGATAGGATTTATCACACGGGATGAATTGGATCAACGAATGGTTTACGAATATGAAATTAAGATCGAGCAGCGGGTAGGATGCAGCGAGACGTGGTCTAACGTGCGTAGCCCTGCTTATGTCGATTGAGAACTGAACCGTGTGCGGCCCTGCTGGACAAGTTTGAACTGTACCGGATGCATACTGGCTATATGGAAACCAGGAAACCGATGTAATTGGTTAACCTGGGTGTCGAGGCTTACCCTACCATTTTATAGGAGTGGGCTGAGGGTAGCAAGGTGTAAATCTGCCGGCGGGCATAGAAGATGCTCCGCACGGGGACCTCCTGCCTGTTACGGAAGGACCGGTTCGACATTTGGATTTCCTTTGAAAGGTTGCTGCATACAACATAGTATTGAAGTGTGATTTTCTCCACTTCTGAAATGGGTGTATGTGATGTGTTATCCGGGTGTCTACTGATTGCAATCACCGTCCCTTGCAGTTATTTGAGTACCGCTTGTTCACTGCGCTGTGACGTAGTATATATTGAAGAAGCCAGGAGAATATGATGTATTGAATTATAATTGTTTTGAAACTTTGATTGCTTTCCAATATGATCACTAAAGTTACTTTTATTAAACTTGTAAGCTGTTGTTAATAACTTGAAAATTAAGGATCAACATGTAGGTGAGTCATTTACTGCAATATCTATGCCTATATTAAGTATCCCTGCATGTGGAGTTCCATGTTTAGGTGAGACGGTTATGTCTTGCTGAGCCTTCGTGCTCATGGTTGCTATATTAAGTTGTTTGCGGGTGAGTCGACGTATGAGGAAGGGTCTGAAGACGAGGCGATGCCTCTGTTGGGTATACCACCGAGTGGGAGCCCTGCACGCCATTGTGATTGTTTTGTGCTGCTAGTGTGTAGCGTCCCCGGGCTGGACGACTGCACTTTTTCTTAGCTAGGCTGAGAGTTTAGCTATGAATATTACTTCCGCTGTATATTAAGTATTGTAAAGGACTTCCGCTGTTTCTATAAATAAAACTTTGTATTTTGTCATATTCTTTTCGTGTGTGCTGTTGGGTACCAGGCTGTGGGGACCGGAGTCCACACATTCTAGGAATCGCAATTGGGTGGTGTCGTGCGATGCGGCACCCAACAGCACACAAAAAAAAGATACATCATATCACATAAAACAACATGGTATTATACAAGCTTTTTCTTTTACAAATAATATACATTTAAATACACTACAGCGGAAGATAAGTTCGTAGCTCTCGACACTCAAGCCCAAGCCATGCAAAAGACATTCCGTTCAGCCCTAGAACGGAATCACACTGGCAGCACAAAGAAAACATCACGGCGGCGTGCAAGGTTCCCACTCGGCCGTGAACCCCAACAGGGGCAACGCCTCACCAGCAAACCCTTCATCATAAACATCATCATCTGCAACAAACTTAAAATAGCAACCGTGAGCACGAAGGCTCAGCAAGACTTAACCGTCTCCACTAAGCATGGAACTCTATATGCAGGATAAATGTAATATAGGCCAGCAGTTTGCAATAAAAGACTCACCTAAATGTTAGTCCTTACTTTCAGCTTTAAGCAGCAAATTAAAGCTTCATAAATCTGAAATTTAGTGAACAACCTGATTTAAACATACAAGCATCAATACATAATTATTCCATATAGCATGATTCAATAATTTTAGCTCCAAATAAATAACTATGTCACGACTCAGTGAACAATAGGTACTCAATAACCGCGAGGAACGGTGACTCGAATCGATATACACCTGCAGGGATACCCGAATAGCACGACACAGACACCCACACTCGGAGCTGCGACGGCACACTCCACTCATGTTGTATGCAGCAATCATTGACCCGCTACCTACAAGCCGAACCGGTCCCACCGTTACGAGCAGGAGGCCCCCACGCGGAGTACGACGTACCCGCTGGAAGGTTTACACCTTGCTGCTCTCAACCCACACCTATAAGGCGGTAGGGTATGCCTCGACGCTAAGGTGGACAAGTTACATTGGTTTACTGGGTCCCATATATCCGGTATGCCTTCAGTACATTCAAACTTGCTCAACAGGGCCGCACACGGGTCGGTCCTTAACCGACACAGGCACAGCTACAGCTCACAGGTCCCTATGTCCTTCTGCTCCTACTCCATGCCCGGTCTCATTTTTAACCAAATGGTGAATCTTTCACTCGACCAGTCCCGTGTGAACCAAATTCCTGAACTCGTGAGTAGATTCCAACTACTCGACTTCTACCGAAGCAACTATAAATTAAGCATAGCATGGACACATCTAGGACTTAACCATCTACCCTTCTCTCATGAGTTCTCTGGTCATGCATGTGAAAAACTCCAAGAAAATCCTAGACTTAATGCACATACATCCTAACCCATTAAGTGTGATACAAATAAAATTTAAAACACTGGTAAATGCAAACTGGGGCTTGCCTGGCTACGAGACGGGGGTAAAGTTAGTCTCCAGATTGATTACTTCCAACGCCCCGGGGTCTCCTCGAGCTCGGCAACTATTCGATATTCAAAGAAAAATGCAATTGAATCAATATTGGTATTATTGCATATTTTAAGGAAAAGACAGTTAAGTATATTAAATGAAGACCACTGGTCCGGGAAATTTTACATAGGGCACTAGGCACTATGGGTGAGGTTGTGGCAAAATTTCGGCTAAGTTCATGGAAGTATCCTTTGTATAAAATTCAATGTATAAAAACCCTTCCCAGAATTTTCATCGGCAACCTGGGACTTTAACATGGCTAAAAGTTGGTTTTATGTTTAGAGAAGGTAAATATTGACTCAATAAATTTTTTTTCATAATATGCTAAGAAATCTACTGTGAGATATTGAATTTAGAAGTTTGGACAAATTTCTGAAATGTTTCTGGACATTTTGGAATTTTCAGGTACATAGAGATTGGAAACACAATTTAGCTATTCAATTGACCTCAAATGGACCTGTAACTTTTACTGGAACTCAAAGGAATTATTTGAAACTATGTGGACAAATTTGAGAATTTTTGAATGAATGGAGCACAAGTAAATAATTCCAAATTCATTTTGCTTCATGGAATTATTGGGGATAATTTATGGATTTTCATACAGATCCAAGTGCACCACTTGAAATTACAGATCATCCTAGGAGATATGGATTTTCCAAGTTGGAGCAATTTCGGGAATAAAATTCCAATTGGAAACATTTGAATAAGGGCCGGGCCCACAGGTTTAAAATAGGCCAATCGCTGGGCAGCAACACAAAGGGTTACTGGGTTAACCGCGTAGTCACAAATGATCCTGCTGCCACACCAGATCCGAGCGAGGTGAAGACTCACTGGCCGGTGGGGCCTGGGTCACTGCTCGCACGCGACCGCGGCGGCGCCTCGTCGGACATCTCGCCGCCCGTCGATCCACGGCACAATACCTCCCTAAACTCGCCACCTAGCCATATTTCGAGGTGCTGAGCACGTCGATGGGGTCAGCGCATGCCGGCGATGGCCGGAAGAGCTTGCGCGATGGCGGTGGCTGCGGTTAGGGTTTCGGCCATGTTGGCCGAGCCCTACGGTGGGCTAAAACGGCCGGGAAAACCTCAGGAAGCTTCATGGAAGCATGAGGAACAAGAATATGGGCATAAGAAGGAGAGAAAGGGTTTGGAAGATGGTGGCGATGATGGACTGAGGAGGTGAAAATCGGCGGTTGGGGAAAAATGGTATTCTGACTCGATTTCCTGATAAAACTCAATGAAACTTCTTTGAATTGACGCGTCTGGTCATGTAGAACAACATAGCACACGTGCACAAGGAATAATCAACGATAGGAAAGAAATTTCGTGCACGACCTAGCTCGGCTCATAATCAAAGTTCATCAGAAGGAATAGAAATACGGGGGCTGGGAGGCATGGCAAGGGCTGAAACTTCACGAGCATGTTCTACATGTAATTGCACACCTTTTTCCTTCAAGGGACAAGGCGAGTTGACGGCTGTATCGTTAGGTCGACGATGATCAGAGAGGCGGCAAACAGGTGAGTCTTTTTGGCGTCCACTATTTCACTTCGATTGGCATCGGGAAGGCTCCGGCTGGGCAAGAAAATGGTCAGGGAGGTGCGCACGACCTTGGTGAGGAAGTATAGACAAAGAAAAGAAATCAAACCCGAGTACCTTTGCTCCAAATCGGCTGGACAGAGAGGAAATCGGGGGAGAGGCAAAAATGGCGCTCGAACTTAACAGGGGAACAAAAGGTCGAGTCAGGGACATGGAGGGGGATAAGGAGCAGGCTTGGCCTTGCTGGAGGCAGCTGGAGGCGGCCTCAAACAGGCAAGCAGCTGCCTGGACTTTGCATGGTATGTGGTGTCACTTGGAGAGCAAAAACAACACCCCTCTTAGGATGACAAGTGGATCCCACCTCATCCTTGCCCCATCAATTCTACCACCTAATTCATTCCAAAATTTGCTATATATTTGTGGGATGGCTGGATTAACCATATAAAATTTGATTTCGAATTCACATAGTTGATTTGACAGAGTTTCATTTGAATTCAAGCTTGAATTTGAATTTGAGTTGAATTCAATGTAGCTAATGAATTAAATAGCAAACTTGCATAAAAAATTATGAAAGTTTGCAGGGAGGCTATTTGAAATATTTGGAATCCACTGGTCAACTCAAATCTTCATGTTAACTTCATTTGAACAGTAGCTAAGTTTATTTTTTTGAATTCTCTCATTTGGAGTTTGAAATTATTTGTTTTTTCATTTCCTTTTTATTGCTTTACATTATTCAAAAAAATTTGTCCTAACTGAACTCTAAATTATTGAAATTAGGGCTCTTACATTCCCCCCCCCCCCTTAAAAGAATCTCGTCCCTGTTGACGGTTGTTATATACCAATTTCATCTGTCAATTTAACTCAATTATGTGAAGGATTTGTCATTTCTTGCACACATCACCTTTCTATCTAACCCAATTCCACTTGGACTTGGAGAAATATGTGTATTCATCATTTTATGCAAGAAATGAGGAAATGTAGAGGGACCAATCCTATAAAATAGCATCCCAGCCAATCAGGCGACGACACGTGGCATCCCATGGATCAAATGGCCCACAAACAAAAGTATCCGAGGAGATCCAATAGTGTATCACCCAGACACATCAAGGGGGCCCACCTGGCAGCCACCTGGAGGAATCACTCCACGTTTGGAGTGCTGACCAGGTCGGCCGAAACAGGGGTTTGACCGACCCCTTCCTCGCGCCAAACGCGGTCAAATGACGCGTGTTGGCTCCTCCTGGCTTGAAGGAGTCAATGGTGACTGATTCGCGCACTTTTAGTGGCGGGAACTGACTTCAAAACTAGTATAAATAGGATCCCCTACCCCTCACTTCAACACACACCACTTGAGCTTCATCTCTATTGTATACACTATCATCCATAGTCTTAGAGGAGTTAGATCGTAGAGAGGAGAGTCTCTAGTCCCAAGTCCAAATTGGGAAAGGAGTAAGGAGCCTCTCTCTTCCCAATCCTACATTGGGAAAGGTATGGCTCATGTATTCTTTCTTGTATTTTGTGACTTTATGCATAATAAAGATAGTATCTTTGGTCTCTACTTATACATATACTTGGGCAAAGCGTTTCTTGTTTGATTGTGGATTCCATGTATGTGGAAGGTATAACTTCTATGACTGTTTCATCATGAACATATCTCATTATCATAAAACCTATAGACCCCTACTATGGTCTAGTTAATTATAACATAACTAGGTTAGTATGGATAATTATGTTGTGTATCAACATTGGTTCAATGATGATTCAATTCATTGCCTTAGGATGGCTTGTGCCTAGGCTCTTAAGGTAATTACTTAATATGCTAGCATGGTGCTAGGATAGCTAAGTAGCATTGGATGTCTTGTAGACCCACAGATTGAAGAGGTAGGCAGTAGGTGGTGACAGTCCTATCTGTCCTTTGTAATCCTCCACATTCGGCTATGCCACAGGCTCTTGGCGGGAGTCGCCCTAGTATTGATAGGGGTAAGCCCGTGCCCGATGTGTTGAACCACATAGCATAAGTATTCACTATTGATCTAGCTTATGGATAATTAGTTTAGACTATGTATATGTACAATAGAGTATAGTAGGAGTACCTCCATAACTCTCAACCTTAACTCACCTCTAGGATCCTCTTATCCCCCTTAGACTTGAAAGCTTTTGTGTGTGTCAAACTACCTCCACTATTATTTTATCCACCCTTACTAGATTCTTACCTAGACCTTTATACCCTTTCCACTTGATGATTGTTATATCTCTTCCCTGCCTTCATTTGGGATCAAATAAATGACACCCTTGGGAATACTCTTAAGGGGAAATGCTACAATGATATTTCTGTGCGCTTGCGGAATTCACTCTGTGATCCAATAGAACCATTAACAAGCATTTCTGACACATCAGTTTGAGATGTTTAGTTAATGGTGCATAAGAAATACCAACAAGCATTTCTGGCACCGCTGCCGGGGATGATTTGTTAGTATATCTTAGGAGCTGTCAACAAGCATTTCTGGCGCTGTTGCCGGAGAAGGCAAATAGATATATAACATGACTGAGTGAATAGGATAGAACCCTGGGTAGGATTTTAATAGGATAACCATTCTTTGTTTTTGCATTTATTTTAATTGTGAAAACAGGGTCGTATATGTCTGGTTTCCGCCTGCCGGAAAACTTTGTTGAAGATCCCGAATCTCTTCTGAGAAGACCGACCCCGTGTCGTTACTCCTCAGAAGATTCGTGGCAAAGCAAGCCAGCATTTCTGCACCAACAATCCAAACGCCAACGGCTCAGAAGATCCTTCATGAGTTCTCAGCTCCCTCTGCTAACAATGTGCCTATTGGTCCCACTGTTAACATGGGAGATGTGAACTTCGAGATCAAAATTGGCCTTATCACTATGGTGCAAGCCAACCCATTCTGTGGAAAGGCTAACAAGGATGCAAGTGCTCACCTGCAACAATTCCTCGAGATCTGCAACACTTTTAAGATCAAGGACGTGTCTCCGGATGCGGTCTGTCTGAGACTGTTCCCGTTCTCTCTCCTTGGGAGAGCGAAATAGTGGTTCTACGCAAACTGAAGTATTGTAGACACTTGGGAGAAGTGTCCTACGACATTCCTCGCCAAATTCTTCCCGTTGGGCAGAACCAATGCCCTACATGGAAGGATTTCCAGCTTTCAGCAAGAGCTCAAGGAATCTATTCTCGAGGCATGGAAAAGGCTTCAGGAGTACATCCTAGCCTGTCCCCACCATGGGATGGATGACTGGCTCCTTATTCAGAATTTCTATAACGGGCTGATCCCATCAGCTCGTGACCATTTGGATGCTGCTGCTGGAGGAGCCTTCTTCTCATTGACAATGCCAAAAGCTAAAGATCTTATTGAGGAGATGGTGTCCAACATGGGATGGAATGATGAGCGTCTCCATACCCGATAGCGAGGCATGCACACCTTGAAGGAGGTGGACATGATCGCTGCAAAATTGGACCTCCTAATGAAGAAAATTGATGGACAAGCTAGTGGTGAAGTGTCTGGCAATGCCTATGCCCTAGACTCTCACATCACGTGTGAAGTCTGTGGCAACACAGGTCATATGGGCAATGATTGCCCACGAAATCGTGAGGATGCCCTATACCTCGCCAACAACGGAAATTTCAACAACAATAATGCCTATCGTCTAGGAGGTCAAGGGCGGGGTCAACAACGCCCATTCTTTCAAGAAGGGTACAACAACAATGGAAACCCTGGAAATTAGCCCAACTTGAGAGAACTTTCCATTAGCCAGCTCAAGATCAACGATGCCCAAGCGGTCAGCTAATGACAAGACCCTGGAAAACATCAATTCCAAGATTGAAGTACTATCCTCAACATTCAAGAATCAACTAAGCTTCAACAAGATGTTGGAGACTCAGCTGGCACAACTTTCTGCAGTTGTCCCTCCATTGGAAAACAACAGAAATCCTAGGCAGCCAGAAGCCCCAGTGGAAAACGTCGATGCAGTGGTTATGAGAGGAGGAAAGACCACTCGTGACCCACCATCTCCCACACAAGAAAAGAGGACAACTGAGCCTGAGAAGGAGGATGTCCCAAGTGAATTACTTGGTGAGAGAATGGTCAAACACTTTGAAGACACCAACTTATTGCCATTCCCTCACAGACAAAGGAAGCCAACAGTGGATGAGCAATTCAACCGTTTTGTTGAGATCATACAAAAGATCCACATCAATGTGCCCTTGATTGATGTGATGCAAGTACCCACTTATGCTCGCTATCTCAAGGACATATTGAACAACAAACGGCCATTGCCCACCACTGAGGTCGTCAAGCTTACAGAAGACTGAAGTGTAGCCATCCTCAATAGGCTTCCTGAAAAGAAAAAGGACCCCGAATGTCCTACCATCTCATGCTCAATTGAGGCTCACCACTTTGACAAGGCACTTTGTGATCTGGGAGCAAGTGTCAGTGTGATGTCCAAGGTTGTGTTCGACCAGCTGAACATCACAGAGCTGACTCCAACACCAATGCAGCTACAACTGGCTGACTCTTCAGTCCATTATCCAACGGGTATTGCTGAAGACGTCCCAGTGAAGATCTGGAACTACTTCATACCTGTGGATTTTGTGGTGCTGGACATGGACACTGAGAAGGATACACCACTCATTCTTGGGCGCCCATGCCTCAGCACTGCAAAAGCTCGCATAGATGTGGGAGCTGGAGAAATCCACTTCCATATCAATGGCAAGGAGGAAAAGTTTAACTTTCGGCCAAGATCAGAGCAATGCTCCATGATTCGAATCAAGTATGGGTCGAATGATAAACACATCAGAGAGGTCGAAGTCACACCTCTAAAGGTGGATTCACTCATTGCATTCATGAGAAGATTAATCTACGAGGAGAATCCGTCATTTCGACCACGCCGATATCCAAAGGCGACGAAATCATCTGGACCTTCCCGAAGGCCCAAGTCCCCCAAGCCGCCAAAGAAGGAATGGCGGAAGAAGAAAGACAAGCCGGCTGAGCCCATCCCTCCGGGCCTGGATGTGAAATGAAGACGGGGGAATGTCCATCTCATCGGACGGTGGTGAGACCTACGCCAATAGGTTAAATTGGTAATTATCCCACTTTGTTTTTCTTTCTTTCTTTTTTCCACACCATTTGGATTTTTCCCATTGCATATTTGATTTTTCCTAGCAATTGAGAATCTTATATTCTCAACTATCATTTTTCTATCTTTCTTTTCAAAAGAAATTTTTTATTTGGATTTGAAAAAAGATTTTTATTTGAAAAACATTTTTTTATGAGCTGCACATATGGCATTTCACCAACGTGCTAACTTTATAGCCGTTGGGGAGCCACTTGCCGAAAGGGGAACCAAGGGGGGGGGGACCACCTGTCAGGTCTGTCGAACCCCCCGGTCAGTCGAACAGGGAGTGGAGCCAAATTGGCTCCCCTTCCTCCAACAGCTATATTTTGAACCCCAAGTGACCGTTGGAGAGTGCACCGTATAAATTGTGGCCGTGAGAAGCACTTCTCTTCACACACCACATCATTTTACACCTCCCCAAGTCACTCTCTAGCTCACCTTGTTTTTCTTTCTCTTCATTGCAACACTCTTGCTCAAATCCATCCCCAAAAAGATTTTCTTTTGTTTGCATTTGCATTTTACACTCAAGCTTTCAAGAGGAGAAAATTCGTTGAGAGTTTTATTTTCCAAACATCGCTTCTTTTTGTATTTTCTCGCCTTGTTTTGTTCTTGCTTGTTGAACTAAAAAAGACATGATGAGGTTGTTCGGAAAGAGGAAGGAGGTTGTAAGATCAAGTCATGGTGAAGGTTCTAGTGCAGGCGTCTCTTCCATGGGTACAAGCCCAAGGAGGGGAAGTGTGTGTGAGGACACTCCCATGGAAGAGAGAAGCAACTCACACCAACTTCTTCATGACAACAACCTCGACATACAAAGTGAAGTTGAAGATCAAGCACGCATGCTTCTCCAAGATCGATAACAAGGAATCATGTGAGGGCTGCAGCCACAGGCATGCCACCGATAATCTCTCCGGTCTATGAATACCAAGAGGAAGAGAACCCAACGGGTTATGCGCCCGGATGGACTCAACCTCCGACGTATGAGACTGGGGGGTCATCTTGGCAAGAATGGCAAAGGGATCCACCCTTATCCACTTCAAGCTCTAGCAGCTTGCCCCCAATGTCCAAGAGAGGACGTCGTTCCTTTTCGATTAGAAGTCATCATGACTATAGCCAAGGAATGACGGACCTCACTAGACGTATGGGAGAACTTGAAGTGAGAACGGGTGACTTCTACGACACACTCTAGGAGCATGTTCAAGGTACCCAGGGTTGGCAACAACACATGGATGCTCAATTCACCGACTTCAACACGGCGCTACAACTAGCAGCGTACTTCCGTCATCAAGGGTTCAACCCTTATCACGGAGGTAGTTGAAGAACAAGCTTGGGGGAGGACCCCCACTTGAGGTAACATGTATCACATTCCTTGCATATTTATTTTCCATCCATCCATCATCCACCTTGCATTTAATATATATATATATATATATATATATATATATAGGTTAGATCTGCTTTCATCAAATAAAGATGTGCGGTAAGAATGATTTAGAATTCACATAGATGAAATGATGAATAGTTGCTTTGTTTTATTTCCTAAGTCTCTAGTTTACAACTTGCTACTCTCCGAATATTGCATTCATTGGTTTGAAATACTTTTACCTTAATTTGGAAGTTGTGGGTAGCAAAAGCTTAATGTAATTCTAGGTTGTTGCAAGATTAGAATTAGTAATAGGGCTGCTAGTCCTAGTTTGAAAGTAAAACTTAGATTTCCGGAGAAATTCTAAAAAGATTTATGTTTCCCTCAATTGATTGGAAATACCTACCAAAGCCATATGATGTTCATACATAGACAAAATCTTATGCACATGCTATTTGCTTTCACATTGAGCCTAGTCAAACTAGTATAGACCTATGTGAGAAATCATTCAACTCTTTTTGAATTCAAGACTTCACTTGCACATGCTATACATCTACACTAGAAGTAAGCAAAACATCCATCATATCCACCATACCACAAAAAAAGAGAAACTCCATGTTATTCAAGTTTAGCACTCTCTTCAAAATTCATTGCAAAGAAAGGGAGTAGAATACATGGATACAAAAAGAAAATCGAAAAAAGGCATGCTTACATCATAAGCATGAGAAAAAAAGAGAAAAGAAAAGTAGCCATGTTTCATCCCTGCAAAAGAAAGAAAGATTATACCAAAAAGGAGTTAACTCAAGTATCCACATCCACTTCCACTCCATCACACATGCACTAGTCTTGAATCAAAAAGTTTTGATTTGAATTCTCCTAAGGCTTACTCTTTTGACTTAGCAATATATGTGATGCAAATATGCCTACTTACTTTCCTTACCAAGCTCCACATACAAGCCATATTCAATGAGTAGGAATAGTGGAGGCACAATGCTTTGGTGAGGAAATATTTCCACTATCCACAAATGAGTGATTGAGAGAATCAAATTGAGGTACTTAATATCTACCTTTTGCTATTCTACCTTTCAACTACTCATGAATATGAAAAGGCATAAGCCCCATGATAACTTAAGAAAGGTAGAGTATCATAGCCAATTTCTGCAATGCTAGGTAGAGTATCTTGTTGTGCATTAGTACTTTTGAAAATAAGACATTGTAGCAACTCTGGATCATCAACCTAAAGTCTTTACTTTGCTCGGGACGAGCAAAGGATAAGCTTGGGGAAGTTTGTTGACGCCTGTTATATACCAATTTCATCCGTCAATTTAACTCAATTATGTGAAGGATTTGTCATTTCTTGCACACATCACCTTTCTATCTAACCCAATTCCACTTGACTTGGAGAAATATGTGTATGCAGCATTTTATGCAGGAAATGAGGAAATGTAGAGGGACCAATCCTATAAAATATCATCCCAGCCAATCAGGCGATGACACATGGCATCCCATGGATCAAATGGCCCACAAACAGAAGTGTCTGAGGAGATCCAATGGTGTATCACCCTGTGATGCCCGGTTCCGAAAAATGAACCAAGCTAACGCATATGTGTGCCCATGATGTTCATCACACATACACGAGTGCAATCACAAAAGAGTATACAGAAAATTACCACAGAACAAGATTAATTATCAAATTTTATTACACAAACCAGATTATCCTCGAATACAAGCTCTAATGAATATTTATGACAAGTTCAACTAATGTAGCGGAAATAAACTAATTAAGCAAACTAAGCAACTAAGCAGCATAAGCGATAGGGTATATATGCGCAGCTCCAATCAACACCACAGGCAAAGCTGACGGTAGACACAACTTAGAACTCCGCATTATCACCATTAAACTCCCAATCCTGACCTGCAACTGTTGGGGGGGGGGGTTGCAAGAGTGAGTACATGTCGTACTCAGCAAGTGTGGAAAGTATGACATGTGGCTGATTCAAATGACGACAATAATAATGGAAAAGTGCTGAAAAGTACATTAAAACATTTGAAAAGCAATATATTATATGTATGTGAAACAAACCCATCATAGTCATAAGTAATATCATAATACCAGTCCATAATTCACCATCTTCATCCATAATTCTAGATTTCACCATTTACCAGTAACCATATTCAATACCAGAAATTAAATCCATAACCATTACCAAACTATAACCATTCCAATACCAAATTCCCTCTAATCATGGAAGTTGTCTAGGTGCTCATAACCGGGAGCACGGCTATCATGATAGTTTTATTTAACCCTGCAGAGTTTGTACCTCTTTACCCACGTGTTCGTGATTTCATCATCTTTCGGCGACTAAGAATCTCCCGTATGCCCATGACCCATCGGTCACATTACACACTTCCGTTGGTGTGTGGTCAAGACATCACAAAATAGCCTTTACAAAGGGATTACTAGCCTATTTAGACCCCACTGAGGTTTCACCGGTGGCGATGCCTCCCGCAGAGCACATCTTCAACCAAGGGCCCCCTCTTGAGCCATTCGTATCCCAGGGTAGTCCCACCAATCATCAACAAACCCAAACCGACTATGACATCCCCGAGCATCCACAATGGTCCAAACAGCACTAGCAAAGCCCTAATTAATCAGATACGCCGCACCCATACTTGGCCTCGTGGTGGTACTATAGTCCTCGCTTATTCTCGCATGAACCGGTCCTTAGATCTAAAGCAAGCAAACCACCATAACATCCAACCCATCCACATACCAGGCTTGCTTAGATCACCCATTACCATATCATATTGACCAGTTCACATTAACCAGAATATCATTAATACATAATTAAATGTGTAGTGTTGTTTTTCCATCCCAATTAATTAAGCGAAGCAAAAAGGTAAAAGCCCTTCCCGACTCTTTCTACCATAAATTCCAGGTGACAAGGGTGGTTAACAAATCTAGTCAACTTCCTACCATAGGATTCCCATTAAATTGACACAAGCATGCAGTTTGCAAACAAAACATTTATTTTAAAACAGGATCAATATGCTTCAAGGACACTTGGCTTGCTCTTGCTGTAGATTAGGGTCAAAGCCTTCGAACTCTTGGTGCTGGAGATCCTCCGTGGCACTCTCTAGCGCAAATCCGTCTAATCCACACAATAAACATACAAGACAAGAAGCACAATCAAAGGGTGCACAAATATTACTCAATATGACATGACATGCATGATTAATGCAAATGCAAGGTAGAACTTGTTAATAGATTGCTTTTAATGATCGCTAACTAGTTTTAATAGATTTTAACAAGTTTATACAAGTTTGGAGTTGATTAGATCAAATTTTAGAATTAATTCAACACAATTTAACCAGGAAGATCGGACTAGTCCGCTAGGGACCGGACAAGTCCGCACTTGACGAGATCAGCAGATTAGGGTATTTTAGATTGATGTGAATTTTGAGATTAGGGGTTGAATTCACTTAAGGAAAAGAGAATAGCAGGTATACCAGGTGTTTAGAACTCCAATGAATCAAGAAACTTGGAGGTAGCACTTGGATCTTGGTGATCTAGGGTTGGTGATGAACTTGAGGATGAATTGGTTGTGAAGGACGAAACTTGGTGGAGATCTCGATCCTCTTTCGTTTCCTCCTCTTCTTCTTCTTGCTTGGGCTCTTCTCCTCCCTCCTTGATGGAAGCTCCCCACGAACTAGGGTTTGGGTGGGTGGAAAAGTGACAAATAGATGTCAATCCAAGGGGTGGGGTTGTTTATATAGAGGTGTAGGCTAGGGTTAGATGGATTTCGAGTTTGGGATGAGTAGAGGCCGGCTTAGAGTCCCACACGGGATCTAAAAGAGCTAGGAACGACGTCCCTAGGCCCACTTAACGTGAAATCCAAGAAACAAGTCATAAAACAAAAGATCAACTCGGAGTCACGAAATATCGGACAAGTCCGGACAGGACCGGACTAGTCCGAAGTCGTCCAGAGAGAAAATCGGACAAGTCTGGCCAAACATCGGACAAGTCCGAATTTGAACAGAAAGGAAAACGGACAAGTCCGCTGGAACACCGGACTAGTCCAGAAAAGTCCAGGGACTTAGCAAAATTTCAAGGTTCTTGGAGCATCGGACTAGTCCGCACAAAATCGGACAAGTCCGAAAGTTTCTAGATCCAAAAATCCGCAGCAAAAACAAACAAGTCCGTTTTTAGTCATAGAGAAATTGGACTAGTCCGCAGCGAAACCGGACTAGTCCGCACTTTCCTGGGTTTTAAGTGCGGTTTTGTTCCAAATCCATTTTGAACTCGTTCCTCTTGTTGTGGATTAATGTTAAACATGTATATGAATGTATGTAGGGCATGATGCATGAAAATGAGGGTGTTACAAACCTACCCCCCTTAAAATGAATCTTGCCCTCGAGATTCGACGCGGAAGAGAAGAGATAGGGAAAGTCCTTCTTGAGATCATCCTCCAATTCCCATGTCGCTTCTTTTTCTGTGTGGTGCTTCCATTGAACTTTACACCATCTAATGACCTTGTTCCTTGTGACTCTCTCCTTGGTTTCCAAGATTTTGACCGGTTGTTCGGCGTAAGTCAAATCTTCCTCTAGTTCCAATTCTTCCATTGGCACTTGTTCTTCCGGTACTCTCAAGCACTTCTTGAGCTGGGAAACATGAAAGACATCATGTACATCTGAAAGATGAGCTGGCATCTCCAACTTATACGCTACTTCTCCTCTTTTGTCCAAAATCTTGAATGGTCCGATATAATGAGGTGCTAGCTTTCCTTTTATGTTAAACCACTTATGACCCCTCATTGGTGACACCTTGAGGTAAACAAAATCTCCCACTTCAAAGGCTAGTTTCCTTCTCCTATTGTCCGCATAGCCTTTTCGCCTTGATTGGGCAGCCCTCAAGTTTTCACGAATTATTTGGACTTGCTTTTCGGCTTCTTGCAACACATCCGGACCAAATACTTGAGTTTCTCCTGCCTCATTCTAGAATAAAGGCGTCCTACACTTCCTCCCATAAAGCGCTTCATACGGTGACATCTTCAAACTTGCTTGGTAACTATTGTTGTATGAAAATTCTGCGTATGGCAAGCTTTTGTCCCAACTTTTCCCATGCTTTAAAGCACAAGCTCTTAACATGTCCTCCAAAATCTGATTGGTACTCTCGGTTTGTCCATCCGTTTGAGGATCATATGATGAACTAAAATTCAACCTCGTTCCCAAAGCTTCATGCAATTTTTGCCAAAACCTGGAGGTAAATTGAGAACCTCTATCCGAGACTATCTTCTTAGGGACTCCATGTCGACACACAATATGCTCCATTTATATTTTGGCTGATTGTGCAGCTGTATATTTGGTCTTCACAGGAACAAAATGAGCTGACTTGGTTAAGCGATCCACAATTACCCAAATTGAGTCATACCCGGACTGAGTACGTGGTAACCCGACTATGAAGTCCATTCCAATTTCTTCCCACTTCCATTCCGGAATCTTCAACGGTTGCAATAATCCGGCTGGCCTTTGATGTTCTGCCTTGACTCGTTGGCACACATCACACAATGCTACGTATTCGGCTATTTCCTTTTTCATGCTATCCCACCAATAGCAAGTCTTCAAGTCCTTGTACATCTTCGTACAACCGGGGTGAATCGAGTAAGGCGAGTCATGTGCCTCCTTTAATATTGTCTCCCGAATATGCTTTACATTAGGCACAACGATTCTCTTTCCAAGCCATAAGGTACCATGTTCGTCCTCATCAAATCTGAATTCTCTCCCTTCCTCAGTCCTTTCCTTGATTTCCATGATCTCTTCATCTGCGGTTTGGGCCTCTCGAATTTCATGCTCCAAGGTTGGGTTTAACTCCATCATCTTCATCTCATTTACAAATCCGAGGTTCAACCTCCCAAACTCCTTACATAACTCGGATGGTAACTCTCGAACTGTGAGTTGATGACTTACTCCTTTTCTACTCAAAGCATCGGCCACTACATTGGCTTTTCCCGGATGATAGTTGATCCCCAAATCATAATCTTTGATGAGCTCCAACCATCTTCGTTGCCTCAAGTTCAGATCCGTTTGTGTGAAAATATACTTCAAACTCTTATGATCTGTATAAATTTTACACCTATGTCCAAGAATATTGTGTCTCCAAATCTTCAATGCGTGTACCACGACTGCTAGTTCAAGATCATGTGTGGGGTAATTCTGCTCATGTTTCTTCAATTTTCTTGATGCATAGGCGACCACTCGACCTTCTTGCGTCAATACACACCCGAGTCCTTGTCTTGATGCATCACAATAGATGTCGAAACTCTTGCTTACATCCGGCAATACCAAAACTGGGGCTGTTGTCAACCTCTTCTTCAACTCCTCAAAACTATTCTGACAAGCTTCAGTCCATTGGAACACCTTTCCCTTCATTAGCAACTCCGTCATAGGCTTAGCTATCTTGGAAAAGTCCTTGATGAATCTACGGTAATATCCAGCCATCCCAAGAAAACTCTTTATTTCCTTGACATTTTGCGGCGGTTCCCACTTCAACACGTCTCTCACTTTTCCGGGGTCAACCGATACTCCTCCTCCTGAAATTATATGACCCAAAAATGGCACCTCTTTCAACCAAAACTGACACTTGTTGAACTTGGCATACAATTGATGCTCCCTCAATTTCTGCAATGTAAGCCTCAAGTGTTCCTTATGTTTTTTCTCATCCTTTGAGTAGATCATAATATCATCAATGAACACCACGACAAACTTGTCCAAGTACTCCATGAAGACATTATTCATGAGGTACATAAAGTAGGCAGGCGCATTTGTCAATCCAAAAGACATCACGGTGTACTCATAAGATCCATACCGTGTTCTAAAAGCTGTCTTGGGTATGTCCGATGGTATAATCTTCATTTGAAAGTATCCCGACCTCAAATCAATCTTAGAGAAGACACAAGCACCCTTCATCTGATCAAGCAAGTCTTCTATGCGCGACAAGGTGTACTTGTTCTTGATTGTTACCTCGTTGAGAGCTCGGTAATCCACGCACATCCTTTGGGATCCATCCTTCTTGTCCACGAACAGCACAGGGGCTCCCCAAGGTGAAGAGCTAGGGTGAATAAAACCCTTCTCTAATTGCTCTTGAATTTGCTTCTTGAGCTCCGCTAATTCCATAGGGGGCATCCTATACAGCCTCTTAGCTATAGGTGCAGTTCCAGGTATTAAATCAATAACAAACTCAATGTCTCGATCAGGTGGCATACCTGGCAACTCGTCTGGAAAAACATCCAAAAATTCACACACCACCGGAATCTCCTCAATTGCGGCACCGTCCATATGATTCAACTCCAATCGCTTCGGTGCGGTTTGAGATGCTTCAAATTCTACGGTGATCCCTTCTTCATTGGTCAACTTCACCGTCTTCGTGGCACACTCAATAACTCCATTGTGCTTCCTCAACCAGTCCATACCAAGTATAATATTCAACCCTTGAGAGTCCAAAACAATGAGGTTGGCGGAGAAGCCTACCCCCCTTATTCTAAGGCTTAATTTTGGACATACTATATTTGTCCTCATCTCTCCTCCAGGAGACTTAACCAATAGAGTAAACTTCATATGAGAGATAGGCAAACTATACTTGGCAACATACTTCGATGCAATGAATGAATGTGATGCTCCAGAATCAAATAACATAGTCGCGGGGTTGGAGTTGGCAAGAAACATACCAATGACCACGTCATCCGCTTGTTGAGCATCCTCCGTAGAGACATGGTTCACGTTGCCACGAGCAAAATTCTGCTGTCCACAGCTTCCTTGTGGCTGTCCCCCATTGGGTCTTGGGTTTTGCCTCGAGGCATTGCTTCCTTGACCAAGGCCTGACTTAGGACATTGATGCGCAAAGTGTCCAGCTTCTCCACAGGTATAGCACTTCTTAATTCCACCAGGATTATTGGGACGAGCTTGGTTTTGAATATTTGCAGCAGGAAAATTAGCACGAGGCGCATAAGGCATTGGAGGCCTAGGTGCTTGCATGACAGGGCGCTGCTGCACAAACTGAGTTAGGCGCGGTGCATGACCAGGGTGCTGAGCAGGAATAGAGGAGCTGTAATAGGGCGCATTGGGTGGTGCAAGGCGAGGGCACCCAATACTTCCTTGTTGCTGTCCTTGATATGGCACCTTCCTCTTGATTTCTCGCTCCATCTCACGGATCTTGTTCTCAACCACAATTGCTTTGTCCACAAGCTTCTGAAAACTTGCATAGTCACAATTGAGTAGTTGCACTTGGATCTCATTGTTGAGGCCCCTCATGAACAAGTATTGTTTCCGGCTGTCCCGACTAACATCCTCAGGCGCATACCTTGAGAGTTGAGTGAACTTATTGAGATATTCACTCACGCTTGATTTTCCTCGCCTTAAATTCTCAAATTCTTGCCTCTTCAAGATCATAACACCCTCCGGCACATAATGAGAACGGAAATTATCCTTGAATTCGGCCCAAGTAATTCTCTCTTGGTTCTCATGAGCATTGCAATAAGCATCCCACCAATCCGCAGCTGCTCCAACTAGTTGATGAGAAGCAAACAAGACCTTCTCCCGGTCACTGCATTGGACAATAGCTAGCTTCTTCTCCACGGACTTGAGCCAATCACCCGCATCCATAGGGTCGGTGTCTTGAGCAAAGGTTGGCGGCCTAGTCCTCATAAACTCTCCCAATCGGTTATGAGGGGGCGGGGGTGGTGGTGGAGGGATGTGGGGGTGATTGTTGATGTTGCCAGCCTGCAGCTGTCCCATAGTTTGTATCATGGTCTGCATGAGCTGGTTTTGCATAGCCAATAGCTGCTCAATATTGATAGCTCCCTGAGTAGATCCTTGCCCATTGTTGTTCTGAGGCACTCCATTGTTCTCCTCCTCATCATTGCCATCCCTCTGGTTGCGAGTCCTCACCATCTGAAGAAAAGCAATAGGTAAGAATTAGAAAGCGTCCCCAACTATATGCATCAAGGGATATGAAACTAAACAGCTAGCTACACTAGCCTAGGTGGACATGGCAATGCTAAAGCACCCCAAAATCCTCTATTAAGCACACAAGCAAACAATATATATAGCAAACAGCACTCCAAGCAAAAACACATCGATTCCTGAGTGCTCCTATGTGCTCTAAAGTGTCCATTCTATCTAGGCTGCATCCTACGGTCAACCTGTGGCTCTGATACCAATCTGTGACGCCCGGTTCCGAAAAATGAACCAAGCTAACGCATATGTGTGCCCAGGATGTTCATCACACATACACGAGTGCAATCACAAAAGAGTATACAGAAAATTGCCACAGAACAAGATTAATTATCAAATTTTATTACACAAACCAGATTATCCTCGAATACAAGCTCTAATGAATATTTATGAAAAGTTCAACTAATGCAGCGGAAATAAACTAATTAAGAAAACTAAGCAACTAAGCAGCATAAGCGATAGGGTATATATGCACATCTCCAATCAACACCACAGGCAAAGCTGACGGTAGACACGGCCTAGAACTCCGCATTATCACCATTAAACTCCCAATCCTGACCTGCAACTGTTGGGGGGGGGGGTTGCAAGAGTGAGTACATGTCGTACTCAGCAAGTGTGGAAAGTATGACATGTGGCTGATTCAAATGACGACAATAATAATGGCAAAGTGCTGAAAAGTACATTAAAACATTTGAAAAGCAATATATTATATGTATGTGAAACAAACCCATCATAGTCATAAGTAATATCATAATACCAGTCCATAATTCACCATCTTCATCCATAATTTCAGATTTCACCATTTACCAGTAACCATATTCAATACCAGAAATTAAATCCATAACCATTACCAAACCATAACCATTCCAATACCAAATTCCTTCTAATCATGGAAGTTGTCCAGGTGCTCATAACCGGGAGCACGACTATCATGATAGTTTTATTTAACTCTGCAGAGTTTGTACCTCTTTACCAACGTGTTCGTGATTTCATCACCTTTCGGCGACTAAGAATCTCCCTTATGCCCATGACCCATCGGTCACGTTACACACTTCCATTGATGTGTGGCCAAGAGATCACAAAATAGCCCTTACAAAGGGATTACTAGCCTATTTAGACCCCACTGAGGTTTCACCGGTGGCGATGCCTCCCGCAGAGCACATCTTCAACCAAGGGCCCCCTCTTGAGCCATTCGGATCCCAGGGTAGTCCCACCAATCATCAACAAACCCAATCCGACTACCCCTTCCCCGAGCATCCACAATGGTCCAAACAGCACTAGCAAAGCCCTAATTAATCAGTTACGCCGCACCCATACTTGGCCCCGTGGTGGTACTGTAGTCCTGGATTATTCTTGCATTAACCGGTCCTTAGATCTAAAGCAAGCAAACCACCATAACATCCAACCCATACACATGCCAGGCTTGCTTAGATGACCCATTACCATATCTTATTGACCAGTTCACATTAACCAGAATATCATTAATACATAATTAAATGTGTAATGTTGTTTTTCCATCCCTATTAATTAAGTGAAGCAAAAAGGTAAAAGCCCTTCCCGACTCTTTCTACCATAAATTCCAGGTGACAAGGGTGGTTAACAAATCTAGTCAACTTCCTACCATAGGATTCCCATCAAATTGACACAAGCATGCAGTTTGCAAACGAAACATTTATTTTAAAACATGATCAATATGCTTCAAGGACACTTGCCTTGCTCTTGCTGTAGATTAGGGTCAAAGCCTTCGAACTCTTGGTGCTGAATATCCTCCGCGGAACTCTCTAGCGCAAATTTGTCTAATCCACACAATAAACATACAAGACAAGAAGCACAATCAAAGGGTGCACAAATATTACTCAATATGACATGACATGCATGATTAATGCAAATGCAAGGTAGAACTTGTTAATAGATTGCTTTTAATGATCACTAACTAGTTTTAATAGATTTTAACAAGTTTATATAGGTTTGGAGTTGATTAGATCAAATTTTAGAATTAATTCAACACAATTTAACCAGGAAGATCAGACTAGTCCGCTAGGGACCGGACAAGTCCGCACTTGACGAGATCAGCAGATTAGGGTTTTCTAGGTTGACGTGAATTTGGAGATTAGGGGTTGAATTCACGTAAGGAAAAGAGAATAGCAGGTATATCAGGTGTTTAGAACTCCAATGAATCAAGAAACTTGGAGGTAGCACTTGGATCTTGGTGATCTAGGGTTGGTGATGAACTTGGGGATGAATTGGTGGTGAAGGACGAAACTTGGTGGAGATCTCGATGCTCTTTCGTTTCCTCCTCTTCTTCTTCTTGCTTGGGCTCTTCTCCTCCCTCCTTGATGGCGGCTCCCCACGAACTAGGGTTTGGGTGGGTGGAAAAGTGACAAATAGATGTCAATCCAAGGGGTGGGGTTGTTTATATAGAGGTGTAGGCTAGGGTTAGATGGATTTCGAGTTTGGGATGAGTAGAGGCCGGCTTAGAGTCCCACACGGGCTCTAAAAGAGTTAGGAGCGACATCCCTAGGCCCACTTAATGTGAAATCCAAGAAACAAGTCCTAAAACAAAAGATCAACTCGGAGTCACGAAATATCGGACAAGTCCGGACAGGACCGGACTAGTCCGAAGTCGTCCAGAGAGAAAATCGGACAAGTCTGGCCAAACAACGGAAAAGTCCGAATTTGAATAGAAAGGAAAACGGACAAGTCCGCTGGAACACCGGACTAGTCCGGAAAAGTCCAGGGACTTAGCAAAATTTCAAGGATTCTTGGAGCATCGGACTAGTCCGCACAAAATCGGACAAGTCCGAAAGTTTCCAGAGCCAAAAATCAGACTAATCCACAGCAAAAACAGACAAGTCCATTTTTAGTCAGAGAGAAATCGGACTAGTCCGCAGCGAAACCGGACTAGTCCGCACTTTCCTGCGTTTTAAGTGTGGTTTTGTTCCAAATCCATTTTAAACTCATTCCTCTTGTTGTGGATTAATGTTAAACATGTATATGAATGTATGTAGGGCATGATGCATGAAAATGAGGGTGTTACACACCCACATACATCAAGGGGGCCCACCTGGCAGCCACCTAGAGGAAGCACTCCACGTTTGGAGTGCTGATCAGGTCGGCCAAACCAGGGGTTCGACCGACCCCTTCCTGGCGCCAAACGCGGTCAAATGACGTGTGTTGGCTCCCTGGCTTGAAGGAGTCAATGGTGACTGATTCACGCGCTTTTCGTGGCGGAAACCGACCTCAACACTAGTATAAATAGGACTCCCTACCCCTCACTTCAACACATACCACTTGAGCTTTATCTCTATTGTATACACTATCATCCATAGTCTTAGAGGAGTTAGGTTGTAGAGAGGAGAGTCTTTAGTCCCAAGTCCAAATTGGGAAAGGAGTAAGGAGCCTCTCTCCTCCCAATCCTACATTGGGAAAGGTATGGATCATGTATTCTTTCTTGTATTTGTGACTTTATGCATAATAAAGACAGTATCTTTAGTCTCTACTTCTACATATACTTGGGCAAAGCGTTTCTTCTTTGATTGTGGAGTCCATGTATGTGGAAGGTATAGCTTCTATGACTGTTTCATCATGAACATATCTCCTTATCATAAAACCTATAGACCCCCACTATGGTCTAGTTAATTATAACATAACTAGGTTAGTATGGATAATTATGCTGTGTATCAACATTGGTTCAATGATGATTCAATTCACTGCCTTAGGATGGCTTGTGCCTAGGCTCTTAAGTTAATTACCTAATATGCTAGCATGGTGCTAGAACAGCTAAGTAGCATTGGATGTCTCGTAGACCCACGGATTGAAGAGGTAGGCATTAGATGGTGACAGCCCTATCTGTCCTTTGTAATCCTCCACGTTCAGCTATGCCACAGGCTCTTGGCGGGAGTCGCCCTAGTATTTCTAGGGGTAAGCCCGTGCCCGATGTGTTGAACCACATAGCATAAGTATTCACTATTGATCTAGCTTATGGATAATTAGTTTAAACTATGTATATGTACAATAGAGTATAGTAGGAGTACCTCCATAACTCTCAACCTTAACTAACCTCTAGGATCCTCTTATCCCCCTTAGACTTGGGAGATTTTTTGTGTGTCACACTACCTCCACTATTATTCTATGCATCCTTACTAGATTCTTACCTAGACCTTTATACTCTTTCCACTTGATGATTGTTATATCTCTTCCCTGCCTTCCTTTGGGATCAAATAAATGACACTCTTGGGAATACTCTTAAGGGGAAATGCTACAATGATATTTTTGTGCGCTTGCGGAATTCACTCTGTGATCCAATAGAACCATTAACAAGCATTTCTGACACATCAGTTGGAGATGTTTAGTTAATGGTGCATAAGAAATACCAACAAGCATTTATGGCACCGTTGCCGGGGATGATTTGTTAGTATATATTAGGATCCGTCAACAGTCCTGAGATTACAATGAAGAGATGAAAGTAGGAGAGAAATTACCGTATATGAGATGATAAGAAATCTGGATAGTTGGAGCAGAGATATTCTTTGGATTCCCAAGTCGCTTCTTCAGCAGTATGGTTGCTCCATAACACTCTATAGAAACACAACATGCGGTTCCGCGTTATTCGAGTCTTCTTATTGAGAATCTGAACCGGATGTTCGAAGTATGTGAGATCTAGTTGCAACTCGTCGATTTCATCCGTGTGGACTGCAGCGGTGAACTCGAGACATTTCCGGAGTTGAGATACGTGGAAAATGTCGTGGATACCAACGAGAGATGCCAGCAATTCCAATCTATAAGCCATAGCTCCGCACTTTTCTGTAATAGCAAACAGACCAATAAACGGAGAGCTTGCGTTCCTTTTACTCCGAACCGGTGAACTCCTTTCATCGAGACACGCGTAGGTATACGTGTTCCCCGACATAGAAGTGCAGCGGGTGACTCCGCTTGTCCGCATAATTCTTCTGTCGAGATTGAGGCGCTCTCAAGTTCGTTTGTATGATACGAACTTGTTCCTCGACTTCATTGACTAGATCAATCCCAAAAGTCACTCTTTCCCTGGACTTGCACCAATTCAATGGGGTGCGACATTTTCGGCCATAAAGGGCTTCATATAGTGCCATATTGATACTCGCTTGATAACCATTGTTGTACGAGAATTCCGCCAACGGCAAATGATCGTCCCAATTTTTACCGTGGTGGATGGCACACGCTCGCAATATGTCTTCAAGTACTTGATTCACCCGCTCAGTTTGTCCATCGGTCTGCGGGTGATAGGCGGAGCTTCTAATCAGTTTAGTACCCAATGAGGCATGCAGCTGCTCCTAGAAACGAGCAATCAACAGCGAGCCTCGATCTGAAATAATTGTGCGAGGAATGCCGTGTGGGCACACGATTCTTGATATGTACAACTCCGCATATTTCTTGGCATTGAATTCAACATTTACCGGAATGAAATGTGCTGATTTGGTTAGTCGATCGACCATCACCCAAATCAAATCATGCTTCCGGAATGTGAGTGGCAATCCGACGATGAAATCCATACTCACATCCTCCCATTTCCATGCCAGAATATTCAGTGATTGCAGCTGTCCTACTTTCATCATATGGACGGCCTTCACTCGCCGACATGTATCACACTCAGATACGAACTTAGCAATCTCACGCTTCATCCCTGTCCACCAAAACTTAGTCTTCAAGTCTTTATACATTTTATTGTTGCCTGGATGAATAGAATATTTAGACAAGTGAGCTTCGTACAAAATTTCCTTTTGAAGTTCCATGTCACGGGGCACTACGATCCGATTCTTGAACCATAGAGCACCCTGCTCATCTCTTCTAAAGAACTTCATGTCACCGCTGTCCATTCTCTTGAGTATGTGAGACATACCCTTGTCCTTATTTTGAGCTTCAATAATATCATCTCAGATTGTCGGAATGAGAGTAATTTTGTATAAAGATCCATGTGGAACCAAGTATAGACTCGGTTCATCCTCTTCCATAGGTGTGATGGTCACATTATTGACATGAGATATGCGGCTCAGCGCATTGGCAACCACATTAGCTTTGTCGGGATGATAGTGAATCTCAATCTCATAATACTTTATCAATTATAACCACCTTCGTTGCCTCATGTTTAGTTCCTTCTGAGTAAACATATATTTCAAACTTTTGTGGTCGTTGTAGAGGCGAACCAAATTTCCAAGCAAGTAATGCCTCCACATTTTTAGAGCAAGCACCATGGCAGCGAGCTCCAAGTTGTGAGTCGGATAATGCTGTTCATGATTGTGGAGCTGTCGTGATCCATATGTGACCACACGTCCTTCTTGCATAAGAACGCAGCCAAGACCGATGCCGGATGCATCACAATAAACATCAAACGGTTTCGTCGTATCTGGTTGAGTTAAAACTGGGGCTGTTGTGAGATGCTTCACCAATGTTTGAAATGCCTTCTCACATGGTTCACTCCAATTATATTTGGTACCTTTCTTCAACAGCTCTGTCATTGGTTTAGCAATTTCCGAGAAGCTCGGGATGAACCTCCGATAATATCCCGCTAAACCAAGGAAGCTTCGGACTTCATGTACAGACTTTGGAGATTGCCATTTCAGCACTTGAACAATTTTACTTGGGTCTACAGCAACGCCCTCAGCTGAAATAATGTGTCCCAAGAATGGCACTTGAGTGATCCAAAATTCACACTTGCTGAATTTTGCATAGAGTTTATGGTCTCGCGATCGTTGGAGTACGATATGCAAGTGTTCGGCGTGTTCTTCCTCTGATTTGGAATAAACCAAGATGTCATCGATGAAGACCATGACGAACTTGTCCAACTCCGGCATGAACACTGAGTTCATAAGGTACATAAAGTGGGCCAGAGTGTTGGTGAGACCAAATGACATGATGAGATATTCATATAGTCCATATCGCATTGAGAATGCTGTCCTCGGTATATCTTCCGTCCGAATTTTGATTTGATGATATCCGGACCGAAGATCCATCTTGGAAAATACCTTAGCACCCACTAATTGATCGAAGAGAATGTCGATGCGAGGTAGTGGGTACTTGTTCTTGATAGTCACGGCATTTAGCGGACGATAGTCCACACATAACCTCAACGTTTTATCCTTCTTCTAAACGAACAGCGGGGAGCAGCCCCAAGGTGAGGAGTTTGGCGAATAAATCCTTTGTCCAGCAGGTCCTTGAGATGTTCTTTTAATTCAGCTAGCTCATTGGGCGCCATTCGATAAGGTCTTCGAGAGATCGGTGTGGTTCCCAGCGCAAGTTCAATCTTGAACTCGACGTCACGTTCGGGTGGCATGCCCGATAGATCATCGGGAACCACATCGGGGTATTCACGGATCACCAGAATGTCTTCCAACTTAAGAGATTCAGAGTGGTACGCTGCTGCGATTTCTTGAATGGGTCGATCAAGAATGAGAGTATGTGGACTGTTTAGTGGAGAATCCAAATGAACGGTTCGAGGAACGATGTCCAAAACAGCACCGTGGTGATGTAACCACGACATACCTAATATGACATCGATCTTTTTGCCATCTAAGATTATGAGAGAGGTTGGATATATTTTTCCACCCATGCACAGTGGTGCTTTAGGAATCATACTATGAGCTGATATTTTCCCACCCGGGGAACAAATCATGTATGGATATTTAGTAGGAAATATTTGTAGTTGGTGCTTGACAACATATGAGCTACTAATGAAATTGTGGGTGGCTCCAGAATCAAAAAGAATGATAATGGGGTGATCGATGAGAGTGAACGTACCCGCGAGGATGGTTCGCCTTCCAGTACGTCCTCAATGGCGATGTGGTGGACGTTGCCGGGTTTGGTATTTGGTTTCTTGGGCTGGTTGCGGGGTTGATTAGCACCCTGATACGATTCTTGTCCGCTGCCTTGCTTGTCCGGACAGTTGTAGGAGAGATGTCTGACACGTCCACAGTTGTAGGACGTGTATTGTGTCTGACCACCATAGGCCGGAGAACGGAAACCCGCTGCACGTTGCTGCTGTGCGGGTGCACGAGGTACCATCCTCTGTTGCTGCTGATGTTGCTGCTGTGGCAGGGGTGGTCGGAAGCTTGGTGCGTTGAACGAGCAGCCATGGAACATTGGCGGTCGTGCCGGTGGCTGCCACCTTTGACCGGACAGTGATTGGTACACCATTCGATATTTTTGTGGAGCTCCACCACTGCTGCCCTGTGGATCACTCCTTTTCTTCTCCATTATTAACTCGCGTGTTGCATCCTCTTGTACAATCGCCGCATTGACAAAATCATTGAACGTGCCGCGATTGAACAAAGCAAGCCTGTCTTTCATCTTTGCATTCAAACCTTGATGGAAACAGTCCTATTTCCTCTCCTCCGTGTTCACATGATCCGGCGCATATTGCGCCAAGTTATTGAAGGCCTTGGAGTACTCGTGAGCACTCCTCCCGTCTTGCTTGAGTTCAAGGAATTCTTGAAGCTTGCGTTTCATAACCCCGGGAGGTTTGTGATAGGCATGGAATACCTCGCGGAACTCGGTCCATGTCACGGCGTGACCAGCCAGCAGAGAGGCGATGTAATTCGCCTACCAAGCACCGGCAGAGCCATGAAGCTGCTGCGCCACGAAGAGCGCCTTCTGCTGTTCGGTGCATTGGAGCAACCCGAACTTTGCTTCAGTAGTGCGGAGCCAATTGTCCACCTCAAGAGGTTCATCGGCCTCCGTGAAGACCGGTGGATGAGTTGCTAAGAAGTTCAAGTAGGTGGTGTATTGAGGCTGATGATTGCTTCCATCTGGACGCCCCCGCTGACAGGACGTATTCTGCACGAGGATTCACAGCGGCTTGGTCTGCTCGTCGTGCGAACCCACCATAGCTGCAATCACATCCGCCAACGTAAGTGGAGGAGGAGGTGGCGGTGGCGGTGTTGGTTGTCGTTGATCATGAGTTCTCTGCTGCTCAGAGTCAATACCTCCCTGGCTCGTGCCACCAATCTTGAGCGTGCTACGAGTGCGCACCATTCTGCAGTCACAACCATGAATCCAATATGAGGCGTGATATTGTAAGATCACTCCAGGATAGAAACAATAGTGTGCTAATAACCAACTTACATAACGGTAACATATATTGATAAAGTATAGACTTTATACAAAATACATCATCCCTGGACAATGTTACAATAGCGAGTTCCAAAATAATGAACTTCTTGGATTGAAGTTCATTTCGACTATCGTTGATCGTGATGGGATGTTATGCGCGTTATCGTGCGAATACACGTTCTTATCTTCAATATGATACAAACATGTCCATAAAAGAAAAGAGGTTCGAGTGGGTCGAACTCTCAGATCCACTGGTAAATGGTTGAGTATCGACAACTGGTCCGTTAAGACACTTCTCGATGTGGAATCGAGGACCAGATTCATAACAAGACCAAATTATGCCAAACCGATGAAGTTTTTGTTAAAACCTGACCAGTTTAACCCAAACACAAATTTAGCCCAGTAAATGGAAGAATTAGATCTTGAGGTGAACTACAAAGTGGAAGTACACTTCAAGAAATTTCCAAAAATTATTGGTTTTCCTTCATATCATTTCTGGTTGAGAAGATATGACATTGTAAACCAGAGAGTTTTTCTGGAAATTTTGACAGCATCTCCTTTGTTTATGCTGATTTTGGACCACAATTTCCAGATATAAAACTTCACAATTTACAACAGAAACAGATCATAAAATTGTAATCCAAATTACTAGAATTCCAAAATTTTCTTGCACGGTCCTGTTCGATTTTTCTAGAGTGAGATATGGTCAAAACAGTAAGGAGTCCAGAGAGGATTCCAGTTTCAGTCCAGTTTGGCAGATTTTGGAACTTTGAAATTTTGAACAGGTTAGAGGGGAATTAAGTTCTGGTGTTGAACATAACAGTTTTAAAGGACTTCCTAAAATTTCCATCCATGTATGGTATACCTTCATTGGAGTGTTCTACTGGGAGATATGGTTTCTCAAAGTCAGGTCTATTTCTTGCAGAAAATAGAACACTCTGTTTTTGAATTGGTGACTTCAAAGCCTACTCCAAATTTCAAAACTTAGTTCAAACTCAGAGCTCGATAGCTAATATAAGTAGTTTTGCATCTTCTCATTTCCAATTTACAGAAATGTGGGTAATGCATCAATAGAGTATATGTCGGTACTACGTGCCTCACAAAGTAAAAATTTTAAGCCAGTATTCCGGCATACGTCTCAACGATGGTCTTAATCACGTTCACTCGCAAACGATTTCTAAGCGCAATACGATCACGTGGTCAGTGTACCTGTCACTATACACAAACTATTGAACAATCATATGGTGTCGTATGACGCAACCCGCACAGGCGATAACTTCAACAGTCACAATATATATGAAAGTAAAAACATTTATCCCGTATCGTTCCATATGGGCCGCCCCAAGTTACGCCACATCTCGAGGTACATGACCAGGTTTTCTACCACCCGACGGGGTCCCACGTCTTTGCATAGTCTGCACCAGTAGGAGGCGCATCGAGTTATGTCCCACCCGACGGGGGCTCCCACTAATTTTGAAGCACGCCGGAGTACCGCGTGTCATATGTTCTCAGAAACATGAAAAGTTTCAAAGACTCATATTGACATTTCCGTGCCAAGCAGACCGAGTTGCTGCGAACCCTCGTGCAGAATACGTCCCGTCAGCGGGGGCGTCCAGACGGAGGCAATCATCAACCTCAACACACCACCTACTCGGACTTCTTAGCAACTCATGCACCGGTCTTTACGGAGGCCGATGAACCTCTTGAGGCGGACAACTGGCTCCGCACTACTGAAGCAAAGTTCGGGTTGCTCCAATACATCGAACAGCAGAAGGCAGTCTTCACGGCACAGCAGCTTCACGGCTCTGTAGGCACTTGGTGGGCGAATTACATCGCCTCTCTACCGGCTGGTCACGTCGTGACATGGACCGAGTTCCGGGAGGGGTTCCGCGCCTATCACATACCTCCCGGGATTATGAAACGCAAGCTT
The DNA here is from genome assembly GCA_036927565.1 of Tuctoria greenei. NCBI lineage: Eukaryota > Viridiplantae > Streptophyta > Magnoliopsida > Poales > Poaceae > Tuctoria > Tuctoria greenei. Next base: position 105,163,824 of record JAYESD010000006.1, on the reverse strand, counting down.
CAAGGATTCTTTGAACTCAAGCAAGACGGGAGGAGTGCTCACGAGTACTCCAAGGCCTTCAATCACTTGGTGCAATATGCGCCGAATCATGAACACTGAGGAGAGGAAACGGGACTGTTTCTATCGCGGCACGTTCAATGATTTTGTCGACCTTCACTGTAAGGGAGTTAGAATTGTGACACCCTGGTTTTCAAAATTAGGAAAATTAAAACGTAAATAGAAATATAGAATTTAAATACTAGAAGGAATATAATTTTATAAAAAAAAGATATAAAATATGTGCATCTCATCTTGCATTTGCATTCATCCTTAGATATTAAAAAATATTTACCAAAATAAATATAGTAAAAATAATTTAATTGGTAAGAAATTATAGAAGAAAAGAAATATAGGAAATTAGATAAAGAAATAAAAAAAGAAAAATAATAACTCAACAAAGGTAAATTGGAAATATAAATAATAAAGAAAAAAGAAACAAAACAAAGAAGAAATTTAAAAAAGTCAACCGTGGACCAAGCCTGACCTCACGTAGAAGCCTGGCCGCACAAAGAAAAATAAACATGAAAGAAAAAAGAATATAAATAAATAAATAAAGCAGAAAAAATCAAAAGTCAAACCCGGCTAAAGCACTGGCCAAGAAGCAAAGGAAAGTCAACTGTCTGCCACATAGAACCTGGCCGCACTGCCATGAAAAAAAACAGAAAAAAAAAGAAAGAACTACCGCCAGCCAGAAAAAAAAAAGATAACAAAACTATCGTGGGACCCACGACTCGAAACCGAGTCCGACCTGGCGCCCGCGCTACCAAGTCACGGTGCCAGGCGGCCGCCTCTGATAGGACACTCCCGATATAAAAGGAGCCCATGTAGCGCCCCTGCCCGCCCGCATATAAAAGGACACCGTGCCCTTCCGTAACCTGCCGCTCAGGTAAAGAAAACAACACCTCCCTGTTCCCGTACGCAGCCGCAGGAGAGCTGACTCAAATCCTTGCAGTAACTGCAGTGCAGTTACTGCAGCTGACATGTGGGCCCCACGGCCTCTGACCCCACCAGTCAGCTGCAGTAACTGCACTGCAGTTACTGCAGAGGATTTCGTTCCCAGGAGAGCAAGGAAAAAGCGTTAGCCGCCATCTAAACCGACGGGAAAAATGGCGGCCACCAGGGAAGAAGAAGGAAGGGAAGAGAAGAGAAGAGAAGAGAAGAAAAAGAAGGGAGGAAAAGGAGAAAGAAAACAGGAGAGCCGTCGTTTCTGTCTTAGATCGTCGAAACATCACCATCCTTCGTGAGAGATTGCTACGTCGCCGGTTCCTTCGTCAACGTCTCGCCATCTTCTTCGTCTATATCACGCCGCGATTTTTTCTGGACTCACTGCATTGCCGTCGTCTTCTTCATCTATATCGCGTCGCCGTCCTCCACACTGACGAAACCCTAAGCACCAGGAACACATGTCACACCATCGTTTCACAATGGTCGCAATTAGCTACACAGAGTAGGTATTACGTTCTATATCTAGACAACTTTTTTTATTCTAATACTTGAATTGAATCACGTGAAAGACGTGTCTTATTTGAGCTGTCATTAATTATCGCAAAATCATAATAAATTACTTTGAAACTTACAAGTTAGATTAAATCATGCAACATCAATATGTTGTTCTAGATTTGACCAAAATCCATATTTTCATTAATATTTAATTTGTTTTCTAGATTTAATAAATAGGATTTAAGGCTAATTAACTCATAAAGTATCAAAATAAATCCAGAGAAAATCTAAAAAAATTAGAATAAACTCTAGAAAGTTATTAATAATATTTCAGCCTATGTAAAGTTCTGTGTTAATTATTTTGCCTCTGAATTAATTGTAATTAATTCCAAGTTTGATCAAATAAATAGTAGATCATTAAGGAAAATTATTTAAAGCTGTACAAAATTCAGAATAAATTCTAGGAAGTATTTTATGATATTACCAACCTAATTCTTATCTTAGATAATTATTTCAATTCTGAGTTAATAGTAATTAATCCAAAAATTTGCTTAAATAAATTCTAATAAATATGAAACACATGTAATAAATTATTGATCATCATAACAAATTATTCACGTGCATTCATGTCATCTCATATTGATTAGTATTGGTTGCAATGCATTTATTGTGTATGTTTGTATGTGTATGTGCTTGATTGCGAGTAGACGGGTACGCTCAAGAGGTTACGATCGAGAAGCGAATATACAAGAATCTTCATCCACAAGAGTTTGAATTGCTTGAGCATCGAATTGTGGAATATAAAGGCAAATGCCCTTGAACATATTGAACCTATGTTTTAAATGTTTTGCTTGCGAAACTGCAAACTTGTTTCAACGTGATGGGGAACCTATACGTAGGAGTTTACTAGTGTTGTATTGATAAGGAGCTTAGGCCTGATCTTCCGAAAGGAAACTCGGTTGAGGTGGAGAACTCGATATTGATGATCTGCGTCACTCGAGCAGCTCGAATATCCCTGTAATCACTACACTACTACTTCTTTGGTTATCAACCATGTTGCACACACTTGATCTTGCCAAGAGGGCTAATCCCTGCAAGTGCAACCGAGAACACAATAAGGAACGTAGAAGGTGCGCTCTGAAATCACGAAGTTGGGGTCTCGTAAACTGTAGAACGGCAAAATTATTAATCTAAACAAACCTCACTGAATATGGACGACGGCTACAATATTTAAAGGCTAGGGTTCATCCAAAAGACTCTTAAATGTGTCCCTAATGGACTCATATGGGATACAAGGCCCAAAGGTCCGATACAGTGGCGCAGCACCGGATAGAAACCTGGACTCAAATTATTTCGATGATTCGTGATGACTCTGGAGGAATTTTGAGCTGGGTCTACAGCCATTATAAAGTTTATCTTCTCCTCTTTCCGTGCATATGTAGAACGTCAAAAAGGAGTCCGTATGCGTCCTGGGCGTCCGTTTTAAGATTGACTGCTCTTGGTGAGTTGAACTCAAGTCCGAGTTGTAAACTGATTCCATCAACTTGTGGACGTCCCAGCTGGTTCTCCACTTTCCCATGTCCTCCTCCCTTCACTTGTTGATCTTCTCTATTGTTTCTAATAACAATTAAATCATCACATAGCAATCTATTCTTAAACGCACATGCAAAGGAAGTTAGGAACGAGTTCAGCTGCTGATTTAGTAATTGTGCTCGTTCTCTTGTGATTGGTCCTTGTTTTGATGTATCCACTGTTGTAATGTCCTCATCATGTATGTCACTCCTTGTCGTCGGGATATACATGATGAGTCGGGTATGGGTATTTTTCTCTTTTGCGACGCATTGCTACACCAGTAATGGGTAACTTAATTAACACGCTTAATGACTTTAATCGCGAGGATTGATGATGGTAATGAGATGACAACCTTTTTTACAACATAGAACTTAGGTGATCTAAGCAAGCATGATTTTGTGGAATGGGTTGGATGGTATGGTGGTTTTGCTTGCCTTAGATCTAAGGACCGGTTCATGCGAGAATATGTCTAGACAACAGTGCCACCACAAGACCAAGTATAGATGCAGCGTAGATGAATAATTAGGTGTGCTGCTAGTGTTGTATAGAACATTGGATGGCGCGAGAAACGGCAGTTAAGTAGGGCTACCCTGGGATCCATGGCACACGAGGGTGCCCGTGGGTGGGAGAATGGGGATTCAAGCCTGCCGGTGAAACCTTAGTGAGCCGTACATACTAGCAGTCCCTTTTGAAAGGATTTTTGTAATCTCTTGGCCACACCAACGGAAGTGTGAATAGGAAATACAGAGGTTCTTAATCACTCAAAGGTGATGAAATCAAGAACATGTGGGTAAAGTGGTACAACTTCTGCAGAGTGTTAAAACTATCATGATAGCCATGCTTCCCATCATGAGCACCTGGACAACTTTCATGGTTAGAGAATGAACTTGGTTTTTGGATGGTTTGGGTATGTCAATTGAGTATGATTTTGGTGATGTCATATGAGCATGGTTGATTATGAGAGGTTATGAAATTGGTATATGGTTATGATATTACTTGTCGGCTGGTTAAAATGAATTATGTTGGTAAATAAGGATGACGGATATGTGATATGATAATTACTTTGGTTATGTTGGGATTTAAACACACCTAGACATTGTAGGTTGCTTTTACGTGTTTGTGAACTAGAACTAGCTTGCTGCAATGAACCATTTGTTTCTATTCTTGTTTTTAGCTACATATCATACTCACACTTGCTGCAATGGATACAACTGCACCTTAATGTGTTCAAAAATGGTCCCAATCATCAATTTATTACGAACACTTGTTTCTGCCCATGGTGCCGTGTCAACTTATTTTGGTCCGATGGGCGATGGGCCGTGTATGAAGTTGTATCCAATAAGGACGCATCCTATGGTTGGAGCATGACCCCAGCAACACTGTGGTTGTCCTCCCACCTTTAACTCTTAGCCATCACTATAATCACTTGGGTTTTGTTTTGATGAAAGTTTAGCTCTGGCTACTTGTAGACGCGTGTGTCAGCTAGACCACCTGTTCTGCTTGATTCAAAACTCCACATAATTTGAATTACCTCTTCATCTTGATCTTACCGGTTCTTCAATTATTTGTAGGATCTAGCTTAGTGGTTTGGTTGATCATGCTTCCCAAAATCGTAATCAACCGCTGAAATTGGTGTACCGGTCGCAAAGTCACAACATTCTTGAACTGCTGTAATCGGGTCATGAACGTCTCTCCTGTTCAAATCGAAGTTATCCTCTCATCTAAAGATCGGACAGCACATACCCTTTCCTTATCAGGATATTCAACTGTTGACATTGACAACTCTATCGTTCAAGTTTCACACTTTTGTTTTCATTCTTATGTAGTTAAACAAGTGACTTCTGGTTTGTTCTCTTGATTTAATTTAGCACAAACTGACCATTATGTTTTCTCGACCTTTTACTGCGACCCGAGCATTGACATATCTATATACTGGATCAATATGAAAGATTTAGTGAAAAAAGACTATAGTGCACAAAAAACAAGTAAAAAAATAAAGGGAGATGCATTGAAAAGTGAAAATGCTAAATATTGTGAGAAAAGGTTTTAGCAGAATGATAACTATTTTGAAATGAAGGGCTTAAAAAGGATGTAAATATCATCTATCCGTAGCATGCAAAGGCACTCACTAGTCACACACACACACAAAACTTCATCTTTGAAAATATTGGCCAGTCCAACCAGCTGTCGTTAACCTTTTCAACTTTTAACAAACACAATTTTAATAATATGTGAACCAGATGTAGCTACAAAAGTGACACATTTCACATGAATGAAGCAATGGGATGATACATACTTTTGATCTAAAATAAAGAATAACGTATTTTGCACGCATGTTCTAGAATAACTACCAAGATTTGATTCAGCAGTCATCATTACGAACCAAACAAACATCCACGAGCATGTGTATATTATAATGTAAATGTGCAGCAAACAGTTAGCACAACAGATCTTTTCAAGCATAAAGACAGCACAGTTAAACTTTTCAAGTACACCATTTGGTCTTTGGTTTTAAATTACATAAAGCTCGACATAGGTTTAAACTTTACTAGAGACAAAACATCGTAATTTACTAACAAAACCAGAGACGTCCTTTGCCTCAGAAAGTTTGTGAAGATCCAGCTAGCCAGTCCATGACCTTGTGCTCCATCATGCACTTACAGGGCTCCAGAGGATTAGGGTTGTGCTCTCCACAATTTGAGCAGTCAGTAAACTCCCCAAGCTCGAATTTTGAGTTCCAGAGAAAAACCTGTAGTCGCGAATTGCCGAGGAAGATATATCAGAATTTGGTATCTCGAGCTTCTTCAGATGAGGAAGAGAGAGACAAATCACACATGCCATCTCTTCATCCACGTACAACGCAGACACCTTCAACTCCACAAACTCTGGGCAGCACTGTTGCACATGAAGGAGAACATCATAATTTATAAGACTCTCATCCACTGCCATGCCTTTCAATGAATGAAATCCACCTATGGCCTTACAGAACTGATCATGAGTCACGCAGGTGCTAGGAAGGCTGAAATAGTGCAAATTAGGACAGCTGTGAAAACAATCAAAGACACATTTAGTTTTCGATCAAATTTCAAATGATGGTGTAAAAACAATTTGAAGGTTAACTGCCACCAATGTGGGAAAGAAGACGAAACAAACAGCATATTGCTGCAACCACATGAAAACGGTTACAAAGTTCAACAATAATTACATCACAGCAAGAAAGAAACAGCTAAAATTACTTGTGATTGATATAAAAGTAAAAGCACTCAAACGTCAAAAACTTGAAATGAAAATAGCATTCACACGTGCAAATGTTCTATCAGAAATTTGTGTCAAAGTTTATGAACTGGGAACAGATTTCCAAAAATAACGAAAACAGACATCAAGGTATGTTTACTACAATATCTAATACATCCACATCATCTGAATGCATTTTTTAACAAATATATAGAGAAGTGCAGAGCCACTACTAATATTTCCATTGCTCCAAATAAAACATATAAAAGTGTAAATGATGGAAAGTATTAGTTATTCATTTGACACATGACTTGATATTTCAGCAACTGAGAGTTACATAAGAAATACAAAAGGATAGATTCATGATTTAAGGCCTCCTAAAGGGAAATGTTTCGTCAGAAACTGCTTCGGTGTTATGCTGCATCGCACGGGTGACTCTAATCTGTTACACAAGTATTTACTAATTCCTATATTATTTTTCTTTTACAAATCCTAAAAGATTCCCTAACTGACAGTGTACATTTGGAAGTTAACGTGATGCCAAATGAGCTCACAGGTCTGATGTTGGAACTGGATGAAAAATCAAGAATATCATTGTGCAATTAGAGATATTAGGATGCTTTCCCAGTAAATAATACAGTGTTAATTTCTAACTAGTTATGTTTTTTTTTCATCAATTTGCTCGAGTCTGAATACGACTTCCACCCTGGAAGTATATGAATCAAGTTAACATACTGATTTTTTTAATTTGATCTAGAGGATCACATCATTTTCTAGTGACTTGAAAATTGACAATGTTATGAATAGCACTTTTATTATTGAGGAGACCAGAAGCATCTATAAATAGATGTACATGGATAACAAATATGCAGAAAGGCCCTTACATAAAAGGGAAAATGCAAATATACCTCTACATCTATAACACCCCCCTCAAACTCAAGGTGCATCACCAACACTGAGTTTGGAGAGATAAAAACTATGCTGAGCTCGAGTCTGTACCTTCGTGAAAAAATCCGCCAGCTGAAGCTCTGAAAGCACATACTGAAGATGACCAAAACCATCTTGTATATGTGCTCGTGTATAAGAAGCATAACACCAATATGCTTGGTAAGCTCATGCTTGACCGGATCATGAGCAATACTGATAGCACCTGTACTGTCAGACAAAAGAGGAGTTGGCATACCAACAGAAACACCAAGGTCCTCAAGCAACCACCGCAACGAAGTAACCTCTGGACTCACAAGAGCCATGGCACGCAACTCCATCTCTACACTCGAACAAGAAACTGCTACCTGCTTCTTAGTCTTCCAAGCAATGAGAGAACCACCAAGAAAAACACAATAGGCAGAAAGAGATCGACGATCAGAGGGATCACTAGTCCAAGTAGCATCAGAATATGCTTTGAGCTGTAAAGAGCTAGAGCATGAAAAGAATAGGCGTCTAGAGATAGTCCCACGTAGATAACGCGAGACACGAAGCAAGTGACTATAGTGGACCTGGGTGGGAGACGAAACAAACTGACTCAGAATGTGAACAGAGTACGAGATATCAAGACAAGTAACACCAAGATACACTAGACTCCCTATAATATGACGATTACGAGTAGGATCGTCAAGAGGCTCACCATCAGTGGCTCGAAGATGGACATTGAGTTCCATGGCAGTTTCAACAGTCCGGTGATCAGTAAGAGAAGCCCGATCAAGAAGATCCTGAATGTACTTCTCCTGAGATAGATAAATTCTCTCAGAGGAGGAGGGAACCTCAATCCCAAGAAAGTAGCGAAGAGGACCAAGATCGGACATAAGAAACTGCTCGCTCAAACAGGCCTTGACAAAGGCTATGTACTCAGAATCATCTCCGGTGATGATCATGTCATCAACATAGAGAAGAAGAAGAGAGCGACCACGAGATGAAGTATGCACATAAAGCGTTGGATCATGAGTACTGGCAGCGAAACTAGCAGCAGTGACTATAGACGCAAAACGTTGAAACCAAGCACGAGGAGTCTGCTTAAGGCCATAAAGAGAGCGTCAAATACTACAAACCATACCCTCAGGAACAGAATACCCAGGTGGTGGCTGCATATAAACCTCCTCACGCAGCTCACCATTAAGAAAAGCATTCTTTACATCAAGGTGAGATACGGACCAGTCACGAACAGAGGCCACAACAAGTAGAATGCGAACAGTGGTCATGTGAGCGACAAGAGCAAAGGTCTCATCATAGTCATGACCATGTTCCTGCTGGAAGCCACGAGTGACTAATTGAGCCTTATAGCTCAAGTGAACCATCAGAGCGGGTCTTAACCTTATAGACCCACTTACAGGTGATAGGATGAACACGTGGGGGATAGGGCACAAGTTCCCACGTGCCGGTGTGCTCGAGAGCAGCAATCTCCTCGGCCATCGCAAGCTGCCATTCAGGATGAGGAACAACATCACAATACATAGTCGGCTCAGAAAGAACAGTAGCAGCAAAGCTAGAAGGAGAGTACTGCTCAGGAGGCTGACGAGAGCGATGACCACATCAAAGAGGTTGCTCAGGAGAAGAATCATCAGAAGAAAATAATTCCTCAGGAGAAGATGTTGCCTCAGGAGAAGATGGGTCATCTAACGATGATGAATCAATTGGAGTTGATGGTTCACTAGAAGAAGGCACAAACAATCGAGAGTATATTTGTGTTACAGGAGGTTTGATAGTATAGTCAGGGACCATAGAAGAAGGCTCCGAAAAAGACACTGTGAGATGCGACACTGTGTGTGAAGGAGGTACACTAGCAACAGGGGTATCTGGAAGGAATAGGAACGAAATCGGATCGACCAAAGATACACGAGGCATATCCGAAGAAGGACGAGGATAGAATGGACGCGTCTCATCAAAGACAACATCCCGTGAGATACTCATCAATCGACCAACAGTATCCCAACAATGATACCCCTTATGCTCAACACTATATCCAAGAAAAACACACTCGACCGACTGAGCAGTGAGCTTAGTGTGCTCACGAGGTGCGAGCAACACATAGCACACACAACCAAAAAGATGAAGGCTAGTATAGTTAGGCGTCTTGCCAGTAAGACGTCGAAAAGGAATGTCACCCTGAAGAGCAGATAAAGGTTAAATGTTAATCAGGTAAGTAACAGTAGGAACAGCCTCGGCCCAAAAGTGAGGGGGAACAGAGGAACAAGCAGAAGAGTACGAGCAGTCTCAAGGAGATGTCGATGCTTGCGTTCGACCACACAATTTTGTGCATGTGCACTAGGACAAGAAAACTGAGCAAGAGCGCCTTTCTTAGAAACAACCTGATGAAGAGCGTCAAAAAGGTACTCACCAGCAGAATCAGCACGAAAAACACAAATAGACGTGTCAAAATAAGTGCGGATCATGGCAGATAAACTTTTATAGATAGACAAGGCCTCACTACGATGTTTCATAAAGTAAATCCATGTGTGCCGAGAAAAGTCATCTATAAAAATGATGTAATATCGATGTCCTCCTTTGGAAACAAAAGGAGTTGTACCCCGTACATCTGAATGACCATGATTAAATGGATGCTTAGACACTGACTCACTAGAAGGATTGGGAAGTTGAATCTGTTTCCCTAATCGACAACCTTGACACTAAGCTAAAGACTTAGAACCTGAAATCGATCCTAAAAAACCACTACGGACTAGGACTGACAGATGAGAGCGACATAATGACCCAGACGATGGTGCCACTGAGTAAACGACAAGGTGGACGAAGTAGCTAACGCGGAGCCATCAAGGCTAGCAGGCACAACGGAAGGAAGACGAATCCAATTAAGCTCCAAAAGACGCTGTGAGTCACGACGACGGGGGCCAGTGCCAACTAGGTGACCCGTGCGATGATCCTGAACATAACAGAGATCAGGATGAAGAATTACTCAACAATCATGATCAGTTAGCTGACCAGCAGATATAAGATGCATGGTCAGACTAGGAACATAAAAGACATTGGCAACATGAAAAGAGTCGGATAAAAGAGTGCCATATCCAACAACAGAGAGAGGGTAACCATCGGCAGTACGAACGGTAAGAGAATGAGAGGATGAAGGAGATAGACTAGTATGATAAGGAGTCATATGTAATGAGGCACCAGAATCAAGAATCCATGGACAGATACGTGGAGCAAAAGTTGTAGGTGGTCCATCAGTAGAAGACTTAAAAGCAGCAGCAAAACCTGAAGGTGCAGAAGGCTGAGTCACAGAACCAGCAACTCCTGATGATGTAGAGGCAACGAGTCAACGAAGAAGCTCAAGCAACTGGGCATCCGTAGTAGCAAAACCCCTCGGAGAGCCTCCAGTACCAGCACCACCAACATCCTATGAAGAACAGCGAGCCTGAGCCTTCCTTTTCTTGAAACAGCGTGCCTTTTCATGTCCATCTTTACCACAATAGTCACAGTTAAGACCACCACGCCCCCCAGATGTAGAGGGAGGAGCAACTGAAGAAGGTATTTTCAGTGAAGTAACACTATGACGAGGAGCCGAGGAACGAGCAGCCAACATTGAAGAAGACTGTAACAGACCAGCAGCACGAAGACGAGTCTTCTCATTACGAACGCTAGATAGAGCATCCATAAGAGTGACACAAAAGTGACGAGTAAGCAAGTGAGCACGAAGAAGCTCAAACTCATCATGAAGCTGAGTCAAAAAGTCATGTGTGCGACGAAGCTCAAGTGCATCCTTCTAACTCTTACAAGATGAATAGGTATCCAGTGACAACTGGGGACCAAGAGTGTCAAGCTGACGCCATAGAGTAGACATCTGGGCAAAGAACTCATCCACTATAGCATCTTCTTGTTGTAAAAGTTGCTCCCGACGAATAGCAGCAAGACAGGTAGACTGACCAATAGGCTCATAGCAGCGACACAGCAAATCCCACATCTGATGTCCATACTCAAACTCCACTATATCAGCAGACAGACGATCCTCCATACTAGCTGCAATAATAGCACCTGCACGAGCATCCTCATCCAACCACGTCCTGTACACACTGAAAGACTCATAAAAAGACAGACGAGTCTCATAATCTTCAAGTAACTTCTGCTTCTCATCATAAGTAGCCTTCTCTAGAATTACAGGCTGTGAAGGAGCAACAAGACAAAGTGGGCATATGAGATCACCCGTGAGAAACTCCTAAAGACGTAGACCACACATATGTAGACGCATGCAGGGAACCCAGTCGCGATAGTTAGTGCCATTGAAAAGCACCGGACAACACGAGACTGGAACCCCACCCGAAGAAGAAGTCATCCTGATCGGACAACAGGCGACGGCGAGAGCACATGCAATAGACGCTATGTTCGATGCTCTGCGCGATGCGATCGCCAAGCATTTTGACAACCTTCGAGATCAGATCGTGAAGCTACAAAATCTGGCAAAACAAACCATGACAAAACAAGGCGTTGTTTGTGGATGTAACAAGATCGATTCACCATCTGCACCTACGGTGGCAACCACGACCTGCCAGGGGGGCAATTTCATCCATGTCGCATGTGGGCCCCACACAGTTGGGGCCTCCAATTCCCCACACCACGCCAAGTGTGGCCCGATCCAGTGCAAATCGACTTGCCCGCGACTGCCACCGTTGCGCATCCTCGACTATTGCTCATAGAAAGAGATGGAGGACAATGCCTCGCTATCCTCTCCAACAGCACCGCACGACGATGAGTGCAAGGGGGCGGCAGACCAGAAGCTCCTCTTGCTCGCCGTCTTCCTAGCGCCGATCCGCATCGGTGCCACCGCAATCCCGGGAGAACCGAGCCGATTCCTGAGGGAGTTGCGCCCACCGCGCCCGCCTCCATGCCCGCCTCTGCGCCACTGCTACCCGTGCCTCCCTCGACCCTCGGTGTCATGGATCGAGCAGATTCGGGAGATGGGGTGGTGTGGCTCATGGAGGATTCCGCGGACCCCAAGCGATTTGCCGTCACCTGTGAGGCGCACTTGGCATAGCGCATGGCCAACTATGAAGCTGCACACGGGAAGGGATCCGCGGGCAAGGTAACGTAATCAGGGTTGCAGCCAGTCCGGTCTCCGTAGTTGTGTTATTGCCCTACGCCGATTCCCACGTCGGTTCAAAAATTTTGGGGATCTTGGTGGAAATCATCGAGATCTGACCATGCAACACCGAAATATGTCGGATCTGCGAACTCCACTTCAATTTTCGCACTGCCCCATGTGGACTCCACCAGATTCGCTTAGGCCAAGCCACAACGCCATTAGACATGGCGCATTGGCCTGCCTACACGGCCGAATCGATTGCCTTGCCTCTGTTCTCTTCGATGGACCACGACCACGCAAGTCAAATCTAGACCCACTAGTCAGCGTCTTCTCCTGGATGGCTTTGGAATCGGCTACAACTACAATTTGCGGTGGAGTTAAAGGTCTTCATTCAAGCTTCACCATTCGGTATTTTTGTGGAACTCCACCACTGCTGCTCTGTTGAGCACTCCTCTTCTTCTCTGTTACCAACTCGCGTGTTGCATCCTTTGTACAATCGCCGCATTGACAAAATCATTGAACATGCCGCGATTGAACAAAGCGAGCCTGTCCTTCATCTTTGCATTCAAACCTCAATAGAAACAGTCCCGTTTCCTATCCTTCGTGTTCACATGATCTGGCGCATATTGCGCCAAGTGATTGAAGGCCTTGGAGTACTCGTGAGCACTCCTCCCGTCTTGCTTGGCTTCAAGGAATTCTTGAAGCTTGCGTTTCATAATCCCGGGAGGTTTGTGATAGGCGTGACCAGCCGGCAGGGAGGCGATGTAATTCGCCCGCCAAGCGCTGGCGGAGCCGTGAAGCTGCTGCGCTGCAAAGAGCGCCTTCTACTGTTTGGTGCATTGGAGCAACCCAAACTTTGCTTCAGTAGTGCAGAGCCAATTGTCCGCCTCAAGAGGTTCATCGGCCTCCGTGAAGACAGGTGGATGAGTTGCTAAGAAGTTCGAGTAGGTGGTGTGTTGAGGCTGATGATTGCCTCTGTCTGGATGCCCCCGCTGACGGGACGTATTCTGCACGAGGGTTCGCAGTAGCTCGGTCTGCTCGTCGTACGAACCCACCATAGATGCAATCACAACCGCCAACGTAAGCGGAGGAGGAGGTGGCGGTGGCGGTGGCGGTGGCGGTGTCGGTTGTCATTGATCATGAGTTCTCTGCTGCTGGGAGTCATCACCTCCCTGGCTCGTCCACCAATCTTGAGCGTGTTATGAGTGCGCACCATTCTGCAGTCACAACCATGAATCCAATATGAGACAATATGAGACGTGATATTGTAAGATCACTCCAGGATACAAACAATAGTGTGCGTATTAATAACCAACTTGCATAACAGTAACATATATTAATAAAGTATAGACTTTATACAAAATACATCATCCCTGGACAATGTTACAATAGCGAGTTCCAAAATAATGAACTTCTTGGATTGAAGTTCATTTCGACTATCGTTGATCGCGATGGGATGTTATGCGCGTTATCGTGCGAATACACGTTCTTATCTTCAATATGATACAAACATGGCCATAAAAGAGAAGAGGTTCAAGTGGGTTGAACTCTCAGATCCACTGGTAAATGGTTGAGTATCGACAACTGGTCCGTTAAGACACTTCTCGAAGTGGAATCGAGGACCAGATTCATAACAAGACCAAATTATGCCAAACCGATGATGTTTTTGTTAAAACCTGACCAGTTTAACCCAAACACAAATTTAGCCCAGTAAATGGAAGAATTAGATCTTGAGGTGAACTACGAAGTGGAAGTACACTTCAAGTACTTTCCAAAAATTATTGTTTGCCTTCATATCATTTATGGTTGAGAAGATATGACATTGTAAACCAGACAGTTTTTCTGGAAATTTTGACAGCATCTCCTTTGTTTATGCTAATTTTGGGCCACAATTTCCAGATATAAAACTTCACAATTTACAACAGAAACAGATCATAAAATTGTAATCCAAATTACTGGAATTCCAAAATTGTCTTGCACGGTCCTGTTCGATTTTTCTAGAGTGAGATATGGTCAAAACAGTAAGGAGTCCAGAGTGGGTTCCAGTTTCTGTCCAGTTTGGCAGATTTTGGAACTTTGAAATTTTGAACAGGTTAGAGGGGAATTCAGTTCTGGAGTTGCACATAATAGTTTTAAAGGACTTCCTAAACTTTCCATCCATATATGTTATACCTTCATTGGAGTTTTCTACTGGGAGATATGGTTTCTCAAATTCAGGTCTATTTCTGGCAGAAAACAGAACACTCTGTTTTTGAATTGGTGACTTCAAAGCCTACTCCAAATTTGAAAACTTAGTTCAAACTCAGAGCTCCATAGATATAAGTAGTTTTACATCTTCTCAGTTCCAATTTACAGAAACGTGGGTAATGCATCAATGGAGTATATGTCGGTACTACGAGCCTCACAAAGTAAAAATTCTAAGCCTATTCCGGCATACGTCTCAACGAAGGCCTTAATGGCGCTCACTCGCAAATGATTTCTAAGCGCAATACAATCACATGGTCAGTGTACCTGTCACTACAAACAAACTATTGATCAATAGTTTGTCGGTATCCTGCATACCGGGTATCCTACAATACCGCAAGAAGTGCAAGAGAGTTCTACCCGTCAAAGTTAAAGGTCTCCTCAGGCTCGACATGTCATATTACACCAGACCCGCAACCTTCATATGGGTAGCTCTGGGGATTGACACGTGTAATGTAAATCTGGAGCCAAACTCCCAACATAGGTAAGCTCTGCGATCCACATGTGTATAACGACCCCAGACCTAACCCCCAGCAGAGGGAAGCTATGGTGCCGACACGTGTATAGCGGTTCCGAAGCTACCTCCCCACAAAGGGAAGCTCCGAAGCTGCCACGTATGGAGCCTTCGGACCTTCGTCACCAACGAATACATTGGCGGATATCCTTTAGCATGGACATTCAAGGGACAGTTAAAGCGGCAGTTACAAGACCTGATCACGTGTCGTTAATGCTGTATTAATGACACACGATCAGAGCACTGTTAATAGAGGTAACGCAGCCATTAAGACACATTATCACACTATTAACCATGCTTAACATTCATAGACAGTGTATTAGGCTATTAAATACGCCAGGGCCACATGACGGGCTATGTGAATGATGTAACGGTTAGTCCTTAGACTATAAAAGGACTGAGCCGCACGATACAGATGGACAACTCCAAGTTGAGCTAGAGATTACGCTTTCTAGCGATTCACAATACAAAAACACACACCCCGTGGAGTAGGGTATTACGCTCAGGCGGCCCAAACCACGTAAATCTCCCGTGTCACCATCTTGCTCTTGATCTCTACGTGCAACAACCGAAACAAGAACATCTACGGGCTACATTTGGTAGTACCGGGGGAAGTGTTGTTGCTACACTTCGACATTTGGCACGCCAGGTAGGGGGGACCAAGATCTCACGATGGTGAATTCCGCTGCAGGATCTTCCAACGGCAATCATGCTGAACGACTTGCTGTAGGAAATCCCTCCAACGCACAGCAGCCAGCGGGTGCCATTGTTCCTGTAGGCACTATGGAACCACAGCCGCCATCTGTTCCGACAAACAATGCTGGGCAACAAGATGGGGCATTTGCGTCGATCACTACATCAACAAACAATAACCCTGAGCACGCGCTCATTGCCGCGCGAGCTCTCCTACAACATCCACCGCCTCCAGGGGCGCCCTAGGGTGTTATGGAATAGTGGAGAGCTGATGTTGACCATTTGCAGCTGTCGCCGCTGGCATCAGCAATCAAGGTCCTCCCCCTTCGGGGCGAGCACCATCACAACGACGTACCTTGTCGGGCCGACTTGGTCCACAAGTCTCGCAAAAAAGGACACATGCTGCATCCCAGCAGGTGACTTCGCTGCCTCTCGGGGCACGACGCACCCACACCATCACCAGGATTCCAACTCATGACCTGTAGTCGGAACTTGATCGACGTTACCCGCAGCAAGACGGTCGCGTCCATATCGAGCGTGCTCGTGAGAGGAGAGAGGCTCGGGACAACCCTGCTCCTCGAGGAGTAGGAGGAGGTTGTTCTGCCCTGGCCATGCATTTATGAATGGTCAGATGGCCACAGAAGTTCCGGCCTCACTTGCCGGAAAAATTCGACGGGACTGTCAACCCCGCCAAGTTCTTACAAATCTACTCCACTGTTATACTGGCAGCGGGGGGTGATGAGGCCGTGATGGCCAAATACTTCCCGGTGGCTCTATCTGGGAGTGCAAGGTCCCGGTTCATGAGTCTTCCACCTGACTCCATTAATAGTTGGGCGGAGCTATGCCAACAATTCACTGCCAACTTCGGGAGTTCTTACACCCGGCCTAGCACTGTATTGGATCTGTTTGTTGTAAAGCAAACAACGGGGGAATCGTTGCAATCCTTCATCTAGCAGTTTTCTCAGGTACGGAATTATATTCCTTCGATTTCGAGCTCTTCTGTTATTCTTGCATTCAGACAGGGTGTTCGAGATAAAAAGATGCTGGAGAAGCTGGCAATCAAAGAAGTCACCAACGTCACAGAACTCCTCAGCCTAGCAGACAAATGTGCTAGATCTGTGGAGGGCCGTGAAATGCACTCCAAGCCGGCTTCGGAGGCCGACAAGAAATCCTCCAAAACTGAAGCCACTACATCTGGCAGTGGCAAAAAGAAAAAGAAGCCCAACGGCAAGAAGAAGCCGTTGGCCGGCGCACCAGCTGCTGCAACTGCTACAGCTCCGGGTGGCTGGGGGCCACGCCCCGAGAAACGGCCTCGTACTTCATCAGAAGATGGCAACAGTTCCAAAGCATGGTGTATGATCCACAAGATGGACGGACAAAGCCTGGAAGAATGTCGGGAGGTCCAGAACCATGTCGAGCGCTATAACAAGTGCCGAGAAGAAGCTCCTTTCCGTCAGCAGGAGGGAAAACAAAAAGTCGACGAAACTCCAGCTGAGGAGGAGCTAGGTTTCCAGGACCCCAAGAAGGTCCTGAAGGCTTTCTACAACACTGTCGACGATAATTCTGACGTCTCTGACTACGAGCGCCGGAAGACCCTGAACACCATTTATGGTGGTTCTTGGTACATCACATCCCACCGCATCCTCAAGACAATGCGGCGGGACATGGCCGTGCAGCTCCCACTGCTAGGGCGAAGCATCATCGAAAGTGGATGGACACTGTCATCATTTTCGATGCTTCGGTCTGCCCCCGCAACATGATCGGAGCTTGGACAACTTCCGTTGATGGTGTCACCCATCATTAACAATATTCAACTCCACCATGTTATGGTGGACGGAGGTTCAGGACCGAACCTCATATGGTTCAAAGCTTTCGTTAAGCTTCAGCTCTGGCCTTCGGACCTTCGCCCATCTAGACATTTCTCTGGGGTAGGTCCGGGGACCATTACTCCTCTCGGTTTCAGCACACTCTCAGTGACCTTCAAAACTCGGGAGAACTACAGAACTGAGAAGTTGGTCTTCGACGTTGCGCAGATCAGTCTATCATTCAACGCATTTTGAGCAGGCCATACTTGTACAAGTTCATGGTCGCCGCTCATTATGGTTACTTAGTGTTGAAGATGCCAACACATGCGGGCGTTATCCAGATCCGCGGAGATCGCACGGAAGGAGTCACTGCTTTAGAAGAACTCTATGTGCTTACTACAGCGCAAGAGGAAGCATCCGGTAAGGAGCTAGCTCTGAACCCTTCGAGCATTCGTCATAAAGGCTCTACCTCCGCACCCCGTGTGCCACCAAGCGGCGACACCGATGTTCCTGTCAAAGTCGTTCAAATTAGTTTTGATGCTTCTCAGACTACCTGTATATTGGGAGGTCTGAGCAACAAATAGGAACTCGCACTCATCACTTTCCTCCGGGCTAATGTCGACGTGTTTGCCTAGAAACCGTCACAAATGGTCGGGATCCCTAGGGAGGTGATTGAGCTCAATCTAAAGATTTAGCTTGATGCACGACCTGTACACCGGAAGCCCCGGAAGCAATCAATCGAGCGGCAAAACTTCATCTGACAGGAGATCAAGAAGTTGCTTGAAGCTGGTTTCATCCAGGAGGTGTTTAATCCTAAATGGCTGGCAAACCCAGTCGTGGTTCCTAAGGCTGGCGGGAAGCTTCGGATGTGTATCAACTACACCACCTTAAATAAGGCATGTCCAAAGGATCCATTCCCACTACCTAGAATAGATCAGATAGTGGACTCCATCTCTGTGTGTGAGCTATTGTGTTTCTTAGATACATATTCTGGATATCATCAAATCCAAATGTCTAAGGAAGATGAAGAGCATACTGCCTTCATAACAGTAGATGGATTGTACTATTATACTGCCATGCCATTTGGTCTTAAAATGCTGCTTCAACATTTGTGCGAGCTATGTACAAAACATATGGAGAGCTAATTATAGACTTGGTGGAGCTATATGTCGATGACATCGTTGTGAAGATCAAGAACAAGGAGTCACTCCTTGATAATTTACAAGTTGCCTTCGACAAGTTGCGTACCACGCGCACCAAGTTGAACCCGAACAAATGTGTCTTCAGGGTTAGTTCCGGGAAGCTTCTAGGTTTCTTGGTGACTCATCGAGGAATTGAAGAAAATCCGGCGAAGATCAAGTCTATAGAAGATATGCGGCCCCCAGCGCGCATCAAGGATGTCCAGAAGTTAACTGTATGTTTAGCTGTGCTCAGCCAATTTATCTCAAGACTGGCATAACGGGTGCTACCCTTCTTCAAACTCATGAGGAAGTCCGGACCATTTCATTGGTCTGAAGAAGCAGAAAAGGTGTTTAAAGAGATGAAACAACTCCTCACCACACTACCGATATTGGTAGCTCCGAATCCTGGTGAACCTTTATTACTTTACATTTCGGCAACCATCGAAGTTGTTAGTATGGTCCTGGTCGCGGAAAGACCAGAGCCACATCTAGTCCAGGAGGCCAGAATCCTTAGGGAGGGTCCGGAGTTACCTGAAGGCATGTCCGGGTCCTGGCCCCCAAACACGGAACCTCGAGGCGAAATGCTAGGAGATCAACCTCATTCACCTGAGGGAGTTCACCTGACTGACCAAGATGATCTGGACCCTTCTAGCAAGGTCCAGGTCGAACAAGAAGGAGTTTTAGACCCCTCTAGGAGGGTCCAAGAAGCGCAGCATGATGGATCGGACCCCTTCAGGAGGGTCCGGGTCAATGGAGAAGAAGCTTAGGGTCCTTCCGAAAGGGTCCGGACTGTCCAATGCCAAGTGTACTTCATCAGCGAAGTGCTCCACGATGCCAAAACAAGATACATTGAGGTGCATAAGATGCTTTACGCAGTTCTTATTGCCTCAAGGAAGCTTCGTCACTACTTCCAAGCCCACAAAATATCAGTGGTAACTTCTTTTCCACTGCGTTCTATTTTTCATAACCCTAACTCTACTGGGAACATTGCAAAGTGGGCAGCGGAACTGGCCGAGTACGATCTAGAATTCGTGTCATGACAAACAATCAAAAGTCAAGCTTTGGCTGACTTCATGGCGGAATGGACTTCCTCTTCATCAAACTTTGGGGGCCACAGTGAGCAGAAACCAGAACCAAGGTTCCGGTATTCACTAAGCCTCACTGGACTCTCTTCTTCAACGGCTCCATGCAGAAGCAGGGGCCGGAGCTGGAATCCTTCTCCTTGCTCCGATTGGGGAGAAGGTCAAGTACATGGTCCACCTTGATTTCAAGGTGACAAACAACATGGCGGAGTATGAAGCTCTCATCTACGGACTCAAGGTGGCACTATCTTATTGTGTCAAACAGCTGTTGGTGAAGGGAGACTCACAACTCATCATCAAACAAGTCAAAGGTGAATGCTCCTGTAACAATCCTCAACTAGCTGCTTATCTTCTTGAAGTCCACAGGCTTCAGAAGGACTTTGAAGTCTTGGATCTCCACCATTTTCAGCGTCTTCAAAACGCTGAAGCTGACGAACTCTCGTCGAAAGCCTCAACTAGAGCTCCGGCTCCTGACAGAATCTTTGTCTGGAGGTTGTCAAGACCAACAGCTCAGCCTGCCGAACTGAGCGAAGGGAGCGGGACCAGCACCATGAAGCTAGCAGTCCCGGTGACCCTGTTACCATGGCGTCCACCAAGGGTCGTGGGTGCTGTCGGAAGCTCTGAGCAACCCAGCACGCAAGACTCAGAAGCTCAAGTAAGCTTCAATGCATGGATCTCGGAGATCTAGAGCCACTTGAAAGACAATATCCTTCCTGAAGACAGTGTATCCGCTGACCGGATTGTCAGATTGGCTAAAAGATACACGTTAGTAGAAGGGGACCTCTACTGGCACAGTGCCGATTGCATCCTAATGCAGTATCATTGCAAGGGAAGAAGTTTGCGAGCTCCTTGCGGAAATCCATGGAGGCAAGTGTGGGAATCACACATCTTCCCATACGTTAGTCGGTAAAGCCTTCCGGCATGGCTTTTACTGGCCTACAACACTCCAGGATGCGGTTGAGCTAGTGAAAAAATGTGAAGCATGCCAGTTCCATGCAAAACATATTCGCACACCGACTCAGTCACTACAAATGATACCTCCTACATGGCCATTCGCTGTGTGGGGCATGGACATCTTGGTACCTTTCCCAAAAGCTTTCAGAGGTCATAGGTTCCTGTATGTCGCCATCGACAAGTTCACCAAGTGGCCGGAAGCAACTCCAGTTGTGAAAATCAACAAGCAATCAACAATCAAGTTCTTGAAGTCCATTATATGCATATTTGGAGTTCCAAACAAAGTCATAACTAACAACGGAACCCAATTCAAAAGTGCTGCATTTCAAGAATATTGCGAAGACCTCGACGTTCAACTCAGTTATGCCTCAGTAGCTCACCCAGCAAGTAATGGCCAAGCCAAGAGACCAAATGCAGAAATCTTAAAAGGACTCAAGACGTGCACATATGAGCGCCTGAAAAAGCATGGAGCCAACTGGATTGAGGAGCTTCCGTCCACATTGTGGGGAACAGGACAACTCAAAACCGGTCAACTGGGGAAACTCCATTCTTCCTAGTGTACGGAGCTGAAGCAGTCCTTCCTCCGAAGATAACCTTGGGGTCCCTCCGAGTCCGGACCTTCGACGAAGCCACGCAGGACCAGCACCGGCGTGAAGACCTTGACCTCGTCGACGAGGGAAGGTGCCAAGCAACTGTTCGGAATGCACGTTATCGCCAAGCGCTCCTACGTTATCATCAAAGGCATGTGCGTAACCGACAACTCGAGGAAGGCTATTTGGTGCTTCGGAAGATACTAAATCGTGAAGGGATGAACAAACTTTCCCCTGGCTGGGAAGGTCCTTTCGAGTGATCGAAGTATCTCGACCCGAATGCGTTCACTTGGCAACTAAGGACGGGATTCCACTTCCTAATCCTTGGAACATCGAGCACCTCCGTAAGTTTTATGCTTAGAGTAACGGAGGTGAGTCTGTAATTACACACGATGTATGTTATAGAGTCGCTAAACAGACATGGTTAGGTCCTCCGGGACAACATCCGGACCCCTCCGGGAGGGTCCTGGAAGTTCAAGTACACTTCATATAGTCACAATACTAAAAGTGTAAATACCTACCCTGGGTTAGTATAAGATGTATAGCGCACAAAGCTTGGTCCTGCACCCTAAGTAGGCCCTTGTCTCCCCCGTAATCCGGATCTATAATGAAAGACATTGTTGTGTGAAAATAGATTCCACGTGCATTTATTTTTGTACAAGGCCTGATCTATCAAATTATTGTTTTTAACCTTCTTGTCTATAATGAAGTTGTGCAATTCTTTTTTAGTTTTTACCCAAGTTATTTATATGCATTGCAAGTTATATTGTTGATCTCTTTGGGTCTTAACATGCTGTATAGTCTACTTGCCTGAACGTCAAGCCAACATAGGTCCGGAGTGTGCTATTGACTTAGCCTCGTCCTGCACCCTTAGTACGCCACTCTACCTACACCCCGGCAGGCCTCAGTAGGGTGAGTACTAAAAACGCATATGGGTCCGGAAAAGTTACATCAATATACTTGTTACCATATCTAGTTACTTCGGATTAAAAACTCAAATAAGAACAATAAGTCACAAACGATTTATAGACAAGGGGACGAATTTTACTCTTTTCTTGTATTTAATGTGCAGGAAAAACAGAAATTCATAGCGATGGTGGACGACGCCAGAGCTACTAAGCTCCGACATCCTCCGAGGGGGCCCACCGTCGATGTTTAATATGTTGACAGTGGGTAATGTCAGAGCTACTAAGCTTCGACAATCCCTGGGGGGGCCTACCTTCAACTATTCGTGCAGCGACATCAGGACCTACCAAGCTCTGATAAATCCTAGGGGCCTGCTGTTGACATTTTATACGTTGATGGTGGGTACCGTTGGAGCTACCAAGCTCCGCTAATCCCAGGGGGCCTACCGTCGATGCGTCAGAAATGAAGACTTTGGACCTAAAATCTACAAGTGCGAAGCGTTAAAGTCATCAATATACTATCAAATCCTTTGGTACATGTACACACTTCAATTTTGCACATATACTAGGGGGCCAACAAGACAGAGCACATTATATTAAAGACAAAACAACAATAAATTCATGGCAGAGTGGATTTCATTAATTTGAAGCACTAGATTACAAAATTGGGATTACAGTAGAAGGCAAAAGGAAGAAGTCCTAGCTACTGGAGGGTCTAAGTCCTGCGGAAGAATGTGGCGACTTTCTTGGCAACTTCTTGGACACTAGCCTTGGCGGCATCCTCCTCCTTAGCAACAGGACCTTGGAGCACCGAGTCCAGAGAGAATTGGGGATCTCGGCTGACATAACACGTCAGCACATACTCTATGACGTTTGTAGCCAGAGATTTCCCTTCTATCTCCAACTGGTCTGCAATGACGTCGCCCATCGCATTGAGTTTGCCGCCGGCAGCGTTAAGGGCCACCAGTGCTCGGTCCAAGTCCATCTCCAGATTGTTCGGACGTACAGGACTGAAGCCTAGTGGTGTCAGCGCGTCATTGGCTCATCCCAAGAAGTCCCATACTTGGATGGACTCAGTCTTCTTCAAGCTCCACAACTCCTCTAGTGACTTCTGGGCGTCCGCAAGCTCCGAACCTTCCCGAGCGAGATGCTCGACCAATTTGGCATGCTGCTGCATATTCTCAACAACTTGCTTCTCGCGATTGGTCAGCTCCGTCTCCCGGAGGTGGATGCGGTTCCGCCTTTCCGCCAAGTCCTTTTCCCTACCTCTCACCTTCCCTTCCCTGGCGGCAACGTCAACTTCTCTTTTCGAGAGCTCCTGCCCCAATTTCCAATACTTCTCCTTCTCCTCTTTGCTCCATAGATCCAGCTTTTTGCTACAATCTGCCAAATTTTGTTCACCCAGAGTCAACTTCTGGGTGACCTTGGCCTCCCTCTTCACAATATCCTCCTACTGCTCCACGAGCTTCTCATTCCTTGCCTCAAGGTCCGCTCGGCGCTTCAGGGGGACCTCATTCAATTCATTGAGGTTTTCGTGACGCTCATCAGCAGCATCACGCCTCTCTTTAGCTTGCTCAAGGATCTCCCTGGAGTTAGCGTCAAGCGCCCGGATGGCAACTTCCTTCTCCTCCAGCAGCTTGTCCTAGTATTCCAACTGGACCTTCTCCCTCTTGATCCACTCCTTCTAATCAGCAAGCCTTATCTGTGCGAGGCTGGTCTCGAAGTGGAGTCCTTTGCGCTAACGCCTCAAGGTGTTGCGCTCCTCCTCCAGGGCTTTGCTCTCATGATCGAAGGCGAGCTGGACTTGTCGAAGGCTCGAGCAGGCGTTGTCTATGGACAACGCCAGAGGGATAGGCTCCGGACTTGCTGGGACCAACTATGCAGGCTCTAGAGTATTTTCCATCACAAAAATTGGTTCCCACTCTACAAGGGTGGTCCTCTGAGCTCCTGCAACACTAGGGCCGCTCTCTGGAAGCCCTTCAGCAGCAGCAGAGGAAGAACCCACTGGGGGAACTCCCACCTCCATACCAGAAGTTGAAGGCACTGCTTCTGGTTCTTCAATTACCGGCTCTGAGGGTGGAGGACCTGTCGACACCTCTTAAGGCTGCTCTGGCTCTGGTCCAGACACCTCCGGAGCAGCTATCTCCGGGGTAGCGGCTGGAGCTTCATCCGGTGCCCCTACCACCTCCGGCTCAGATGTCGACGCATCAGTCACTTCCAGTTCAGCGACCAGAGCTTCAAGCATTTCCGGTCAGCCGCCGGAACTTCAAAAACTTTTGGCCGAAGGGCCGTACCTTCAACCATCTCCGGCTGGATGGTCAGTTCTTCAATTGCTTCTGGCTCAGCGGCCAGGGCTTTGACAACTTCTGGTTCAACGACCGGAGCTTCATACATCTCTGGCTCCAATACTGGAGCATCAACCTCTGGCACCACTGTCACAGGTGCACCTTCAACTTCTTCCCCGTGGTTTGGCGCTACCACGGGAGCTTCCGGCGAGGAATCTAAATCCAAATCCACAACAGCTGGCGCCGGAGCTACCGTGAATTTTGCCACCACTTCAAGAGGAGGCTCGGTGCTTGAAGCCGGAGCTTCGGCATGCGCAGCCACGGTCGCTGTGACAGATGCCGAAGTTCTTGACCCTTTCTTCGACACCCTAGAAATAAAGGGATGAGAAGATTAAAGACACAGCAAAACAAGACTAGCATTTTAAGGTGAGCACTCAATGCTTACCAAGGGATGCTACCGCCCCAATCACCTCAGAACGTCTTCTTCTGAGGCCCGGAGCTAGAGCCCACCAAGTCTGGTGAGACAACAACTTTGGACCTCAGCTGAGGACCACATGCGGCAGCAGGAGTCCTCTCGGCTGGAGCTTCTCTTGACTAGTAAGAACTACCGGGTCTGGAGCTCTTAGCCAGCACTGAAGCCCGTGTTGACTGCTCGAAGCTAGCTCCTCTCGAAGACTCCTACGCCGGAGAAGGTGCAGCCACAGAAGACCTCCTCCGCGGGAGAAGGAGCCGTTGTAGAGGGAGCAGCCCTGACGGACCTTCCATCAGCATGCTTCCACTTCCTCTTCCAGTTGGAGGGTTCGGCTAGCTCTTTGCCCTTTCTGATGTCTTCAACCCTCCGGCTCGAGGTGGAGGCAGGCCCTCCTTCGAAAGCTCCGGGGATTACCACCCTGGAGGTCAGATGCCTCTCCACCTCACCAAGATCATCAAGCGCCGGCATCCTCCTCTAGAGCTCTCTATTGAACTGTGGCTCCATGTTCAGAGGAAGGAAAGCAGCCGGCGAAACCAAGTCATCACCGTCGACGTTTATCCCATGCTAGAATTTCTTAAGATGAAGCTTCAAAGCTTCATCATCCAAGTTGGACTCCAGACCAGTTTCAATCCGGTCGTCATCCATCACGCTGTTGAGGGCCCAGGCAAACTTCTCCCTCTTCCTCAGCGGAGCCCATTTCTTGACCAGGAAGTTGCAGAGGACAATCTGAGGGGTTGTAAGACCTATGTGTGCTGAATACATTGGCTTGTAGTGAATATACTTGCTTTGATGATAAAAGTTTTAAATATCACCAAAACACCTTTTATCAAGGTCCGACTCTAGCTCCGAGCTACAGCAAGGTCCAACGGTAGGTCCGGCTTGTTTTGGGTAGCTCCGGCTGTGTTCGAAGCTAGGTCCAACTTCTTGGTAAGGTCCGACTAGCTTTGGTTAGCTCCGGTGAGTTTTATCTTTAGCTCCGGCATGGCTTTGTTAGCTCCGGCATGTCTTTTGCTAAGCTCCGACGTACTTTGTCTAGCTCCGGTTTTGGGTTGACTAGTTTTGACTAGTTTTTGGTAAGCTCTGATGCTAGGATCTACTAGTTTTGGTAAGCTCCGGCGCTAGGTTCTATTAGCTTTTGTTAGCTCCAGCTCAAGCTCCTGGTTGCTCTGGCAAGGTCCGAAACTTGACCTAAGTGCTTCTGCTTTTCATTTGCAATGTTTCGTACTTGCTTTACATTGTTGGAAAGATTGCTTAGTATTCATTTGCTAAGTTTTTGGTGCGTTTTGTATGATATGGATGATATCGTGTTACTATGGTTTTGCAACATGCTTATGTGAGGTTCTCATGTTAGGTGTTGTGTTCGGAACTAACTTGAGTCAAGTCGAGGACTTGGGCTCGTATGGATTGGTTGTTTATTCATGTGCAGGTGTTGCTTGAGTTCAATTCATGGCTGGTGACGGGATCCATTGGACTAGTCTCAGGGAGGATATGAGGTTCCAACAACCAAGTTCGGGAGGAACTGTGGTTGAGCTGATCAGGAGGTCGCGCAGGATGATTGAATCAAGAGCAATACATATGAAGGTTATTGGACATCGAAGGAAGGTGTTCGCACGTATGCATGTGGTGCATGACGTGGAAACATGGTTCCGAAGATGGGATAAGGAAGGAAAGATCTGGTTGGAAGGATTGGATCGTATCGGTTGAAGACTTAGGCTGCTAGCTGAGTCGGTTATGGCTCGGTAAGGAAATATCGAGTTGGTTATGATAGGATTCGTGTGGGTCACGAATTTGAGTTGTTTAGAAATGTTGGATACGTTCCTAAGGTGTTTGGAAGTCTTAAGATTGCTTCTATCTGCGTATAGAAGAATCTTGAGCAGTTATGGAAAGTTACGATTCGTGATCTGAGTAGGATTGGAGTCCTAGTTGTATTGGGTTGGCCTAAGGGCTGGTTATATAAGCAAGGGAAGGCCAAAGCTCGTGGGAGACGACTTTGGGGCTGTTCCTCTTGTGTTATATTGAATAAAATTCATAGTTTGAAGGAACTTTTGTGCCTTGTTCGTCCGACTTGTTTCAGACAAGTTTTACTCGTCGAGTTTCTGGACAGCACTAGCTTTCGTCGGTGGTTTTATCATAACTCGAGTTTTACAGATCCAATTGACGTGATTCTTTTTAGGTTGTCTTCACAACTTGATTATCTATCATCTGTAAAACTTTCACGGTCATTGGATTAGTGGTTTTTGATCTACACGAGTTTCTTTGCAGCATTCCAGAACTGTTTTTCTCGGATAGGGCAGATTAACCTTTGTTTGATCTTTCGATCATAACTTGATTTTTTCTTGACGGATTTGAGTGATTCTTGTTGTGTTGTCTTCGTGACTTGATTATCTCTGATTTCTA
The DNA here is from genome assembly GCA_036927565.1 of Tuctoria greenei. Classification (NCBI taxonomy): domain Eukaryota; kingdom Viridiplantae; phylum Streptophyta; class Magnoliopsida; order Poales; family Poaceae; genus Tuctoria; species Tuctoria greenei. Next base: position 105,136,395 of record JAYESD010000006.1, on the reverse strand, counting down.
TCACTTTTGTCACAGTGAAACACATTTAGATTAGTCTCACACACGATTTCTTTAAGAGATCGATTTTCTGCCGAAGGGGTTGGGGTTTAATTGTTTCCGCTGCGTAAGATTTTTAAATCTACCATTCACCCCCCCTCTGGTAGCTTTTCACGTGCTCTTCGATCCTACAATTGGTATAAGAGCCACGGTGCTCTAATCTTTGTCATTTGCACGTGTTTTTGACTAATCATCATGGAGAAGTACTCCGCCAAACCTTGTGTGTTTGCTGGTATTGATTTTCAGGTTTGGAAGGCACGCATGGAGGCTTTTATCCAGGCAAAAGGCTTTGCAATATGGGAGAAGGTGTATAAGCCTTATGAAGTACCACCTAATTATCAAGTCACGGCCACAAACCTATGGGACGTCGACAACAACAACAAAGCCCGAAACATTATCATCCAAGGACTCACTCAAAGCGACTTTGATCATGTCGCGCACCTCCGATCATCATATGATGTTTGGAGAGCTCTCTGTGACTATCATGAAGGCTCCAACACAATCAAGGAGGTAAAACAAGATATGTTCAAAAAGGAATATATGCGTTTTGAGATGCAACCAGGTGAGTCTATCGATGACCTCTTTGCTCGTTTCAATAAAATTCTCAGCAACTTACGTAGTGTCAATGTAAATTTTTCTGATGCTGAGAATGCTAGGCAACTTCTTAGTGCATTAGATATGTCAATTTGGGAGATGAAAGTAACATCTATTCGTGAATCAACTGTCATGAGTTCTCTTACATTAGATGTACTTTATTCTAAACTGAAAACTCATGAAATTGACATCCTAGCACGTAAGAACCCAAATAAGTCTATTGCATTTGTTTCACAACGTGATATGTCTAGCTCTGGCCAATCATCATCTTGCAATACTCTTGCTTTGTTGTCCTCGCTAACCCTGGAACAGATCGAAGAATTTCCAGAAGAGGAGTTGGCACTCATCTCTACTAAATTCTCAAAAGCATTGCAAAATGTGAGAACTAGAAGGAAAGGAAGCTCCGGACCTCAACGCTATTTTGAATGTGGTAAAATAGGACACTTTCGTACAGAATGCCCTAACCTTTCAGGTCCGACCACCCGGGAAGAAAAACAAAGCAAAGTCCGGACCTCCTCTGGAAACTCCAACAAGAAGAAGAAGGGTACCATAGGACGCAAGATGATTAACAGCTTCATCACCGCACTTCAAGAACTTAGTTCAAGTGATGTAGACTTTGAAAGTGATGAAGATGATGACGATCTGGCCAACTTATGCTTCATGGCGGGCAAAACAAGATCAAGATCAAGTCAGGAGGATGCAGAACACAGCAGTGAAGACGATGAGGTATGTTCTACCTGCAATGAAATGTGTGATGCTATTTTTCGTGCAAAAATTATTGTCAAGAAAAAGGACAAAAAGCTTAGGGATAATGCTGCTAAAATTGAATCACTAGAATCTGAAATTAACCATTTGAAAACTTTGATTCCTAGTGATGATGCATGTCCCTCATGTGACTTAATCTATGAACAATTGTCCACATTAAGAAGTGCACACTCCTCCACTCTAGATAGACTTGATGAAGAAATTAAAAAGAACAAAGAGCTTGCTGCACTTAATGATAAAAACTTGAAAGATGCTAGCTGTTCTACAATTGACTTGCATTGTTCTACTTGTGATGATCTTGATAAGAAACTTCGGGATGCTGTGAATGAAATTTCTATATTGAACAATGCTTTACGTTCTCATGAAGTTAAATTTTGTTCCAATTGCAAATTAAAAGGAAAAACTTCATGTGAAAATTGCCTTGATCTGTCAAATAAACTTGATGACATGCATAGGACATTAGATCGGTTTTGTAATGGGAATAAGAACCTAAACTTGCTGCTGAATTCTTCCAAGTCTTGCAATAATAAAACTGGTTTAGGTTTTGATTCTCATGCTCATGCTAAGGCACATCCACTTAAAATTGTAAAGTCATTAGGAAGTGGTTTGATTCAAACAGTTCCTAAACAAAAAGGAGTTGTTTTCAAATCTGCAGGAGTGTTGCCTCATTCGGTTTCAAATAAAAATATTGCTTGCTCATCTAGACATGAACACAAAGTTAAATTTCATTGTACCTTCTGTGGTAGAGATGGTCATGTCATAGATTTTTGTTATAGACTAGCTAAACAACAGAAAAAGGAAAGAAAAATTGCTAGATCCTATAACTTTCATGCAATTAGAAAAACACAACCTGCTTTAGTGAGTCAGAAATTTGAAAAGGTAGCTTCCGGACCTTCTGGTAAGAAATCTGCAAAAGCAGCTCCGATAGTTCCGATAGCTCCGAGAGCTCCCGGATCTTCTGTTGTTTCCTTCGAAACTTCAGCTTTTGTTTCCGAAGCTTCAGCCTTGTCTTTTGGAACTGCTGCTTTTACCTCCGGAGCTACTGGTTCTTGTGCTAAAAGAGTTAAGAATAGAAAACCTCAAACTTTGACTCATAAACCTGCTGTTTTATCTCAGCCTTCGTGTGTTTTTCCTACTTCACGTCGTGTGACTAAGTACTGGATACCTAAATGCCTTTTGACTAACCCCAGTATTGAGTCATCGACGTATTGTGCTTCTATGTAGGTTACACGTTTGAGGAAGGAGAACATTTGGATTGTGGATTCAGGTTGCTCACGCCACATGACCGGTAACAAAGATTGGTTCTCCTCCCTCTCTTTTGTGTCACGTGTAGAGAATGTTACTTTTGCCAATAATTCTTCAACTCCTATAATTGCTAAGGGTTTGGTTAGAGTAAATGATCACTACACTTTAAAGGATGTGGCACTTGTCAAAAATTTGAAATACAACTTGCTTGCTGTTGCACAATTGCTAGATGAAAATCTAGAAATTATTTTCAATAAAAGCTGCTGCAAAGTTGTAGGTTCAAATAGTGAGCTTATTTTTAACATGTCTCGGTTTGGAAGAGTTTTTAAAGCTGATTTTGATATGTCTTCCTCTAAGCATAGGTGTATAGTTGCTAATGATTCAAAGGACTTATATTTTTGGCATCGTAGACTTGGTCACGTAGGCTTTGATCACCTAACGCGTGTTAGTGCTCTTGATCGCATACGTGGGTTGCCTAATCTTAAAGGGGACAAAGAAATTGTGTGCTCTTCTTGTAGACATGCTAAGATGGTTGCAGGTTTACATACTCCTCTCACAATGATCATGACAACTGAACCATGTCAACTTTTGCATCTTGACACCGTAGGACCTTCACGTGTTCAATCCTTTGGTGGTAAATGGTATGTTCTTGTTATCGTTGATGATTATTCTAGATACTCTTGGGTTTACTTTATGGCGTCTAAGAATGAAGTTTTTAGTCACTTTAGAACTTTATTTCTTAGATTATCAATTGATCACCCAGCATCATTAAAAGCAATTAGAAGTGATAATGGAACTGAATTTAAAAATCAATCTTTTGATCACGTTTGTGCTGAAAATAGAATAGATCATCAATTCTCTTCACCATATGTACCTCAACAAAACGGTGTTGTAGAAAGAAAGAACAGAACCTTAGTTGAGATGGCTAGGACTATGCTTGATGAATATCAAACTCCTAGAAAATTTTGGGCTGATGCGTTAGCAACCGCTTGTTATGTATCAAATCGTGTTTTCTTGCGTGCTAAGCTAGGTAAAACACCATATGAGCTCCGGTTTGGACATAGGCCTAGTGTTACACACTTTCGGGTCTTTGGTTGCAAATGCTTTGTTAAGAAACATGGTAATCTTGATAAATTTGAACCTAGATCCATTGATGGCATGTTTCTTGGTTATCCATCTCATACTAGAGGCTACCGTGTGCTTTTACTTGACACTAACAAAATTGTGGAGACTTGTGAAGTGTCTTTTGATGAAGCTAGCCCAGGTACTAGCTCTGGTGTTGCAGGACCAGATCCGTATCCTCAGGGGGAGGGTATTTTTGAAGATGAAGAAGAGCCGGTGATACTGCCTGGTAGTTCCGAAGCTGACACGTATCCAGCTCCGGACATTGAACAAGCTTCGGCTATCACCTCTGCTGGTCCTGATCGTCCACAAGTCACAAGCTCATCAATCTACGATGAACCTAATGAAGAAGAAGCTTGTGAGACATATGTGCCCCTACGTTTTTACAAAGATCATCCCCCACAACAGATGATTGGAAGCTTGCACGAACGAGTCACACGGTCCAGGTTTTGCGATCCAAACTCTCATGCTCATTCTGCTTTTGTTGCTTCTTTTGAACCCAAAGATATATCACACGCACTCACTAATGAATCTTGGATTATTGCCATGCAAGAAGAGTTAGAAAATTTTGAAATAAATAATGTTTGGAAACTTGTACCTCCACCTCAAGGTCACACTTTAATTGGAACTAAATGGGTATATAAAAATAAACAAAGTGAGGATGGGGTTGCGGTTAGGAATAAAGCTAGGTTGGTTGCTCAAGGTTTCACTCAAGTTGAAGGTCTAGATTTTGATGAAACTTTTGCTCCCATTGCTAGATTAGAAGCCATAAGAATTTTGTTAGCTTTTGCAGCATCTAAAGGTTTTAAGCTATATCAAATGGATGTTAAAAGTGCTTTTCTTAATGGCTACATAGATGAGGAGGTTTATGTCAAACAACCACCGGGTTTTGAAAATCCAGATTTTCCTAATCATGTTTACAAACTGTCCAAAGCATTATAAGGTCTCAAACAAGCCCCAAGAGCATGGTATGATAGGTTAAAAACATTCTTACTTGAAAAGGGGTTTACCATGGGCAAGGTTGATAAAACTCTTTTTGTGCTTAAGCATGGCAATGACTCATTATTCGTTCAAGTGTTTGTGGATGATATCATCTTTGGTTGTGCTTCTCATGATCTTGTGTCCAAGTTTTCAGCAAAGATGAGTTCTGAATTTGAAATGAGTATGATGGGTGAACTCACTTACTTTTTGGGGCTGCAAATCAAGCAAACCAAGGAGGGTACCTTTGTGCATCAAACGAAGTATACCAAAGACCTCCTAAGGCGCTTCAACATGGACAAAAGCAAGCCTCTTCGGACACCAATGGGAACAGCAACAACACTTGAACTTGATGAAGATGGTGAATCCGTGGATCAAAAGAATATAGAAGCATGATCGGATCACTTTTGTACCTCACGGCATCAAGACCGGACATACAATTCAGCGTATGTCTTTGTGCACGGTTTCAAGCTTCCCCACGTGTTTCACATCGTCAAGCCGTCAAAAGGATTCTTAGGTACTTACATGGAACTCAAGAATTTGGCATTTTTCTTCCTTCTTCCTCAACCGTTACTTTGGAAGCTTTTTTGGATGTTGATTTTGGGGGTTGTAGGATTGATAGGAAAAGTACTTCCGGTGCTTGTCATTTTCTTGGTAATTCTCTTGTTGCTTGGTCCTCTAGAAAACAAAATGCAGTTGCACAATCCACAGCCGAATCTGAATATGTAGCTGCTGCTAGTGCTTGCTCTCAAATTCTTTGGATTGTTCAAACACTTAAGGACTATGGGGTTGATCTAGATAGTGTTCCACTATTCTGTGATAACACTAGGTATCACTTTCTCCGAGATAATGTTGAAAAAGGAAACATTGTGCTTCACCATGTAGATACCGAACAACAGTTGGCTGACATTTTTACAAAACCTTTGGATTTCACTCGTTTTTGTTTCATTCGTAGTGAAATAGTGGTCATGCATCCTCATGGCTTAAATTGAGGGGGAGTTTTTGAAACTTGGGAAGTCTATGTGTGAATCTGAAATTAAAATAATATGAGCATAGTATTTCATACATATATGACTTTGTGATTCCCTTTAAATGTTGAAAGTTCTTACTACATTACTCGTGTTATACATTTTGTAGTTTTTGCCATGTCTAGTAATTGGAATAATTATTTACACTAAAATCTGGTCATGGTCAAACTTTCTTGCTGTTTTGAACTTGTTGCATGCTCACAAATGCTTTTAATCATTAAGAATTCATCAAGTAATCAACTCACATGTTGAGTTTTTATGAACAAATATAAATTGAGAAAAGATCAAGAGAATATGCATGCATCGCACTTCTTCTTTTGAGATGGCTTGTCATTGCACTTAGATATGAACTCGGAAGAAGTTGTGTATGACTAAAACCATGTCCTTAAGCTTCTGATTGTCAAATGACATAGGCTTGGATTGGTTGGTTAGAATAAGGCAGATGCGCATATAATCTCTTGTAAATATCATATGATCTAAATTTATGCTTTGAAAAATAATAAAATGCAGCAACTAGTGTCATGCTTTCAGGTTTTTAAATAGTTAAGTTTGTGAGATCATGACTTGCTTAAATTGAAAAGTACATTTGATCTCTAGCATGGCTTACACTACCTTATGTATTTCATTGATGTGATAATGTAAGGTACTTGATAGTATAACTTGGATGAGCTTTGTTTATATGTATATGTTATAATATGCTCATAACAACTAAAGTTGGAGAGAGAATTTGTTTATATGCTCATGACTTGCTGAATACATTGTCAAAGGGGGAGAGATAAGCATGAAAAGAAAGAGAATATGGGCATAAGGAGAGATAATAAAGGGGGAGAGATTTTCATTTTGTTCTCTTTTTACTTCTGATTTACAAAGGGGGAGAAATTGTTTTCAAAAACTTTTATGTGAATAAGCCAATGTTTGGATTTTAAATGGTGTTGCCAATGCATTCATCAAGGGGGAGATTGTAAGACCTATGTGTGCTGAATACATTGGCTTGTAGTGAATATACTTGCTTTGATGATAAAAGTTTTAAATATCACCAAAACACCTTTTATCAAGGTCCGAATCTAGCTCCGAGCTACAGCAAGGTCCGACGGTAGGTCCGGCTTGTTTTGGGTAGCTCCGGCTGTGTTCGAAGCTAGGTCCGACTTCTTGGTAAGGTCCGACTAGCTTTGGTTAGCTCCGGTGAGTTTTATCTTTAGCTCCGGCATGGCTTTGTTAGCTCCGGCATGTCTTTTGCTAAGCTCCGACGTACTTTGTCTAGCTCCGGTTTCGGGTTGACTAGTTTTGACTAGTTTTTGGTAAGCTCCGGTGCTAGGATCTACTAGTTTTGGTAAGCTTTGGCGCTAGGTTCTACTAGCTTTTGTTAGCTCCGGCTCAAGCTCCGGGTTGCTCTGGCATGGTCCGGAACTTGACCTAAGTGCTTCTGCTTTTCATTTGCAATGTTTCGTACTTGCTTTACATTGTTGGAAAGATTGCTTAGTATTCATTTGTTATGTTTTTGGTGCGTTTTGGATGATATGGATGATATCGTGTTACTATAGTTTTGCAACATGCTTATGTGAGGTTCTCATGTAAGGTGTTGTGTTCGGAACTAACTTGAGTCAAGTCGAGGACTTGGGCTCGTATGGATTGGTTGTTTATTCATGTGCAGGTGTTGCTTGAGTTCAAGTCATGGCTGGTGACGGGATCCATTGGACTAGTCTCAGGGAGGAGATGAGGTTCCAACAACCAAGTTCGGGAGGAACTGTGGTTGAGCTGATCAGGAGGTCGCGCAGGATGATTGAATCAAGGGCAGTACATATGAAGGTTACTGGACATCGAAGGAAGGTGTTTGCACGTATGCATGCGGTGCATGACATGGAAACATGGTTCCGAAGATGGGATAAGGAAGGAAAGATCTGGTTGGAAGGATCGGATCGTATCGGTTGAAGACTTAGGCTGCTAGTTGAGTCGGTTATGGCTCGGTAAGGAAATATCGAGTTGGTTATGATAGGATTTCGTGTGGGTCACGAATTTGAGTTGTTTAGGAATGTGGGATACGTTCCTAAGGTGTTTGGAAGTCTTAAGATTGCTTCTATCTGCGTATAGAAGAATCTTGAGCAGTTATGGAAAGTTACGATTCGTGATCTGAGTAGGATTGGAGTCCTAGTTGTATTGGGTTGGCCTAAGGGCTGGTTATATAAGCAAGGGAAGGCCAAAGCTCGTGGGAGACGACTTTGGGGCTGTTCCTCTTGTGTTCTATTGAATAAAATTCATAGTTTGAAGGAACTTTTGTGCCTTGTTTGTCCGACTTGTTCCAGACAAGTTTTACTTGTCGAGTTTCTGGACAGCACTAGCTTTCATCGGTGGTTTTATCATAACTCGAGTTTTACAGATCCAATTGACGTGATTATTTTTTGGTTGTCTTCCAACTTGATTATCTATCATCTGTAAAACTTTCACGGTCATTGGATTAGTTGTTTTTGATCTACACGAGTTTCTTTGCAGCATTCCAGAACTGTTTTTCTCGGGTAGGGCAGATTAACCTTTGTTTGATCTTTCGATCATAACTTGAGTTTTTCTCGACGGATTTGAGTGATTCTTGTTGTGTTGTATTCGTGACTTGATTCTCTCTGATTTCTATCACTTTTGTCACAGTGCAACACATTTAGATTAGTCTCACACACGATTTCTTTAAGAGATCAATTTTCTGCCGAAGGGGTTGGGGTTTAATTGTTTCCGCTGCGTAAGATTTTTAAATCTACCATTCACCCCCCCTATGGTAGCTTTTCACGTGCTCTTCGATCCTACAGGGTTCACTCCACCCTCCACGCATTCGCGGATCCTGGTCAGGGCAGGGTTGAAGGCATCTGACAGCTCCGAAACTACACTCCAAGCGCCGGTGTCAACGTTGGGGAGTCCTTGGGGCAGCTCCAACCTCTCGTGCTCCTCCACTGCAATGATGACCCAATCCTTCTTCCAGTCATCCCATTTGCCGGAAGGGAATGACTTCAAGTACTTGAAGGGGCAGTTCTTGCGCTTCAGGAAATAGTAGAAGCCAAGAAGCTCAATCCCCTTGCCGGTGGTGTGGACGGTGAAGAAGGTACGAAACAACTCGATGCAGGGGGGACACCCACACACATCTCGCAAAAGGTGGACGAAGGTCGCCACTAGTAGAAGATAATGGGGGCCAAGGTTATACAACTGGAGATCGTAAAAGTCCAACAACATTAAAAGAAAGGTTAAAAAGGTGGGATCAATTCCACCATAGCGTACGCAGAGAAGTACACCATGTCGCCATTACGCTCCTTCTTGAATGGGAGCTCGTCGGCGCGAATCAGTTGGCTGAAGGAGTCACTGGACCACCCCATATAGGTCCGGACCTTCATCAAATCGTCCTTGCTCTTGAGGTGGCTCTTGGGAAGACCCAACTCCATCACGGCAAAGTGGAGCAAAGGAAGAGAAAGCTAGGCGAAGTTTGGGAGGCTCTGAGCGCAAGTTTGATCGAAAGCCTATAGAGTCCTCAAACTGCGCATACTTTCCTTCTTAAGTAAGCCTCCGCGACGTTTGAATGGAAACCGCAACAAGAGTGGGGTCACATTTCAAAAATCTACCCCGTCCATGATGAATGGGTCCGGGGCCACCCTGATGAAGAGATCGAGGTTATTACCCCAGGCGAACAGTTGTAATGATGGGCAGTGGGAGACCTAAAGGCGGCACCCTGACAAGGCGCTCGAAACCGATACAGTTTTTGTATTGGGAACTGGCGACCTTCAATTGCATGAGATCCGCACTCAAAGATCTCATCTGCCGCATTCATAACAAGCCACGCAGCGATGGTTTAACCCCGGGCCATCGCCCCAACAACACATTAGGAGACTTGAAGTTGAAGCGCGGGAATCAAGGATGGCCTCACCTTTGGTAGAATAACTTAACCCAAAGGATTTCTCCCAAAGGTGAGCCCGGGGGCCACTGTCGGTACCCTGCGTATCGGGTACCCTATAATACCGCAAGAAGTGCAAGAGAGTTCTACTCGTCAAAGTTGAAGGTCTCCTCAAGCCCCACATGTCATATTACACCAGACCCGCAACCTTCATATGGGTAGCTCTGGGGATTGACACGTGTAATATAAATCCGGAGGCAAACTTCCAACACAGGGAAGCTCCGTGATCCACACGTGTATAACGACCTCGGACCTAATCCCTAGCAGAGGGAAGCTCCAGTGCCATCACGTGTATAGCAGTTCCGGAGCTACCTCCCCACAAGGGGCAGCTCCGAAGCTGCCACATGTGGAGCCTCCGGACCTTCATCACTGGAGAATACATTGGCAGATCTCCTTCAGCACGGACATTCAAGGGACAGTTAAAGCGGTAGTTACAAGACCTGATCACGTGTCGTTAATGTTGTATTTATGACACATGATCAGAGCACTGTTAATAGAGGTAACACAATCATTAAGGCACGTTATCACACTATTAACCATGCTTAATATTCATAGACAGTGTATTAGGCTATTAAATACGCCAGGGCCACATGACGGGCTATGCGAATGATGTAACGGTTAGTCCTTAGACTATAAAAGGACTGAGCCGCACTCCAAGCTGAGCTAGAGATTACGCTTTCTAGCGATTCACAATACAACAACAACACACCCCGTGGAGTAGGGTATTACGCTCAGGCGTCCTGAACCACGTAAATCTCCCGTGTCACCATCTTGCTCTTGATCTCTGCGTGCCCCAACCGAAACAAGAACCTCTGTGGGCTACATTTGGTAGTACCGAGGGAAGTGTCATTTCTACACTTCGACAGTGTTGTATGACACAACCCGCACGGGTGATAATTTCAACAATCACAATATATATGAAAGTAAAAACATTCGTCCCGTATCATTCCATACGAGCCGTCCCAAGTTAAGCCATGTCTCGAGGTACATGATCGGGTTTTTTACCACCCGACGGGGTCTCACGTCTTTGTATAGTGTTGCACCAGTAGGAGGCGCATCGGGTTATGTCCCACCCGATGGGGGCTCCCACTAATTTTGAAGCACGCTGAGATACCGCGTGTCATATGTTCTCAGAAACATGAAAAGTTTCAGAGACTCATATTGACATTTCCGTGCCAAGCAGACCGAGCTGCTGTGAACCCTCGTGGAGAATACGTCCTGTCAGCGGGGGAGTCCAGACAAAGGCAATCATCAGCCTCAACACACCACCTACTCGAACTTATTAGCAACTCATCCACCGGTCTTCACGGAGGCCGATGAACCTCTTGAGGCGGACAACTGGCTCCGCACTACTAATGCAAAGTTTGGGTTGCTCCAATGCATCGAACAACAGTAGGCGCTCTTCGCGGCGCAGCAGCTTCACGACTCCGCCGGCGCTTGGTCGGCGAATTACATCACCTCTGTGTCGGCTGGTCACGTCGTGACATGGACAGAGTTCCGGGAGGCGTTCCACACCTATCACATACCTCCCGGGATTATAACGCAAGCTTCAAGAATTCTTTGAACTCAAGCAAGACGGGAGGAGTGCTCACAAGTACTCCTAGGCCTTCAATCACTTGGCACAATATGCACCGAATCATGTGAACACGGAGGAGAGGAAATGGGACCATTTTTATCGCGGCACGTTCAATGATTTTGTCGACATTCATTGTAAGGGAGTTAGAATTGTGACACCCCGGTTTCCAAAATTAGGCAAATTAAAATGTAAATAGAAATATAGAATTTAAATACTAGAAGAAAATAATTTTATAAAGAAAAGATATAAAATATGTGCATCTCATCTTGCATTTGCATTCATCCTTAGATATTAAAAATTATTTGCCAGAATAAATATAGTAAAAATAATTTAATTGGTAAAAAAATTATGGAAGAAAAGAAATATCGGAATTTAGATAAGAAAATATAGAGAAAGAAAAATACTAACTCGAAAAAGGTAAATTAGAAATAGATATAATAAAGAAAAAAGAAACAAAACAAAGAAAATTAAAAAAGTCAACCATGGCCCAAGCCTGAGCTCACGTCGAAGCCTGGCCGCACAAAGAAAAATAAACATGAAAGAAAAAAAGAATATAAATCTAAATAAATAAATAAAGAAGAAAAAATCAAAAGTCAAACCCGGCTAAAGCACTGGCCAGGAAGCAAAGGAAAGTCAACTGTCTGCCACATAGAACCTGGCCGCACTGCCATGCAAAAAAAAACAGAAAAAAAAAAGAGAAAGAACTACCCCCAACCAGAAAAAAAAAGATAACAAAACTACCGTGGGCACCTTACCCACGACTCGAAACCGAGTCTGACCTGGCGCCCGCGCTACCAAGTCACGGTGCGAGGCGGCCGCTCTGATAGGACACTCCCGATGGGAGCCCATGTAGCGCCCCTGCCCGCCCGCATATAAAAGGACACCGTGCCCTCCAGTAACCTGCCGCTCACGTAAAGAAAACAGCACCTCCCTGTTCCCGTACGCAGCCACAGGAGAGCAAGGAAAAAGCGTTAGCCGCCATCTAAACCGACGGGAAAAATGACGGCCACCAGGGAAGAAGGAAGGGAAGAGAAGAAAAAGAAGGGAGGAAAAGGAGAAAAAAAAAGAGGAGAGTCGTCGTTTCCATCTTAGATCGTCGAAACATCGCCATTCTTCGCAAGAGATTGCTACGTCGCCGGTTCCTTCATCAACATCTTATCGTGTTTTTCTTCGTCTACATCACACCGCGATTTTTTCCAGACTCACTGCATTGTCGTCGTCTTCTTCATCTATATCGCATCGCCGCCTCCACACCGACGAAACCCTAAGCGCTAGGAACACACGTCAGGCCATCGTTTCACAATGGTCGCAATTAGCTACACACGATAGGTATTACGTTCTATATCTAGACAACTTTTTTGATTCTAATACTTGAATTGAATAACGTGAAGGACGTGTCTTATTTGAGTGGTCATTAATTATCGCAAAATCATAATAAATTACTTTGAAACTTACAAGTTAGATTAAATCATACAACATCAATATGTTGTTCTAGATTTGACCAAAATCCATATTTTCATTAATATTTAATCTGTTTTCTAGATTTAATAAATAGGATTTAAGGCTAATTAACTCATAAAGTATCAAAATAAATCCAGAAAAAATCTAAAAATATAGAATAAACTCTAGAAAGTTATTAATAATATTTTCAGCCTATGTAACATTCTGTATTGATTATTTTGCTTCTGAATTAATTGTAATTAGTTCCAAGTTTGATCAAATAAATAGTAAATCATTAAGGAAAATTATTTAAAAGCTGTACAAAATTCAGAATAAATTCTAGGAAGTATTTTATGATATTTTCAACCTAATTCTTATCCTAGGTAATTATTTCAATTCTGAGTTAATAGTAATTAATCCAAAATTTTGCTTAAATAAATTCTAATAAATATGAAACACATGTAATAAATTATTGATCATCATAACAAATTATTCACATGCATTCATGTCATCTCATATTGATTAGTATTGGTTGCAATGCATTTATTGTGTATGTTTGTATGTGTATGTGCTTGATTGCGAGTAGACGGGTACGCTCAAGAGGTTACGATCAAGAAGCGAATATCCAAGAATCTTCATCCACAAGAGTTTGAATTGCTTGAGCATCGAATTGTGGAATATAAAGGCAAATGCCTTTGAACATATTGAACCTATGTTTTAAATGTTTTGTTTGCGAAACTGCAAACTCATTTCAACGTGATGGGGAACCCATACGTAGGAGTTTACTAGTGTTGTATTGATAAGGAGCTTAGGCCTGATCTTCCGAAAGGTAACTCGATTGAGGTGGAGAACTCGATGTTGATGATCCGCGGCACTCGAGCAGCTCGAATATCCCTGTAATCACTACACTACTGCTTCTTTGGTTATCAACCATGCTGCACACGCTTGACCTTGCCAAGAGGGCTAATCCCTGCAAGTGCAACCGAGAACACAAGAAGAACGTAGAAGGCACGCTCTGAAATCACGAAGTTGGGGTCTCGCAAACCGTAGAAAGGCAAAATTATTAATCTAAGCAAAACTCACTAAATATGGACGGCGGCTACAAAATTTAAAGTCTAGGGTTCAGCCAAAATACTCTTAGATGTATCCCTAATGGAATCATACGGGATACAAGGTCCAAAGGCCCGATACGGTGGCGCAGCACCGGATAGAAATCTGGACTGGAATTGTTTGGATGATTCATGATGACTGAGGAATTTTGAGCTGGGTCTAGAGCTATTAGAAAGTTTATCTTCTCCTATTTCCGTGCATATGTAGAACGTCAAAAACGGAGTCCGTCTGCGTCATGGGCGTCCGTTTTAAGGTGGACTGCTCTTGACGAGTTGAACTCAAGTCCGAGTTGTAAACTGATTCCATCAACTTGTGGACGTCCCAACTGGTTCTCCACGTTCCCATGTACTCCTCCCTTCACTTGTTGATCTTCTCCATTGTTTCTAATAACAATTAAATCATCAAATAGCAATCTATTCTCAAACGTACATGCAAAGGAAGTTAGGAACAGGTTCACCTGCTGATTTAGTAACTGTGCTCGTGCTCTTGTGATGTTCCTTGTTTTTATGTATCCACTGTTGTAATGTCCTCATCATGTATGTCACTCCTTGTCATCGGGATATACATGATGAGTCGAGTATGGATATTTTTCTCTTTTGTGCCGCATTGCTACACGGGTTATGGGTAACTTAATTAACATGCTTAATGACTTTAATCGCGAGGATTGATGATGGTAATGAAATGATTACCTTTTTGCAATATAGAACTTAGGTGATATAAGCAAGCATGATTTTGTGGAATGGATTGGATGGTATGGTTGTTTTGCTTGCCTTAGACCTAAGGACCAGTTCATACAAGAATATGTCTGGACAACAGCACCACCACAAGACCAAGTATAGACGCAGCATAGCTGAATAATTAGGTGTGCTGCTAGTGTTGTATGGAACATTGGATTGCGCGGGAAATGGGAGTTGAGTAGGGCTACCTTGGGATCCATGGCACAGGAGGGGGCCCGTGGGTGGGAGAATGGGGATTCAAGCCTGCCGGTGAAACCTTAGTGAGCCGTACATACTAGCAATCCCTTTTGAAAGGCTTTTTGTGATCTCTTGGCCACACCAACGGAATTGTGAATAGGCAATACAGAGGTTCTTAGTCACCCAAAGGTGATGAAATCAAGAACATGTGAGTAAAGTGGTACAACCTCTGCAGAGTGTTAAAAACTATCATGTTCCCGTCACGAGCACCTAGACAACTTTCATGGTTAGAGAATGACCTTGGATTTGGGATGGTTTGGGTATGTCAATTGAGTATGGTTTTTGTGATGTCATATGACCATGGTTGATTATGAGAAGTTATGAAACTGGTATATGGTTATGTATTACTTATTGGCTGGTTATAAATGACTTATGATGGTAAATAAGGATGACGGAAATGTGATATAATTACATTGGGTATGTTGGTATTTAAACACACCTAGAAATTGTAGGTTGCTTTTACGTGTTTGTGAACTAGAACTAGCTTGCTGCAATGAACCATTTGTTTCCATTCTTGTTTTTAGCTACATGTCATACTCACACTTGCTGCAATGGATACAACTGCACCTTAATGTGTTCAAAAATGGTCGCAATCATCAATTTATTACGAACACTTGTTTCTGTTCATGGTGTCGTGTCACCTTATTTTGGTCCGATGGGCGATGGGCCGTGTATCAAGTTGGATCCAATAAGGACACATCCTATGGTTGGAGCATGACCCCATCAACAATGTGGTTGTCCTCCCACCTTTAACTCTTAGACATCACTAGAATCACTTGGGTTTGTTTTGATGAAAGTTTAGCTCCTGCTACTTGTAGACGCGTGGGTCAGCTAGACCACCTGTTCTGCTTGATTTAGAACTCCACATAATTTGAATTACCTCTTCATCTTGATCTTACCGGTTCTTTGATTATTTGCAGGATCTAGCTTAGTGGTTTGGTTGACCATGCTTCCCAAAATCATAATCAACAGCTGAAATTGGTGTATCGGTCGCAAAGTCACAACATTCTTGGACTGTCATAATCGGGTCATGAACGTCTCTCCTGTTCAAATCGAAGTTATCCCTCAAATCTAAAGATCGGATAGCACATACCCTTTCCTTATCAGGATATTCAACTGTTGACATTGACAACTCTATCGTTCAAGTTTCACACTTTTGTTTTCATTCTTGTGTAGTTAAAAAAGTGACTTCTGGTTTGTTCTCTTGTTTTAATTTAGCACTAAAACTGACCATTATATTTTCTCGACCTTCTACTGCAACCCGAGCATTGAATTATCTCTATACTGGATCAATATGAAGGATTTAGTGAAAAAAGATTATAGTGCACAAAAAACAAGTAAAAAGATAAAGAGAGATGCATTGAAAAGTGAAAATGCTAAATATTGTGAGAAAAGGTTTTAGCAAAATGATAACTATTTTGAAATGAAGGGCTTAAAAAGGATGTAAACATCATCTATCCGTAGCACGCAAAGGCACTCACTAGTCACACACACATACAAAACTTTTTTTGGAGCGCTGCCCATTCATTAAGTAGAGAAAGGATTACATCCTAAAAGGTACATGATCTAATTGAGAAAGTGAACATACAATGAACACCCAATAGCTACATCCCCAAAATACATATAATCTTGGACTCCTACTGAGCGTATGGGAATTACTGCAGTGCCACGGTTGATTGGAGGTTGATGTCCTCTATAACAAGGCGAGCCACTTGTGGATGAGGCAGATCTTGTTGTTGAAAAATTCTTCGATTTCGCTCTTTCCAAATGTGCCACCAAAAGAAAAAAAGGTAGCCCAACATCTTTTTACTTTGATTTTTGGAACAGTTAAAAAATATTGGCCAGTCCAACCAGCTGTCGTTAACCTTTTCTAAAAGTGCATCTAGGCATCCCTTGTGGGTTTTGGTTGATTTATGACAAACACATGAGATCCTAACCAAATTGTTGAGATGAGCGCAAGTTTTAATGAAATTACGAAGAAAGCGCAAAAAGAAAGGAGAATGAGGATCTATATGGAAAAGAGCTCAAGAGTTGAATAGACTAGATCATTGTGTATGGAGTGTGTTGGAGAAACACACCCCAAGATCTCAAGCACAAGAAAAATCATTCACTGCACAAATTCATACAGGTCCGGACTAGTACTATATACCCCGGACTAGTCCGATAATCCTTCTGTTCAAAATCGGAAAAGTCCTCCCAGTGCGGACTTGTCTGCACAATCCAGGTTTACACAGACCGGACTAGTCCAATATCACCACGGACTAGTCCGATATCTTTCTGACTAAGATCAGACTAGTCCTCCCCAGTGCGGACTAGTCCTCAACACTTTATAACTTTTCATGAAATCGGACAATTTCGATATCACCATGGACTAGTCTGATATCCTTCTAACCCAAATCAGACAAGTCTGATATATGACTGGATTAGTCTGAAAAACCTTCTGATTAAAATTGGACAAGTCCTCCAAGTGCTGCTTGTCCCCAATTCACTAAGGGTTTCACCACCACCGGACTAGTCTGATATGTGTCGGACTAGTCTGAACTTTTCCAGAGACAAAATCGGACTAGTCCGCCCCTGGCCGTACAAGTCCGATAATTCGGGAACTTAAGGTTTCCCACACACCACACACCGAACTAGTCCGGAGTCCACCACGGACTAGTCCAGACTTTGAAAACCCTAATGGTAACCCTTGGAAATCCTAGTATAAATAGAGGTGCACGGCCCAATTATGAACTCTCTCGACTCCCAGCGTCGTCACACCCTCCAAGAGCCTAGAAAACACGTCTCTCCACACAATCCAATAAAAGAAAGATCAAATTTGTGTGGATCAACTCTAGATCAAAGGAGAGACCCGATTCTTCACGTTTGAGCTCTTGGGTTTGATTCTCTCGCATACTCTTGTTGTTTCATTGTAGATCTTACGAGCGTGTTCTTGGTGGTGTTTTGATTTGTAATCTTGGGGATCTCTCAACTTGTGAGAAGGCGCCCCTTGAACCCAGTTATCTTACCCCTTTGTGATAGTGGAAGAGAATTGGCCTTTGTGGCGATTCGACGAGGGTAGGGTTGGTGAAGACCCGGTCCATTCGTGGGCTCCTCAACGTGGACTTAGGTTGCCTTCGTGGGAACCGAACCACGGGATAAAAATCTTGTGTCTTCACTTTGTGCTTATTGTTCATTACATCTAGGGTTTAATTGATCTTAGTCAAATTATGTTAAAACTTGAAACTAAGGTTATATTGTGCTATCCTCAGTTTAATAGAAGCAACATACTCTAGTTAAATCTTAATTTCTGCTGCGTAGAGTACATGGATTGAGATCATCAATCAAACTTGATCGATCTAGTCCGCAAGCACCGGACTAGTCCGCACTCTACCGGACTAGTCCGATTTATCTGTATTTGATCAAGTTGTTGAGTGTTGCAGGTTCTGACTAAAATTCAAAAATTCATATTCACCCCCCTCTAGGCCACATTCAATTGGTATCAGAGCAGGACTCTACAAAAGTAGACTAATCGCTCGAAGGGAAAATGTTGGACATGAAGGACGTGCACAAGAGCCTCAACCAAGACAAGGTTGAAGATGAGAATGCTCAGAAATTGGAGAAGCTCCTCGACGCCATTCAGGACTTCAAGGATGATGAGGAGATGCTTGAACTCAAGGCGCTCCTAAGGAAGAAAGCCCTCTCCAAAGGGAAAATGAAGATTGAGGACGAGAAGAAGAATTGGAGTAGTCACACCAACTACTTCCGATATCCTTTCAACTACGATCGTCTAAATTATAACAACAGCCATTATTTGTCTTTTCCTCTAGGAAAAGCCCCACACTTTGATGGCAGTGATTACTCAATGTGGAGGCAAAACATGAAAATGCATTTAATCTCACTTAACCCCAGCTTGTGGCATATAGTGCGCACAGATATAGATATCTCAGACGACGATAAAGAGCTCACACCAAGCCAAGAGCAAGAAATTCATCGAAATGCTCAGGCTGCAGCGGTCATCACATCATCACTAAGTCAGGACAAGTTCACCAAGGTGGATGGACTTGAGATTGCAAAGGAAATATGGGACACATTGCAAATTTCATATGAAGGCGATTTTCATGTGCGAGAGGCAAAGATCAAAATGATCGAAGATGAATTGGGAAGATTCGCCATAGAAGAAGATGAGTCGCTGCAAGACATGTACAACCGGTTGAAGACTCTCATCAACAAGGTTAGAGCATATGGAAGTAAAAAGTGGAACGATCACGAGGTGGTGAAGATCATCCTTAGAGCCTTCATGTCTCGCAATGTTACCCCATGCTCGATGATTGGAGAAAGCCCCGGGTACAAGAAAATGACTCCAGATGAATTACTTGGAAAGGTCATCAACTTCAAAATGATGGAGAAGCAAGAAAAACATGTCAAGGAGATTGCCGACCTGACCTCGACAAAGAAGAAAGGGGTCGCCTTAAAATCCACTTGCAAGCCGTTGTCAAAAGAAGCTCGAGAGGCTCAAGATGAGGATGACAACGATGATGAGAGCAGCGACATAGATGAGGAAGACATGATCCTCTTCTTGAAGAAATTCAAGAGGATGATGAAGAGAAGACAAGGGGGTAAATCAAGTGAATGAAAACACAAAGAAAAGTCAAGACTGAAGTTGAGGCGGTCTTGCTATAACTGTGGTGAATATGACCACTTTATAGTTGATTTCCCATATGAAGAAGACAAGAAGAAGACCAAGGAAACAAAGCCTCAACCTAAGAAGTTCTTCAAGAAGAAAAAGCAAGCTTGACAGGTGCACCTAGGAAAGGAGTCGGACTCAAATGATGAGTCCTCGTCCGAAGAGGAAGAGGAGATTGGCTAGCATGGCCATCAAGAAGACAACGAAGAAATCCACCCTCTTCCCAACTATTGGCGCAAGGAAGAACGATGACACTTGTCTCATGGCTAGGGAAGGTAAACGAAAGGTAAAATCTAAGTCTTCCTCCTCGCATTCTTACTCTGGGGATAGTGGTGCCAATAGTGATAATGAAGATATGCTTGTTGGCCTTGATAAGAAAACTACCGCAAGAATGAAATTCTTAATGGATAAACTTATTGATAAGGAGGAGCTTGTTGATTGACAAGAAGATATGATCATCCTCCAAAAGGAGGTGTATCTTAAGATCAAAAAGCTCCTTGAACTTGAAAAGGAGCAAAGCAAGTCACTTGAACTTGAGCTAGCTTCAAGCAAGGAAGCTTGCTTGAAGTTAAGTGACTCAAATGCTATCATCAACTATGAACTTGCTAACTTAACCAAAGTTAAGAAGATCCTTGAGGTACAAGTTGAGTCACTCAAGAAAAGTGAACCTTCATCCTCTTCAAGCTCTCCTTCTCAACCCCTTAAAACTGAACCTACTACTACTTGTGCATGTGCTAAAAGTGATACTAGCTTGAAGGACAAGTCAACCTCGACCAAGGACAAGCATCCTTCCCATGGTGGCATATTTGACAAGGAGAAGTTCAAGTATGCACGCAGTGCATACTTGGCCACAAGACCTCCTAATGTCAAATATGGCATTGGGTATTCCTATGGTGAAAAGCAAAATGCTAGAAACCATAAGAATAACAAGGAGTGCATTGTCTTTGTGAAGGGAAACTCCCCTCAAGTTAGAAAACCTAACTATGTTAATAAGTTCAAAAACGTTAACACATATGAGCAACAATTATTATTTAGAACTTTTGATGCATCGTATGTTCTTATAAAAAACGCTTTTGGTAAAGTGCATGCCAAATATGTTGGGCCACGCCATGGGAACACCAAGTCCCATGTGTGGGTGCCCAAATTTCTTGTGACTAACCTCAAAGGACCCAAGCAAGCTTGGGTACCTAAAACCAAGACATAATTTGTTTTTGTGGGCCTACTCCTCCGGTGGAGCAAAATGAGTGCTAGACAGTGGATGCACCAACCATATGACCGGAGAACAAAGAATGTTTGTAGAATATGAAGAAAATGAGGATCCAAGTTAGGGCATCTATTTTGGAGACAATAGTCAAGGAAGGATGCTCGGTACCGGTAAAATTGCAATATCATCTCAACGCACGCTTTCTCATGTTTTGCATGTCGACTCCTTAGATTATAACCTTTTGTCCATATCTCAATTATGTGACAAGGGTTATAATTGCTTGTTCACTAATGAGGGTGTGATCGTTTCTAGAAGGAGCGATGACTCTGTTGCATTCAAGGGTGTGCTAAAGGGAAAACTTTATCTTGTTGACCTCAACAAAGATAAAGCCGAACTTGACAATGCTTGATTGCAAAGACCAACATGGGTTGGCTGTGGCATAGACGGATAGCACATGTTGGTATGAGGAATCTTCAAAAACTCCTCAAGGGTGATCACATCCGAGGTTTGAAGGATGTTGTTTTTGAGAAAGACAGACCTGGTAGCGCGTGCCAAGCCGGGAAGCAAATAGGAGCACCCCATCCCGCGAAGAACGTCATGATAATGACAAGACTGCTCGAGCTACTTCACATGGACCTATTCGGTCCAATCGCTTATGCAAGCATCGCATATGGCTTAGTAGTTGTTGATAACTTTTCGTGCTTCATGTGGGTTTTATTTTTGCATGATAAGACAGAAATACAAGGAACCCTCAAGAAGTTCTTCCAGCGCGCCCAAAATGAGTTCTCATTGAAGATCAAGAACATACGAAGTGACAATGGCACGGAGTTCAAGAACACTCAAGTTGAGGAGTACCTAGACGAAGAGGGCATCAAACATGAATTTTCAGCACCGTACTCACCTCAACAAAATGGAGTGGCCGAAAGGAAGAACCGAACCCTCATAGCGATGGCAAGAACAATGTCTAATGAGTACAAGACATCAGATCGGTTTTGGGTTGAAGTGGTCAACATCGCTTGTCACGCCATAAACCGACTCTATCTTCATCACCTACTCAAGAAGACATCATATGAGCTACTCATGGAGCAAGTTGATTAATGTGTGCTAGATAAATAAGAAGCTCCTTGTAAAGCGTTGAGACGAATGGCGTTGGGTAATGTTCGACCACAAGCGCCACCTCCAAATCAAAATGAAGAAAATGAAACACAAGTGGAGGTAATGGATCAAGGGGGAGCTTCTACACTAGATCAACCTCAAGAAGACGAAGATTATCAACACACAAACGAGGGCAACCATCTATGGGGAGTATAAGATGACCATGAAGACTTAAGACCACAAGTGCCACACCCAAGAGTACACCAATGCGTCCAAAGAGGGCACCCCGTCGACAACATCATTAGGGACATCCAAAAGGGAGTAACTACTAGATCTCGAATTGCTAATTTTTGTGAACATTACTCTTTTGTATCCTTTTTGGAACCGCGCAGGATTGAGGATGCATTGAAAGATCCAGATTGGGTGGTGGCAATGCAAGAAGAACTTAACAACTTCAAATGGAACGAGGTGTGGGAACTAGTTGAAAGACCCAAGTTCAACATCGTCGGCACCAAATGGGTCTTTCGCAACAAGCGAGACGAAAACGGGGTTGTGAAAGGAACAAGGCACGACTTGTGGCCAAAGGGTATTCGCTAGTCGAAGGTTTAGATTTCGACAAAACCTTTGCTCCCGTAGCTAGGCTTGAATCAATTAGAATTTTACTTGCATATGCTACTCACCATGATTTCAAGTCTATCAAATAGATGTGAAAAGTGCCTTCCTCAACGGACCAATCAAGGAGGAAGTGTATGTGGAGCAACCCCCCGGATTCGAAGATCAAGAGTTCCCCGACCACGTGTTCAAACTGCGTAAGGCTCTCTATGGCCTCAAACAAGCTCCTAGAGCTTGGTATGAGTGCCTTAGAGATTTCTTGATTAAAAATGGTTTTAAAATTGGCAAAGTTGATTATACGTTGTTCACAAAGCATTTTGACAATGATATTTTTATTTGTAAAATTTATGTTGATGACATTATCTTTGGTTCAACTAACAAATCCTTTTGTGAAGAATTTAGTAAGATTATGATAGATAGGTTCGAGATGTCCATGATGGGAGAGCTGAAATACTCTTGGGATTCCAAGTGAGGCAACAAAAGGAAGGGATGTTCATAAGCCAAACCAAGTATACTCAAGACATACTCAAGAAGTTTGGAATGGACAAGGCGAAGCCCATAAAGACTCCAATGGAAACAAATGGACACTTGGATCTCAATGAAGACAGACCAAGCGTGGATCAAAAGGTATATTGCTCCATGATTGGATCCCTACTTTACTTATGTGCATCTAGGTCTGATATTATGTTGAGTGTGTGCTTGTGTGCAAGGTTTCAAGCCAATCCTAAGGAATGTCATTTGACAGCTGTCAAGAGAATCTTGCAATATTTAGTTCATACACCCAACCTAGGCCTTTGGTATCCTAAAGGTTCCAAATTCAATCTCATTGGATACTCTGATGCAGATTATGTCGGATGCAAAGTAGATAGAAAGAGTACTTCTGGTACATGCCAATTCTTTGGTAGATCCCTTGTTTCTTTGTCCTCCAAGAAACAAAACTCCATTGTATTATCCACGGCCGAAGCGGAGTATGTTGCAGCCGGGAGTTGTTGTGCACAACTCCTTTGGATGCGACAAACTCTAAGGGAATACGGTTACAATATGAGTCGTATTCCACTCCTTTGTGATTATGAGAGTGCCATTAAAATTGCCCATAATCCTGTTGAGCACTCTAGGACCAAACATATAGACATCTGGCATCAATTTTTGAGAGACCACTCAATGAAAGGACACATAGGCATTTCCCATGTCAACACTGAAAAACAACTAGCTGATATCTTTACCAAGCCACTTAATGAAAAACATTTTTGCGAACTCTGAAATGAACTAAATATCCTTGATGCTCAGAATGTGGCTTGAAAACTTGCATACCTGTATGGCTTCTTCAAAATATGTTGATTGTGTTTTGAAAATCATCTCTCTCAATTTTCTCTGAAAAACTATTTCAATTGCTTGATCTTGGTGAATTATGGTCATTGCTTGATTGTTGTATGTTTACTGATCATATTCATCATGATTATTTGATTATTTTGGCCCCAGTTTTCTCTATTAGTACCTTCGAACATATACAAATGGTCTATCCAGTTCTGTTCTAGTGACCACGGACTAGTCTGTGGTCACCTGGACTAGTCCGCACACTGCAGACTAGTCCGCAGAGTGTCCGGTAGTCCGGACTAGTCCGGCCGACCACGGACTAGTCTCATTTTTTGACTCCATAACCCTGGGTGCCGCCAAAACCTAATCTCCTTCACCCTCACAACTCACCTCACATTCTCTCTCTTCACTCGAGAGCCCCCAAGGCGATTTGGTGATTTCTCCATCAAATCCCTTCAAGTTTGGGTGGAAATCGATCTCCATTGCTAGGGGATTGAAGACCACGGACTTGTCCGCACCTCAAACTCCTCCTTCGTCAAGAATCAAAGAATTTCAGTAAATCCCCCCCCAAACCCTAAAAACTTTGATTTCTTCCGTTTTGGATCAAAAAGCTTAGTTCCTTTCAGCTAATACATGCTTCCTTGTTGTATGGCATCTATGTTAATCTATTTTTGCATTGAGCAATACCATTTGTCTCATAGTTAGGGTTTGAGATTTTGAACACCGAACTAGTCTGATCTCTGTACGGACAAGTCCGGTCCCTCCGGACTAGTCCGCACATGAGCATCGGACAAGTCCGATTTTTTAACTAAACTCAACCCCAAAATTCCAACTACTCAATGCATACCCTTGCCATCAACACTCATCCATTCCTTGTATAATCTCTTTGTCAGGAAAATGTCGAATGAGAACATCTCCGACTTTGAAGATGAGATAGAACAAGATTTGTTGCCACGTGCTTCGGAGTCTCGAGCTAACAAGAGGCAAGAGCGTGCCTCCGAGCCAGCACCTTCCCCACCTCAGGTGTGACGCAAGGTTCTAGCCAAGAAGCCTACGTCCAAACCCAAGGATGCAGCTGGCTCTAGCTCGGCAGCTTCTCGCCAAGCTAAAGGCAAGGGAAAAGGAATTGCCTCGGGCCCAATCGGCCCTCTCAAGATGGAAGCTCCGAGGTAGGGGAACAGGGATCCCTCCGAGGAGAAGTTAAATGGCAAGGGAAGCGATACGGCTTCCAAGCTCAAATTTGTGGACTGTTACAGCCGGCCAAAGAAGGCAGCCGATGCAATATTCTGGAGTAACTTCCACGCGGACTTCTATAGCTCCGTGTACCTCTCTATGAAGACTCTAGTTGTCCGCAGCTAGTGGATTGACAAGAATCATTTTAAAAGGAAGAGTTGTGGCGCTTTTGATCAAGTGGTGGAGGCTGCAGCAAAGCATGGACTGAAGGACCTATTTGCCTTCAGGTACAACTGGAACGATGAAATCATCGCTCAATTCTATGCCATGTGCTACTTTGCTAGTGATGAGGAGGAGAGGGTGACTTGGATGACACATGGATCCAAGTACACTATTACCTATGATGATTTTGCAAGACTTCTTCACCTAGAAGACACCAACAACAATGAGCTCACTATCCACAACATTGGTGTCTTGGGGAAGGATAACATGGACTCCCTTTATGATACTAGCCTGAAGTACAACCCTCCATTGACCAAGAACATGAAGCCCTTCTTCATGGTTCTTAATAGGATGCTGAGGAAGACAATAGCCCCGAAAGACGGAGATGCAGGAAGTGTGCAAGGGTACTTGAGGACCCTAATGAAGGTGATTAGCAGGAACCAGAAGTTCGATATCTTTGACTATATTTGGAATGACATGGTTAATATCTCCTGCACACCGAACCATTCCTGTGGCTATGCGCCCTACCTCATGTTCATGATTGAGAAGGTCACATGAATTGAGTTCATTAAGAATGTGGAGCACACTCCCCTGAGGCCTCAGAAGCCTACCCAAGCTACCCTCCCAGCTGCTCCATCCCCAGTGTCCAGCGAAGAGGCTCCGAGGAGAGCTCAAGGAGATGTGAGGACTGCTCCCGCCACTAGGGCCCCTCCTCAAAAAGGGTCTCCTAGTGGAATCTTGAAATACTTGGCTGCCATCTTTGGCTCATGCAAGAAGGCCGAAGTGAAAATTCATAAGTTGAACAAGGCAAGGAAGGATGACATGAGATATATAAATCAAAATGTCAAGTAGATCTATCAGAAGCTGGAGATTGAGCCCATCGGATCTCCAATTATCTCGGATGACTCCGCATCTGACTTCACTGAGCTTGGACCTTTGACTCCTTCTGAGATTGCCTATTTTGGCATTGGGGGCACTTCGAGTGGATCCGCTCCTCCTCCTCCTCCACAGCTTGAAGATGAAGATGAAGATGAGGAAAGGACCGACAGCGAGGAATGAAGGTGTCGAAGTGTTTGATATGACACTTCCCCCGGACCTGCTAAGAAGCATCCCGTGGAGGTTCTTTTGTGGTTGGGGCACGCAGATATCAATATCAAGATGGTGACCTCAGGGATTTACGTGGTTCGAGCCGCCTGAGCATAACACCCTACTCCACGGGGTTTCTGTAATTGTATTCAGCGAGTGAGTTTGCTAAGGTCAGGTCGCAATAGCTTGGCCTTGCTTAGCTTCGATCAGAGTCTCCCCATGTTCGTGTGGTGCAACCCTTTATAGTTCTAAGGACTGACCGTTACAAAGCTGGCCTGGCCCGACATGTGGCCCTAACATGCTTAATGGCCTAATACACCGTCTAAAATGTATTAAGTTCAATAAATAGTGTGGTAACGTGCCTTCATGGCAGTGTTACCCCTATTAACAGTGCACTGATCGTGTGTCATTAATGACACGTTATCAGACCGTGTAACGGCTGCTTTAACCATCCTTGAATGTCTGTAATGGTCATGATCGGCTTGTATTTCTGTTGGTGACGAAGGTCCGGAGGCTCCACACGTGGAAGATTCGGAGCTTTCCCGTGCGGGAGGGTAGGTTCGGGGTTGCTGTACACGTGTCGGTACCGGAGCTCCTCTCTAACGGGGGCTAGGTTCGGGGCTGTTGTACACGTGTAGTCACCAGAGCTTCCCTTGGTTGGGAGTTTTGTACTGGACTTACTTTACATGTGTTAACTCGGGAGCCAACCATGTGAGGGGAGCGGGTCCGGTGCAACGTGCCATGTGGGACCTGCGAGAGCCTTTGATTTTGACGGGTGGAACTTTCTTGTACTTCATGCGGTATCGTGGGGTACCCGGTATGTAGGGTACCGACAGTGGCCCCGGGCCCACCTCTGGGAGAAACCTATTGGGTTAAGTTGTTCTGCCGGAGGTGGGGCCATTCTCGATTCCCGCACTTCAATTTTCAAAAGTCCTCTGATGCGCCGATAGAGTGACTGTCCGGGAGTGAACCTTCGACGCGTGGCTTGTTATGAATACGGCAAATGAGATCTTTGAGTGCGGATCTCACGCAATTGAAGGTCGTCGGTTCCCAATACGAAAACCGTATCGGTTCCGTGTGCCCTGTCAGAGTGCCAACTTTGGGTTTCTCGCCGCTCATCATGGCAATGGTTGGCCTTGGGTAAGGACCTCGATCTCTTCATCGGGGTGGCCCCAGGCCCACTCATCTTAGGCGAGATATATTTTTGAAAAGTGCTCCTGATCTCATTGCGGTTTCCATCCAAGCGTTGCAGAGGCTTACTTAAGAAGGAGAGTGCGCACAGGTTGAGGACTCTTTACGCCTTCATCCATCTTTTGACTCAGAGCCTCCCAAACTCCGCCTAACTTTCCATCCTTTGCTCCACTTTGCCGCAATGGAGTTGGGTCTCCCCAAGAGCCGCCTCAAGAGTGATGATGATCTGAAGACGGTTCGGACCTACATGGGGTGGTCCAGCGACTCCTTCAACCATCTGGTCCACGCCGGCAAGCTCCCGTTCAAGAAGGAGTGCGACGACAACATGGTGTACTTCTCAGCGTACGCCATGGTGGGGCTGATCCCACCTTTCTCGACTTTCCTTTTGATGCTGCTAGACTTCTATGGTCTGCAGCTGTACCACCATGGCCCCCATTCTCTTCTTCTTGTGGCATCATTCGTCCACTTCTGTGAGATGTGGGTGGGTATTCCCACCTGCGTCGAGCTTTTCTGCACCTTCTTCACCATCCACACCACCAGCAAGGGGTCCGAATTTCTCGGCTTCTACTATTTTGTGAAGCGCAAGAAATGTCCCTACAAATACTTGAGGTCGTTTCCTTCCAGCAAGTGGGACGACTGGAAGAAGGATTGGATCATCATCACGGCAAAGGAGCACGAGAAATTGGAGTTTCCTGAAGGTCTCCCCAATGTTGACACTGATGCAAGGAGTGTGGTTCCGATGCTGTCAGATGCCTTCAACCCTGTCTTGACCAGGATCCGCGAATGCGTGGAATGTGGAGTGACCCCCCAAATGTTCTTCTGCAACTTTCTGGTCAACAGGTGGGCTCCGCTAAAGAAGAGGGAGAAGCTCGCATGGGCTCTCAACAGCGTGATGGATGACGATCGGATTGAAACTGACCTGAGATCCAACTTGGATGGCGCAGCTTTGGAGCTTCATCTAAAGAAGTTCCATCATGGAATTGATGTCGAAGGAGACGAATTAACTCCACCGACATCTCCCTCTGAACATGGAGATCCGGAGGAGTATGCCGGCGCTTGACGACCTTGGTGAGGTGGAAAGGATTCTGACCACCAGATTGGCGATCCCCGGAGCTTTCGAGGGTGGTCCTGCCCCCGCCCCAAGCCAAAAGACTGAAGACGTCAGCAAAGGCAAGGGCAAAGAGCTAGTTGAGCCTTCCAGTTGGAAGAGCAAGCTAAAGCATGCTGACGGAAGGTCCGTCAGGCCTGCTCTTTCCATGATGGATGTTTCTCCCTGGAGGGGGAGGTCTTCTGTAGCTACTCCTGCTCCGGTGCAAACGTCTACAAGAGGCGTCAGCTCCGAGCAGTCGAACCCGGCTTTAGTGTCGGCTAGAAGCTCCAAGTCCGGGAGTTCTTCCCGACGAAGGGAAGCTCCGGCTAAAAGAACTCTGGCGGCTGCGAGTGTTCCTCAACTAGGTCCGAAGAAGTTGTCTCACTAGATTTGGTGGGCTCTAGTTTCAGGCCTCAGAAGAAGAGGTTATGAGGTGACTGGGGTGGTAGCATCCCGAGGTAAGCATTGATAGCTCACCCTAAAATGCTAGTCTTGTTTTTGATGTGTTCTTAATCTTCCTTTCCCTTTGCTTCTAAGGTGTCAAAGAAAGGATCCGGAGCTTCAATGCCTATTGCAACGGCTAAGGCTGCACCTGTCAAAGCTCCGGCTTCGATTGCTGAGCCTCCTCGTCATGTGGAGGCGGAAGTCGCTGCAGCTCCGACGCCAGCTATTGTGAGCTTGGACTCGGAGTCCTCACCCGGAGCTCCTGTGGTAGCGCCAAACTGCAGGAGGTAAGTTCAAGATGTGCCTCTGGTGGCAAAGGCTGATGCTCCAGCACCGGCGATGCCAGAAGTTCTGGCTTCCGAGCCGGAAGTTGCCGAAGCCCTAGCTGCTGAGCCAGAGGTAGATGAAGCCCTGCCGTTGAGCCGGAGATCACCCAAGCTCCGACCCTTGTGTCGGAAATGATTGAAGATCCAGCGGCTGAGCCGGAGATGGTAGAGGGTCCAGCTGCTGAGCCGGAGGTGGTTGGAGGTCCAGCGGTTGTGCCGGATGTGGTTGAAGATCAGGCGGTTGTGTCAGAGGTGGTCGCCGCGCCAGAGCCCGAGCCAGCGGTGGTCGAGGCCCCAGTTGAAGCTCCAGCTGCTGCTCCAAAAGTGTTGGTCCCGGAGGTACCTGGGCCGAAGCTAGAGCAGCCCGAAGAGAGGGCGACAGGTCCCCCAACTTCAGAGCCATCAACTGAAGACCCAGAAGCGGTGCCTTCAACTGCTTCGGAGGTGGAAGTTCCCCCCGTGGATTCTTCTGCTGCCGCTAAAGGGCTCCAAGAAAGCGGCCCTAGCGCTGCAGGAGTACAAGGGACCACTATTGTAGAGTGGGACCCAATTTTTGTGATGGAGAACCCGTTTGAGCCTGTGGAAATGATCCCGGCAGGCCCAGAACCTATCCCTCTGGCGTTTTCCATAGACAACGCCTGTTCAAGCCTCCGGCAGGTCCAGCTTGCCTTCGAACATGAGAGCAAAGCTTTGGAGGAGGAGCGCAACAACTTGAGGTGTTGGCACAATAGACTCCATTTTGAGACCAAGCTTGCTCAGATGAGGTTGGCTGACCAAAAGGAGTGGGATAGAGGGGGAGAAAGCCCAGTTAGAATACTGGGATAAGTTGATGGAGGAGAAGGAGGCCGCCATCCGGGCGCTCGATGCTAACTCTAGGGAAATTCTGGAGCAAGCCAAGGAGAGACGTGACGCTGCTGATGAGCGTTACGAAAAGCTCGCGGAGTTGAATGAGACTCTCCTGAAACGTCGAGCGGACCTGGAGGCGAGGGAGGAAAAACTCCTGGGGCAGCAGGAGGATGTGGTGAGAAGAGAGGCAGAGGTTACCCAGAAGTTGACTCTGGGTGAGAAAAATTTCGCAGATCGCAGCAAAAGCTAGATCTATGGAAGGAGGCAGGGTGGAAGAAGAAATGGAAGATGGGGCAAGAGCTCTCGAAAAGATAGTCTGACGTTGCCGCTAGGGAGGAGAGAGTCAAGGGTAGGGAAAAGGACCTAGTTGAGAGGCGGAACCACATCCACCTCTGGGAGACAGAGCTGGCCGATCGAGAGAAGCTGGTTGCTAAAAACATGCAGCAGCATGCTAAGTTGGCCGAGCAACTTGCCTGTGAAGGTTCGGAGCTTGCGGCCGCCCGGAGGTCACTGGAAGAGCTGCGGAGCTCAAAGGCAATTGAGTCCTTGATGGTATGGGACTTCCTGGGGCATGCAGACAGGGCCCTTGTGCCTCTTGGTTTTAGTCCAGTACGCCCAGAGGACCTGGCGCAGGAGCTGGACCAGACGCTAGCGGCACTTGGCTCTGCTGATAGCAAACTCGACACGATGGGTGACGTCATCACCGATCAACTTGAGACGGAGGGTAAATCCTTGGCCAAGAACGTCGCTGAGTATGTCTTGGCATGTTATCGGAGCCGAGACCCCCAGCTCTCCCTTGATATGGTCTTTGAAGGAATCGTCGCGGAGGAGGAGGATGTCGCCAGGGCTAGTGTCCAAGAAGCTGTTGAGAAGGTTGCTTCATTTTTCCACAGGACCTAGATCCTCCAGTAGCTAGGACTTTTCTCCCTTTTTCCCTTGTAATCTCAATTTGTAGGACCGAAGATCACGTGAAAAGCTATCAGAGGGGGGGTGAATGGTAGATTTAAAAATCTTACGCAGCGGAAACAATTAAATCCCAACCCCTTCGACAGAAAAACGATCTGTTAAAGAAATCGTGTGTGAGACTAATCTAAACGTGTTTAACCGTAACAAAAGTGATATATATCAGAGAGAATCAAGTCACGAAGAAAACACAAGAAGAATCACTCAAATCCGTCAAGAGATACTCAAGTTATGATCGAACGATCAGACACAGGTCAATCTGTCCTACCCGAGAAAAACAGTTCTAAAACGCTGCAAAGAAACTCGTGTAGATCAGAAACCACAAATCTAATGACCGTGAAATTGTGACAGATGATAGATAATCAAGTTTTGAAGAAAACCTAAAAATAATAACGTCAATTGGATCTGTAAAACTCGAGTTATAATAAAACCACCGACAAAAGATAGTGCTGTCCAGAAACTCGACGAGTAAAACTTGTCTGGAACAAGTCGGACGAACCAGACACAAAAGTTCCTTCAAACTATGAATTTTAATCAATAGAACACAAGAGGAACAGCCCCAAAGTCGTCTACATAAGCTTTGGCCTTCCCTTGCTTATATAACCAGCCCTTAGGCCAACTCACGTCGGATCGGGATTCTGATCCTACCCTGATCACGAATCCCATCTAACCATAACTGCTCAAGATCTTCCTATACGCAGATAGAAACAATCTCGAGACTTCCTAACAGACTCGGAACACAACTGTATTCCCAAACACAACTCAACTTTCGTGCAGCACACGAAATCTACCATAACCAACTCGATATTTCCATACCGAGCCATAACCGACTCAGCCAGCAGCCTAAGTCATCATCCAGTACGATTCGATCCTTCCAATCAGATCTCCCTTCCTTAATCTATCTCCAGAACCATGTTGCCACGTCATGCACCGCATGCATATGTACGAACACCTTCCTTCGACCTTCATATGCACTGCCCTTGATTCAATCATCCTACGTGACCTCCTGACCCGCTCAACCACAATTCCTCCTGAACTTGGTTGTTGGAACCTCATCTCCTCCCTGAGACTAGTCTAAAAGATCCTGTCACCAACAATGACTTGAACTCAAGCAACACCTACACATGAACAAACAACCAATCCATACAAGCCCAAGTCCGCGACTTGACTCAAGTCAGTTTCGAACACAACACCTTACGTGAGCACCTCACATAAGCATGTTGCAAACCACAGTAAAATGATATCATCCATATCAACCAAAACGCACCAAAAACTTAGTAAAAGAATACTAAGCAATCTTTCCAACAATGTAAAGCAAGTTTGAAACTTTGCAAAGGAAAAGCAGAAACACTGCGGTCAAGCTCTGAACCTTGCCAAAGCTAACTGGACCTTGAGCTGGAGCTTACCAAAGCTAGTAGAACCTAGCACTGGAGCTTACCAAAGCTAGTGGAACCAAGCACCCGCCGGATCTTACAAATACTAGCAGGGCTAGTCAACCCGAAAACCGGAGCTAGAAAAACATGTCGGAGCTAACCAACATAAGTCGGACCTAGCAAAACATATTGGAGCTTAACAAAGACATGCCGAAGCTATCAAAAACATGCCAGAGCTACCCAAAAGCTGGTCCAACTTTGCCAGCAAATCGGACCTAGCATCGGACGTACCCGGAGCTAGAGTCAGACCTTGCTAAAAAGGTGTTTTAGTAGAATTCAAAATTTTTATCGCCATAGCCAATGTATTCAGCACGCATAGGTCTCACAATCACCCCCTTGATGAATGCATTGGCAACACCATTTAAAAACCGAACATTTGCTTATTCTCATTAAAAGTTGTGAAGACAATTTCTCTCCCCCTTTTGTAAAAATTCTCCCTTTTTGAAAATCTTGAAAAACAAATCTCCCCCTATACATATTTCTCCCCCTTTAATAATTCACCATATTATCTCTCCCCTTTTTGAAAATCTTATCTCTCCCCGTTTTGAAAATCAAATCTCTCCCCTTGCACATATTATCTCTCCCTGCACATTATCTCTCCCCCTTTGACAATGTATTCAGCAAGGTTAAAAAGAGAAATTTTAATAGTTATGAGCATATTATAACATATACATATAAAACAAAGCTCATCCAAATCATACTATCAAGTAACTTACACTATCACATCAATGAGGTACATAAAGTAGTGTAAGCCATGCTAGAGATCAAATGTCATTTTCAATTTAAGCAAGTCATGATCTCACAAACTTAACTATTTCAATACCTGAAAGCATGACACTTGTTGCTGCATTTTATTATTTTTCAAAGCATAAATTTTGATCATATGATATTTGCAAGAGATTATATGCGCATCTGCCTTATTCTAACCAACCAAGCCAAGCCTATGTCATTTGACAATCAGAAGCTTAAGGACATGGTTTTATTCTTACACAACTTCTTCCAAGTTCATATCTAAGTGCAATGATAAGCCATCTCAAAAGAATAAGTGTGATGCATGCATATTCTCTTGATCTTTTCTCACTCTTATTTGATCATAAAAGCTGAACATGTGAGTTGATAAATTGATTAATTCTTTATGATTAAAAGCACTTGTAAGCATGCAACAAGTTCAAAACAGCAAGAAAGTTCGATCGTGACCAGATTTAGTGTAAGTAATTATTCAAATTACTAGTCATGGCAAAGACTACAAAATGTATAACATGAGTAATGTAGTAAGAACTTTCAGCATGTAAAAGGAATCACAAAGTCATATATGTATGAAACACTATGCTCATATTTTTTAGTTCAGATTCACTCATAGACTTCCCAAGTTTCAAGCTCCCCCTCAATTTAAGCCATGAGGGTGCATAACCCCTATTTCACTACGAATGTAACAAAAACGAGCAAAATCCAAAGGTTTTGTAAAAATGTCAGCCAATTGTTGTTCGGTATCTACATGGTGAAGCACAATGTTTCCTTTTTCAACATTATCACGGAGAAAGTGATACCTAATATCAATGTGCTTAGTTCTAGAATGTTGCACGGGGTTTTTAGCAATGCAAATGGCACTAGTGTTATCACAAAACAGTGGAACACTATCTAGATCAACTCCATAGTCCTTAAGTGTTTGAACAATCCAAAGAATTTGTGAACAAGCGCAAGCAGCAGCTACATATTCAGATTCGGCGGTGGATTGTGCAACTGAACTTTGTTTTCTGGAGGACCAAGCAACAAGTGAATTACCAAGAAAATGACAAGCACCGGAAGTACTTTTCCTATCAATCCTACAACCTCCAAAATCAGCATCGAAAAAAGCTTTCAAAGTAACGGTTGAGGAAGAAGGAAGAAAAATGCCAAATTCTTGAGTTCCATGTAAGTACCTGAGAATCTTTTTGGCTTGACGATGTGAAGCCCGTGGGGAGGCTTGAAACCGTGCACAAAGACATACGATGAATTGTATGTCCGGTCTTGATGCCGTGAGGTACAAAAGTGCCCCGATCATGCTTCTATATTCTTTTTGATCCACGGGTTCACCATCTTCATCAGGTTCAAGTGTTGTTGTTGTTCCCATTGGTGTCCGAAGAGGCTTGCTTTTGTCCATGTTGAAGCTCTTTAGGAGGTCCTTTATATACTTCGATTGATGCACAAAGGTACCCTCCTTGGTTTGCTTGATTTGCAGCCCCAAAAAGTACGTGAGTTCTCCCATTATACTCATCTCAAATTCTGACTCATCATAGCTGAAAACTTGGACACAAGATTATGATAAGCACAACCAAAGATAATATCATCCACATACACTTGAACGAATAATGAGTCATTGCCATGCTTAAGCACAAAAAGAGTTGTATCAACCTTGCCCATGGTAAACCCCTTTTCAAGTAAGAATGTTTTTAACCTATCATACCATGCTCTAGGGGCTTGTTTGAGACCGTACAAGGCTTTGGACAGTTTGTAAACATGATTAGGAAAATCTGAATTTTCAAAACCCTAGTTGTTTGACATAAACCTCCTCATCTATGTAGCCATTAAGAAAAGCACTTTTAACATCCATTTGATATATCTTAAAACCTTTAGATGCAGCAAAAGCTAACAAAATTCTTATGGCTTCTAGTCTAGCAACAGGAGCAAAAGTTTCATCAAAATCTAGGCCTTCAACTTGAGTGAAACCTTGAGCAACCAACCTAGCCTTATTCCTAACCACAACCCCATCCTCAATTTGTTTATTTTTAAACACCCATTTAGTTCCAATTAAAGTGTGACCTTGAGATGGCGGTACAAGTTTCTAAACATTATTTCTTTCAAAATTTTCTAACTCTTCTTGCATGGCAATAATCCAAGATTCATTAGTGAGTGTGTGTGATATATCTTTTGGTTCCAAAGAAGCAACAAAAGCAGAATGAGCATGAGAGTTTGGATCACAAAACTTGGACCGTGTGACTCGTTCATGCAAGCTTCCAATAATCTGTTGTGGGTGATGATCTTTGTTGATCCATGGGAGAACAAATGTATCGCAAGCTTCTTCTTCGTTAGGTTCATTGCAAATTGATGAGCTTGTGGCTTGTGGATGATCAGAACAAGCAGAGGTGATAGTCGGAGCTTGTTCACAGTTCGAAGCTGGACACATGTCAGCTACGGAACTATGAGGCAGTATCACCAGCTCTTCTTCATCTTCAAAAATACCCTCCCCCTGAGGATATGGATCTGGTCCTGCAGCGCCGGAGCTAGTACCTGGGCTAGCTTCATCAAAGGAAACTTCACAAGTCTCCACAATATTGTTAGTGTCAAGTAAAAACACACGGTAGCCTCTAGTATGAGATGGATAACCAAGAAACATGCCATCAATGGATCTAGGTTCAAATTTATCAATATTACCATGTTTCTTAACAAAGCATTTGCAACCAAAAACCCGAAAGTGTGTAACACTCGGCCTATGTCCAAACCGGAGCTCATATGGTGTTTTACCTAGCTTAGCGCGCAAGAAAACACGATTTGAGACATAACAAGCGGTTGCAATCGCATCAGCCCAAAATTTCTTAGGAGTTTGATATTCATCAAGCATAGTCCTAGCCATCTCAACTAAGGTTCTGTTCTTTCTTTCTACATTACCGTTTTGTTGAGATACGTATGGTGAAGAAAATTGATGATCTATTCCATTTTCAGCACAAAAGTGATCAAAGATTGATTTTTAAATTCAGTTCCGTTATCACTTCTAATTGCTTTTAAAGATCCTGGGTGATCAATTGATAATCTAAGAAATAAAGTTCTAAAGTGACTAAAAGCTTCATTCTTAGATGCCATAAAGTAAACCCAAGAGTATCTAGAATAATCATCAACAATAACAAGAACGTACCATTTACCTCCGAAGGATTGAACACGTAAAGGTCCTACGGTGTCAAGGTGCAAAAGTTGACCCGATTCAGTTGTCATGATCATTGTGAGAGGAGTATGTGAACCTGCAACCATCTTAGCCT
Organism: Tuctoria greenei; assembly: GCA_036927565.1. Classification (NCBI taxonomy): domain Eukaryota; kingdom Viridiplantae; phylum Streptophyta; class Magnoliopsida; order Poales; family Poaceae; genus Tuctoria; species Tuctoria greenei. Next base: position 105,099,930 of record JAYESD010000006.1, on the reverse strand, counting down.
GTCTACAAGAAGAGCACACAATTTCTTTGTCCCCTTTAAGCTTAGGCAGCCCACGTATGCGATCAAGAGCACTAACACGTGTTAGGTGATCAAAGCCTACGTGACCAAGTCTATGATGCCAAAAATATAAGTCCTTTGAATCATTAGCAACTAGACACCTATGCTTAGAGGAAGACATATCAAAATCATCTTTAAAAACTCTTCCAAACCGAGACATGTTAAAAATAAGCTCACTATTTGAACCTACAACTTTGCAGCAGTTTTTATTGAAGATAATTTCCAGATTTTCATCTAGCAATTGTGAAACAGAAAGCAAGTTGTGTTTCAAATTTTTGACAAGTGCCACATCGTTTAAAGTGTAGTGATCATTTACTCTAACCAAACCTTTAGCAATAATAGGAGTTGAAGAATTATCGGCAAAAGTAACATTTTCTACACGTGACGCAAAGGAGAGGGAGGAGAACCAATATTTGTTACCAGTCATGTGGCATGAGCAACCTGAGTCCACAATCCAAATGTTCTCCTTCCTCAAACGTGTAACCTACATAGACGCACAATACGTCGATGACACAATACTGGGGTTAGTCAAAAGGCATTTAGGTATCTAGTACTGAGTCACACAACGTGCAGCGGGAAAAACACGCGAAAGCTGAGATAAAACAGCAGGTTTATGAGTCAAAGGTTGAGATTTTCTGTTCTTAACAATTGATTTAGAAGTTGTTACTCGTTTAGAGTGAAAACCAGTAGCTCCGAAGGTAAAAGCAGAAGGCCCGGAGGCAAAAACTGAAGCTCCGGAGGGAACAACAGAAGGTCCGGGAGCTCTCGGAGCTATCGGAACTACCGGAGCTGCCTTTGTAGATTTCTTGCCAAAAGGTCCGGAAGCTACCTTTTAAAATTTCTGACTCATTAAAGAAGGTTGCATGTTTCTAATTTTAGGTTTAGCATGAAAGTTATGAGATCTAGCAGACATTTTATCCTTTTTAATTTGTTTAGCTAGTCTATAACAAAAATCTACGACATGACCATCTTTATCACAATATGTACAATGAAACTTAATTTTGTAATCATGTCTAGATGAGCACCGAGCATTAGAAATAGAATTAGAAAGCACTCTTGCAGATTTGAAAAACCACTTCTTTTTGTTTAGGAACTGTTTGAATCAAACCACTTCCTAATGACTTTACAATTTTAGGTGGATGTGCCTTAGCATGAGCATGAGAATCAAAACCTAAGCCAGTTTTATCATTGCAAGATTTAGATGAACTCAGTACCAAGTTTAGATTTTTGTTCCCAAAACAAAACTGCTCTAGCGTCCTATTCATGTCATCAAGCTTTTTAGACAATTCTAGGCAGTTTCCACATGAAGTTTTTCCTTTTAATTTGCGATTAGAACAGTATTTAACTTCATGAGAATGTAAAGCATTGTTTAGAATGGAAATTTGATTCACTGCATCTTTTAGTTTCTTATCTAGATTATTACATGCAGAACAATGCAAATCATCTGTTGAACAAGAAGCATCTTTTAAGTTTTTATCATTAAATGCAGCAAGCTCTTTGTTCTTTTTAATTTCTTCATCAAGTCTATCTAGAGTGGAGGAGTGTGCACTTCTTAACGTGGACAATTGTTCATAGATTAAGTCACATGAGGGACATGCATCATCACTAGGAATCAAAGTTTTTAAACGGTTGATTTCAGATTCTAGTGATTCAATTTTAGCAGCATTATCCCTAAGCTTTTTGTCCTTTTTCTTGACAATAATAGTTGCACGAGAAATAGCATCACACATTTCATTGCAGGTAGAACATACCTCATCGTTGTCACTGTTGTGTTCTGCATCCTCCTGACTTGATCTTGATCTTGTTTTGCTCGTCATGAAGCATAAGTTGGCCATATCGTCATCATCTTCATCACTTTCAAAGTATACATCACTTGAACTGAGTTCTTGAAGTGCGGTGATGAAGCTATTAATCATCTTGCATCCTATGGTACCCTTCTTTTTCTTGTTGGGATTTCCAGAGGTGGTCTTGACCTTGTTCTGTTTCTCTTCACGGGTAGTAGGACCTGAAAGGTTAGGGTATTTTGTACGAAAGTGTTCAGTCTTACCACATTCGAAGCATCATTGAGGTCCGGAGCTTCCTCTCCTTCTAGTTCTCACATTTTGCAATGCTTTTCAGAACCTAGTAGAGAGAAGTGCTAGCTCCTCCTCTGGAAATTTCTCGATCTGATCCAGGGTAAGTGAGGACAACAAAGCAAGAGTATTGCAAGATGATGATTGGCCGGAGCTAGGCATATCTCGTTGTGAGACAAATGCAATAGACTTATTTGGGTTCTTACGTGCTAAGATGTCAATTTCATGAGTTTTTAGTTTAGAATAAAGTACATCTAATGTAAGAGAACTCATGACAATTGATTCACGAATAGATGTTACTTTCATCTCCCAAATTGACATGTCTAATGCACTAAGAAGTTGCCTAGCATTCTCATCATTAGAAAAGTTAACATTGACACTACGTAAGTTGCTGAGAATTTTATTGAAGCGAGCAAAGAGGTCATCGATGGACTCACCGGGTTGCATCTCAAAACGCATATATTCCTTTTTGAACATATATTGTTTTACCTCCTTGATTGTGTTGGAGCCTTCATGATAATCACAGAGAGCTCTCCGAACATCGCATGCTGATCGGAGGTGCGCAACACGATCAAAGTCGCTTTGAGTGAGTCCTTGGATGATCAAGTTTCGGGCTTTGTTGTTGTTGTTGTCTATGTCTCGTAGGTTTGTAGCCGTAACATGATCGTTAGGTGGAACTTCATAAGGCTTGTACACCTTTTCCCATATTGCGAAGCCTTGCGCCTGGATGAAAGCCTCCATGCGTGCCTTCCAAACCTGAAAATCAATACCAGCAAACACACAAGGTTTGGTAGAGTATTTCTCCACGATGATTAGTAAAAAAACGTGCAAATCACAATTATTAGAGCGCCGTGGCTCTGATACCAATTTTAGGATTGAAGGGCACGTGAAAAGCTACCAGAGGGGGTTGAATGGTAGATTTAAAAATCGTACGCAGCGGAAACAATTAAATCCCAACCCCTTCAGCAGAAAAACGATCTGTTAAAGAAATCGTGTGTGAGACTAATCTAAACGTGTTTCACCATGACAAAAGTGATATATATCAGAGATAATCAAGTCACGAAGAAAACACAATAAGAATCACTCAAATCCGTCAAGAGAAACTCAAGTTATGATCGAACGATCAGACACAGGTCAATCTGTCCTACCCGAGAAAAACAGTTCTGAAACGCTGCAAAGAAACTCATGTAGATCAGAAACCACAAATCCAATGACCGTGAAATTGTAATAGATGATATATAATCAAGTTTTGAAGACAACCTAAAAAGAATCACGTCAATTGGATCTGTAGAACTCGAGTTATGATAAAACCACCGACAAAAGGTAGTGCTGTCCAGAAACTCGACGAGTAAAACTTGTCTGGAACAAGTCAGACGAACCAGGCACAAAAGTTCCTTCAAACTACAAATTTTATTCAATAGAACACAAGAGGAACAGCCCCAAATTTGTATACATAAGCTTTGGCCTTCTTTTGCTTATATAACCAGCCCTTAGGCCAACTCAACTCGGATCGGGATTCTGATCCTACCCTGATCACGAATCCCATCTAACCATAACTGCTCAAGATCTTCCTATATGCAGATAGAAACAATCTCGAGACTTCCTAACAGACTCGGAACACATCCCTTATTCCCAAACACAACTCAACTTTCATGCAGCACACGAAATCTACCATAACCAACTCGATATTTCCATACCGAGCCATAACCGACTTAGCCAGCAGCCGAAGTCATCATCCAGTATGATCCGATCCTTCCAATCAGATCTCCCCTCCTTAATCTGTCTCCAGAACCATGTTGCCACGTCATGCACCGCATGCATACGTGCGAACACCTTCCTTCGACCTTCATATGCACTTCCCTTGATTCAATCATCCTGCGCGACCTCCTGACCCACTCAACCACAATTCCTCCTGAACTTTGTTGTTGGAACCTCATCTCCTCCCTGTGACTAGTCCAAAGGATCATGTCACCAGCAATGACTTGAACTCAAGCAACACCTGAACATGAACAAACAACCAATCCATACAAGCCCAAGTCTGCGACTTGACTCAAGTCAGTTCCGAACACAACACCTTACGTGAGCACCTCACATAAGCATGTTGCAAAACCACAGTAAAACGATATCATCCATATCAACCAAAACGCACCAAAAACTTAGTAAAATAATACTAAACAATCTTTCCAACAATGTAAAGCAAGTTTGAAACTTTGCAAATGAAAAGCAGAAACACTACGGTCAAGCTCCGAACCTTGCCAAAGCTAACCATACCTTGAGACGGAGCTTACCAAAGCTAGTAGAACCTAGCGTCGGAGCTTACCAAAGCTAGTGGAACCAAGCACCCGCTGGAGCTTACAAAAACTAGCAGGGCTAGTCAACCCAAAAAATGGAGCTAGAAAAACATGTCGGAGCTAACCAACATAAGTCGGACCTAGCAAAACATATCGGAGCTTAATAAAGACATGTCGGAGCTATCAAAAATATGTCGGAGCTACCCAAAAGCTAGTTGAACTTTGCCAGCAAATCGGACGTAGCATCGGACGTACCCGGAGCTAGAGTCGGACCTGGCTAAAAAAGTGTTTTAGCAGAATTCAAAACTTTTATCGCCATAGACAATGTATTCAGCACACATAGGTCTCACATAATTTTGTAATCCAGTTCTTTTGATTAATGAAATCCTCCTTTTTGCCTTGAATTTCACTTTGTCTTCAATATACTGTGTCGTGTCTTGTTGGCCCTCTAGTACATGTGTACAATTGAGGTGTGTACATGTACCAAAGGTTATGACAGTATGTTGATGACTTGGTGGCTTTGCACTTGCATATTTTAAGTCCGAAGTCTTCTATTTTGAAGCATCAAAGACAGGCCCCCTGGAATGGTCGGAGCTTGGTAGCTCCGGTGTCAACATATTAGATGTTGACGGCGGACCTATTTTGGGAGATGTCGGAGCTTAGTAGCTCTGGCGTCGTCCACCATCGCTATGAATTTTTGCTTTTCCTGCACATTAAAGGCAAGAGAAAAAGTAAAATTTGTCCTCTTGTCTATAAATTGGTTGTGACTTATTATTCTTATTTGGACTTTAGATCCAAAGAAACTCAACATGACAACAAGCGTTTTGATAGAGTCTTCCTAGATCTACATGCCTTTTTAGTACTCACCCTACTGAGGCCTGCCAGGGTGTAGGTAGAGTGGCGTACTTAGGGTGCAGGACCAGGCTAAGTCATTAGCACACTCCGGACCTATGTTGGCTTGGTGTTCAGGCAAGTAGACTATGTAGCAGTGTTAAGATCCAAAAATACTATCAATAATGCTTGTAATGCATGTGAATTACTTGGAACGAAGCTCAAAAAGATTTGCACAACTTCCTTATAGACAAGCGGGGTAAAAATAATTTGATATATTGAGATGTCGGTACCCTACGTACCGTATACCCCATGGGACTACAAAAAGACCAAAGGAACTTTACCTATCTGAGTTGAAGACCTACAAAGGCCCCAGGTGTCATAAGGGACCGGACCTGCCTCCCATCTATGGTTAGTCCTAGTGCTGCCATGTGTATACTGCAACTGGACCTACATCCCACACATGGGATAGCTCCGGACTAAACATTTGTGCGGCACCCCCGTACCTAACCCTCGACAGAGGGAAGCTCCGGTACCGACACGTGTACATCTACACCGGACCTACCCGTCCCAGACGGAAAGCTCCAAAGCTGCCACGTGTCCAACCGTCGGACCTTCAACCTCAGCAATCAGACTGGTGAACCCCCAACGGCTCGGACCTTCAAGGGGCCATCAAAGACTTCAAGACCCGATTAAGTGTCATTCATATCATATTAATGACACATGGTAGGAAGGCCCTTAATACTAGTAACGGCACTATCAAGGCCCATTACCATGCTATTAAGGGTAATTAACCTCATTAATTGTGTATTAAGCATTAGTAACTGCCAGGGCCACATGTCGGGCCAGGATAACGGTGTAATGACCAGCCCTTGTACTATAAAAGGACTGGTCGACAATACACAGAGGAGGACTCTCTCTCGGTTGGACTCTCTCTCTCGGCTGGACACTCTCTCTCCTCTCGGACTCTCTCGGCTCTAGACTCTTAGACACTCAATACAACAACTACACACCCCGTGGAGTAGGGTATTACGCTCAGGCGACCCGAACCACGTAAATCCTTGTGTCTATTTGCCATCGTATTTTGAATCTCTGCGCACCCAATACCGAACTACAAACTCTGCGGGCTACCAACGGTAGTATTGGGAGAATTGCCAGAAAAACACTCCGACATTTGGCACGCCAGGAAGGGGGGTGCCCGAGATTCGAAGATGGTGAACTCTGCTGCTGGATCGTCCAACGGCAACCCTGCAGTGCCACTTGCTGGAAGCAATCCCTCCAATGTGCAGCAGCCAACAGGTGTCGTGGCTCCAGCAGGAGTCATGCCTCCGCCGCCACCATCTGCACCAGCAAATCAAGCTGGACAGCGGGACGAGGCATCTGCGTCGGTCACGACATCGGCTAACAACAACCCTCAACACGCGCTCCATGCAGCGCGTGCTCTTCTCCAACGCCCACCACCTCCAGGTGCATCCCAGGGTGCAATGGAGCAGTGGAGGGCTGATGTGGAACATTTGGTTGCAGCAGCAGCCGATCGCATCAGCAACCAAGGTCCTCCCCAATTGGGGCGGGCCCCATCACAGCATTAGACTGTGTCGGGCAGACTTGGTCTGCATGCTTCCCAACATAGGAGGCGTGCTGCGTCTCAACAAGTGACGTTGATGCCTTACGGGGTGCGACGCACCCATACGGTAACCAGGCTTTCAACTCACGACCTCCGGGCGGAGCTTGATCGCCGTTACTGCCAACAGGACGGTCGTGTCCATATCGAGCGTGCTCGCGAAAGGCGAGAGGCTCGAGACATTCCTACTCCCGAGGGAGTAGGAGGAGGTTGTTCTGCCCTGGCCATGCACCTACGGATGGTCAGATGGCCACAAAAGTTCCGGCCTCACCTGCCGGAGAAATTTGACGGGACTGTCAATCCCGTTGAGTTTCTCCAGATTTACTCCACCGCAATTCTTGCGGCCGGAGGCAACGAGGCCGTAAGGGCCAACTACTTCCCCATGGCTTTGACTAGGACCACCAGGTCCTGGTTCATGAGCCTTCCGCCCGACTCCATCAACAGTTGGGCGAAACTGTGCCAACAATTCACCGCCAATTTCGGGAGTTCATACACCCGACCAGGCATCGAATTGGACCTTTTTGCTGTCAAGCAGAAGGGGGGAGAATCCCTACGATCCTTCATCTAGAGGTTCTCCCAGGTACGAAACACTATTCCTTCTATCTTCAGCGCTTCTGTTATTGTGGCATTTAGACAGGGCATACGAGACAAGAAGATGCTGGAGAAGCTGGTGACCAAGGAGATCACCAGCGTCACGGAGCTCTTCAGCTTGGCAGACAAATTCGCTAAAGCTGCGGAGGGTCGTGAAATGCACTCCCAACCACCTCCGGAGGACAATAAAAAATCCTCCAAGGGTGAAGCCACTACCTCCGGGAGTGGCAAAAAGAAGAAAAAGTCCAATGGCAAGAAAAAGCCATCAGCCGACACACCTACTGCTACAGTTGTTGTAGCTTCGGGTGGCCCAGGGCCACGCCCCGAGAAACGACCTCGGCCATCATCTGAAGATGGTGGCAGCTACAAGATGTGGTGTCCTATACATAAGTCGGACAGCCACAACCTGGAAGACTGCCGAGAGGTCTAGAACCTTGCCGAGTGCTACAACAAGCGCCGGGAAGAAGTTCCTTTCCATCAAAGGGAAGGAAAACAGAAAGTCAACGAAGCTCCGGCTGAAGAGGAGTTAGGCTTTCAGGACCCTAAAAAGGTCTTGAAGGCTTTTTACACCTCCGTCGATGACGACTCCGACGTCTCCGACAATGAACGTTGGAAAACCATGAACACCATCTTTGGTGGTTCGTGGGACATCACCCCCCGCCGTGTCCTCAAGACCATGCGGCGAGACATGGCCTCAGTAGCTCCCACCGCCAGGGTGGAGCCACACCGAAAGTGGATGGATACTGCCATCACTTTCGATGCATCAGACATCCCTCGGAATATGATCGGAGTTGGCCAACTCCCATTGATGGTATCTCTGACCATCAACAACATCCAACTCCACCATGTAATGGTGGACGGAGGTTCGGGGCTGAATCTCATAAGCTTCGAAGCTTTCGTCAAGCTTCAGCTCTGACCTTCGGACCTTCGCCCCTCCTGACCTTTCTCCAGAGTAGGCCCGGGGGCCATAAACCCACTAGGTGCAATTACCCTTCCGGTGACCTTCGTGACCCGGGAGAATTACCGCACTGAGAAGTTGGTCTTCGACGTGCGCAGATCAACTTACCCTTCAATGCCATTCTGGAAGGGCCAGCCTTATACAAGTCATGGTTGTTGCTCATTATGGCTACTTGGTGTTGAAGATGCCAACACCAGCTAGTGTTCTCCAGATCCGTGGAGATCGCACCGTCGGAGTGACAGCTCTAGAAGAACTCCACGCGCTTGCTACAGCGCAGGAAGAAGAATCCGGAAAGGAGCAAGCCCCGAAACCCCCGAGCATTCGTCATCGAGGCTCAACCTCTGCACCTTGCGTGCAACAAAGTGGCGACACCGACATTCCCGGCAAAGTCGTCCAAATCGGTTCTGACGCCGCTCAGACCACCCAAATATCAGGAGGTATGAATGACAAATAGGAACTCGCGCTCATCACTTTCCTCCAGGCTAACGTCGACATGTTTGCCTGGCAACCATCACAAATGTCTGGGATCCCTAGGGAAGTGATCGAGCATAATCTGAAAATCTATCCTGATTCTCGACCTGTACATCAGAAGCCTCGGAAGCAATCAGTAGAGCGACAGAACTTCATACGACAAACCCAGTCGAAGTTGGATTCATCCGAGAAGTCTTCCACCCAAAATGGCTGGCAAACCCAGTCGTTGTACCTAAGGTCGGCGGGAAGCTTCGCATATGTATCGACTACACTACACTGAATAAGGCATGTCCAAAAGATCCATTCCCACTACCTAGAATAGATCAGATAGTGGATTCCACCTCCGGGTGTGAATTACTGTGTTTCCTAGACGCATATTCTGGGTACCATCAAATCAGAATGTCTAGGGAAGATGAAGAGCATACCTCCTTCATCATAGTAGATGGATTATATTGTTATACTGCCATGCCATTTGGTCTCAAGAATGCTGCTTCAACATTTGTACGAGCTATGTACAAAACTTTTGGAGAGCTCATCAGAGACGTAGTGGAAGTGTATGTCGATGACATCGTCGTCAAGATTAAGAACAAGGAGTCGTTCCTTGACACCTTGCAAGCTGTCTTCAACATGTTGCGAGTCACTCGCACGAAGCTGAACCCGGACAAGTGTGTCTTCGGGGTTAGCTCCGGAAAACTTCTTGGTTTCTTGGTGAATCACCGAGGAATAGAAGCAAATCCGGTGAAGATAAAATTTATTGAAGATATGCGACCACCAGCCCGCATCAAGAATGTCCAGAAGCTGACTGGATGTCTAGCTGCCCTTAGCCAGTTCATCTCAAGACTGGCGGATCGGGCGCTACCCTTCTTCAAGATATTGAGGAAGTCTGGACCATTCCAATGATCTGAAGATGCAGAAAAGGCATTCCAGGAGCTGAAGCAGCTCCTGACCACCCTACCAACCTTGGTAGCTCCGAACCCTGGTGAGCCACTACTTCTTTACATTTTGGCAACTAACGAAGTTGTCAGCATGGTCTTGGTTGCGGAAAGACCAGAACCATCTACAGTTCAGGAATCCAGACCCCTTCAGGAGGGTGCGGAGTTACCTGAAGTCGAGTCTGGGTCCCAGCTCCCGGGCCCTGATCCTCAAGGCGAGATGCCAAAGGATCCATCTCCTTCAAATAAAGGAGTCACTGTTACTGAACAACAAGATCTGAACCCCTCCGGGAAGGTCTGGGTCGCTTCAGAAGAAGCTCCGGGTTCCTCCAACCGGAACCCGGAGGTCCTCGAACAAGGTTCGGACCCCTCCGGGAGGGTCCGGGGAGATGAGGAGGAAGCTCCAGGCCCCTTCGGGAGGGTCCGGACGGTCCAGCGCCCAGTGTACTTCATCAGCAAAGTACTCCATGACGCCAAGACTCGGTACCTTGATATGCATAAGCTGCTCTACGCAGTTCTTATTGCCTTTAGTAAGCTCTGACACTACTTCCCAGCTCACAAGATTTCAGTGGTAACCTCTTATCCACTACATGCTATCTTGCATAACCCCAATTCCACTGGGAACATTGCAGAGTGGGTAGCAGAATTAGCCGAGTTCAACCTTGAATTCGTCCCAAGACAAGCGATCAAGAGTCAAGCATTGGCGGACTTTGTGGCGGAATGGACCCCCTCTCCATCAAATCATGGGGGCCCCAGTGAGCAGAAGTCGGAACCCAAGGTTCCGGTCTTCACTGAGCCTCACTGGACTCTCTACTTTGACGGCTCCGTGCAGAAGCAAGGGGCCGGAGCTAGAGTCCTCCTCACTCCGACCGGGGAGAAGGTTAAATACATGGTGCACCTTGACTTCAAGGCGACCAACAACATGGCGGAGTATGAAGCACTAATTTATGGACTCAAGGTGGCACTATCGTATGGCGTCAAGCAGCTGTTGGTAAAGGGTGATTCACAACTTGTTGTAAAATAAGTCAAAGGTGAATGTTGCTGCAACAACCCTCAACTAGCTGCATACCTACTTGAAGTCCAGAAGCTTCAGAAGGACTTCGACGTCCTGGATCTTTGCCATGTCCAGCGTCAAAACAACGCTGAAGCTGATGAACTCTCGACAAAAGCTTCAACCGGAGCTCCGACTCTCGACGGAACCTTCGTTCGGAGGTTGTCTAAACCTACAGCTCAGCCTGCCGAACTGAGCGAAGGGGGCAAGACCAGCACCTTGAAGCTGGCGGTCCCGATGGCCCTGTTACCATGGCGTCCATCAAGGGTCGTAGGTGCTGCAGGAAGCTCCGAGCAACCCAGCACGTAAGACTCAAATCCTAAAGCTAGCTCTGATGCATGGATCTCGGAGATCCGGGGTTACTTGAAAGACAATTTCCTTCCTGAAGATAATGTATCCGCTGACCGGATAGTTAGATTGGCTAAAAGATACATACTGGTAGAAGGGGATCTCTACCGGTGTGGTGCCAACGGCGTCCTAATGCGGTGCATTACAAGGGAAGAAGGTTGCGATCTCCTCGCAGAAATCCATGGAGGCGAGTGTGGGAACCATGCCTCTTCCCGCACGCTAGTCGGTAAAGCCTTCCGGCATGCTTTTACTGGCCTACAGCGCTCCAGGATGCAACTGAGTTGGTGAAGAAATGTGAAACATGCCAGTTCCATGCGAAACAAATTCACACACCGGCTCAGCCTCTACAAATGACACCTCCTACATGGCCTTTCGTTGTGTGGGGGATGGATATCATGGGACCTTTCCCAAGGGCCGTTGGAGGTTACAAGTTCCTGTACGTTAATATTGACAAATTCACCAAATGGCCATAAGCAACTCCAGTTGTGATAATAAACAAGCAATCAGCTATCAACTTCTTGCAGTCCATCGCATGCAGATTTGGAGTCCCAAACAAAATCATAACTGATAATAGGACCCAGTTCACAAGCTCTGCATTCCAAGGATATTGCGAAGACCTCGGCATCCAAGTCAGCTACGCTTTCGTAGCTCACCCGACAAGCAATGGCCAAGCTGAGAGAGCAAATGCAAAAATCCTAAAAGGACTCAAGACGTGCACATATGAGCGCCTGAAAAAACATGGATCCAACTGGATCGAAGAGCTTCCATCCATTCTATGGGCCAACAGGACAACTCCAAACCGGTCAACTGGAGAGACACCCTTCTTCCTGGTGTACGGAGCTGAAGCAGTCCTTCCTTCGGAAATCACCTTGGGGTCGCTCCGGGTCCGGACCTTCGACGATGCCGCGCAGGACCAGCTCCGGCGTGAAGACCTTGACCTCCTTGAAGAGGGAAGGTGCCGAGCAGCTGTTCGGAATGCCCGATACCACCAAGCTCTTCGGCGCTATCACTAAAGGCATGTTCACAGACGACAGCTCGAGGAAGGCGATCTGGTAATACGGAGAATACAATCCAGAGAAGGGTTAAACAAACTCTCCCCCAGCTGGGAAGGACACTTCCGAGTGATCAAAGTATCTCGTCCCAGATGCGTTTGCTTGGCAACCGAGGATGGGACACCTCTCCCTAATCCTTGGAACATTGAGCACCTTCGTAAGTTCTACGCTTAATATCACGGAGGTGAGTCTGTAGTTACATGTGATGTATGTTATAGAGTCATTGTACAGAGTCGGGTAGCTCCTCCGGGAGAACAGTCGGACCTTCTTCGGAAGGTCCGCAAAGTTCAGGCAACACTTGTCACAGTCTCAGAACTAAAAGTGTAGCTACCTACCTTGGGTCAAACAAGAAACGAAACACACTTAGCCTGGTTCCGTACCCTAAGTGTGTACTTGTTTCCCCTGTACCCCGGACCTATAATGAAAGATATCATTGTGTGAAAACAGACTCCACGTGCATTTATTTTGTACAGGCTCATTCTTTTTTATTTTTCTCTTTCTTGACTATATCAAAGTTGTGCAATTCTTAAGAAACTTTAGCTCGAATGATTCATATATGATTCAAGTTGCATTGTTAATTCATTCGGGTCTTAACATTGTTGAATGGCCTACTCGCCTGAATGCCAAGCCAATCTAGGTCCGGAGTGTGCTATCGACTTAGCCTGGTCCTGCACCCTAAGTACGCCACTCCACCTACACCCCGGCAGGCCGAAGTAAGGCGGGTCCTGAAAATGATTGGACCTGGGGAAAACAACTCAGTGCACTTGATTGTATGAAGAATTGCGCTCGACCTAAAAATTTCTTACGAGAATAGTAAGTTGCAATTGATTTATAGATAGGAAACGGATTTTACTATTTTTCTTGACTTTAGTGTGCAGGAAAAATAAAGATCTCATGATGATGGTGAATTAAGTCGGAACCACCAAAGCTCCGACATCCCCTAGGTGGCTTGTAGTCGATGTTTCAAACATTGATAGCAAGCGTCGCTGGAGCTACTCAACCCCGATAAAGCCAGGGGGCCAGCCGTCAACGTGAAGAAAAGATGGTGGGAAGACTCCACAATGGGTTCTGTTGTTGACGCACTACATGTTGACAGTGGTCACTGCCGGAGCTACCAAGCTTCGACACCCCATAGGACTAACCGTCGATGCTCTAAGCGTCGATGGAGACTGTTGCCGGAGCTACTAAGCTCCAACGATGGTCAATGCCGGAGCCACTAAGCTCCGACAACCTCAGGGGGCCCTCACTATCGAAGACTTCGGACCTACGTTCTACAAGTTCAAAGCAAGCAAGTCTTCAGCAACTGTTACATCCTCTTGGTACATGTTCACAATCAAATTGTGTACATCTACCAGGGGGCCAAGTGGGACAAAGGTGTTGAAGAAAAAAATGAAATTCACAAAAAACTTGGATTTCATTCATCTGGAGACAAGAGATTACAAAATTGGAGAAAAAGAAGAGAGGATACAAGCGGGAGCTACAAAGAGACGGTCCTAGACCCTATGGAAGAACAAGGCGACCTTTTGGGCAACCTCCGATACGCTGGCTTGGGCAGCTTCTCCCTCTCCATCGATGGGGCCTTCAAGCACCGGGTCCAGGGGGAACTGAGGGTCCTGGCTTGTGTAGCACGTTAGCATGAATTCTGCGACGTTCTTTGCCAGGGATTGTCCTCGGTTTCCAGCTGGTCCGCAATGACATCGCCCATCTTGGTGAGCTTGTTGCCTGCCGAACCCAACGCCTGCAACGCCTGGTCCAGCTCTGGCTCCGGATCATCCGGACGCACAGGACTAAAACCCATTGAAGTCAGCGCGTCGTTGGCTTTGCCCAAGAAGTCCCAAACTTGTTGGGACTCCGCAGCCCTGGAACCTCGCATCTCCTCCAAGGATCTTCTGGTCACCGCAAGCTCTGAATTCTCCCGAGCAAGACGCTCTACCTCTTTGGCGTTTTGCTGAATCTTTTCAGCAACCTGCCTTTCGAGTTTGCTGAGCTCTTCCTCCCGTAGGTGGATCTCGTTCCGGCGGTTAACAAGGTCCTTCTCTCATCCCTGCACCTTCTTCTCCCTGGCAGCAACGTCATTCTCCCTCCTGTGGAGGTCCTGTCCTCGCTGACAGGCCTTCTTCTCCTCTTTCTCGTAGTGCTCCTCCAACTTCTTTGTGCGCTCCTCGAGACTCTTGTCACACAGAGTTAGCCTCTGAGTAAGCTCTTCCTCCTCCTTCACGAGGTCATCCCGCAGCTCCAGGAGCTTTGGCTCTTCATCTTTGATCTTTTTCTCCTGCTCCTCAAGGGCCTCCCGGCGCTTGACGAGGCTATTGTGGATGGTGTTGAGCTTCTCCCCTCGATCATTCGTTGCGTTATTAGCAGCTATGGCCTGTTTGTGGATGGCCCGGGACTGGTTGTCGAGGGATCGCACCATGCTTTCCCTCTCTTCCAGCAGCTTACCCCAGTACTCAAACCGGACCTTCTCCTTCTTCACCCACTCCTTGTCGTCAGCCAGCCTCGACTGCGCCATCTTGGTCTCGAATTGGAGCCGGTTGCGCCACCTCCTAAGAGTTTGGCGCTCCTCCTCGAGGGCCTTGCTGTCGTGGTAGAAAGCCAGCTGGACCTGACAAAGACTGGAGCAGGCGTTGTCGATAGACATCGACAAAGGGATTGGCTCTGGGCCTGCCGAGGTCTTCTCCGCTGGCTCCAGCGGGTTCTTCGTGACAAAAATCGGGTCCCACTCTACAAGAGTGGTCCCCTGAGCTTCCACGGCACTAGGGCCGCCCTACGGGATAGCCTCGGCCGCCGCCGAGGAAGGTCCTGCTACAGAAGTTTCGACCTCTGGAGTTGGTTCTGAAGGTCCCGCCGCCAGCTCGTCAACAATCGCTCCTTCAGGCTGGAGGCCGGCAACTTCATCTTGGCACCCTGGCTCAGGCACGGGCACCTCCGGGACCACCACCTCTGGGGCAGGCGTTGAAGGTTCGGTCGGAGCTGAAGCTACTTCGGCTTCGACGTTGGCGCCTCCTCCAACACCGGCTCAGGCGCTGACGCTTTGACCATCATGGGCTCGGGCGTCGGCACCTCTACAGCAACTGGCTTAGGCGCCGGAACCTCTTCGACGACCGGCTCTACCACCGGAACTTCATCAGCCACTGGCTCTGCCGCCGGAGCCTCATCAACCACCGGCTCTGCCGCTGGGGCTTCAACAACATCCGGCTCTAGAGCCGAAATCGTAGCTACCTCCGGCTCAGAGGCTGGAGCGTCTGCCATTTCAGCATCCAAACCCGGAGCTTCAACCTCCGGGGCGGGTGCTGCTGGTACATCTTCATTCCCTTAGTCCGGCACTACCACGGGAGCTTCTGGGGATGAGTCGAGGTCCAGGACCATGACAGCCGGCGCCGGAGCTGTCGCAGCCTCAGCCACTTCTTGGGGCGGCACTCGGATTGGAGACGGAGCATCTGCCTGCACAGCTTCAGCTACTGCTGCAGGAACCGGAGCTTCAGCCCCTTTCTTGGGTACCCAGTGGATGAAGGACGAAGACACTCAAAACCCAGTTACAACAAAAAAACAACCAACTGAGGTGAAAAACAAAATTTACCTCAGAAGGCTTCCGCTCCAGCTAGCGCGGAACCTCTTCCCCTGAAGCTCGGAGCCGTACCCTGTCACCACTGGTGTGTTAGCTCCGAAAGGTTCCCTGGAGATTGTTGTTGCCGTTGGCGTCGCTTTGGCTGAGGCCCCCCTCAATCAGGAAGGACCTCTGGACCCAGAGCCTTCAGCCGGCCCTGGTACTGGAGCCACATAACTGGAGCTAGTACCTCGGGGAGATGCCAATGCTGGAGTAGTTGCCACCACCAAAGACCTCCTCCGCCGGGGAGAAGGAGCCGTTGTGGAAGGAGCAGGTCTGACGGATCTCCCATCAGCATGCTTCAGCTTCCTCTTGCAGCTCGAGGGCTCGGCCAACTCTTTGCCCTTGCCTACGACTTCAGTTCTTGGCTTTGGGGCAGGAGCAGAGCCTCCTTCAGAAGCTCCGGGGATTGCCACCATGGAGGTTGATCGCCTCTCCACCAGGCCCAAGTCGTCCAACAGCGGCATCTTCCTTCGGAGCTCTCTGCACTCCTCTAGAATCATATTCAGAGGCAGGAAGGCCACCGATGGAGACACGTCACCAGGATCGATGTTCTCAGGCTGGAATTTCTTGAGATGGGTCTTCAAGGCTTCACCGGCCAAGTTGGTGTCCAAGCCGACTTCAATGCGGTTGGTATCCATCTCACTATTGAAGGCCCAGGCAGGCCGGCTCCTAGCCCTCAGTGGGGCCCACCTGTTCGTTAATAAGTTGCGGAAGACCATCTGCGGGGTCACCCCACCTTTGACACATTCCTGGATTCTGTCCAGGATGGGCCTGTACTCCCTCGACAGCGCTGGAACATCACTCCAAGTGTCGGTGTCGACGCGAGGAAGGCCTTTAGGCAGTTCCAGCCTCTCGTGTCCCTCGACGGTGATGACCACCCAGTCTTTCTTCCAGTCGTCCCACTTGCTAGAAGGGAAGGACCTCAAGTACTTGAGGGGAGAGTTTTTCCGCTTCACAAAGTAGTAGACGCCGATGAACTCATCACTCTTCCTGGTCGGGTGGACAGTGGAGAAGTTCCGAAACAACTCCACGCAAGGGGGCACGCCCACCCACATCTCGCAAAAGTGGACAAAAGTCGCCACTAGCAAGATTGAGTGAGGGCCCAGATGGTGGAGCTGCAGACCATAGAAATCTAGCAGCATTAGAAAGAAGGTGGAGAAAGGCAGGATCAAACCCGCCATGGCGTACCCAAGGAAGTACACCATATCTCCGACTCGCTTCTTCTCTAAGGGAAGCTCACCGCAGCGAATGTCGTTGTCGAAGGAGTCACTGGACCATCCCATGTAGGTTCGGACCCTGGACAACTCCTTCTTGATCCCAATGCAGCTCTTGGGGAGTCCCAACTTCATCGCGGCACAGCGTGGCGAGAGAGGAAAAGCAAGCAAAAGTTTGGAGGATCTAAGCGCAAGATCAAATGGAGGCGTAAAGAATCCCCAAAAGGTGCGCGCTTTCCTTCTTAAGTAAGCCCCCGCAACGCTTGGATGGAAACCGCAGAGGAGCCAACGATACAATTCAAAAACTTCACCCTGCCAATGACAAGGGGGCCCGGGGCCACCCCGACGATCAAGTCGAGGTCCTTACCCCAGGGGAACGGTTGTCATCATGAAAGGCTGGAAGCCCGAAGGCGGCGGCCTGACAGGGTGCGCGGAACCGATACGGTTTTCGTATTGGGAACCGACGACCTTCAATTGCGTGAGATCTGCACGCTCAGATCTCACCTGCCGCATCCTGGATATGCCATGCGGCATTGGTTTAACTGCGAACTACCGCCAACGGCACATCCGAAGACCCTTGAAGACACGGATCAAAAACCGAAGGATGGACCCACCTCCGGCAGAACGAATTCATCCAAAAGGTCTCTCCCAGAGATGGGCCCAGGGGGCCACTGTCGGTACCCTGCGTACCGTATACCGCATGGGACTACAAAAAGACCAAAGGAACTTCACCTATCTGAGTTGAAGACCTGTGAAGGCCCCACGTGTCATAAGGGACCGGACCTGCCTCCTATCTATGGTTAGTCCCGGTGCTGCCACGTGTATACTGTAACCGGACCTACATCCCACACATGGGATAGCTCCAGGATAAACACCTGTGCGGCACCCCCGGACCTAACCCCCGACAGAGGGAAGCTCCGGTACCGACACGTGTACATCTACACCGAACCTACCCATCCCAGACGGAAAGCTCCGAAGCTGCCATGTGTCCAACCGCCGGACCTCTCGGACTCTCTCGGCTCTGGACTCTTAGACACTCAATACAACAACTACACACCCCATGGAGTAGGGTATTACGCTCAGGCGGCCCGAACCACGTAAATCCTTGTGTCTATTTGCCATCGTCTTTTGAATCTCTGCGCACAAAATACCAAACTACAAACTCTGCGGGCTACCAACGGTAGTATCAGGAGAATTGCCGGAAAAACACTCCGACATGAGACTTGTACAAAAAGTAAATGCACGTGGAGTCTGTTTTCACACAACAATGCCTTTCATTATACGTCCCGATTACAAGGGAGACAAGGACACACATTGGGTGTTGGACCAAGCTAAATGTGCTATACATCTTGTGCTAGCCCAGAGCAAGTAGTTACACTTTTAGTGTTGTGATTGTGTCAAGTGTTACTTGAACTTCCCGGACCCTCCCGGAGGAGTCCGGATGTTCTCCCGAAGAACTTGCTCAACTTTGTATAATGACTCTACAACATGCATTGTGCGTAATTATAGACTCACCTTCGTGATTCTAAGCATAAAACTTACAGAGGTGCTCGACGTTCCAAGGATTGGGAAGTGGGGTCCCATCCTCTGTTGCCAAGCAAACGCATCCTGGTCAGGATACTTTAATGACTCGGAAGGGACCCTCCCAGCTGGGGGAAATTCTATTCATCCCTTCACGAGTTAGTATCTTTTGAAGCACAAGGTCGCCTTCTTCACGCTGTCGATCACGCACATGCCTTTGATGGTAGCGCCGGAGCGCTTGGCGATAACGTGCATTCCGAACAGCTGTTTGGCACCTTCCCTCGTCGACGAGGTCAAGGTCTTCACGCCGGAGCTGGTCCTGCGTGGCTTCCTCGAAGGTACGTACCCGGAGGGACCCTAAGGTGATATCTGGAGGAAGGACTGCTTTAGCTTCGTACACCAAGAAGAATGGAGTCTCCCTAGTTGACCAGTTAGGTGTTGTCCTATTCGCCCATAATGTGGACGGAAGCTCTTCAATCCAGTTAGCTCCGTGTTTTTTCAAGTGCTCATATGTGCGCGTCTTGAATCCTTTTAAGATTTCTGCATTTGATCTCTCGGCTTGGCCATTGCTTGCTGGATGAGCTACTGAAGCGTAGCTAAGATGAATGTCGAGGTCTTCGCAATATTCTTGGAATGCAGTACTTGTGAATTGAGTTCTGTTGTCAGTTATGACTTTGTTTGGAACCCCAAATCTGCATATAATGGACTTCAAGAACTTGATTGCTGATTGTTTGTTGATTGTTACTACTGGAGTTGCTTCTGGCCACTTGATGAACTTGTCAATGGCGACATATAGGAATCTGTAACCTCCGACGGCTTTTGGGAAAGGTCCCAAGATGTCCATGCCCCACACAGCGAATGGCCATGTAGGAGGTATCATTTGTAGTGATTGAGCTAGTGTGTGAATCTGTTTTGGATGGAACTGACATGCTTCACATTTCGTCACTAGCTCAACTGCATCTCGGAGTGTTGTAGGCCAGTAAAATCCATGTTAGAAGGCTTTATCGACCAGCGTGCAAGAAGATGTGTGGTTCCCACACTCGCCTCCATGGATTTCCGCGAGAAGATCGTAGCCTTCTTCCCTTGCAATGCACGCATTAGGATGCCATTGGCACTGCGTCGATAGAGATCCCCTTCTACACCCATGTATCTTTTAGCCAATCTGACAACCCGGTCAGCGGATACACTGTCTTCAGGAAGTATATTGTCTTTCAAGTAGCTCTGGGTCTTCGAGTTCCATGCATCGGAGCTAACTTGAGCTTCTGAGTCTTGCGTGATGGGTTGCTCGGAGCTTCCGACAGCACCTAAGACCCTTGGTGAACACCATGGTAACAGGGCCACCGGGACCGCCAGGTTCGAGGTGTTGGTCTCGCCCCCTTCACTCAGTTCGGTGGGCTAAGTTGTTTGTTTTGAAAACCTCCAGACAAATATTCTATCAGGAGCCGGAGCTCCTGTTGAGGCTTTCGTCGAGAGTTCGTCAGCTTCGGAGTCATGAAGGCGTTGAACATGATGGAGATCCAGGACTTTGAAGTCCTTCTGAAGCCGCTGGACTTCAAGGAGATAAGCAGCTAATTGAGAATTATTGCAGGAGCATTCACCTTTCACTTGTTTGATGATGAGTTGTGAATCTCCCTTTACCAACAGCTGTTTTACACCATAAGATAGTGCCACCTTGAGTCCATAGATGAGGGCTTTATACTCTGCCATATTGTTGGTTGCCTTGAAATCAAGGTGTACCATGTACTTGACCTTCTCTTCGGTCGGATCTAGGAGAAAGATACCAGCTCTGACTCCCTGCTTCTGCACAGAGCCATCGAAGTAGAGGGTCCAGTGAGGCTTAGTGAATACCGGAACTTTGAGCTCTGGTTTCTGCTCACTCTGGCTCCCAGGGTTTGATGGAGAGGGAGTACATTCCACCACAAAGTCAGCCAAGGCTTGACTTTTAATTGCTTGTCTCGACACGAATTCTAGATCAAATTATGCCAGCTCCGCTGCCCACTTTGCAATATTCCTAGTAGAATTAGGGTTATGCAAAATTGCACGCAGTGGAAAAGAGGTTACCACTGATATTTTGTGGGCTTGGAAGTAATGACGAAGCTTTCCTGAGGCGATTACAACTGCGTAAAGCAGTTTATGCACCTCAATGTATCTTGTCTTGGCGTTGTGGAGTACCTCACTGATGAAGTACATAGGGCGTTGGACTGTCCGGACCCTCCCAGAGGGGCCCGGAGCTTCCTCCTCATCTGCCCGGACCCTCCCGGAGGGGTCTGGACCTTCTTCTGGAATTTCCTGGTCCCTACCAAAGGAACCCGGAGCTTCTTCTAGAGTGACTCGGACCCTCCCAGAGGGGTCTGGATCTTCTTGTTCAGTAGCAGATACTCCTTCGTTTGGAGAAGGTTGGTCCTCTAGCATCTCACCTTGAGGGTTCCTGCCTGAGGAATGGTACCCAGACTCGTCTTCAGGTAGCTCCAAACCCTCCCAGAGGGGTCTTGACTCCTGAATTGGAAATGGCTCCGGTCTTTCCGCGACCAGGACCATACTGACAACCTCTGTAGTTGCCGAAATGTAAAGCAGTAAAGGCTCACCAGAGTTCGGAGCTACCAGGATTGGTAGTGTGGTGAGGAGGTGCTTCAGCTCTTTAAACGCCTTTTATGCTTCCTCAGACCAATGAAATGGTCCGGACTTCCTCAAGAGTTTGAAGAAGGGTAGCGCTCGTTATGCCAGTCTTGAGATAAACCAACTGAGTGCAGCTAGACATCTTGTCAACTTTTTGACATCTTTAATGCGGGCTGGGGGCCGCATTTCTCCTATAGCCTTGATCTTCGCCGGATTTGCTTCGATTCCTCGATGAGTCACCAGGAACCCCAGAAGCTTTCCGGAGCTAACCCCGAAGACACACTTGTCTGGGTTCAGCTTGGTGCGCGTAGTGCGCAACTTGTCGAAGACGGCTTGTAAGTTGTCAAGGAGGGACTCTTTGTTTTTGATCTTCACAACAATGTCATCAACATACACCTCCACCAAGTCTCTAATTAGCTCTCCAAATGTTTTGTACATGGCTCACACAAATGTTGAAGCAGCATTTTTAAGACCAAATGGCATGGCAGTATAACAATACAATCCATCTACTGTTATGAAGGCAGTGTGCTCTTCATCTTCCTTAGACATTTGGATTTGATGATACCCAGAATATGCATCTAAGAAACACAGTAGTTCACACCCGGAGGTGGAGTCCACTATCTGATCTATTCTAGGTAGTGGAAATGGATCTTTTGGACATGCCTTATTTAAGATGGTGTAGTCGATACACATCCGAAGCTTCCCACCGGCCTTGTGTACAACAACTGGGTTTGCCAGCCATTTTGGATGGAAGACTTCTCGGATGAATCCAGCTTCGAGCAACTTCTTGATTTCCTATCAGGTGACGTTTTGTCGCTCGATTGATTGCTTCCGGGGCTTCTGGTGTACATGTCGAGCGTCTGGGTAAATCTTCAGATTGTGCTCAATCACCTCCCTAGAGATGGCATTTGTGACGGTTGTTAGGCAAACACGTTGACATTAGCCCGGAGGAAAGTGATGAGTGTGAGTTCCTATTTGTTGTTCAGACCCCCTGATATATGGGTATTCTGAGCAGCATCGGAACCAATTTGGACGACTTTGATGGGAATGTCGGTGTTGCCGCTTGGTTGCACACGAGGTGCAGAGGTAGAGCCTTTGTGACGAATGCTTGGAGGATTTGCAGCTGGCTCCTTATCGGATGCTTCCTCTTGCGTTGTGGTAAGCGCATAGAGTTTTTCCAGTGTAGTGACTCCTGCGGTACGATCTCCACGGATCCGGAGAACGCCCGTGGGTTTTGGCATTTTCAACACCAAGTAACCATAATGGACAGCAGCCATAAACTTGTATAAAGCTGGCCTGCCCAAAATGGCATTGAAGGGCAGACTGATCTGCGCAACGTCGAAAACCAGTTTCTCGGTTCTGTAGTTCTCCCGGGTCCCGAAGGTCACTGGGAGTATAATGGAACCAAGAGGACTAATGGTTCACGGACCTACTCCGGAGAAAGGTCGGGATGGGAAAGGCCAGAGCCGAAGCTTAACGAAAGCTTCAAAGCTTATGAGGTTTAGCCTGGAACATCTGTCCACCATTACATGGTGGATTTGGATATTGTTAATGGTGGGTGACACCATCAACGGGAGTTGACCAGCTCCGATCATGTTTCAGGGGTAGTCCGAAGCATCGAAAATGATGGGTGTGTCCATCCACTTCTGATGTGGTTCTGCCTTAGCAGCAGGAGCTACCATGGTCATGTCCCGCCGCATTGCCTTGAGGATGCAACGAGAGGTGATGTCCCAAGAACCACCATAGATGGTGTTCAGGGTTTTCCAACGTTCGTTGTCGGAGGCGTCGGAGTCGTCGTCGACAGTATTGTAGACGGATTTCAAAACCTTTTTAGGGTCTTGGAAACCTAGCTCCTCTTCAGTCGGAGCTTCGTCGACTTTTTGTTTTCCTTCCTTTTGACGGAAAGGAGTTTCTTTCCGACGCTTGTTGTAGCGCTCGGCAAGGTTCTGGACCTCCCAACACTCTTCCAAGCTGTGTCGATTCATCTTGTGAATCGGACACCATGCTTTGGAACTGTTGCCGTCCTCTGATGAAGGACGAGGTTGCTTCTCGGGGTGTGACCCCCGGTTTCCAGGGGCTGCAGCAGCAGCGGCTGGAGCGCTGGCCGATGGCTTCTTTTTGCCGCTGGGCTTCTTCTTCTTCTTACCACTACCGGAGGTAGCAGCTTCAGTTTTGGAGGACTTCTGGTTGGCCTCCGGAGCTGGCTTGGAGTGCATTTCACGGCCCTCCGCAGCTCTAGCGCATTTGTCGGCTAGGCTAAAGAGTTCCTTGACTGGTAACTTCTTTAATAGCCAGCTTCTCTAGCATCTTCTTATCTCGAACACCCTGTCTGAATGCAATGATAACAGAAGAGCTCGAGATAGATGTAATGGTATTCTGTACCTGAGAGAACCGTTGGATGAAGGACCGTAGCGACTCCCCAACGTTTGCATTACAGCAAACAAGTCCAATTCAGTGTCGGGTTGGGTGTAGGAGCTCCCGAAGTTGGTAGTGAATTGCTGGCATAGTTCCGCCCAACTATTAATGGAGTCAGGTGGAAGACTCATGAACTAGGACCTTGCAGTCCCAGTTAAGGCCACCAGAAAGTAATTGGCCATTACATCCTCGTCACCTCCCGCTGCCAATATGGCAGTTGAGTAAATTTGAAGGAATTCGGTGGGGTTGACTGTCCCGTTGAATTTTTCCGGCAAGTGAGGCCGAAACTTCTATGTCCATCTGACCATGCGTAAATGCATGGGCATAGCAGAGCAACCTCCTCCTACTCCTTGAGGAGCAGGGTTGTCCCAAGCCTCCCGCCTTTCGCGAGCACGCTCGATATGGACACGGTCATCCTGTTGCCGGTAGCGGTGATCCCGTTCTGACCGCAGGTCATGAGTCGGAATCTTGGTGATGGTATGGGTGCATCGTGCCCCAGGGGGCAACAAAGTCACCTGCTGGGAGGCAGAACGTCTCCTTTGTTGAGAGGCTTGTGGACCAAGCCGGCCAGACAAAGTCCGTCATTGTGAAGGTGCTCGCCCCGAAGGAGGAAGACCTTGATTATTGATGCCTACAGCCGCAGCTGCGACCAGATGGTCGACATCAGCCCTCCACTGCTCCATAGCACCCTGGGGTGCACCTGGAGGTGGTGGATGTTGCAGAAGAGCTCGCGCAGCGATGAGCGCATGCTCAGGGTTGTTGTTTGCCGATGCGGTGATCGACGCAGATGCCCCATCTCGTTGATCGGCATTGTTTGCCGGAATAGATGGTGCTACAGTGCCTGCCGGAGCGTTGGCACCTGCTGGTTGCTGAACGTTGGAGGGGTCGCCGCTAGCAGGTTGCTCAGCACGATTGCCGTTGGATGATCCAGCAGCTGAATTCACCATCTTGTGATCTCGGGATGATGTGCCCCTACTTGGCACGCCAAATGTCAAAGTGTTTGATACGACACTTCCCCCAGGCCCGCTGAGAAGCAGCCCGTAGAGGTTCTTTTGTGGTTGGGGCACGCAGAGATCAATATCAAGATGGTGACCTCAGGAATTTACGTGGTTCGGGCCGCCTGAGCATAACACCCTACTCCACAGGGTTTGTGTAATTATATTCAGCGAGTGAGTTCGCTAAGGTTAGGTCGCAATAGCTTTGCCTTGCTTAGCTTCGATCAGAGTCTCCCCATGTTCGTGTGGTGCAGCCCTTTTATAGTTCTAAGGACTGACCGTTACAAAGCTGGTCTGGCCCGACATGTGGCCCTGGCGTTCTTAATGACCTAATACACTGTCTAAAATATATTAAGTACAATTAATATTGCGGTAACGTGCCTTCACGGCAGCATTACCCCTATTAACGGTGCACTGATTGTGTGTCATTAATATGGCATTAATGACACGTTATCAGACAGTGTAATGGCCGCTTTAACCATCCTTGAATGTCTGTAATGGTCATGGTCGGCTTGTATTTATGTTGGTGACGAAGGTCCGAAGGCTCCACACGTGGTAGATCCAGAGCTTTCCCTTGCGGGAGGGTAGGTCCGGGGTTGTTGTACACGTGTCGGTACCGGAGCTCCTCTCTGACGGGGGCTAGCTCCGGGGCTGTTGTACACATGTAGTCGCGGGAGCTTCCCTTGGTTGGGAGTTTTGTTCTGGTCTTACTTTACATGTGTTAATCTGGGAGCCAGCCATGTGAGGGGAGTGGGTCCGGTGCAACGTGCCATGTGGGACCTGCGAGAGCCTTCGATTCTGACGGGTGGAACTTTCTTGTACTTCTTGCTGTATCGTAGGGTACCCAGTACGTAGAGTACCGACAGAAGGCACTAGATCCCTCCTCTCCTTCTTTTTGGTGTCTTGAGGCCAAAGGGGGAGAGATTGAGGGGAGTCATTAAGTATAGATGTAGGTTGCGAGGAGAGCTCTATTCGTGTTTATTTTGGGTTGTAAATCATTATATGTGTTCTCTCGTAGTTTTGGTCTTGTGATGTGGTGCTAAGACTATGCT
This sequence comes from Tuctoria greenei, assembly GCA_036927565.1. Taxonomy (NCBI): domain Eukaryota; kingdom Viridiplantae; phylum Streptophyta; class Magnoliopsida; order Poales; family Poaceae; genus Tuctoria; species Tuctoria greenei. Next base: position 105,074,235 of record JAYESD010000006.1, on the reverse strand, counting down.
TATGCCTCTAAGTTATATTTATGAAATCTGTGATGATGATTTGCTACAATATGTGCTTATGCTCTGAAATTGACATATGCTTGATGTTGAGATAATTATGCCAATTGTTTCATTTTCATCACAATTATTGCTCACACACACGTAGTTTTGCACCCCACCATAAAGAGTGCACATATGCCTTATGTTGTCATGCTTAATTTGTTCCAAACACATATGTGCACACTTTATGCAAATTCTGTACTTTTAATCATATTTGTGAAATATCAGTTGGTTGTCATCAATCACCAAAAGAGGGAGATTGAAAGTGCATCTAGGCATCCTCCGTGGGTTTTGGTTGATTTATGACAAACAAATGAGATCCTAACCAAATTGTTGAGATGAGCGCATGTTTTAATGAATTATGAAGAAAGCGCAATAAAGGAGAATTAGGATCTATATAGGAAAGAGCTCAAGAGTTGAATAGACTAGATCATTGTGTATGGAGTTTGTCGGAGAAACACACCCCAAGAGCTCAAGCACAAGAAAACTCATTCACTACACAAATCCATACAGGTTCTAACTAGTCCGATATACCCCGGACTAGTCCGATAATCCCTATGTTCAAAATCGGACAGGTCCTCCGAGTGCGGACTTGTCTGCACAGTCCAGGTTTACACAGACCGGACTAGTCCGATATCACCACGGACTAGTCCGATATCTTTCTAACTAAGATCGACTAGTCCTTCCCAGTGCGGACTAGTCCTCAACACTTCACAGCTTTTCACGAAATCGGACAAGTCCGATATCACCACGGACTAGTCCGATATCCTTCTGACCCAAATCGGACAAATCCAATATATGACCGGATTAATCCGAAAAACCTTCTGACTAAAATCGGACAAGTCCTCCAAGTGCGGACTTGTCCCCAATTCACTAAGGGTTTCACCACCACCGGACTAGTCTGATATGTACCGGACTAGTCCGAACTTTTCCAGAGACAAAAACGGACTAGTCCGCCCCTGGCCGGACAAGTCCGATAATTCGGGGCACTTAGGGTTTCTCACACGCCGCACCACGGACTAGTCCGGAGTCCACCACGGACTAGTCCGGGCTTTGAAAACCCTAACGGTAACCCTTGGAAACCCTAGTATAAATAGAGGTGCACGGTCCAATTAAGAACTCTCTCGACTCCCAGCGCCGTCACACCCTCCAAGAGCCTAGAAAACACGTCTCTCCACACAATCCAACAAAAGAAAGATCAAATTTGTGTGGATCAACTCTAGATCAAAGGAGAGACACATTCTTCACGTTTGAACTCTTGGGTTTGATTCTCTCGCACACTCTTGTTGTTTCATTGCAGATCTTACGAGTGTGTTCTTGATGGTGTTTTGATTTGTAACCTTGAGGAGCCCTCAACTTGTGAGAATGCCCCTTGGACCCAGTTATCTTACCCCTTTGTGATAGTGGAAGAGAATTGGCCTTTGTGGCGATTCGATGAGGGTAGGGTTGGTGAAGACCGGTCCTTTCGTGGGCTCCTCAACGTGGACATATGTTGCCTTCGTGAGAATCAAACCACGGGATAAAAATCTCGTGTTTTCACTTTGTGCTTATTGTTTATTACATCTAGAGTTTAATTGATCTTAGTCAAATTACGTTAAAACTTGAAACTAAGGTTATCTTGTGCTATCCTCAGTTTAATTGAAACAACATACTCTAATTACATCTTAATTTTTGTTGCGAAGAGTAATTGGATCGAGATCATCAATAAAACTTGATCGATCTAGTCCGCAAGCACCAGACTAATCCGCACTCTACTGAATTAATCCGATTTATCTAATCAAGTTGTTAAGTGTTACAGGTTCCGACTAAATTAAAAAAAGCCTATTCGCCGCCTCCTTCTAGACCACATTCATTTTCAACTTTTAGCAAACACAATTTTAATAATGTGAACCAGATGTAGCTACAAAAGTGACACATTTCACATGAATGAAGCAATGGGATGATACATACATTTGATCTAATAAAGAATAACGTATTTTGCACGCATGTTCTAGAATAACTACCAAGATTTGATTCAGCAGTCATCATTACGAACCAAACAAACATCCACGAGCATGTGTATATTACGATGTAAATGTGCAGCAAACAGTTAGCACAGCAGATCTTTTCAAGCATAAAGACAGCACAGTTTAACTTTTCAAGTACACCATTTGGTCTTTGGTTTTAAATTACATAAAGCTCGACATAGGTTTAAACTTTACTAGAGACAAAACATCGTAATTTACTGACAAAACCAGAGACGTCCTTTGCCTCAGGAAGTTTGTGAAGATCCAGCTAGCCAGTCCATGACCTTGTGCTCCATCATGCACTCACAGAGCTCCAGAGGATTAAGGTTGTGCTCTCCACAATTTGAGCAGTCAGTAAATTCCCCAAGCTCGAATTTTGAGTTCCAGAGAAAAACCTGTAGTCGCGAAGCTTTTTCGAGAACAGTACTTGAGATTGCTGATATCTCATAACCTGATATGTCCATGTATTCAAGCTCCTCCAGGCGCTCAAGAAATTTTATGATTGCTGAGGAAGATATATCAGAATTTGGTATCTCGAGCTTCTTCAGATGAGGAAGAGTGAGACAAATCACACATGCCATCTCTTCATCCACGTACAACGCAGACACCTTCAACTCCACAAACTCTGGGCAGCACTGTTGCACATGAAGGAGAACATCATAATTTATAAGACTCTCATCCACTGCCATGCCTTTCAATGAATGAAATCCACCTATGGCCTTACAGAACTGATCATAAGTCACGCAGGTGCTAGGAAGGCTGAAATAGTGCAAATTAGGACAGCTGTGAAAACAATCAAAGACACATTTAGTTTTTGATCAAATTTCAAATGATGGTAAAAAAACAATTTGAAGGTTAACTGCCACCCAATGTGGGAAAGAAGACGAAATAAACAGCATAGTGCTGCAACCACATGAAAACAGTTACAAAGTTCAACAATAATTACATCACAGCAAGAAAGAAACAGCTAAAATTACTTGTGATTGATATAAAAATAAAAGTACTCAAATGTCAAAAAACTTGAAATGAAAATAGCATTCACACGTGCAAATGTTCTATCAGAACTTTGTGTCAAAGTTTATGAACTGGGAACAGATTTCCAAAAATAACGAAAGAAGACATCAAGGTATGTTTACTACAATATCTAATACATCCACATCATCTGAATGCATTTTTTAACAAATATATAGAGAACTGCAGAGCCACTACTAATATTTCCATTGGTCCAAATAAAACATAAAAGTGTAAATGATGGAAAGTATTAGTTATTCATTTGACACAAGAATTGATATTTCAGCAACTGAGAGTTACATAAGAAATACAAAAGGATAGATTCATGATTTAAGGCCTCCTAAAGGGAAATGCTTCTTCAGAAACTGCTTCGGTGTTATGCTGCATCGCACGGGTGACTCTAATCTGTTACACAAGTATTTACTAATTCCTATATTATTTTTCTTTTGCAGATCCTAAAAGATTCCCTAACTGACAGTGATTCCTAGATCTAGGCAAAAACAGGTACATTTGGAAGTTAACGTGATGCCAAATGAGCCCAAAGGTCTGATGTTGGAACTGGATGAAAAATCAAGAATATCATTGTGCAATCAGAGCTATTAGGATGCTTTCCCAGTAAATGATACAGTGTTAATTTCTAACTAGTTACGTTTTTTTTTCATCAATTTGCTCGAGTCTGAATACGACTTCCACCCTGGAAGTATATGAATCAAGTTAACGTACTGATTTTTTTATTTGATCTAGAGGATCACATCATTTTCTAGTGACTTGAAAATTGACAATGTTATGAATAACACTTGTATTATTAAGGAGGCCAGAAGCCTCTATAAATAGATGTACAGGGTAACAAATATGCAGAAAGGCCCTTACGCAAAAGGGAAAATACAAATATACCCATACATCTATAACACCTCCCTCAAACTCAAGGTGCATCACGAACACTGAGTTTGAAGAGATAAAAACTATGCTGAGCTCGGGTTTGTGCCTTCGTGAAAAAATCCACCCGTATTGTCAGACAAAAGAGGAGTCGGCATACCAACAGAAACACCAAAGTCCTCAAGCAACCACCGCAACCAAGTAACCTTTGCACTCACAAGAGCCGTAGCACGCAACTCAGTCTCTACACTCAAACAAGAAACTGCTACCTGCTTTTTAGGCTTCTAAGCAATGAGGGAACCACCAAGAAAAACATAATAGACAGAAAGAGATCGACGATCAGAGGGATGACTAGCCCAAGTAGCATCAAAATATGCTTTGAGTTGTAAAGAGCTAGAGTGTGGAAAGAACAGGCATCTAGAGATAGTCCCACGTAGATAACGCAAGACACGAAGCAAGTGACTATAGTGGACCTGGGTGGGAGACGAAACAAACTGACTCGGAATGTGAACAGAGTACAAGATATCAGGACAAGTAACATCAAGATACACTAGACTCCCTATAATATGACGATTACCAGTAGGATCATCAAGAGGCTCACCATCAGCGGCTTGAAGATGGACATTGAGTTCCATGGGAGTCTCAACAGTCCGATGATCAGTAAGAGAAGCCTAATCAAGAAGATCCTGAATGTACTTCTCCTGAGATAGATAAATTCCCTCAGAAGAGGAGGAAACCTCAATCCCAAGAAAGTAGCGAAGAGGACCAAGATCGGACAGAAGAAACTGCTCGCTCATACGAGCCTTCACAAAGGCTATGTACTTAGAATCATCTCCGGTGATGACCATGTCATCAACATAGAGAAGAAAAAGAGAGTGACCACAAGACAAAGTGTGCACAAAAAGCACTGGATCATGAGTACTGGCAGCGAAACTAGCAGCAGTGACTACTGACGCAAAACGTTGAAACCAAGCACGAGGAGTCTGCTTAAGACCATAAAGAGAGTGTCGAAGACTACAAACCATACCCTCAGGAACAGAATACCCAGGCGGTGGCTGCCTATAAACCTCCTCACGCAGCTCACCATTAAGAAAAGCATTCTTTACATCAAGCTGGGAGATGGACCAGTCAGGAACAGAGGTCACATCAAGTAGAGTGCGAACAGTGGTCATGTGAGCGACATGAGCAAAGGTCTCACCATAGTCACGACCATGTTCCTGATGGAAGCCACGGGCGACTAATTGAGCCTTATAGCGCTCAAGTGAACCATCAGAGCAGGTCTCAACCTTATAGACCCACTTATAGGTAATAGGACGAACACGTGGGGGACAGGGCACAAGTTCCCACGTGCCGGTGCGCTCGAGAGCACAATCTCCTCGGCCATTGCACGCTGCCATTCCGGATGAGAAACAGCATCACGATACGTAGTCGACTCAGAAAGAACAATAGCAGTAAAGCTAGAAGGAGAGTACCGATCAGAAGGCTGACGAGAGCAATGACCACATCCAAGTGGCTGCTCAGGAGAAGAATCATCAGAAGAAGGTGATTCCTCAAGAGAAGAGGGTGCCTCAGGAGAAGATGGGTCATCAGATGATGATGACTCAACTGGAGTTGATGGTTCACCAGAAGAAGGCACAACTCGTCGAGTGTAGATTTGTGTTACAGGAGGCTTGATAGTATAGTCAAGGACCATAAAAGAAGGCTACGAAAAAGACACTGTGAGACGCGACACCGTGTGTGAAGGAGGTACACTAGCAACAGGGTTACCTGGAAGGAATAGGAACAAAATCGGATCGACCAAAGATACAGGAGGCGTATCCGAAGAAGGACGAGGATAAAATGGACGCGTCTCATCAAAGACAACATCCCATGAGATCCTCATCCGTCGACCAACAGGAACCCAACAACGATACCCCTTATGCTTAGCACTATATCCAAGAAAAACACACTCGACCGACTGAACAGTGAGCTTAGTGCGCTCACGAGATGCGAGCAATACATAGCACCCACAACCAAAAAGACAAAGGATCGCAACTTGCCAGTAAGACGTCGAAAAGGAATGTCACCCTGAAGAGCAGACGAAGGCTGAATGTTAATCAGGTAAGTGACAGTAGAAACAGCCTCGGCCCAAAAGTGAGGGGGAACAGAGGAACAAGCAGAAGAGTACGAGCAGTCTCAAGGAGATGTCAATGCTTGTGTTCGGCCGCACCATTCTGTGCATGAGCACCAGGACAAGAAAACTGAGCAAGAGTGCCTTGCTTAGAAAGAAATTGACGAGCAGCGTCAGAAAGGTACTCACCAGCAGAATCAGCACGGGAAACACAAATAGACGTGTCAAAATAAGTGCGGATCAGGCAGAAAAACATTTATAGAGAGACAATGCCTCACTACGATGTTTCATAAAGTAAATCCATGTGCCGAGAAAAGTCATCTATAAAAATGATGTAATATCGGTGTCCTCCTTTGGAAACAAAAGGAGCTGGACCCCATACATCTGAATGAACAAGATTAAACGGACGCTCAGACACTGACTCACTAGAAGGATAGGGAAGCTGAATCTGTTTCCCTAATCGACAGCCCTGACACTGAGCTAAAGACTTAGAACCTGAAACCGATCCTAAAAGACCACTACGGACTAGGACTGAAAGATGAGAGTCACACATATGACCCAGACGATGGCGCCACTGAGCAAACGACAAGGTGGACGAAGCAGCTAACGCAGAGCCATCAAGACTAGCAGGCGCAAAGGAAGGAAGACGAAGTAAGTCAAGCTCCCAAAGACGATGTGAGTCACGACGACGGGGGCCAGTGCCAACTAGGTGACCCGTGCGACAATCCTGAACATAACAGAGATCAGGATCAAGAATTACTCAACAATCATGATCAGTTAGCTGACCAGCAGATATAAGCTGCATGGTCAGACCAGGAACATAAGAGACATTGGAAACATTAAAAGAGTCAGATAAAAGATTGTCATGTCCAACAACAGAAAGAGGGGAACCATCGGCACTACGAACGGTAAGAAAACGAGAGGATGAAGGAGACAGACTAGTACGATAAGGAGTCATATGGAATGAGGCACCGGAATCAAGAATCCATGGACACATACATGGAGCACAAGTTGTAGGTGGTCCCTCAGTAGAAGACTTAAAAGCAGCAGCAAAACCTGAAGGTGCAGAAGGCGAGTCACAGAACTAGCAGCTCCTGATGATGTAGAGGCAACGAGGCGACAAAGAAGCTCGAGCAACTGGGCATCCGTAGTAGCAGAACCCCTCGGAGAGCCTCCAGTACCAGTACCAGCACCACCAGCATTCTGTGAAGAGGTGTGCATGAGCCTTCCTCTTCTTGAAACAACGTGCCTCCTCATGTCCATCTTTACCATAATAGTCATAGTGAAGACCACCACACCCCCCAGATGCAGAGGGAGGAGCAACTGAAGAAGGTATTGTCAGTGAACTAACAATATGACGAGGAGCCGAGGAACGAGCAGCCAACATTGAAGAAAATTGTAACAGACCAACAGCACGAAGACGAGTCTCCTCATTACGAACGCTAGACAGAGCGTCCATAAGAGTGACACAAAAGTGACGAGCAAGCAAGTGAGCACGAAGAAGCTCAAACTCATCACAAAGCTGAGTCAAAAAGTCAGATGTGCGACGAAGCTCAAGTGCATCCTTTTGACTCTGACAAGATGAACAGGTATCCGGTGACAACTTGGGACCAAGAGTGTCAAGCTGACGCCATATAGTAGACATCTGGGCGAAGAAATCGTCCACTGTAGCATCTTCTTGTCGTAAAAGTTGCTCCCGACGAATAGCAGCAAGATAGGTAGACTGACCAGTAGGCTCATAGCGGCGACACAGAAAATCCCACATCTGATGTGCATACTCAAACTCCACTATATCAGCAGACAGACGATCCTCCATACTAGCAGCAAGAATAGCACCTGCACGAGCATCCTCATCCAACCACGTCTTATACACACTGAACTGAGACTCATAAGAAGACAGACAAGTCTCATAATCTTTAAGTAACTTCTGTTTCTTATCATAAGTAGCCTTCTCTGGAAGTACATGTTGTGAAGGAGCAACAGGACAGAGCGGGCATTTGAGATCACCCATGAGAAACTCCCAAAGATGCAGACCACGCATATATAGACGCATGTAGGGAACCCAGTCGCGATAGTTACTGTCATTGAAAAGCATCGGACAACGCGAGACTGGAACCCCACCCGAAGAAGTCATCCTGATTGGACAACAGGCGACGGCGAGAGCGCAAAATATGTAGCGGCGGGCGATGGCGGGAGCGCAAGAAAATGCCGCAAGCTGCAGTTTTTTCTTTTTCTTTTCTTTGTCCTTTTCTTTTTTTTTCTTTTTTTTGAAACCCTAATACCTCTGTACCGAGATGAGTGGCGGCATAACTGAGGGCGAATCAATCGTGCCGGAAAGATCCGCGTGGGCAGCAACCCCGTGCTGCCAAGGCCACACGCTGCCAAGACCAGAGACAGGCCATGAGGGCTTTGATCAGTTGTGTGGGCAGAAACCCGTGATACCCGATGGAGCAAGCCAGCAAAGAAGTTCATGTGGCTGTGGAGCTTCACGTGGGTGCTGGCTGTAGAAGCTCAAACTCATCACGAAGCCGAGTCAAAAAGTCATATGTGCGACGAAGCTCAAGTGCATCATTTTGACTCTAACAAGATGAACAGGTATTCAGTGACAACTGGGGACGAAGAGTGTCAAGTTGACGCCAAATAGCAGACATCTGGGTGAAGAACTCATCCACTGTAGCATCTTCTTGTCGTAAAAGCTGCTCCTGACGAATAGCAGCAAGATAAGTAGAGTGACCAGTAGGCTCATAGCGATGTCACAGAAAATCCAACATCTGATGTGCATACTCAAACTCCACTATATCAGCAGACAGACGATCCTCCATTCTAACAAAAAGAATAACACCACCACGAGCATCCTCATCTAACCACGTCCTGTACACACTGAACTGAGACTCATAAGAAGACAGACGAGTCTCATAATCTTCAAGTAACTTCTGCTTCTCATCATAAGTAGCCTTCTCTGGAATTACATGCTGTGAAGGAGCAACAGGACAGAACGGGCATTTGAGATCACCCGTGAGAAACTCCTAAAGACGCAAACCACACATATGTAGACGCATGTGGGAACCCAGTCACGATAGTGCCATTGAAAAGCACCAAACAACGCGAGACTGGAACCCCACCCGAAGAAGAACTCATCCTGATCGGACAACAGGCGACGGCAAGAGCGCAAAATATGTAGCGGCGGGCGACGGTGAGAGCGCAAGAAAATAAATGACGCTAGCTGCAGTTTTTTTCTTTTTCTTTTCATTTTTCTTTTCTTTTTTTCTGTTTTTTTAAACCCTAATCATCTCTGTACCGAGATGAGTGGCGGCAGAACCGAGGGCGAATCAGTCGCGCCAAAAAGATCCGTGTGGGCAGCAAACCCGTGCTGCCAAGGCCACACGCTGCCAAGACCAGAGACAGGCCATGAGGGCTTTGATCAGTTGTGTGGGCAGAAACCCGTGATACCCGATGGAGCAAGCCAGTAGAGAAGTTCACGTGGCTGTGGAGCTTCACGTGGGTGCACTGGCACAGCAGACTGTCTTGTGCCGACAAAGAGGAACAGAAGTTTGTGAGCGCGGAACATGGACGATCAGCCAACCGGCGAGAAAGAACGTGCGGCGGCAGCGGAAAAAAAAATCGCCAAGTGCGGCTAGGGTAGAAACGAAACCCTAGCTGACTCTAATACCATGTTATGAATAGCACTTTTATTATTGAGGAAGCCAAATGCCTCTATAAATAGATGTACAGGGATAACAAATATGCAGAAAAGCCCTTATGCAAAAGGGAAAATACAAGTATAATCCTACATCTATAACAGACAAATGTGAAAAACCAGAGCTTAGTTACATGGCAGGTTGAACATACAATTCACAATATTCAAATTCTCTATCCCCAGCATATACTAGGTAACCAAGTAAAAACTACCAAAATAATCCTCAAAAACCTATCCCTTACAGATGACTTACAATTTTTTCTTCTCCTTTTTCCAGTTGTATATGGAAGGAAACACACATCAAAATGTTTTCAGTTTAGAGGTACAATAACGTGCAAACACCCACTCTTGATTCTAGAGTACCACTCATATACTTCCATATCAAATTAGCTAAGTGACTATCCATATCACGCGCAGATCTTGGACATGGTGGGCCAGCCATTAGAAAAAAAGGCATGTCATATTAGTAGTTGGAGGCAGATTATTAGTTTCCATAGATTAAGTTAGAGTTAAAGAATAAATAGATTAATTTCCATATTAGAGATAGGTCCCGATTGTTCCTCAAAGATAGAGTTCTAGTTTCCTTATTGTAATCCGCGGACCGGCTATATATTGTGGCCGGCGCCAGCAAATAAGCAAGAATTTAGTCCAAGAGAATTTGTCTCTCTTATCCCTGCTCTGTTCATCGACGACGTCCAGCGACGGCGCCGGCGATCAAGTGGCACGTTCAGCAGTGTTCCCAAGAACGTTTGTGACAATTTGGTATCACGATTGAGCAACGATCCCATGGGCAACAACAAAGCTGCAATAGACGCTGCGTTCAACGCTCTGCGCGATGCGATCGCCAAGCATTTTGACAACCTTCGAGATCAGATCGGAGAGCTACGAGATCTGGCAAAACAAACCACGACAAAACTAGGCATTGTTTGTGGATCTAACAAGATCGATTCACCATCTGCACCTACGGTGGCGACCACGACCTGCCAGGGGGCAATTTCATCCATGTCGCATGTGGGCCCCACACGGTTGGGGCCTCCAATCCCCCGCACCATGCCAAGTCTGGCCCAATCCGGTGCAAATCGACTCGCCCGCAGCTGCCACCGTCGCGCATCCTCGACTATTGCTCAAGGAAAGAGATGGAGGATGATGCCTTGCTAGCCTCTCCAACAGCACCGCACGACGACGAGTGCAAGGGGGCGGCAGACCAGAAGCTCCTCATGCTCGCCGTCTTCCTAGCGCCGATCCGCATCAGTGTCGCCGCAATCCCGGGAGAACCGAGCCGATTCGTGAGGGAGTTGCACCCACCGCGCCCGCCTCTGTGCCACTGCTACCCGTGCCGCCCTCGACCCTCGGTGTCGTGGATCGAGCAGATCCGGGAGATGGGGTGGTGTGGCTCATGGAGGATTCCGCGGACCCCAAGCGCTTCGCCGTCACCTGTGAGGCGCGCTCGGCATAGCGCACGGCCAACAATGAAGCTGCACACGGGAAGCGATCCGCGGGCAAGGCAACGTAATTAGGGTTGCAGCCAGTCCGGTCTCCATAGTTGTGTTCTCGCCCTACGCCGATTCCCGCTTCGGTTCAAAAATTTTGGGGATCTTGGTGGAAATTGTCAAGATCCGACCATGCAACGCCGAACTATGTCGGATCTGCGAACTCCGCTTCAATTTCGCACTGCCCCATGTGGACTCCACAAGATTCGCTTAGGCCAAGCCACGACGCCATTAGACATGGAGCATCGGCCTGCCTGCACGGCCGAATCGACTGCCTTGCCTCTGACAGAATAAGTCTTGTAGTCCTTTGGTCTTTGGTCCTTTGGTCTTTGGTCCCCTAGTCCCTTGTACTCTTGTCCTTAGTTTGTTGTACCTTAGTCCTTGGTCTTTGGTCTTTGTTGTACTCTAGTCCTTTGGTCTTTGTGGCCCTAAGTAGAGGACAGCATTTAGGGCAGTTTAGGACAGCTTTAGCATCTTGGCATCTTGGACTAGCAAGAAGGCATATGCTTGGCTGGTTGGCTGCCTTTGGCTGCTATAAATATGTAGCCTCAACCCCTTGGGTTGGTATGGCATTGTGTGAGAAATAGACAAGAAAAATTGCCCCAACTCTCTAGTGTCATCCTCTCTTCAATGAGAGTAAAAATTCAGCTACTAACACTTGGTATCAGAGCCGTTCTATCCTATATCCTAAACATCTCTTGCTCATCTCTTTCACGCGCCTCTCCCTGTCCGCAACCGGTAGCAGGAACACCGGCTGCCCCAGCTCATCCCTCTTCCCCACACACCAGCTCCCCACTAGTGCACGATGTTCGACGGACAGTCTCAGCGTTCGGTCGCCTCGAGCGCGCGGCAGGCGGAGGTCGCCGCGGCAGAGGAGCGCGAGCGAGCGGCGGCAGAGACTGCGGCGACGGCGGCACTGGTGGCAAGGTTGGCGGCGGCGGAACTGGCAGCAGCGAGGGCAGAAGTGGAAGCAGCGGCAGCAGAGCTGGAGGCTCTGCGCGGCGGAAGCTCCAGCGGCTCTGTCGACGGCGGCGTCGACGATGAGCTCAGGCTTGCAAGGGAAGTGGCGCGAGCACAAGAGGTGCATCGAGCAGTCGCACGTCCCCATGGGCGCGACAGCTGCAGCCCAGATCGACGCGGACGCGCCGGTGGCGGAGTCGACGGAGAACGCGGCCGTTACAGGCAGCACGGTTCTTCCTCCCCGGATAGGTACCATGGACACCACGCGCGGTTCTCCCTCCCCGGATAGGTACCATGGACACCACGGGGTTCAGGCCATTGTCAGGGACGTCGGTCCCGGCGGTGGGTGGCCTACCCTCACCAAGACCAACTACGTCGAGTGGGCCGCGGTGATGAGGGTGCGGCTCCAGGTGCGACACATGTGGGAAGCAGCTCGGTACGGCGACGTCGACTACTACGAGGATCGACGGGCGCTGGATGCCCTCATTACTACAGTCCCACCCGAGATGCAGTTCTCGCTTTCCAAGAAGCGGGCTGCTAAGGAGGCTTGGGACGCCATCGTTGCGGCACACATCGGCAGCGACCACGCCCGCAAGACCACACTGCAGGCGCTTCGCAAGGAGTGGGAGAACCTGGCATTTAAGCTAGGTGAGGACGTTGATGACCTTGCTCTTCGTCTCAACACTTTGTTGCAGAAGTTGGTGCAGTTCGGCGACGACACCTACGACGAGGAGAGAGCTGTCGAGAAGCTCTTCCGTTGCATCCCCGAGAAGTACAAGCAGATCGCTCGCTCGATCGAGTCTCTGCTGGACCTCTTTATGATGTCGATCGAAGAGGCAATTGGTCGCCTCAAGGTCGTCGACAGCGACGAACCACAGCCTCTCTTGGGGCCTATCACCATTGGCGGGAAGCTCAATCTCACTCGCGAGCAGTGGGAGGCTGGCCAGGGTGACCGGAAGAAGGGGGAGTCCTCTTCCTCGACAGGCGGCCGCAAGCGCGGCAAGCCGCACATGGGGCGCGGAGGCGCCCAGGCCGGGGCGCAAGGACGTGCCCGCGGAGGCGCCCAGGGCGGTGCCGCCGGCAACCACAAGCCGACACGAGACGACACCTGCCACAACTGTGGCAAGCTTGGTCATGGGGCCAGGGAGTGTCGACTAGGATGGGCGTTCGGTCTACCCGTTAAATTCGGTTCAGTTATTTCGGTCTTTTTGAATTTCGGTTTTAGAAAATCACTACCCGAAATGTTATACAAATATTAGATACCCGAAATTTTTGGGTACCTAAATTTCGGTTCGGTCTTCGGTCTTACCCGAATTGTACATTATTCTTATTTTATGCTCTCAACAATAAATATAAGTTTAATATCATTCGTAAATTTAATCTCGAGAGACAATAAATTATTAGTTCATTAACGGTGCATCGTAAATAAATATTTTAATCTAATGATTTCACATATCAAAACTCACAAATGAAATATCAAAATTCATATTGTTTAGGATTTATAGATCGTAATTTAACTTGAGATTTTATTGTTCGGTTATTCGGTTATTTTGGGTACCCGAAAGTGATACCCGAATCCGAAATTAATATATCGGTTATTTAGATTTGATACCTGAATAGGTACCCGATACCCGATATTTCGGTCTTTTCGGTCTCGGTCTCGGTTTTTTCGGTTCGGTTTTTTCGGTCCTGGTTTTTTTGCCCACCCCTAGTGTCGACAGCCACGACGTGGCCAGACCCACGTCGCACAAGTGGAGGAGGAGGCAACTTTGCTCATGGCACAAGGAAGCATCAAGCCACCTCCAGTGGCATCGACTGCAGCGGCTCTCTTTCACCCTAATGAGCCGAGAGCACACGCTTTCCTTGGCGACGGCTCCAGCAACGACAAGACTGACGGGTGGTGCCTCAACACCGGCGCCACCCATCACATGACCGGTCGACGGGAGTTCTTCGCCGAGCTTGATCCCAACGTCCGAGGCTCCGTCAAGTTTGGTGACGCCTCCGGCGTGGAAATCAAGGGTGTTGGCTCCGTCATCCTCAGCGCCGAGTCCGGTGAGCACAAGCTGCTCGTCGGAGTCTACTACATCCCTGCGTTGAGAAACTCCATCATCAGCTTGGGACAGCTGGATGAGAGTGGTTCGCGCGTGGAGATCAAGGACGGAGTCATGAGGATTTGGGATCGCCATTGTCGCCTTCTTGCCAAGGTAACTAGAGGCACCAATCGACTTTATGTCCTTCACGTGCAGGTAGCACAGTCTGTCTGTCTTGCCACTCGTCGGGAGGACGAGGCATGGCAGTGGCACGAGCGCTTTGGACACCTTTACTTCAAGGCCCTGAAGCAGCTCAGTGCTAAGGAGATGGTGCGAGGCAGCCATGACGTCTGCGTGGTGACGAAGCAGAGGCGGCTTCCTTTTCCCCAGCAGTCGAGCTTTCGAGCCAAGGAGCGGCTCGAGCTCGTTCACGGGGACTTGTGTGGCCCGGTGACACCGGCTACACCAGGAGGACGACGCTACTTCCTGCTGCTCGTCGACAACCTCTCCCGCTACATGTGGGTGGTGGTCCTTGGCAGCAAGGGAGAGGTTGTGAACGCCATCAAGCGTGCGCAGGCCACTGCGAAGGCAGAGTGCGGCCGCAAGCTGCGCGTACTGCGCACCGACAACGGCGACAAATTCACCGCGGCTGAATTCGCGTTGTATTGCGCGGAAGAGGGTGTTCAGCGCCACTACTCCACGCCGTACAGCCCGCAGCAGAACGACGTCGTCGAGCGGCGTAACCAAACGGTTGTGGGGATGACTCGGGCCCTCCTCAAGCAGAGGGGAATGTCGGTTGTCTTCTGGGGAGAGGCGGTGGTGACCGCCGTCTACATCCTCAATCGTTCGCCCACCAAGGCCCTTCACGGCAGGACGCCGTACGAGGCTTGGTATGGGCGCAAGCCGGCGGTCTCTCACCTACGGGTTTTCAGCTGCCTCGCGTTTGCCAAGGAGCTTGGCCAGATCGGCAAGCTCGACGATAGGAGCACCCCCGGGGTGTTCATCGGCTACGCGGAGGGCTCGAAGGCCTACCGCATTCTCGACCCAGAGACACAGTGTGTGCGCACGACGCGCGACATTGTGTTCAATGAAGGGCAAGGATGGGCATGGGACAAGGCGGTGGATGACGGTTCGACCTCGACGAATGACGACTTCATCGTCGACTATGTCTACTTCAAGGGAGCTGGGGGAGTGGGCAGCTCTTCTCCACCGAGCGTGTCTACTCTGACCCCCGAGCGTCCACCTCAGTCGGTGACCCCACGCACTCCAGCACCGACGGCCACCCCTCCGGGCATGTCCACTCCGTCGCCAGCTCGTGTCGAGCACGACCCAGTGGAGTTTGTCACTCCACTCTCCCACAACGAGGAGCGCCTCGACGGGTGCTACAACGGCGAGTAGTTGTGGTATCGCAAGATGGAGAACATTCTCGGCGACCAGCCGGTGTCGGGACTGGCCCCTTACGATCTAGATGATCAAGATCCGAAGGCGCAGTTGCACTTTGCGTGCGACGACGGCGAGCCTCGGTCTTTCGCGGAGTCCGAGAAACACGCGGCATGGCGTGCCGCAATGCAGTCGGAGATGGATGCGGTTGAGACGAACCGCACTTGGGAGCTTGCTGATCTCCCTCGCGGTCACCGTGCAATCACCCTTAAGTGGGTGTTCAAGCGGAAGAGGGATGAAGTCAGTGCCATCGTCAAGCACAAGGCTCGCTTGGCTGCACGCGGCTTCGTGCAGCAAGAGGGGATCGACTTCGACGATGCCTTTGCTCCCGTGGCACGGATGGAATCCGTGCGACTCCTTCTTGCGTTGGCTGCCCAAGAAGGCTGGTGTGTCCAACACATGGACGTCAAGTCGGCGTTTCTCAATGGCGACTTGAAGGAGGAGGTCTACGTACACCAGTCGCCGGGGTTTGCGCTCCCTAGCAAGGAGGGCAAGGTGTTGCGCCTGCGCAAGGCCCTCTATGGCTTGCGGCAGGCACCACGGGCGTGGAATGCCAAGTTGGATTTCACGCTCAAGAGGATGGGCTTCAGGCAATGCCCGCACGAGGCAGCCATCTACCAGCGGGGTCATGGAGGAAGCACCCTACTGGTGGGTGTCTACATCGACGACTTGGTGATCCCGGCACCAAGGATGCGGAGGTGGCAGCGTTCAAGGAAGAGATGAAAGCCACCTTCCAGATGAGTGACATGGGATCCCTCTCCTTCTACCTAGGGACTGAGGTGCACCAGGCCGACGCCGGGATCACGCTTCGACAGACCACCTACGCCAAGCGCATTGTTGAGCTAGCTGGGCTCACAAACTGCAACCCAGCACTCACTCCGATGGAGGAGAGGCTGAAGTTGAGCCGCGACAGCACAGCGGAGGAGGTGGACGCTACACAGTATCGGCGTCTTGTGGGGAGCCTTTGCTACCTCGCCCACACATGACCGGACTTGGCATTCTCCGTCGGCTACGTTAGTCGGTTCCTGCAGCGACCGACGACGGAGCACCAGCAGGCTGTGAAGAGGATCATCCGCTATGTTGCAGGGACTCTCGATCACGGCCTCCACTACCCGAGGTGTCCTGGAGAGGCACACCTTGTCGGGTACAGCGACAGCGACCACGCCGGTGACATCGACACCAGCAAGAGCACGAGCAGGATTCTGTTCTTCTTCAGCAAGTGTCTCGTTAGCTGGCAGTCGGTCAAGCAGCAGGTGGTGGCCATGTCCAGTTGCGAGGCCGAGTACATAGCAGCCTCCACCTCTTCGACTCAAGCGCCCTGGCTTAGTCGACTGCTTGGTGATCTCCTCGGCAGAGACACTGGAGTGGTGGAACTCAGGGTGGACAACGTGTCCGCTCTGGCCCTGGCAAAGAACCCCATTTTCCATGAACGGAGCAAGCACATCCGGGTGAGGTACCACTTCATCCGAGGCTGCTTGGAGGAAGGCAGCATCAAGGTGATCTACATCAACACCAAGGACCAACTTGCGGACCTGCTCACCAAGCCCCTTGGAAGGCTCAAGTTCATTGAACTTCGCTCCAGGATCGAGATGGTCCAACCCTCCCAGAAGACGACGTTGTTGGTTGATCCCTGCCGCTGGCTCCTGGTATGGAGTTCGAATAGGACCTCCAAAGGCATGTGGACCAGTGGGGCCAGCTAGGACAGCAGAGTCCATATTTGTTTTGGACTCCAGAGGAAAGTGCGGTGCACTAGACAACAAGAGTCCAACTAGGACTTTGTAATAAATGCGGCCAGCACAAGAATTGGGTAACCGACATTAGCCTAGAGATATAGGTAGAGTTAGAATAGTTTACTTTTGCAAAAGTTGTAAGCTTAGGACTCTTCCACCCGGGGCTATATAATAAAGCTGCCGGGCACCCCTGTAATTATCCCAGTTGAACATAGAATATTTCCTCAGGGATCAAATCGCCAGCCCTGCACTCCTGTGCAGTATTGTTCCGCTCCAGTGCGCTACAGTACGCGCTACAGTACAGCAGGTCACATCTGCTGTTCCCATCGAAGTTTTCCACCCTCCTCATAGTCCTCACGACAGCAGCAACCAGGCAACACGCCTGCAGCAGTCAAGCATAAAATCAACCTCCTGTTCTCCCTGTTTCAACACAGGAAACCTCTGTTCCTCCTTGTTTTCTCCCTGTTCCAGAGCAGGAAGGTTTTGTTCTTCCCCTTTTCTGCACTGTAGATTGGTCCTGGTGCAGAATCAATCTGAACCGTAGTAGGGGCAAAAACAGGTGATCCAGAGGTCGGATTTCCAACAATCGTGGCATCAGAGCCGGATTTGACCTTGGGTTAAATTCAGCAACATGTCGACGGATCCGAAGACCCCTCCAAGCAGCGGCAGCGTCACCGGCGGCATGATCATTATGACAACCCATCCGGCGGTTCGTGAGGTGAACACGGGAACCGGGTTCCCAATACTCACCAAGATCAACTACGCGGAGTGGGCTGTCATCATGAAGATCAAGCTGCGAGCACGACTGCTTTGGGAGGCGGTGGAGAAAGGCAATGCAACCGAGCAGGAAGACATGATGGCGCTGGACATCCTCGTCAGTGTTGTCCTGCCAGAGATGATCACGACGATCGGGGAGAAGAAGACGGCGAAGGAGGCATGGGACACGATCGCCCTCATGCGGGTCGGGGCTGACCGCGTGAAGAAGACGACGGCGCAGCAACTCCGGCGTGAGTTCGAGGCCGCCACCTTCAAGCATGGTGAGGGGATCGAGGACTTCTCCCTCCGGCTGAGCGGCATAGTGGCGCGCCTTGCCTCGCTCGGGGAGCCGCTGGAGGAGTCGGTGGTCGTGCAGAAGCTCCTGCGAAGCGTTCTAGAACGCTTCCAACAGATCGTGGTGGCGATCACGACTTTGTTGGACGTGTTGACCCTCACATTGTCGGATGTGACGGGGCGGTTGAGGGCTGCCGAAAACGCCTTCGACACGACGCAACGAAGTGGAGGAGTTCATGATGGCCAACTATACCTCACTCGGGAGGAGTGGGAGAAGCAGGTGCAGGAGGAGCGAGCTGTCGAGTCTTCAAAGAAGGGCGGCCGGAAGTGCGCGTCAAAGAAGAACAAGAAAGGTTCCGGGAAGGACATTCCGCGGGACCAATGCAGGAAGTGCGGGAAGAAGGGTCATTGGGCCAAGGAGTGTCGGTCGAAGTCCGAGCAGGAGGAGCCGCAACAACAGGCTCTCATGGCTGAGGCAGAAGAGGAGGGTGTCTTGTTCATGACAAGGACGACCGCAGTACAGGTGAAGCCTGTACAACAGCGTCCCACATGCCCACTTGAGATAGTGGAGGGACGTGTCTTCACGCATCGCGACAACGACGACGACTCCGACGGCGACACATGGTACCTTGACACGGGCGCGACCAACCACAGGACCGACTCATGCGCTGTCTTCTCCGAGCTCGATGAGAATGTCATCAGGACGATCAAGTTCGGCGACAACTCAATCGTGCGGATCCACGGGAAGGGTACGATCATCTTCGCTGCCAAGACGGGTGAGCACAGGTGGCTCACCGGCGTCTACTACATCCCGCGCCTCACGACCAACATCATCAGCATCAGCCAATTAGATGAGGATGGCTACCGCATCACAGTACATGGAGGACTGATGCAGATATGGGACGAGAAGAATCGTCTTCTCACACGAGTGCAACGCGACGACAGCAAGTTGTACTCCGTCAAGCTCAACATCATGCGTCCGGTTTGTTTGACCACGCAAAGAAAAGAAGACTTCAACACGTTCTACATCGACGCCACGGGTCCAGCAGTCGCTGGACCAACTGTTCCAGGCCCTGGAACGGACCTACAAGGGCCAATAGGCCCTACACAGGGCTCCGGAGGTGCTGGAACAGCTCTGCATGGGGCAGGAGGCCCTGTACAGGGCGCCGGAGTTGTTGGGAGACGTGTTGCAGCAGCTGGGAGGAGCGTTGAAGGTATTGGGAGTCCTAAACAGCACCCTCGGGTTGCTGGACAGCACCCAACAGGGGCAGCACAGGGCATCAGATGCCCTGAACGTGTTGTTGTACCTACGAGGGAGCACGAAGTTGAAGACTGGAGCTCCCACAAGACTTCTGAGCGTCCTTCAAAATCCATCCAATTGGTCACGCCGCCGACGAACATCGACATCTACGTCAACGCCTACCACGACAAGGATGCGGCTATCACCTCTCTAGGGCACGATCCACGAAGCCTAGAGGAGGATGAGCTCAAGTTCATCACTACGGAGGAGCCTACGTCGTTCATAGAGATCAAGTCCAGTGAAGAGGAAGGGACATGGCACAGACGAGTGGTGAAGCTTGAAGAACTGTTGGTGGCCAAGGGCGATGGTTATAAGCAAGGTGGAGACGGACATCTTGACCAAGAAAGTTGGAAGCTAGAAGACTGTCGAGATGATAAGAAGAATTGGGATCCTGGATGTGCGCCAACGTCAGGATCAGGAGGAGAATGTTGGTTGATCCCTACCGCTGGCTCCTGGTATGGAGTTCGAATAGGACCTCCAAAGGCATGTGGACCAGTGGGGCCAGCTAGGACAGCAGAGTCCATATCTGTTTTGGACTCCAGAGGAAAGTGCGGTGCACTAGACAACAAGAGTCCAACTAGGACTTTGTAATAAGTGCGGCCAGCACAAGAATTGGGTAACCGACATTAGCCTAGAGATATAGGTAGAGTTAGAATAGTTTACTTTTCCAAAAGTTGTAAGCTTAGGACTCTTCCACCCGGGGCTATATAATAAAGTTGTCGGGCACCCCTGTAATTATCCCAATTGAACATAGAATATTTCCTCAGGGATCAAATCGCCAACCCTGCACTCTTGTGCGGTATTGTTCCGCTCATGTGCGCTACAGTACAGCAGGTCACATCTGCTGTTCCCATCGAAGTTTTCCACCCTCCTCATAGTCCTCACGACAGCAGCAACCAGGCAACACGCCTGCAACAGTCAAGCATAAAATCAACCTCCTGTTCTCCCTGTTTCAACACAGGAAACCTTTGTTCCTCCTTGTTTTCTCTCTGTTCTAGAGCAGGAAGGTTCTGTTCTTCCCCTTTTCTGCACTGTAGATTGGTCCTGGTGCTACAGAATCAATCTGAACCGTAGCAGGGGCAAAAACAGGTGATCCAGAGGTCGGATTTCCAACAGACGTACAAGACTTAGGGGGAGAATGACAGAATAAGTCTTGTAGTCCTTTGGTCTTTGGTCCCCTATCCCTTGTACCCTTGTCCTTAGTTTGTTGTACCTTAGTCCTTGGTCTTTGGTCTTTGGTGTACTCTAGTCTTTTGGTCTTTGTAGCCCTAAGTAGAGGACAGCATCTAGGACAGTTTAGCATTTTGGCATCTTGGACTAGCAAGAAGGCATATGCTTGGCTGGTTGGCTGCCTTTGGCTGCTATAAATATATAACCTCAACCCCTTGGGTTGGTATGGCATTGTGTGAGAAATAGACAAGAAAAATTGCCCCAACTCTTTAGTGTCATCCTTTTTTCAATGAGAGTAAAAATTCAGCTACTAACAGCCTCTGCTCTCTTCGATGGACCACGACCACCAGAGGCAAATCTAGAGCCACTAGTCAGCGTCTTCTACTGGATGGCTTTGGAATCGGCTACAACTACAATTTGCGGTGCAGTTAAAGGTCTTCATTCAAGCTCAAGGACGAGCTTTTCGTAAGGGAGGGAGATATGTCACGTGCGGATCTTGGATATGGTGGGCCAACCATTGGAAAAAAAGGCATGCCACATTATTAGTTGGAGGCAGATTATTAGTTTTCATAGATTAAGTTAGAGTTAACGAATAAATAGATTAATTTCCATATTAGAGATAGAGTCCCGATTGTTCCTTAGAGATAAAGTTCTAGTTTCCTTATTGTTATCCGCGGACCAGCTATATGTTGTGGTCGGCACGCAACGAATTTAGTCCAAGAAAACTTGTCTCTTTTATCCTTGCTCCTCTTCATCGGCGACGTCCAGCGACGGCGTTGGCGATCAGGTGGAAGGTTCGCGGCGTTCCCAAGAACGTTTGTGACAACTCAATGGATTCTTCAAAATTTATCACAAAAGCAACCAGTAATTGCACCATTGCTAGCATTTTGTTTTTGCCCATGGGTCATGAACTCATAGTGGCTTGTCTCAGATATGATAACAAAGAAGGATACAGAAAATAATTCAACATTGACGACGAGAAAACATAGACATAGATACAAAAACATAAGAAAAGGGAGGTGACTGAAACTACTATTTCCAATTTCCCAAAAAAACAAACTACAGTACCATGATTCCAATCATTTTCCCAATGACAATACGCCGTACCCATGACAATTATTAAAATTATTTGCTTTTAAATATATTCATATAGAATGCTCTTAAATAGCATACCGAAAAGCCAGTAATGGAATCCGACAAGCTTACAAGAATCAGGCATCTAAACAAAATAGTTTCAACTAAAACAATATCTATATGATGCATCAGAAATATGCAGATATTGAACAATTTCGTGACCGGTCGCGCAAGATCTTTGGTCTTCCCCTGGAACCGATGAAAAAGTGGGTCTCAACACAGGACATTCAAATGGTACTTGAACCTTATCCTAAGCAAATTTTGAACATCTAAGACAATAACTAAAAGGTAAGGGCATTGGTATATTTGAATCGTCTGAAAAGCAGACTTTCTCAGGTTGACCCTCCAGTGCCGCACTAACCAAGCTTTTACTATTGGGCAAAGTACTTCCACTACCCTGGATATGGCCACGCCACTCCCTGGCTGCCACCCGATCCCAGTACCCGCTGCCTAATTCCTCACCAGCTCATCAACTGAGAAACCAGTGATTTTCAGTCGCTTGAAATTTAAGAATTGAAACTTAAACCGACATTAGAGAAACAACAAAAAAATCAAGAGAAATGGAGGAGAAAGGTAACCTATCGGCGAGGAATAAGAGGTGCTCCTCGTCTGCAAACTCGGGAAGTAAGACGGCCTCGATACGTCCACCCGCTCGCGTCGCGGCGACCTCCAGGATTCCGGCGAGCTCGGCATGGACTGAGAGGCGAGAGATCAAGGTGCCGAGCCCCGTGGCGCGCCGACCGGTGATTATGGTGGCCCAGTCGCGGAGGTCGATGCGACGCCACGCGACCGGGTCACGCGCCGCGGCCCGCCACGAGGAGCAGGCGAGGGGCGCCCTGCCGAAAAGGAGATCCGGAGCGCCCACCCGGGACATGATCGACACGAGGAGGTCGTGCTGCAGCTCCGCCCACGGCCTCATCGGCGGCGTCGCCATGGGCGAATCGGGATTGGTTGGAGGGCGGAGCGCTAGGTTCTGTTTTTTTTTTCTTTCTCGACGCCCGTGGCCTGTAAAAACATAGCGTGTGAATGTGAGTGTGAATGCGAATGTGAGTGTGGCATGGAAGATATTTTTTTATTCCTCGCCCGTGAATAGAGCGACAAGTAAACTGAATCAAATATTTCTTTTGGAGACAGTCAACAAAGATGATACTTGAGGTTAGTACAAAAGATTCTTCATAAAAATAAAGATAAAAATGAGGAATTTCAAGAATAATATCCTGTCAAATGTTGAAAGCTAAAAAATGGCAATTTTGAATTTTGGATGCTCGAAATATAAAATTTTCACTTGTTTGGCAATCGAAAAGAATTTTAGATGGTGGATGCTCAAAGCTCGACGATATTGAGAAATCCAGAGAAATTATGTGTCGAACATTTGATAATAGTATTTCGGGCGCCCAACGTCCCACAATGGTCATCGATGCCTCACAGACAGAATTGGTGGGGGTCCAATGTTCGATAATTCGTGTGTTAGTTGTTGGACAACTCCAAGTTTATCATCGGGTATTATCGGTACCTTGGGTGCCATATACTCCTTGGGATTGCAAAGATGTCAAGGAAAAGTCATCTACTTGATTTGAAGACCTTCGGGGGCCCACATGTCAGACATAACCGGACCCGCTTCTCCAACATGGTTAGTCCCAGGGTCGCCACGTGTACTATCAAACCGGAGCTACCGTCCACAAGGGGGAAGTTCCGGGCTATGTACTGAAATGGCACCTCCGGACCTAACCTCAGACCGAGGGAAGCTCCGGAACTGACACGTGTCGGGTAACACCGGACCTATCTGTTCCCCACAGTGTGCTCCAGCGCTGCCACGTGTCCAACCATCGGATCTTCAGCCTCTAACCTCCGGAAGACTCCACAATAGCTCCGGATCTTCAAAGGGGAATCAAGGACTTCAAGACCTGATCAAGTGTCATTAATACTATATTAATGACACACGATCGGACGACTTTAATTACCAGTAACGATGCTGTCAAAGCCCATAACTCGGTCATTAGGGGCAATTAAACGTGTTGAATGTGTATCAATATCAGTAACCGTCGGGGCCACATGTCGGGCCAGGCTAACTTGTAACGGCCTGCCCTTGTACTATAAAAGGACAGGTCGACGATACATAGGACACACTCTCCGGAGACACGCTGACTTTACACTCTCAACTGACGTTGAGCTCATACATCCAATACAACACCAACACACCCCGTGGAGTAGGGTATTACGCTCAGGCGGCCCGAACCACGTAAATCTTTGTGTCCCTTGTGTCACTCGATATCTCACCTTCTAGAATCTTCGCGTGCCCATACCGAACCTCAAACTCCTCTAACACTTTAGTAGTGTCGAGAGATCTGCCGGATCAAAACCACCAACAGTTGGCGCGCCAGGAAGGGGCCCAGAGATTTCAAGAATGGTGAACTCAGCCGCTGGATCATCCAATGGTCATCCCGCTGTTCAAGCTATTGAGGGTAATCCCTCCAATATGCAGCCACCAGCAGGAACCACGGTTCCAGCAGGAGTCACACTTCCACCACCGCCGCCTCCACCAGCAAATCAAGCTGGACAACGCGATGGTGCACCGGCGTCAATCACTGCGTCGGCGAATCTTGACAACCCGGAACACGCGCTTCATGCAGCACGTGCTCTTCTTCAGCGCCCACCACCTCCGGACGCATCCCGGGATGCAATGGAGCAGTGGAGGGCCGATGTGGAACACTTGGTTGCAGCAGCAGCCGACCGCATCAGCAACCAGGGTCCTCCTCCTTCAGGACGGGCCCCTTCGCGATGACGGACCTTGTCTGGCAGACTTGGTCCGCACGTTTCCAACAACAGGAGACGTGCTGCATCACAGCAGGTGACGTCGTTGCCCTCCGGGGCACGACGCACTCACACGGTATCAAGGCTTTCAACTCATGACCTCCGGGTGGAGCTTGATCGCCGATATCGCCAACAAGACGGCCGAGTCCATATTGAGTGTGCTCGTGAAAGACGAGAAGCTCAAGACATTCCTGCTTCTGAAGGAGTAGGAGGAGGCTATTCAGCCCTGGCCATGCATCTGCGTATGGTCAGGTGGCCACAGAAGTTCCGGCCTCACCTGCCGGAGAAGTTCGACGGGACCGTTAATCCTGTCGAATTTCTTCAAATTTACTACACTCCTATCTTGGCAGCTGGAGGAAATGAGGCCGTAATGGCCAATTATTTCCTAGTGGCTTTAACTGGGACCGTCAGGTCCTGGTTTATGAGCCTTCCACCCAACTCCATCAGCAATTGGGAGGAGTTGTGCCGGTAGTTCACCGCCAACTTCGGAAGTTCTTACACCCGACCAGGCACCGAACTGGACCTTTTTGCAGTTGTGCAAAAAGGAGTAGAATCCATGCGATCATTCATCCAGAGATTCTCTCAGGTACGAAACACTATCCCTTCTATCTCTAGCGCCTCTGTCATCGTGGCATTTAGACAGGGAGTGCGGGATAAGAAGATGGTAGAGAAACTGGCGATCAAGGAGATTACCAGTGTCACGGAACTCTTCAGCTTGGCTGACAAATGTGCCAGAGCTGCGGGGGGCCGTGAAATGCACTCCAAACCAACTCCGGAGGATCACAAGAAATCCTCCAAAGGAGAAGCCGCTACCTCCGGGAGTGGCAAGAAGAAGAAAAAGACCAACGGCAAGAAGAAGCCGTCGGCCGGTGCATCCAATGCTGCAGCTGCTGCAGCTCCGGGTGGCTGGGGGCCACGCCCCGAGAAGCGACCTCGACCGTCTTCTGAAGACGGTGGCAAATCCAAGGTGTGGTGTCCAATTCGCAAGACGAACAGCCACAGTTTGGAAGACTGCCGGGAGGTACAAAACCTTGTCGAGCGCTACAACAAGCGCCGGGAAGAAGCTCCTTTCCGACAGAGGGAAGAAAAACAAAAAGTTGACGAAGCTCCAGCTGAAGAGGAGTTAGGTTTTCAGGATCCCAAAAAGGTCCTGAAGGCCGTCTACACCTCCGTCGACGAAGATTCTGACGTCTCTAACAACGAGCGTCAGAAGACCATGAACACCATTTTTGGTGGATCATGGGACATCACCTCCCGCCGCGTCATCAAGACTATGCGTCGGGACATGGCTACTGTAGCTCCCACAGCCAGGGCGGAGCCTCATCGGAAGTGGATGGACACAGCCATCACTTTTGATGCTTCGGACTGCCCTCGAAGCATGGTTGGAGCAGGTCAGCTACCTTTGATGGTATCTCCTACCATCAATAACATCCAGCTCCACCATGTCATGGTAGACGGAGGTTCGGGGCTCAACCTCATAAGCTTCAAAGCTTTTAACAAGCTTCAGCTTCGACCTTCGGATCTCCACTCCTCCCTACCTTTCTCCGGAGTAGGTCCGGGAGCCATTACCCCACTCGGAGCTATTACCCTCCCCGTTACCTTCGGGACCCGGGAGAAGTATCGCACCGAGAAGTTGGTCTTTGACGTTGCTCAGATCAACTTACCCTTCAATGCCATCTTGGGTAGGCCTGCCTTGTACAAATTCATGGCAGCTGCTCATTATGGTTACCTGGTGTTAAAGATGCCAACACCAGTAGGCGTTCTCCGGATCCGCGAAGATCGTACTGCCGGAGTAACTGCTCTGGAAGAACTCCATGCGCTTACTACGGCGCAAGAGGAGGACTCCAGGCAGGAGCAAGCTCCAAAACCCCCGAGCATTCGTCAGCGAGGCTCGACTTCTGCACCTCGTGTGCAGCCAAGCGGCGACACCGACATTCCCATCAAAGTCGTCCAAATTGGTTCCGATGCCTCTCAGACCACCCGTATATCGGGGGGATTGAACGACAAATAGGAACTCGCGCTCATCGCTTTCCTCTGGGCTAATGTCGACGTGTTTGCCTGGCAACTGTAACAAATGCCTGGGATCCCTAGGGAAGTGATTGAGCACAATCTGAAGATCTACCTCGACGCCCGACCTGTGCATCAGAAGCCTCGGAAGCAATCCGTAGAGCGACATAACTTCATTCGACAAGAAGTGAAGAAGTTGCTCGAAGTTGGATTCATCCGAGAAGTCTTCCATCCAAAATGGATGGCAAACCCAGTCGTTGTGCCCAAGGCCGGCGGGAAGCTTCGGATGTGTATCGACTACACAACACTAAATAAGGCATGTCCAAAAGATCCATTCCCATTACCTAGAATAGATCAGATAGTGGATTCCACCTCCGGGTGTGAATTACTGTGTTTCCTAGATGCATATTCTGGGTATCATCAAATCAGAATGTCTAGGGAAGATGAAGAGCATACCTATTTCATCACAGTAGATGGATTGTACTGTTATACAGCCATGCCATTTGGTCTCAAGAATGCAGCTTCAACCTTTGTACGAGCTATGTACAAAACCTTTGAAGAACTCATTAGAGACATAGTGGAAGTGTACGTCGATGACATCGTGGTCAAGGTCAAGAACAAGGAGTCACTCCTTGACACCTTGCAGGCTGTCTTCGACAAGCTGTGGGTCACCCGCACAAAGCTAAATCCAGACAAGTGTGTTTTCGGGGTTAGCTCCGGAAAACTTCTTGGTTTCCTGGTAAGTCACCGGGGCATAGAAGCTAATCTGGCGAAGATCAAAGCCATTGAAGACATGCGGCCACCAGCCCGCATCAAAGATGTCCAAAAGCTAACTGGATGTCTAGCAGCCCTCAGCCGGTTCATGTCAAGACTGGCGGAACGGGCACTCCCCTTCTTCAAGTTATTAAGGAAGTCCGGACCATTCCAATAGTCTGAAGAAGCAGAAAAGGCGTTCCAGGAGCTAAAACAGCTCCTCACCACCCTACCAATTCTGGTAGCTCCGAACCCTGGTGAGCCTTTGCTGCTTTACATTTCAGCCACTGACGAAGTCGTCAGTATGGTCCTGGTTGCGGAGAGACCAGAATCATCCCATACTCAGGAGTCCAAACCCCTTTAGGAGGGTCTGGAGGTTCCTGAAAGCGAGTCTGGGTCCCAGCTCCCAGACTTGAATCCACAAGAAGTTACTTCAGAAGACCCAGACCCCTCCGGGAGGGTCCAGGTCGCTTCTGAAGAAGCTCCAGGTTCCTCCAGCAAGGACCCGGAAGTCCCCGAATAAAATCTGGACCCCTCCGGGAGGATTCAGATCAATGAAGAGGAAGCTCTGGGCCCCTCCGGGAGGGTCCAGACCATCCAGCGCCCAGTGTACTTCATTAATGAAGTACTTCATGACGCCAAGACTCGATACCTTGAGGTGCATAAGCTGCTCTATGCAGTTCTTATTGCCTCCAGGAAGCTTTGCCATTATTTCCAAGCTCACAAGATCTCAGTGGTGACTTCTTACCCACTTCGAGCAATCTTGCATAATCCCAACTCAACTGGGAATATTGCAAAGTGGGCAGCGGAATTGGCTGAATTCGATCTCGAATTCATTTCAAGACAAGCAATCAAGAGTCAAGCATTGACAGACTTCATGGTGGAATGGACTCCCTCTCCATCAAACTCTGGGGGCTCCAGCGAGCAGAAGCCAGAACACAAGGCGACCAACAACATGGCGGAATATGAAGCACTCATTTACGGACTAAGGGTGGCACTGTCATACGGTGTCAAGCAACTGCTGGTCAAGGGAGATTCACAGCTCATTATTAAGCAAGTGAAGGGTGAATGCTCCTGCAACAATCTCCAACTAGCTGCTTACCTCCTTGAAGTCCAGAGGCTTCAGAAGGACTTCAAAGTCCTAGATCTCCACCATGTCCAGCGTGCCCACAACGCTGAAGCCGACGAACTCTCGATGAAAGCGTCAACCGGAGCTCTGACTCCTGACAGAACTTTTGTCCGGAGGTTGTCAAAACCCACAGCTCAGCCTGCCGAACTGAGCGAAGGGGGCGAGATTAGCATCCCGAAGCTGACGGTCCCGATGGCCCTGTTACCATGGCAGCCATCAAGGGTCGTAGGTGCTACCGGAAGCTCCGAGCAACCCATCACGCAAGACTCAAATGCTCAAGTTAGCTCCGATGCATGGATCTCGGAGATCCGGAGCTACTTGAAAGACAACATCCTTCCTGACGATGATGTATCTGCTGACCGGGTAGTCAGATTGGCTAAAAGATACACGTTGGTAGAAGGGGATCTCTACCGGTGTGGTGCAATGGCATCCTAATGCGGTGCATCACAAGGAAAGAAGGTTGCGAGCTCCTCGCAGAAATCCATGGAGGCGAGTGTGGGAACCACGCGTCTTCCCGCACGCTGGTCGGTAAAGCCTTCCGGCATGACTTCTACTGGCCTACAACACTCCAGGATGCAACTGAGCTGGTGAAGAAATGCGAAGCATGCCAATTTCATGCAAAGCAAATTCACACACCGGCTCAGCCTCTACAAATGATACATCTTACATGGCCCTTCGTCGTGTGGGGGATGGACATCTTGGGACCTTTCCCAAGAGCCGTCGGAGGTTACAAGTTCATGTATGTCGCCATTGACAAGTTCACCAAGTGGCCAGAAGCAACCCCATTGTGACAATAAACAAGCAATCTGCTATCAACTTTTTGCAATCCATCGTATGCAGATTTGGAGTCCCAAACAAAATCATCACTGATAATGGGACCCAATTCACAAGCTCTGCATTTCAAGGATATTGCGAAGACCTCGACATTCAAGTTTGCTACACCTCCGTAGCTCACCCGGCAAGCAATGGCCAGGCCGAGAGAGCAAATGCTGAAATCCTTAAAGGACTCAAAACGCGCACCTATAAGCGCTTGAAAAAACATGGAGCCAACTGGATTGAAGAGCTTCCGCCCACTTTATGGGCCAACAGGACAACTCCAAACCGGTCAACTCGAGAGACACCCTTCTTCCTGGTGTATGGAGCTAAAGCAATCCTTCCTCCGGAAATCACCTTGGGGTCACTCCGGGTCCGGACCTTCGACGAAGCCACGCAGGACCAGCTCCGACGTGAAGACCTAGACCTACTTGAGGAGGGAAGGTGCCAAGCAGCTGTTCGGAATGCCCGATACTGCCAAGCCCTTCGGCGCTATCATCAGCGGCATGTACACAACCGACAGCTCGAGGAAGGCGATCTAGTGCTACGGAGAATACAATCCAGAGAAGGGTTAAACAAACTCTCCCCCAACTGGGAAGGACCCTTCTGAGTGATTAAAGTATCCCGTCCCGGAAGTGTTCGATTGGCAACCGAGGATGGGACACCTCTCTCAAATCCTTGGAACATTGAGAACCTCCGTAAGTTCTACACCTAATATCACGGAGGTGAGTCTGTAGTAACTTGAGGTGTATGTTATAGAGTCATTGTACAGAGTCGGGTAGTTCCTCCGGGAGAACAGCCGGACCTTTCCCGGAAGGTCCGCAAAGTTCATGCAACGCTTGTCACAGTCTCAGGACTAAAAGTGTGGCTAGCTACCCTGGGTCAAACGAGAAATGAAACACACTTAGCCTGGTTCTGTACCCTAAGAGTGTACTTGTTTCCCCTGTACCCCGGACCTATAATGAAAGACATCTTCACGTGAAACAGACTCCACGTGCATTTACTTTGTACAGGCTCAACATTTTTTATTTTTCTCTTTCTTGTCTATAACAAAGACGTGCAATTCTTAAGAAATTTTAGTTCGACTAGTTCATATATGATTCGAGCTGTATTGTCGATTCTTGTGGATTCAAATATTGTTCATGGCTCACTCGCCTGAATGCCGCCAAGCCAATCTAGGGCCGGAGTGTGCTATCGACTTAGCCTGGTCAAGCACCCTAAGTACGCCACTCTACCTACATTCCAGCAGGCCGAAGTAAGGCGGGTCCAAGTACAATTGGATCCGGAAGAAAGAAGGCAATGCGTTTGATCGCATTCAGAACCATATTTGACCTAATATTTTCTTGAGAGTCGTAAGTCACGACAAAGTTATAGACAAGGAGCGAATTTTACTATTTTTCTTGGCTTCAGTGTGCAGGAAAAATAAAGAATCCACGTTGATGGAAAAAAGCCAGAGCTAACGAAGCTCCAACTCCCCCTAGGTGGCTTATAATCGATGTTGAACATTGAAAACGAGCATCACCAGAGCAACCAAGCTCCGGTAAAGCTAGTGGGGCCAACCGTTGACGCAAAATAAAAGATGGTGAGAAGATTCCACAAACGGAGTCTGCTGCCGACAAACTACGCGTTGGCAAAGGTCACTGCCGGAGCTACTAAGCTTCGACACCCTGGAGGTCAAACTATCGATGCTCTACTCGTTGATAGGAACTACTACCAGAGCTACTGAGCTCCGACAACCTCAGGGGGCCTTCACTATCGAAGACTTCGGACCTACACTCTACAAGTTCGAAGCAAATGAGTCTTCAACAAAACACAATATCCTCTTGGTACATGTTCACAATCAAATTTTGTACATCTACCAGGGGGCCAAGTGAAGACAAAAGTGTTGAAGACAAAAAGTGAAATTCACAAAAATTTGGGGATTTCATTCATCTGGAGACAAGGGATTACAAAATTGAGGAAGAAAAAGAGAGAATACAAGTGGGAGCTACGGAGATGGTCCTAAACCCTATGGAATAACTGGGCGACCTTCTGAGCAACCTCTGACACATTGGCTCGAGCGGCTTCACCTTCTCCTTCGACGGGACCTTCAAGCACCGGGTCCAGAGGGAATTGGGGATTCCGGCTGGTGTAGCACGTCAGCACATACTCTGCGACGTTCTTCGCCAGGGATTGCCCCTCAACCTCTAACTGGTCCGCGATGACGTCGCCCACCTTGGAGAGTTTGCTACCCGCCGAGCTCAGCGCTTGCAACGCTAGGTCCGGCTCCGGCTCCGGATCATCCGGACGCACGGGACTGAAACCCATCGATGTCAGCGCGTCGTTGGCCTTGCCCAGGAACTCCCAAACCTGTAGGGAGTCCGCAGCCCTCAAGCCCTTCAGTTCTTCCAAGGATCTTTTGGCCGCCACCAGTTAAGAATTCTCGCGAGCGAGGCGCTCAACTTCTTTCGCGTTTTGCTGAATCTTTTCAGCAACTCGCTTCTCGAGTTTTCCGAGCTCCTCCTCCTGGAGGTAGATCTTGTTCCGGCGGTCAACCAGGTCCCCCTGCCCCTTACTTTCTTCTCCCTGGCAACGATGGCACACTCTTGCTCGTAGAGTTCCTGCCCTCGCACCCAGGCCTTCTCCTCCTCCTCAGCGCAGCGCTCTTCCAATTTCTTGGTGCGCTCTTCGAGGCCCTTGTCAGCCAGAGCCACATTTTAGGTGAGCTCCTCCTCCCTCCTCAAGACGTCATCCCGCAGCTCTAGGAGTTTCTGCTCTTCATCTTCGAGCCTTTTCTCCCTCTCCTCAAGTGCCTCCCGACGCTTGATGAGAGTAGTGTTAATTGCCTCAAGCCTTTTTCGGCGTTCATCAACCGTACTATTAGCTACTTTGGTCTGCTCATAAATGGCTCAGGATTGAGTGTCGAGGGCGCGAGTCAAGCTCTCCCTGTCATCCAATAACTTGCCCCAGTACTCCAGGCAGACCTTCTCCTGCTTGATCCATTCTTTGTCACCTGCCAGCCTTGACTGCGCCAGCTTGGTCTCGAAGTAGAGCCGATTACGCCACCTCCTAAGGGTTTGGCGCTCCTCTTCAAGTGCCTTGCTGTCGTGGAAGAATGCCAGCTGAACTTGACACAAACTGGAGCAGGCGTTGTCAATAGACAATGACAACGGGATAGGATTTGGACCTGCTGGGGTCTCCTCCGCTGGTTCCAATGGGTTTTCAGTTACAAAAATTGGGTCCCACTCCACAAGAGTGGTCCCCTGAGCCTCCACGGCACCAGGGCCATCCTCCAGGATGGCCTCAATCACCATCAAGGAGGGTCCCGCTGATGAAGTTCCGACCTCCGGAAGTGGTTCCAAAGGACCAGCCGCCAGATCTTCGTTCGTCCCCTCGGGCAGGGGGCCATCGACTTCATCAGAGCACTTCGGCTCAGCCGTGGGTACCTCCGGCGTCGTCACTCCCGAAGCAGGAACTGCTTCTGGCTCCGGCCTGGGCACCTCCTCTACTGGGGGCTCGAGTGCTGACGCCTTCGCAACGACCAGCTTAGGCGCCGGAAGATCTTCAACAACAGCCGACCCTGCGGTCGGAGCTTCAAGGGCAACCGGCTCAGGACCCGGAAGGTCTTCAACATCAACCGGCCCTGCGGCCGGAGCTCCAGCAAAGACCGACTCTGCGGCCGGTGCTTTAGAGGTACCCGGCCCAACCGCCGGGACTTCTGCAACATCCGACGCGCACACCGGGACTTCAATTACCTCCAGCTCAACCGCCGGGGCTTCGACAATTTCCAGCTCTGGGGCCGGAATTATTGCTTCCTCCGGCTCAACGGCCGAAGCTTCCATCATCTCAGCACCCGAACCCGGAGCTTCAACCTCCGGGGCAGGTGCCGCTGGCGCATCTTCTCTCCTGTGGTCCGGCGCTACCACGGGAGTCTCACGGGATGAGTCGAGGTCCATGACCACGACAGCTGGCGCCGAAGCTGCCGCAGCTTCAGCCACCACTTGGGGCGGCACCAGGACAGGAGCAGAGGCTTCCACCCTCACAACTTCAGCTGTTGTGGCTGAGGGTGGAGCCTCACTCCTCTTCTTGGGAACGCTGCAGATGAAGGATGAAGAAATTTAAAAAACAGTTACTACAAAAAATACAATTGTCTGAGGTAAAGATTAAAAATTACCTCGGGAGGCTTCCGCACCAGCTTGCACGGAACCTCTTTCCCGGGCGTTCTGTGCTGACCATAGCTGCCGCCAGCGTGGAAGCTCCGGAAGGCCCCCCAGAACTCGTTGCAGTCACGGGCACTTCCTTAGTCGAGGCCCTCCTCGACCGGGAAGGACCTCCGGACCTAGAGGCCTCAACTGGCCCTGGTGATGGAGTCGCATGCCCGGAGCTAGCACCCCTGGAAGACGCCGCTGCGGGTACAGTCGCTGCAGTTGTAGAAGACCTCCCCCTCTGGGGAGAAGGAGCTGATGCAGAGGTTGCAGGCCTGACGGACCTTCCGTCGGCATGCTGCAGTTTCCTCTTCCGGCTCAAGGGTTCGTCCGCCGGTTCCTTGCCCTTGCTGACGACTTCAATCCTTGGCTTCGGGGCAGGGTCGGAACCACCTTCGGAAGCCCCGGGATCACCACCCTGGAGGTCGATCTTCTCTCGACGACACCAAGGTCGTCAAGCACCGGCATCGTCCATCGGAGCTCCCTGCTGAACTCTACTTCCACGTTCAGAGGGAGAAAGGCTAATGGCGGGGTCAAGTCATCTCCCACAACGTCGATGCCGTGCTGAAACTTTTTGAGATGTAACTCCAAGGTTGCCCCTGCCATGTTGGACTTCAGTTCGGTCTCGACCCGATCGTCGTCCATCACGCTGTTGAGAGCCCAAGCGAGTTTTTCTCTCCTCTTCAGCGGTGCCCACCTGTTGACCAGGAAGTTGCAAAATACCGTCTGAGGAGTTAATCCTCCCTCCACGCACTGGCGGATCCTGGTCAGAGCAGGGTTGAAGGCATCCGATAGCACCGGAGCTTCACTCCAGACTGCAGTTTCGATGTTGGGGAGGCCTTCGGGTAGCTCCAGCTTCTCGTGCTCCTCCACCCGGATGACTATCCAGTCCTTCTTCCAATCATCCCACTTTCCCGAGGGAAACGGCCGGAGGTACTTGAATGGGCACTTCTTGCGCTTCACGAAGTAATAGAATCCAAGGTACTCATTACTCCTACCGGTGGTATGGACGGTGAAGAAGGTCCGGAAAAGTTCAATGCAGGGGGGATGCCCACCCACATTTCACAGAAGTGGACGAAGATAGACACAAGAAGAATGGAGTGGGGGCCAAGGTGGTATAGCTGCAGACCATAAAAGTCTAGCAGCATCAAGAAAAAGGAGGAAAAAGGTGGGATCAACCCCACCATGGCGTACGAAGAGAAGTACACCATCTCGCCAGCGTGCTCCTTCTCGAACGGTAGCTCTCCTCCGGCGCGGACCAGGCGGTTGAAGAAGTCCGGGGACCATCCCATGAGGGCCCGGACCTTCTTCTAGTCACCTTCGGTCTTCAAACGACTCTCGCGGAGATCCAACTCCATCGCAGCACAGCAAGGCAAGAGAGGAAAAGCGAGCACAAGTTGGGAGTTTGAGCGCAAGATCAGATGAGAGGCGTAAAGAACTCCAGACGGTGCGCGCTTTCCTCCTTAAGTAAGCCCTCGCAACGCTTGGATGGAAACCGCAAGGAAGTCGAAGATACTACTCAAAAATTCCACCCAGCCGATGACAAGAGGGCCTGGGACCACCCCGACGATCAAGTCGAGATTCTTACCCAGGCGAACGGTTATCATCATGAGGCGGGAAGCCCGAAGGCGGCGGACTGACAAGGCGCGCGGAACTGATACGATTTTCGTATCGGGAACCGGCGACCTTCAATTGCGTGAGATCCGCACGCCAAAGATCTCATTTGCCGCACACGGATATGCCACGCGGTGAGGATTTAACTCCAAACTATCGCCAACGGCACATCCGAAGACCTTTGAAGACTCAGTTCAAAAGTTGAAGGATGGACCCACCTCCGGCGGAATGACTTCACCCAAGTGGTCTTCCCCAGAGGTGGGCCCAGGGGGCCACTGTCGGTACCCTGGGTACCATATACTCCTTGGGATTGCAAAGATCTCAAGGGAAAGTCATCTACTTGATTTGAAGACCTTCGGAGGCCCACATGTCAGATATAACCGGACCCGCTTCTCCAACATGGTTAGTCCCAGGGTCGCCACGTGTACTATCAAACCGGAGCTACCGCCCACAAGGGGGAAGCTCCGGGCTATGTACCGAAATGGCACCCCCGGACCTAACCCCAGACCGAGGGAAGCTCCGGAACTGACACGTGTCGGGTAACACCGGACCTATGTGTTCCCCACAGTGTGCTCCAGCGCTGCCACGTGTCCAACCGTCGGATCTTCAGCCTCTAACCTCCGGAAGACTCCACAACGGCTCCGGATCTTCAAAGGGGAATCAAGGACTTCAAGACCCGATCAAGTGTCATTAATACTATATTAATGACACACGATCAGACGACCTTAATTACGAGTAACGGTGCTGTCAAAGCCCATAACTCGGTCATTAAGGGCAATTAAACGTGTTGAATGTGTATCAATATCAGTAACCGCCGGGGCCACATGTCGGGCCAGACTAACTTGTAACGGCCTGCCCTTGTACTATAAAAGGACAGGCCGACGATACATAGGACACACTCTCCGAAGACACGCTGACTTTACACTCTCAACTGACGTTGAGCTCATACATCCAATACAACACCAACACACCCCGTGGAGTAGGGTATTATGCTCAGGCGGCCCGAACCACGTAAATCTTCGTGTCCCTTGTGTCACTCCACATCTCACCTTCTGGAATCTCCGCGTGCCAATACCGAACCTCAAACTCCTCTAACACTTTAGTAGTGTCGGGAGATCTGCCGGATCAAAACCACCGACAGGTATCCCGCTTGGTCTCTCTTTCTCTCGCTCATGAATGACCGTGGCAGGGTTGGGCGGGCAGAGGAGGAAGGATTGAGCGGCGCGGCCGGGATGAGTATAGGCGCTGCGAAAGATGGCAAGACACACAGAGGCTAGGATGGATGTGCGGTAGCTAGAAACATGTTTTGGCAGCAGTGAGGAGAGGCAATGGACGAGCTCAAGGTAGAAAATGATGTTTTTTGTTTAGTTGTTTTTGTAATAGTTTAGCCTTATCATAATTATTTTTGATGAAAAAGCAAATTAGTTAAATTAGATTAGTATTTTTTATTTAACTAATACATTAGTTGACATTTACTATTTAGTTTAGAAAGAAATGTAAATTTGATTAGTAATATTTTTCGTTTTAGACGTAAATTAGATCAGTTATTATTATATTAGGATTTATACAATGAATATAGGTTTAGTGTTAATGTGATTATTTAATTGCTGTCGGTTGTAATTAAGCATGTAGAGGTTTTGTAACTTTAAAGAATTATTTAATATTGTTATTATATTTTAATGATGCCTATTGTTGGATTTAAAAATTTATGTTTTTAATTAATAGTAAAAATAGAACTTAGTTACATCGAATATGACTTGTCCTAGAATTACTAACGGGGAAATCCAAAATGGACAATACAGTGTTGATTTGAGCAATTTCTCTTTTTGTGGACATGGAGCACCCTAACTCCCATGGCTCAAGGATGAAGGAGATCATATTGTGGTTGACTCATCCGTTACAACTAGGCCAGTAAAGGTGTAATGCTTATGGACCCATACATTTAATCTTATTTGTTGGGAGTTGAAGGCACTGCATCGAAGAAGTGGTTGTATTGGATGGATTTGTGTCGAGATGGCAGACGACTCGATTCGTTATGCTGGTGCATCCATGTTCACAAAAGTCGTATGAGGATAGTAATTTATAGTATCCACAACAACGTAACGAAAAGATAATCATAGGGGTGAAATGGGGACGACGACGAAAGAAGTTAGGCAATAGGTGGGGGTTGTCAACATACGCATATGGGTGAGACTAAGGTTGTTCAAGGATAGGCCGACATGGGTGGGGATAATGAAAGAATTATTTTAGAGCTTGAGCATGTGGATATTAATGCAATGTATGAGAAACACATGTTAGATGAATATGTAAATAATATTGATAATTAGTGCAGATGAGGATGACCACGATGATGACTTCTCATAAAGATACTTATATTGCAGTCACAAAATTCAGCAAGCTAAAAGCACCAAGGAGAGTGAACATTGCCTAGAGGGGGTGAATAGGCTAACAAAACCTTTAAGTACTTAATTAAACAAGATTAACCTCTACATATCGGACTAGTTCGGTGTCGGAGCGGACTAGTTCGAGACACTTTGTGTTCTTGAGACAAAGGTTGGATTTCTATGGGGTTTTCTTCGATTTAGTTTTAGCGGAAGTTATGTAAATGTTCTAACAACCTAATAAAGCAAGTAGAAATGCTACTATAACCTTATATCCCAAGATTAACAATATTAAAACGATGAACGACAATAAGCCTAATATGCAATCTAGCGACAAACGAAAAAGGTAAAGGGACAAGACACACGATTTATCCCGAGGTTCGATTCCATATAGCAATTTACATCCTCGTTGAGGTGTCTACGAAGGACTGGATCTCTTTCAACCCTAACTCTCTTCAAGTTGCAATGAAGGTCAATCCGGTTCTCTAATAAATCACAAGAGTAAATATAAGATCCTTGAGACTTCTCACAAGTTAAGTGCTCCCGCAACAACCTAGAAGTTCTATGAATCAGAATACAACAACCACACAGATCAACAACTAAAGTGTGATAGAATCAAATAGAGAGCTCCAAATCGGAAAACCACCCTTCTCTCCTCCCACAAATCTTCAAATTCCTCAAGAATCACTATCAGGGATCAAGAAAGTGAGGAGAGAGAGTTAGAATGTGGGAACCGGGATCCTGACATTCTAGAATTGCATTGGGTGGTGCCATGCGATGCGACACCCAACAACATACATGAAAAGATACTCAAAATACATAACACAAATAGGCATGTTACATTATTTTCTCTTTGTATAACAAAAGTAATTTACAACAGCGGAAGTAAACATATTACATTCTCTCGAACCTAGCTACTGCACAAGTGATAGTATTCAACTCGTAATACTTTACGCTAGCAACATAGAAGAAAGCAGCGGCACATCAAGTTTACGCTCGGTAATACAACCCGAGAGGGTTGATGCCTCACTACGGAATCCTTAATATGTTTTATTACTAGCAAAGCATTAATCCACAAACTGTGAGCATAATGCTTAACAAGACTTAACCGTCTCACCCAATCATGCAACTCTACATGACGGAACTTTAATACAATAGGAAGCTGAATTTGCATAAAAGAAACTCACTTAAAGTAAATCCTTCATTTTCACTTTTCAGCAGCAATTTGAAGGTTCATGAATAATAACTTTAGTGAGAAAAATTTCTATAGCATACAAGTAGTAAAACAATGATTAATCATAGAAAATAATTTAATTGATTCCAACTACTCTTTATTACTACATCACGATACAGTGAACAAGCAGTACTCAATCCATAACCGTGAGAGACGGTGATTCGAATCAATAAACACCGGGGATGCACGACACGTACACCTGTCAAGAGACACATCGGTGCTCTCCCGTACGTTGCACATGACCACTTTTCACAAGATACTATCATGTCAAATCAATCCCCATCTCGAGCAAAAGGTCCTCTACGCGGACACATTGGAGTTGCTCGCTAGAAGATTTACATCTTTATGCTTTCTCAACTCCATTCAAGGACAGCAAAAATGTTCCACACCAAAGTACTCAAGTTACATTAGTTTGATGGGTTCCATATAACTAGTATGTACCTGGCATAGTTTAAACTTATTCAGCGGGGCTGCACATGGCACGGTCCTTGATCGACACAGGCAGTGCTACCTCTACAGTCACTGCATTCTGTTGTAACCTATATGGTTGCCCGGTCTCATATTCATATCCTGTGAATACTCTCTAAACTTACCCATGTTCTCCCCATTTCTATAAACAAGTGAGTAGATGACGTCTACTCGACTTCTAAAGAACCATCTACAATTATCACTGCACAACAATAATCTTACGATAGAATACTATTCTACTCATACAATACAAGATTTATAGGGTCATGCATTTAAATCAAAAAAGTAGTGATAAAGCAAAACTTTGCAAAGACACTTAAATGTAAATTGGGGCTTGCCTTGCTCAACAATTAAGTTAGTAGAACTCTAGTCAATGAATCTTCCTCCAGAGAGCCGCGTCACTGCAGCTCCGATATGAAAATCCTCATCTCCGAGTTGTGCTCCTCATCGAGCTCTGGCGTCATGTTTACCACCAATATGCAAATACACACATAACAAAATGTAATTTAGTAGATGACTCTATTAAGTTGTATAAAACTTAAGAAGGACCAAGGCTTGACTAAGAAGGAATTGCTGTCTCTGTTCTCCACAACAACAGAGAGGAAAAGGTAGTTAAATGGAATAGAATTAAGGGTAATGTCAATTATGCTATAATATGGACATAAAAATACAAATACTAATTTTTGAGGTTCAGAGGATCTAATAAGGCTATAAATTTAACAGTGGCTCCTAGAGATGATATGTAAACTCTATGCAAAGTTTGAGATCTTTCTATAGACTCGTGTGGTCACAATAATTCTCTATATATTTGCTCTTTTCTGAAATTACACAGAAAAATCTGAGGTTTGACATACAGGAAAGTATGTTTTTCATTTTTCATGTAGTGCTGGTCTAATGGATTTCAACAAAATTGGTTTCTCATTTTTCTAAGCTTTCTATAGGGAGATATGAATTTTGCATGTTTCTAACATTTTTTTGAGAAAAGTTTCTATTGTTTTTGGAATTTTCATGGCCATTGGGCAAGGAAACACAGTTTGAATGACTACATAAAGTCCAACAAAGCTTAAATTGCTACCGGAGTTCAAAGATATTAAAAGGAATGTTGTGGCCAAATTTGAGAATTTCCTATGAAGGAGATCATCTAGAATTAATTCCCAAAGATTTAACTTATGGGCATTATTGAACAAAATCTAGGAACTTTTATAGCAATAAATTGCACCACTGCAAATTACAGGAACCAAACAAAATTTATTTCAGAATTTTTGGTCAATTCTACTGAGAGACATGATTTTTGGAAGTTGAGCTCAAATCTAGAATTATTTTTTAAAGGAAAAAGGTTTAACAGACCACTGGACCCACTGGGTTTAAGATCAGCAAGTCCTGATGAGGCAACATGGGGCCACAGTTTGAAACAGTGCAGCCACATTTGATCTACCACTACAAGAGCAGCCACATTTGATCTACCACTACAAGAAACGTGTAATAGGACGTCGGGGATATTAGAGGCATCGGTGCCACCACATTTAAATCTCTTGTAACTGTCGGTTTTGGAAGACCGACACACATAATTTATGGTCGTCGGCTGCTCAGATCGAACCGACATACTTAACTTATAGCCGTCGACCGCACAGGACCAACCGATGGTCATAATACATACGTCGGGTGTACTGCAGGAACCGACGTCTTTACTAAAGTCGTCGCCAGGAGACCGACGTTCGTAAGTAGGGCCCACCACCTCGTGTCTGCGTGTCTCCATCTCGCGTGCGCCAACCCTATCTATCTCCATCCATCGATCTCACGCGCCAACCTGTCCTCGCGCGCACGCCACCACCGAGAGTGGTGCAGCTACTCCCCGCCGCCTCTCCCTACACACGCCGCCTACGAGAGCTCCGCCACTACTCCCCGCCACCGGCTGTGTCGCCCTTGTCCCCGCCGCCGGACTGCATCGGTCCTCTCTGCAGCCACCAGTGCCCCTCTCTCCAGTACCGGTTGCGCCGCCGGCCGCGCCGCTCCTACTCCCCGCCGCCGGTTGTGCTGCTGGCCGCACCGCCCCTTCTCCCTGCTGCCGGTTGCACCGCCCCTACTCCCCGCCATCGGCCGGGCTGCGCCGCCTGTCTCTCTACCGCCGGCCGCACCCCTCCGAAATCAGCCCCTTCTCCACCGCTAGATCGCTTGTCCGGTCAAGGTAAAATCCTTCAAAATCATGCTACTAGTGAACTGTTGTGAATGTTGATTAACTTATTATGTTTGAATGTTTAGTTTAAATGTTATATCACATACCATGTATGCAAATTTGAATATTTAGTTTAAATGCTTAGTTTGAAGATTTTGTATGTTGATTAACATATTTTGTATGTTAGATTGTTTAGTTTGAATGTTGATTTACTTAATATGTTTGAATGTTTAGTATAAATGTTATATCACATACCATCTATGCAAATTTGAATGTTTAGGTTGAATGCTTAGTTTGAAATTTTTGTATGTTTATTGACATATTATGGCCTACGTTTGTGTGAGTGCATGGTATACTCTAACTCGACACGAAACACAATAATGTGTTCGTGTCGTAAGAGATGATTGTAGTCGTAATGTACGCGTGAAGACAAGAACATTTGTGTACGACGTCAATACAAGCGTGCACGGTAGACCTAGACTTGGAACTTTCAACTCTGACCAACTTTCCCCCTCTGTCTCGTTCTTTCCTCTCTCGTAAATGATTGAAAAATGGAAATGAGCAACGTAACCTATAGAATTTAATTACCATTTTAAATCGGCACGTTTCACATGTTATTGGCATGTGAGATGTGCAGGTTCGGAATTGTCCCTTTTTGGATAGCATGAGAGTGATCGAGGGGGTGTGGCTTGTGACGAGAAGCGAGTATGGATCTGGACGAGATTTCGACAACATAACCCTGTCGTTCTCTGCTGCACCATTTTCGGGCGTGCAGTAGAGAACAACGGGGTTATGCTGTCGAAATTTCGTTCGGATCTGGACCACGCGCCTCGTCATGAGCACGCTCCGCTCGGTCACTCTTGGGTGGGTTTAGGATCTATCTGCCTAGGTTCTAGGAGCTGTGACATAACATAACAATTAAACTAATGATGATTTATCTGCTTTGAAGGTATAAACTGAAAAATGGGTGATAACTGTAAGGTGATGTATGATGGATGGAGTTCAACTGGTGGTCATAGTATGGAATGGGCTCATGTCGCTAATGTTTTCATGAACCAAGCCTTTGCTAGTGGTGCTTCTTTGGTGAAGTGTCCTTGTAGCAAGTGTCATAATCATTTGCATCTAAAAAGACCTGAAATTGAGTTGCACCTTTGCAAGCACGAATTTATGCCCGACTACTTAGTGTGGCGCGAGCATGGGGAGATGGATCATGCTTGTGAGTTGGACATAAACGAGGATGAAGATCGTATGGATGAGATGATGGCGGATGTTGGTCGAGAGAATGAAGAAGAGTCACCACCTGAAGAGGTGAAAAAAAATTATAAGCTTCTTGCAGCCTCAGATGAAAAAGTGTATGAGGGCACCAAAGTGACCGTTTTGCAGGCGGTCACACGACTTATAGCGTTGAAGTCTAAGTTCAATTTTGCAAACAATTGCTACAATGGTATTCAGAAGTTGTTCAATGATCTCCTTCCGTCAAATCATAAGATGCCGAAAGACATATATCAATCTAAGAAGCTTTTGGCTGGTCTGGGCATGAGTTACAAGAAGATTGATGCGTGCGAGAATAATTGCATGCTGTTTTAGAAGGAACACAAAAATGATACTCATTGTATGCATTGCAGTGCCTCTAGACTTGTGATGGTTATGAATGATGATGGAGAGGAAATACATACAAAAGTACCTATTAAAAAATTATGGTACATGCCTATCACGTCGAGGCTTAAACGGTTATTTCCATCTCAAGAAACAGCGAAGCAGCTGAGGTGGCATTCTGAAGGGATACGTGAGAGTGATGACAAAGATATTATGACGCATCCTTCGGATGGCGTGGCTTGACAATCTCTAGACCGTTTTGATCCGGAGTTTGTTATATATCCAAGAAATGTTTGTCTTGGGATGTCAACAGATGGTTTCACTCATTTCAACACCAGTAACAGTCCATATTCTCGTTGGCCTATTTTTATCATGCCTTACAACTTCCCTGCCAACATGTGCATGAAAGAAGGATACATATTCCTCGTGGGCATTATTCCTGGACCTAAACATCCTGGAAAGAAAATCAATATGTTTATGCAACCGTTGATTGAGGAGCTGAAAGAGCTATGACAAGGTGTAAAGGCATACGACAGTCATCTAAAATGTGAATTT
The DNA here is from genome assembly GCA_036927565.1 of Tuctoria greenei. Taxonomy (NCBI): domain Eukaryota; kingdom Viridiplantae; phylum Streptophyta; class Magnoliopsida; order Poales; family Poaceae; genus Tuctoria; species Tuctoria greenei. The sequence continues at coordinate 105,030,474 of JAYESD010000006.1, read as the reverse complement.
ACCTTACGTGCTGCATATCTATGGTCTGTACATGATTTGTTGGCATATGACATTTGGGTTGGTTGGTGTGTCCATGGACAATCGTGTTATCCCATATGTATGGCTGACACCAATGCCATCAAGTTGAAGTATGGAAAGAAAGCCAACTTCTTTGATTTACACCGACAATTCCTTCCTCCAATCCATCCTTTCAGGAGTGATACACAATCGTTATGAAGAGGTAGAAGTGTTACAAAAGGACCACCTCGTCGATTGACAGGCGAACAAAAAATGGCATGACATGCAAAGTTAAAAGAGTCCACAGAAGGTGTTTTTGAAGGTTATGGTAAAGAACACAACTAGACCCATATTTCTTTTGTTTGGGAGTTACCATACGCAAAGGCATTGCTTGTACCACAAAACATAGATTTGATGCACCAGAAGCGTAATGTCGCTTAAAGCATCATAGGCATGTGTTTTGATTTTACCGGTCAAACCAAAGATAACTTGAGTGCAACAAAAGACTTAGCTGACATTTGTGATCGTCCTTGTTGTGAGGATCGGGTCCGCACATTCTAGGAATCGTAGAGGATGGTGCCGTGCGATGCGACACCCAACAGCACACACGAAAAGAATACGACAAAATACAAAATTTTATTTATATAAATAGTGGAAGTATTTTACAATAACTAATATACAACGGAAGATAATATTCATAGCTAAACTCTCAACCTAGCTATGCAAAAGTGCAGCCATCAAGCCCGAGGACACTACACACTAGTAGCACACTTCACGACAGCGTGCGGGGCTTCCACTCGGCGGTATACCCCGACGGAGGCATCATATCATCTTCGGTCCCTTCCTCATACATCTCACCTACAAAAAACTTAATATAGCAACCGTGAGCAAGAAGGCTCAGCAAGAATTAACCGTCTCACCTAAATATGGAACTCTACATGCAGGGATACTTAATATAGGAATAGATATAGCAGTAAATGACTCACCTACATGTTGATCCTTAATTTTTCAAGTTATTAATAGCATCTTAAAGCTTCAATAAAAGTAACTTTAGTGATCAAATTCTATAGCAATCATAGTTGCAAAACAATTATAATTCAATACATCATATTCTCCTGGCTTCTTCAGTATTTACTACGTCATAGTGCAGTGAACAAGCGGTGCTCAAATAACTGCGAGGGACGGTGATTGCAATCAGTAGACACCCGAATAGCACATCATATACACCCATTTTGGAAGTGGAGCGAATCACACTTCAATACTAATGTTATATGCAGCAAACTTTCAAAGGAAACCCAAATGCTGAACCGGTCCTTCCGTGACGGGTAGGAGGTCCCCGTGCAGAGCATCTCTATGTCTGCCAGCAGATTTACACCTTGCTGCCCTCAACCCACTTCTATAAAATGGTAGGGTAAGCCTCGACATCCAGTTTAACCAATTACATCGGTTTCCTGGTTTCCATATAGCTAGTATGCATCCGGTACAATTCAAACTTGTCCAGCAGGGCCACACATGGATTAGTCCTAAATCGACACAAGTAGGGCTACGCACATGAGGCCACGTCTCGCTGCATACTACCCATTGCTCGGTCTCAAATTCATATTCATAACCTATTCTTTGATCAAATCTTTCCTGCGTGATAAAATCCTATCTCGCGAGTAGATTCCAACTACTCGACTTCTACCGAATTCCTCAAAATATTAGCATGTCATTTTCTACTCATCACATTGTAGACCTACCCAATACTTCATGGGATTTGTGGGTCATGCAAGTGGAGTAGCAAGCACCTTAGCCCTAATGCACAAAACTCATCCTAGACATAAGTGATACAAATATAAACTTCAAAATAGCACTTAAATACAAACCGGAGCTTTCTTGGTTGCGAGTTATAAGGGATGTTATCTTCTGGTAGGCCACTCTCCAAGGCATCCGGCTCCTCCTCAATCCCGGTCACTATATGATTTACAATATACAAAGTACATGAGTGATAGTGAAACTATAAAAATTTTTTATAAACACTGGTCGGGTATGAAGATGATTTTAATTGGCTTTGGGATTTTTATAGTGGATACTAGGTTCTATGAGGAAGATCTGTACCAAAAATTGGAGATGTTCAAGGAAGCTTGTTGTCTCTAAAATTCCAACAAGTAAAAGATTTCTATGAAATTTGGTATTAATTCTGGAGTTTTTTCATGGCTAAAAGTGGATGATCATTGTAGAGGAGGTTCTTCTGGTTCTGGGAAAATTTGTTTCATATTTTTCTGAGCCTTCTACAGGGAGAAATTGATTTTACAAATTTGCAAGAAATTCTGAAAATGTTTCTGTACATTTCCAATTTTCAATTGACATAGGTGATTTGAACACTGTTTGGTCCAGTAAATTAAGTCCAATGAACTTGAAATTTTTACTGGAGATCAAGTGTATTTTTAAGAGTGTTCTGACCGAAATTGGTAATTTTCCAATTAACAAAACAGGGATAATTAATTTCCCAAGCAGTTAGCTCAAAGGAATTAATATGAAAATTCTGGGACTTTCATGTCCAAGAAATTGCACCACTGCAAAATAGGGATCAATATGAGTCTACCAGAATGTATTTGGAATTATTTGAGCAAATCTACTAGGAGTAATTGAATTTAGAAGTTTGAATGAAACCTAGAATTATTTTCTTATTGGAAAATTTTAATTAATTCGCTGGCCCCACCCATTTAAAACGGCCCAATCGTAACTGGGCCACACCGAGGGCCACGGATTTACCCATGCAGCCACACCAGATCTGTGGCCACAACAGATCCTAACTCATTCGCCGAGGCTGACAAGCGGGAGACACCACCTTCTTTAACCTCGCGAAGGAGGGGCGACGCTCTTCGCTGGAACCGCGGCGGCGCGCGCCGGACTTGCTGTGTCGACCTCCTCTCAGCTCAGCCGTGGCCGCCTAGCTCTAAAATCGAACGCGCAACACGCTGGTGAGGTCCAGACGAGTCGGCGACGGCCGGAGACGAGCGCACGACGGTGGCAGTGAAACTAGGGTTCCGACGATGGTCGGAAATCCATAAATCAGGCTCAAATGACCCGGGAAAACAGCTAAAAGATTCCTTGGATCATGGTGAGTATGAAAATGGGGTGCAATAGGAGTGAAATGGCCGGAAACCTCAAGTCCGACGGTGAGCCGACGAGTTTTCCTAAGGCGGCTACGAAAACTCGAAATACTCAAGGTCTGATCGATGGTTTTCACTGAGAATTGGTAGGCATGTGCGCTATGAGGTAGGGAAAAATATCCAGGAACAAATTAAAAGATGGTTGCACGTTGAAAGTGAATTGAACGGAGGACACAGCCAGTTCATGGGCAACGGCTGAAAATAAATCTTGAATCATTTGCTCAATAGGGGATGAAACGGAGAACAATTTTTACCGTGAGAAAGGTGGTGTCTCGGCGATCCTATTTGCTTCTGGGAGCAGCTCGAGAGGTGGCCTGTGGCGCCGGTGTGATGGGGAGGCAGTTGCTTCCTCGCGGCGGTAGAACGGCGGTGTCGGCAAAACTGAGAAATACCACGGGTTTAGGTCAGGAGACGTTGAACCAAAAGTTGGAGAAGGTAGAGCAATGAGCTGGGTTACTTTATATTCTTCGAGGACGGCGCAACACTGCTTCTTTTTGCCAGCAAGCTTGAGCAACGGCAAGGCGGTGCTAAGCTCGACGGCGGGTGAGAAACAGAGCGATGGAGCGCTGGTGTTTTTCCAATTTGGTCAGGAAAGGAAGATAGGGATGGGGAGGGCTTGAAATACACGCCAGAGAGGCCATGCAGCTACTTCATGAGCTGGAGAGCAGCGGCACCGACGGTGAGCTGTTGGGGCGCGGGACACTCACGGCAGAGGTGGTTCCTCTGTTCTGTGAGGCTGACTAATGGGTCCCACCGCCCCTCTCAAATCTATCTTCTCTGGTACTTCAATGCTCCCACCTAGATTTGTCAAAAAATTCAAGATTTTTGTGGAGAGGCCAATTCAAATATGGAGATTATGATTCTGAAATCAATTCCCTGAATTGACTAAGTTTCATTGGAATTCAAAATTTGAATTTGAATGATATTCAATGGAGCCACTGAATTAAATAGCAAATGTGCTTCAAAAATTTTTAAATTTTGCAGAGAGGCTATTTGGAATTTTTGGAATTTAATGGCGAACTCATATTTTTATTTTTGCAAAGTTTGAACAGGAGCATGTTTTGAATATTTGCATTCCCTCCATTGAAGTTTGAATTAATTTAATTTTTCAGTTTCCATTTTGGTTTTTTTCCCAATCAATTTTTTATTCTCCTCTCTGAACTTTGCACTCTGAATTTAGGGCTTTTACACCCCCCCCTTAAAAGAATCTTGTCCTGAGATTACAAATGAAAGAGATGGAGGTAAAAATATTACCAGATATGAAATGATAATAAATCCGGATAGTTTGATCGGAGATAGTCCTCGCTTTCCCATGTCGCTTCCTCAGTGGTATAGTTACTCCACAAGACTTTGTATAAGTACAAAGTCCATTTTCTTGTGGTGTGAGTCTTTTTATCGATAATCTGGATTGGATGTTCCGAATATGTGAGATTCGGTTGGAGAGATTCCATGTCTTTGGTGCGGATTTCAGCTGAGGATTTAAGGCATTTCCGCAGCTGAGAAATGTGGAATACATTATGAACACCAGCAAGCGATGCTGGTAACTCCAAACGATAGGCCACGGGTCCGCATTTTTCAATGATAGCGAATGGACCGATGAATCATGGAGCAAGCTTTCCCTTCACTCCGAAGCGATGACTTCCTTTCATCGGAGAGACACAGAGATAAATGTGGTCTCCTATGTCAAAGTGGAGAGGTCGACGTATTTTATCCGCATAGCTTTTCTGATGAGATTGAGCAGCCTTGAGATTGGCTTGAATCACTCGCACTCGTTCTTCGACTTCATTCACAAGATCAATACCATATATCACTCGCTCACCGGATTCACACCAGTTGAGTGGTGTACGACATTTCCGGCCATAGAGAGCTTCATACGGCACCATCTTGATGCTAGTTTGATTGCCATTGTTATATGAGAACTCCACCAATGGTAAATGATCATCCCAATTTTTACCGTGGTGGATGGCACAAGCGCGTAACATATCTTCAAGGACTTGATTCACCCGCTCAGTTTGACCATCCGTCTGCGGGTGATATGTGGAGCTTCGGATCAGTTTCGTCCCCAATGACGTGTGCAGCTGCTCCCAGAAATGAGCAACAAATAGCGCACCGCGATCTGAAATAATTGTCCGGGGAACTCCGTGCAAGCACATGAATCTTGCAATATACAGCTCCACATATTTCTTGGCAATGTACTTTGTATGTACAGGGATAAAATGAGCTGATTTGGTTAGTCGATCGACTATCACCCAAATTGAATCATGCTTGTGGAATGTGAGAGGCAAACCGACGATGAAATCCATACTAATGTCCTCCCATTTCCACGCCGGAATTTTAATGGTTGCAGCTGACCGGCTTTCCTCATGTGGTCGGCTTTCACCCGCCGACACGTATCAGACTCGGATACGTATGTTATAATTTCTCTTTTCATCCACGTCCACCAAAATCTGGTTTTCAGATCTCGATACATCTTGTTGCTGCCCGAATGAATAGAATACTTGGACAAGTGAGCCTCATCCAAGATTTTCTTCCGAAGTGTCAAATCACGGGGTACTACTATACGATCGTTGAACCATAGAGTACAATGCTCATCACTTCGGAAACACTTCATTTCCCCATTCTTCATTCTCCTCGAAATGTGTGACATACCCACGTCTTTCTTTTGAGCTTCCCTAATTTCCTCTCGTATGGTAGGGATGAGAGCAAGATTATATACCGCTCCATATGGAACCAAGTATAAACTCGGTTCGTCTTCGTCCATTGGAGTGATGGACAGATTATGGACGTGAGACTTTCGGCTTATCACATCAGCAACCACATTCGCATTGCCGGGATGGTAGTGAATTTCAATCTCATAATCTTTGGTCAGCTCTAATCATCTTCGCTGTCGCATATTTAGCTCCTTCCGAGTGAAAATATATTTCAGGCTCTTGTGATCTGTGTAGAGGTGCACTAGATTTCCAAGTAAATAATGTCTACACATTTTCAAAGCGAGTACCACGGCAGCGAGCTCAAGGTCATGAGTTGGGTAAGCTGCTCATGATTTCGGAGCTGCCTTGAGCCATACGCGATCACACGACCTTCTTGCATTAACACGCAGTTGAGACCAATACCAGACACATCACAATAAACGTTGAAAGATTTGGTCGTGTCTAACTGAGCTAGCACTGGGGCTGTTGTGAGATGTTTCACCAATGCTTGAAATGTATCCTCACATGCCTTGCTCCAAAAATATTTAGTCCCCCTTTTCAGCAGCTCCATCATTGGTTTAACGATTTTTGAGAAGCTCAGAATGAACCTCCGATAATATCCCGCTAATCTGAGAAAGCTGCGAACTTCATGTACGGACGTTTGAGACTTCCATTTCAGAACTTGCACAATTTTGCTTGGATCAACAGCTGTAACACCCCAGCCACTACGGGCCTGACAGTCGTTACTCCTGGTAGCTCAATAGGATCACAAACTAACCCCATAGACCAACACTTGTCTTTTCTGCACATTTTGTCCTCACTCGTGCACACCCGAGAAGACTTCCCGGTCGGTCATCCATCCATAAATTGCTCCGGGCCAAGCACGCTTAACCTCGGAGTTCTTTGCAGGTGGGCTCCCAAAAAAGAAGGTATACCTTTGTGGTATGAGTTATTCTATCAATCCTATTAAGCCTTGATCTAGGATGTCACAATCCACCCCCCTTAGAAGACCGACATCCTCGTCGGTTAACTACCAAGCCAAGAACGTCCCCTCTTGGCCACGTCCATACGTTCAGTACTGGCATACGCACCATACCGTGTCCCTCCTAGAGGACCCACGCCTCATGCGTATGCACCCACGTCTCTAACCCGTACGCACCCGTGAAACCACGAGGATCGGCTATGATACCATTCTGTAACACCCCAGCCACTATGGGCCTTGCAGTCGTTACTCCTGGCAGCTCAATAGGATCACAGACTAGCCCCACAGACCAACACTTTTCTTTTTTGCGCATTTTGTCCTCACTCGTGCGCACCCGGGAAGACTTCCCGGTCGGCCACCCATCCATAAATTGCTCCGGGCCAAGCACGCTTAACCTCGGAGTTCTTTGCAGGTGGGCTCCCGAAAAAGAAGGTATACCTTGGTGGTATGAGTTATTCTATCAATCCTATTAAGCCTTGATCTAGGATGTCACAACAACGATGCCCTCCACTGAAATAATGTGACCAAGAAATGGTACTTGGCTCATCGAAAACTCACACTTGCTAAATTTTGAGCTTGTGATCTCGCAATCGTTGGAGCACAATATGCAAGTGTTTGGCATGTTCTTGCTCCGATTTAGAATAAACCAGAATGTCATCGATGAAGACCACGACAAACTTGTCCAAGTCCAACACGAACAGTGAATTCACCAAATACATGAAGTGAGCCGGCGTGTTGGTAAGTCTGAACGACATGACGAGATATTTATAAGGCCCATATCTCGTCGAGAATGCCGTCTTCGGTATATCCTCCGATCGGATTTTTATTTGATGGTATCCGGACCGAAGATCCATCTTTGAGAATACTTTAGCACCCACTAGTTGATCAAATAAAATATCGATGCGCGGTAGTGGATACTTGTTCTTTATCGTCACGGTGTTGTGTAAGACCTATATGTGCTGAATACATTGGCTTGTAGTGAATACACTTGGCTTTGATGATAAAAGTTTTAATATCACCAAAACACCTTTTTATCAAGGTCCGACTCTAGCTCCGAGCTATAGCAAGGTCCGACCATAGGTCCAACTTGTTTGGGTAGCTCCGACTACGTTAGATGCTAGGTCTGGCTTCTTGGTAAGGTCTGACTAGCTTTGGTTAGCTCCAGTGAGTTTTATCTTTAGCTCCGACATGTCTTTATAGCTCCGACATGTCTTTGATAGCTCCGGCATATATTTGATAGCTCCGGCATGCTTTTGCTAAGCTCCGAGTTGATTTTTCTAGCTCCGGCTTTTGGGTTTACTAGTTCCGACTAGTTCTAGTTAGCTCCGGCACTAGGTCCTGCTAGTTTTGTAAGCTCCGGCAGGAGCTTGGTTGTACTAGTTTTGGTAAGCTCCGGCGCTAGGTTCTACTAGCTTTTGTTAGCTCCGGCTCAAGGTCCGGGTTGCTCTGGCAAGGTCCGAAACTTGACCGCAGTGCTTCTGCTTTTCATTTGCAATGTTTCGTACTTGCTTTACATTGTTGGAAAGATTGCTTAGTATTCATTTACTAAGTTTTTGGTGCGTTTTGGATGATATGGATGATATCGTTTTACTATGGTTTTGCAACATGCTTATGTGAGGTTCTCACGTAAGGTGTTGTGTTCAGAACTAACTTGAGTCAAGTCGAGGACTTGGGCTCGTATGGATTGGTTGTTTATTCATGTGCAGGTGTTGCTTGAGTTCAAGTCATGGCTGGTGACGGGATCCATTGGACTAGTCTCAGGGAGGAGATGAGGTTCCAACAACCAAGTTCGGGAGGAACTGTGGTTGAGCTGATCAGGAGGTCGCGCAGGATGATTGAATCAAGGGCAGTGCATATGAAGGTTACTGAACATCGAAGGAAGGTGTTTACACGTATGCATGCGGTGCATGATGTGGCAACATGGTTCCGAAGATGGTTTATGGATGGGAAGATCTGGTTGGAAGGATCGGATCGTACCGGTTGATAACTTTGGCTGCGGCGGAGTCGGTTATGACTCGGTATGGAAAGTATCGAGTTGGTTATGTTAGGATTTCGTGTGTGTCACGAATTTGAGTTGTTTAGGAATGTGAGATACGTTCCTAAGGTGTTTGGAAGTCTTAAGATTGCTTCTATCTGCATATAGAAGAATCTTGAGCAGTTATAGAAAGTTACGATTCGTGATCTGAGTAGGATTGGAGTCCTAGTTGATATTGGGTTGGCCTAAGGGCTGGTTATATAAGCAAGGGAGCCCAGATCTCGTGGTAGAAGACTTTGGGGCTGTTCCTCTTGTCTTCTATTGAATAAAATTCGTAGTTTGAAGGAACTTTTGTGCCTTGTTCGTCCGACTTGTTCCAGACAAGTTTTACTCGTCGAGTTTCTGGACAGCACTACCTTTCGTTGGTGGTTTTATTATAACTCGAGTTTTACAGATCCAATTGACGTGATTCTTTTTGGGTTGTCTTCAAAACTTGATCATCTATCATATGTCAAAATTTCACGGTCATTGGATTTGTGGTTTCTGATTTACACGAGTTTCTTTGCAGCATTCCAGAACTGTTCTTCCTCGGGTAGGGCAGTTTAACCTGTGTTTGATCTTTCGATCATAGCTTGAGTTTTTCTCGACGGATTTGAGTGATTCTTTTTGTGTTGTCTTCGTGACTTGATTCTCTCTGATATGGTGAAACACGTTTAGATTAGTCTCACACAAGATTTCTTTAATAGATCGTTTTTCTTCCGAAAGGGTTTGGGGTTTAATTGTTTCCGCAGCGTAAGATTTTTAAATCTACCATTCACCCCCCTCTGGTAGCTTTTCACGTGCTCTTCGATCCTATAATTGGTATCAGAGCCACGGTGCTCTAATCTTTGAGATTTGCACGTGTTTTTGACTAACCATCATAGAGAAGTACTCTGCCAAACCTTATGTGTTTGCTGGTATTGATTTTCAAGTTTGGAAGGCACGCATGGAGGCTTTTATCCAGACACAAGGCTTTGCAATATGGGAAAAGGTGTATAAGCCTTATGAAGTGCCACCTAATGATCAAGTCACGGCCACAAACCTACGAGACGTCGACAACAACGACAAAGCCCGAAACTTGATCATCCAAGGACTCACTCAAAGCGACTTTGATCGTGTCGCGCACCTCCGATTAGCATACGATGTTTGGAGAGCTCTCTATGATTATCATGAAGGCTCCAACACAATCAAGGAGGTAAAACAAGATATGTTCAAAAAGGAATATATGCGCTTTGAGATGCAACCAGGTGAGTCTATCGATGACCTCTTTGCTCGTTTCAATAAAATTCTCAGCAACTTACGTAGTGTCAATGTTAATTTTTCTGATGCTGAGAATGCTAGGCAACTTTTTAGTGCATTAGACATGTCAATTTGGGAGATGAAAGTAACATCTATTCGTGAATCAACTGTCATGAGTTCTCTTACATTAGATGTACTTTATTCTAAACTAAAAAATCATGAAATTGACATCCTAGCACGTAAGAACCCAAACAAGTCTATTGCATTTGTCTCACAACGTGATATGTCTAGCTCCGGCCAATCATCATCCTGCAATACTCTTGCTTTGTTGTCCTCACTAACCCTGGAGCAGATCGAAGAATTTCCAGAAGAGGAGTTGGCACTCATCTCTACTAGATTCTCAAAAGCATTGCAAAATGTGAGAACTAGAAGGAGAGGAAGCTACGGACCTCCACGCTGTTTTGAATGTGGTAAAATAGGACACTTTCGTATAGAATGCCCTAAACTTTCAGGTCCGACCACCCGGGAAGAAAAACAAAGCAAGGTCTGGACCTCCTCTGGAAATTGCAACAAGAAGAAAGGTACCATAGGATGCAAGATGATCAACAGTTTCATCACCGTGCTTCAAGAGTTCAGTTAAAGTGACGTGGACATTGAAAGTGATGAAGATGATGACGATCTGGCCAACTTATGTTTCATGGCGGGCAAAACAAGATCAAGATCAAGTCAGGAGGATGCAGAACACAACAATGAAGACGATGAGGTATGTTCTACCTGCAATGAAATGTGTGATTCTATTTCTCGTGCAACTATTATTGTCAAGAAAAAGGACAAAAAGCTTAGGGATAAGGCTTCTAAAATTGAATCACTAGAATATGAAATTAACCGTTTAAAAACTTTGATACCTAGTGATGATGCATGTCCCTCATGTGACTTACTCTATGAACAATTGTCCACATTAAGAAGTGCACACTCCTCCACTCTAGATAAACTTGAGTTACAAATTGAAAAGAACAAAGAGCTTGCTACAATTAATGATAAAAACTTGAAAGATGCTAGCTGTTCTACAATTGATTTGCATTGTTTTGCATGTGAAAATCTTGATAAGAAACTAAAAGATGCAATGAATGAAATTTCCATTCTGAACAATGCTTTACGTTCTCATGAAGTTAAATTTTGTTCCAATTGCAAACTAAAAGGAAAAACTTCATGTGAAAATTGCCTTGATCTGTCTAATAAACTTGATGACATGCATAGGACATTAGATCGGTTTTGTAATGGGAATAAGAACCTAAACTTGCTAATGAATTCTTCCAAGTTTTGCAATAATAAAACTGGTTTATGTTTTGATTCTCATGCTCATGCTAAGGCACATCCACCTAAAATTGTAAAGTCATTAGGAAGTGGTTTGGTTCAAACAGTTCCTAAACAAAAAGAAGTGGTTTTAAAATCTGCAGGAGTGTTGTCTCATTCGGTATCAAATAAAAATGTTGATTGCTCATCTAGACATGAACACAAAGTTAAATTTCATTGTACCTACTGTGGTAGAGATGGTCATGTCATAAATTTTTGTTATAGACTAGCTAAACAACAGAAAAAGGAAAGGATGATTGCTAGATCTTATAACTTTCATGCAATTAGAAAAACACAACCTGCTTTAATGAGTCAGGAATTTGAAAAGGTAGCTTCCGGAACTTTTGGCAAGAAATCTACAAAGGCAGCTCCGGTAGTTCTGATATCTCCGAGAGCTCCTGGATCTTCTGTTATTCCCTCCAAAGCTTTAGTTTTTGCCTCCGGACCTTCTGCTTTTACCTCCAGAGCTACTGGTTTTCACTCTAAACAAGTAACAACTTCTAAATCAATTGTTAAGAACAGAAAACCTCAATCTTTGACTCATAAACCTGCTATTTTATCTCAGCTTTCGCGTGTTTTTCCTGCTGCACATCGTGTGACTCAGTACTGGATACCTAAATGCCTTTTGACTAACCCCAGTATTGAGTCATCGACGTATTGTGCTTCTATGTAGGTTACACGTTTGAGGAAGGAGAACATTTGGATTGTGGATTCAGGTTGCTCACGCCACATGACCGGTAACAAAGATTGGTTCTCCTCCCTCTCTTTTCTGTCACGTGTAGAAAATGTTACTTTTGTCGATAATTCCTCAACTCCTATAATTGCTAAGGGTTCGGTTAGAATAAATGATCACTACACTTTGAAGGATGTGGCACTTCTCAAAAATTTGAAATACAACTTGCTTTCTGTTGCACAATTGCTAGATGAAAATCTAGAAATTATTTTCAATAAAAACTGCTGCAAAGTTGTAGGTTGAAATAAGTGAGCTTATTTTTAACATGTCTATGTTTGGAAGAGTTTTTAAAGCCGATTTTGATATGTCTTCCTCTAAGCATAGGTGTCTAGTTGCTAATGATTCAAAGGACTTATATTTTTGGCATCGTAGACTTGGTCACGTAGGCTTTGATCACCTAACGCGTATTAGTGCTCTTGATTTCATACGTGGGCTACCTAAGCTTAAAGGGGACAAAGAAATTGTGTGCTCTTCTTGTAGACATGCTAAGATGGTTTCAGGTTCACATACCCCTCTCACAATGATCATGACAACTGAACCATGTCAACTTTTGCATCTTGACACCGTAGGACCTTCACGTGTTCGATCCTTCAGAGGTAAATGGTATGTTCTTGTTATTGTTGATGATTATTCTAGATACTCTTGGGTATACTTTATGGCGTCTAAGAATGAAGTTTTTAGTCACTTTAGAACTTTATTTCTTAGATTATCAATTGATCACCCAGGATCATTAAAAGCAATTAGAAGTGATAATGGAACTGCATTTAAAAATCAATATTTTGATCACTTTTGTGCTGAAAATAGAATAGATCATCAGTTCTCTTCACCATATGTACCTCAACAAAACGGTGTTGTAGAAAGAAAGAACAGAACCTTAGTTGAGATGGCTAGGACTATGCTTGATGAATATCAAACTCCTAGGAAATTTTGGGCTGATGCGTTAGCAACCGCTTCTTATGTCTCAAATCGTGTTTTCTTGCGTGCTAAGCTAGGTAAAACACCATATGAGCTCCGGTTTGGACATAGGCCTAGTGTTACACACTTTCGGGTCTTTGGATGCAAATGCTTTGTTAAGAAACATGGTAACCTTGATAAATTTGAACCTAGATCCATTGATGGCATGTTTCTTGGTTATCCATCTCATACTAGAGGCTACCGTGTGCTTTTATTTGACACTAACAAAATTGTGGAGACTTGTGAAGTGTCTTTTGATGAAGCTAGCCCAGGTACTAGCTCCGGTGTTGCAGGACCAGATCCGTATCCTCAGGGGGAGGGTATTTTCGAAGATGAAGAAGAGCCGGTGATACTGCCTGGTAGTTCCGAAGTTGACACGTGTCCAGCTCCGGACATTGAACAAGCTCCGACTATCACCTCTGCTGGTCCTGATCGTCCACAAGTCACAAGCTCATCAATCTACGATGAACCTAATGAAGAAGAAGGTTGTGAGACATCTGTTCCCCTACATCTTTACAAAGATCATCCCCCACAACAGATGATTGGAAGCTTGCACGAACGAGTAACACGGTCCATGTTTTGCGATCCAAACTCTCATGCTCATTCTACTTTTGTTGCTTCTTTTGAACCCAAAGATATATCACACGCACTCACTAATGAATCTTGGATTATTGCCATGCAAGAAGAGTTAGAAAATTTTGAAAGAAATAATGTTTGGAAACTTGTACCTCCACCTCAAGGTCACACTTTAATTGGAACTAAATGGGTATATAAAAATAAATAAAGTGAGGATGGGGTTGTGGTTAGGAATAAGGCTAGGTTGGTTGCTCAAGGTTTCACTCAAGTTGAAGGTCTAGATTTTGATGAAACTTTTGCTCCTGTCGCTAGATTAGAAGCCATAAGAATTTTGTTAGCTTTTCCAGCATCTAAAGGTTTTAAGCTATTCCAAATGGATGTTAAAAGTGCTTTTCTTAATGGCTACATAGATGAGGAGGTTTATGTCAAACAACCACCAGGTTTTGAAAATCTAGATTTTTCTAATCATGTTTACAAACTGTCCAAAGCCTTATACGGTCTCAAACAAGCCCCTAGAGCATGGTATGATAGGTTAAAAACATTCTTACTTGGAAAGGGGTTTACCATGGGCAAGGTTGATAAAACTCTTTTTGTGCTTAAGCATGGCAATGACTCATTATTCGTTCAAGTGTATGTGGATGATATTATCTTTGGTTGTGCTTCTCATGATCTTGTGTCCAAGTTTTCAGCAATGATGAGTTCTGAATTTGAAATGAGTATGATGGGTGAACTCACTTACTTTTTGGGGCTGCAAATCAAGCAAACCAAGGAGGGTACCTTTGTGCATCAAACGAAGTATACCAAAGACCTCCTAAGGCGCTTCAACATGGACAAAAGCAAGCCTCTCCGGACACCAATGGGAACAGCAACAACACTTGAACTTGATGAAGATTGTGAATCCGTGGATCAAAAATAATATAGAAGCATGATCGGATCACTTTTGTACCTCACGACATCAAGACCGGACATACAATTCAGCGTATGTCTTTGTGCACGGTTTCAAGCTTCCCCACGTGTTTCACATCGTCAAGCCGTCAACAGGATTCTCAGGTACTTACATGGAACCCAAGAATTTGGCATTTTTCTTCCTTCTTCCTCAACCGTTACTTTCAAAACTTTTTCGGATGCTGATTTTGGGGGTTGTAGGATTGATAGGAAAAGTACTTCTGGTGCTTGTCATTTTCTTGGTAATTCTCTTGTTGCTTGGTCCTCTAGAAAACAAAATTCAGTTGCACAATCCACAACCGAATCTGAATATGTAGCTGTTGCTAGTGCTTGCTCACAAACTCTTTGGATTGTTCAAACACTTAAGGAATATGGGGTTGATCTAGATAGTGTTCCACTGTTTTGTGATAACACTAGTGCTATTTGCATTGCCAAAAACCCTGTGCAACATTCTAGAACTAAGCACATTGATATTAGGTATCACTTTCTCCGAGAGAATGTTGAAAAAGGAAACATTGTGCTTCACCATGTAGATACCGAACATCAATTGGCTTACATTTTTACAAAACCTTTGGATTTCACTCGTTTTTGTTTCATTCGTAGTGAAATAGGGGTTATGCATCCTCATGGCTTAAATTGAGGGGGAGTTTTTTGAAACTTGGGAAGTCTATGTGTGAATCTGAAATTAAAATAATATGAGCATAGTATTTCATACATATATGACTCTGTGATTCCTTTTACACGCTGAAAGTTCTTACTACATTACTCGTGTTATACATTTTGTAGTTTTTGCCATGTCTAGTAATTGGAATAATTACTTACACTAAATCTGGTCATGATCGAACTTTCTTGCTGTTTTGAACTTGTTGCATGCTCACAAATGCTTTTAATCATTAAGAATTTATCAAGTAATCAACTCACATGTTGAGTTTTTATGAACAAATATAAATTGAGAAAAGATCAAGAGAATATGCTTGCATCGCACTTCTTCTTTTGAGATGGCTTGTCATTGCACTGAGATATGAACTTGGAAGAAGTTGTGTATGACTAAAACCATGTCTTTAAGCTTCTGATTGTCAAATGACATAGGCTTGACTTGGTTTGTTAGAATAAGGCAGATGCGCATATAATCTCTTGCAAATATCATATGATCTAAATTTATGCTTTAAAAAATAATAAAATACAGCAACAAGTGTCATGCTTTCAGGTATTGAAATAGTTAAGCTTGTGAGATCATGACTTGCTTAAATTGAAAATTACATTTGATCTCTAGCATGGCTTACACTACTTTATGTATTTCATTGATGTGATAATGTAAGGTACTTAATAGTATGACTTGGATGAGCTTTGTGTATATGTATATGTTATAATATGCTCATAACAACTAAAGTTGGAGAGATATTTTGTTTATATGCTCATGACTTGCTGAATACATTGTCAAAGGGGGAGAGATAAGCATGATGAGAAAGAGAATATGTGCATAAGGAGAGATAATAAAGGGGGAGAGATAATATGGGATAATTTTTCTTCTCATTTTACTTTTGATTTACAAAGGGGGAGAAATTGCTTTCAAAACTTTTATGTGAATAAGCCAATGTTCGGATTTTAAATGGTGTTGCCAATGCATTCATCAAGGGGGAGATTGTAAGACCTATACGTGCTGAATACATTGGCTTGTAGTGAATACACTTGGCTTTGATGATAAAAGTTTTAATATCATCAAAACACCTTTTTATCAAGGTCCGACTCTAGCTCCGAGCTATAGCAAGGTCCGACCATAGGTCCGACTTGTTTGGGTAGCTCCAACTACGTTAGATGCTAGGTCCGGCTTCTTGGTAAGGTACGACTAGCTTTGGTTAGCTCCGGTGAGTTTTATCTTTAGCTCCGGCATGTCTTTATTAGCTCCAACATGTCTTTGATAGCTCCGACATATATTTGATAGCTCCGGCATGCTTTTTCTAAGCTCCGAGTTGATTTTTCTAGCTCCGGCTTTTGGGTTTACTAGTTCCGACTAGTTCTGGTTAGCTTCAGCGCTAGGTCCTGCTAGTTTTGTAAGCTCTGGCGGGAGCTTGGTTGTACTAGTTTTAGTAAGCTCCGGCACTAGGTTCTACTAGCTTTTGTTAGCTCCGGCTCAAGGTCCGGGTTGCTCTGGCAAGGTCCGAAACTTGACCGCAGTGCTTCTGCTTTTCATTTGCAATGTTTCGTACTTGCTTTACATTGTTGGAAAGATTGCTTAGTATTCATTTACTAAGTTTTTGGTGCGTTTTGGATGATATGGCTGATATCGTTTTACTATAGTTTTGCAACATGCTTATGTGAGGTTCTCACGTAAGGTTTTGTGTTCGGAACTAACTTGAGTCAAGTCGAGAACTTGGGCTCGTATGGATTGGTTGTTTATTCATGTGCAGGTGTTGCTTGAGTTCAAGTCATGGCTGGTGACGGGATCCATTGGACTAGTCTCAGGGAGGAGATGAGGTTCCAACAACCAAGTTCGGGAGGAACTGTGGTTGAGCTGATCAGGAGGTCGCGCAGGATGATTGAATCAAGGGCAGTGCATATGAAGGTTACTGAACGTCGAAGGAAGGTGTTTTCACGTATGCATGCGGTGCATGATGTGGCAACATGGTTCCGAAGATGGTTTATGGATGGGAAGATCTGGTTGGAAGGATCGGATCGTACCGGTTGATGACTTTGGCTGCGGCGGAGTCGGTTATGGCTCGGTATGGAAAGTATCAAGTTGGTTATGTTAGGATTTCGTGTGCGTCACGAATTTGAGTTGTTTAGGAATGTGGGATACATTCCTAAGGTGTTTGTAAGTCTTAAGATTGCTTCTATCTGCGTATAGAAGAATCTTGAGCAGTTATGGAAAGTTACGATTCGTGATCTGAGTAGGATTGGAGTCCTAGTTGATATTGGGTTGGCCTAAGGGCTGGTTATATAAGCAAGGGAGCCCAGAGCTCGTGGTAGACGACTTTGGGGATGTTCCTCTTGTGTTCTATTGAATAAAATTCGTAGTTTGAAGGAACTTTTGTGCCTTGTTCGTCCGACTTGTTCCAGACAAGTTTTACTCGTCGAGTTTTTGGACAGCACTACCTTTCATCGGTGGTTTTATCATAACTCGAGTTTTACAGATCCAATTGACGTGATTCTTTTTGGGTTGTATTCAAAACTTTATTATCTATCATATGCCAAAATTTCACGGTCATTGGATTTGTGGTTTCTGATCTACACGAGTTTCTTTGCAGGATTCCAGAACTGTTCTTCCTCGGGTAGGGCAGTTTAACCTGTGTTTGATCTTTCGATCATAACTTGAGTTTTTCTCGATGGATTTGAGTGATTATTTTTGTGTTGTCTTCGTGACTTGATTCTCTCTGATATCTATCAGTTTTGTCACGGTGAAACACGTTTAGATTAGTCTCACACACGATTTCTTTAACCGATCGTTTTTCTTCCGAAAGGGTTTGTTGTTTAATTGTTTCTGCTGCGTAAGATTTTTAAATCTACCATTCACCCCCCTCTAGTAGCTTTTCACGTGCTCTTCGATCCTACATGTTGGGCGGACGATAGTCCACCCATAGACGTAACGTCTTGTCCTTCTTCTTCACAAATAATGCGGTGCAGCCTCAAGGTGATGAACTTGGGCGTATGAGACCTTTGTCCAACAGGTCTGAATGTAACCTAGAGGGGGGGGGGGGGTGAATAGGTTTTTTGAACTTCTAGTCAGAATCTGAAACACTTAGAAAACTGATCAAACACAGATAAATAGGACTAGTCCAATGGGGTGCGGACTAGTCCAATGTGTGCGGACTAGATTGATCAAGTTAGATCGATGATTTCGATCCAGGTACTCTATGCAGCGGAAATTGAATTACAAATAGAGTGTATTGTTTCAACGGAACTAGATGTAGCATAAGTTAACTTTATTTTCAAAGTTTTAACGTAAATTAAACTAGATTGAGCAAACCCTAGATTTCAATGAATATTAAGAATGAGAACAAAGGACACAATGATTTTTATCCCGTAATTCGATTCCACGGAGGAAATCTACATCCACATTGAGGAGCCCACGAAAGGACTGGGTCTTCACCAACCCTACCCTCGTCGAATCGCCACGGAGGCCGATTCTCTTCCACTAATCACACATGGGTAATAATAACCGTTTTCAAGGGGCCTTCTCACAAGTTGAGGGCTCCCCAAGATTTACAATTCAAACACCACCAAACACACTCGAAAAGTATGTAATGAAACAATGAGAGTGTGTGAGAGAAACAAATCCAAGAGCTCAAGTCGTGAAGAATGTGTCTCTCTTTGATCTATGGTTAATCCTCAAGGATTAGATCTTTCTTGCGTTGGATTATGTGGAGAGACGTGTTTTCTAGGCTCTTGGAAGGTGTGACAGCGCAGGGGTCGAGAGAGTTCATAGTTGGGTCGTGCACCTCTATTTATACTAGGGTTTCCAAAGGTTACCGTTAGGGTTTACAAAGATCGGACTAGTCCGTGGTGGACTCCGAACTAGTCCGGTGTGCGGCGTGTGGAAAACCCTAAGTGTCCTGAAATATCGGACTTGTCCTGCCCTGGGCGGACTAGTCCGTTTTTGTCTGTGGAGATGATCGGACTAGTCTGACACATATCGGACTAGTCCGGCATGGTGAATTCCTTAGTGAATTGAGGACACGTCCGCACTTGGGGGACTTGTACGATTTTAGTTAGAGAGGTTATTGGACTAGTCCGAACAATATCGGACTAGTCCGGTGTCGTGGAAATTTGAGGGGGTAAGGACAAGTTTGAAATTGGGAGGGACTTGTCTGATGTTGGTCAGTGGGATTTTGGACTAGTCTGTGGAATATCAGACTTGTCCGATATTGATCAGAAGGATTATCGGACTAGTCCGAACTTTATCGGGCTAGTCCAGTGTGGACAAGTCCGCACTGGGAGGACTTGTCCGATCCTGGACAGTGAGGTTATCGGACTAGTCTGGGGTACTTCGGACTAGTCCGGTCCTGTGTGAATTTGTGCAGTGAGAGTGTTTTCTTTTGCTTGAGCTCTTGGGGTGTGTTTCTCCAACACACTCCATACACAAAGATTATTCTATTTATCCATTGAGCTCTTTTCAACTTGATTCATCACTCTCCTTTCTTTTTGCGCTTACTTCATAATTTCGTCAAAAACCTGCGCTCATCTCAAGAATTTTGGTTAGGATCTCATTTGTTTGTCATAAATGAACCAAAACCCACAAGGGGTGCCTAGATGCACTTTCAATCTCTCCCTTTTTTGGTGATTGATGACAACCAATTGAGATTTCACAAATATGATTAAAAATCCAGATTTTCATGAAGTGTGCACATATGAGCTTGGAACAAATTAAGCAATGAAAGCACAAGACATATGCCCACTCTTTATGGTGGGTGCAAAACTACGTGTGTGTGAGCAATAATTGTGATGAGAATGAGATAATTGACATAATCATTCTACATTAAGCATATGTGTCAATTCCAAATCACAAGCACAAATTATATCAAATTGTCATCACAAACTTCATAAACATGACATAGAACCATAATAAGAGCATAATAGCAGTTTACAACCCAAAAGCATAATAAGGATCAGTTTTACAACCCAAAAGCATAATAAGGATCAGTTTTACAACCCAAAAGCATGACATAAATCACAAAATGCAAATGGAGCTCTCGTCTCGCAAACTACAGTTAGGCCTAGTGACTCCCCCTCAATCTCTCCCCCTTTGGCATGAAGGCACCAAAAAGAAGGAGAGTAGGGATCTAGAGGCTGTTGAGTCACTCCTCGCTGTCGGTCCGCTCATCGTCTTCATCTTCAGGGTGCGGAGGAGGAGGAGGATGAGAACCACTTGCAGCGCCCCCAATGCCAAAATAGGCAAGTTGAGAATGTGAAAGAGGTGGAAGCTCCGAGAAGTCAGAGGGAGAGTCCTCGGAGATGATAGGAGATCCAATGGGCTCAATTTCCAGCTTCTGACAAATATGCTTGACATTTTCCTTGACATACTTCATCTCTGCCTTCCTTGCCTTGTTCAACTTATGGAGCTTCACTTCAGCCTTTTTGCAAGAGCCAAAGATGGTAGCCAAGTACTTCAAGATACCACTTGAGGACCCTTTTTGAGGAGGGGCCCTAATAGCGGGAACAGTCCTGACATCTCCTTGAGCTCTCCTCGGAGCCTCTTCACTGGACACTGGAGATGGAGCAGCTGGGAGAGTAGCTTGGTTAGGCTTCTGAGGCCTCAGGGGAGTGTGCTCCACATCCTTCACGAACTCAATTCCTGTGACTTTCTCAGTCATGAACATGAGATAGGGCGTATAACCACAAGAACAGTTCGGTGTGAAGGAGATATTAACCATGTCATTCCAAATATAGTCGAAGACATAAAACTTGCGGTTCTTGCTTATCACCTTCATTAGTGTCCTTAGGTAGCCTTGGACACTTTCTGCATCTCCATCTTTTGGAGCTATGGTCTTCCTCAACACCCTATTGAGAACCATGAAGAAAGGCTTCATGTTCTTGGTCAATGGAGGGTTGAACTTCAGGCGGGTGTCATATAGAAACTCCATCTTGTCCTTCTCCACGACGCCAATGTTGTGAATGATGAGCTCGTTGCTACTAGTGTCCCCAAGATGCAGCAGTCTTGCAAACTCATCATAAGTCACGGTGTACTTGGATCCGTGAGTCATCCAAGTCACCCACTCCTCTTCATCACTAGCAAAATAGCATGTAGCATGAAACTGAGCAATAACTTCATCATTCCAGTTGTATTTGAAGGCAAGCAAATCCTTGAGGTCATGTCTCTCCACAGCCTCTATCACCTCATCAAAAGCTGGACAACTCTTCCTCTCAAAGTGACTCCAGTCAATCCATTGACTCTTGACCACTGGAGTCTTCATCCGCTTGTACACAGAATTGTAGTAATCCACGTGGAAGTTGCTCCAAAACCTTGCATTCGCAGCCTTCCTGGAACTGTTGTAACAGTCAATGCCCCTGAGCTTTGAAGCTATGTCGCTTCCTTTGCTATTAAATCTCTGGTCCCCTGCCTCGGAGATGTAGGATCGAAGATCACGTGAAAAACTACCAGAGGGGGGTGGGGGGTGAATAGTAGATCTAAAAAATCTTACGTAGTGGAAACAAATAAATCCCAACCCCTTCGACAGAAAAATGATCTGTTAAAGAAATCGTGTGTGAGACTAATATTAAACGTGTTTCACCATGACAAAAGTGATAGATATTAGAGATAATCAAGTCACAAAGACGGAACAACAAAAATCACTCAAATCCGTCGAGAGAAACTCAAGTTACGATTCAAAGATCGAACAAAGGTCAATCTGTCCTACCCGAGAAAAGCAGTTCTGGAACACTGCAAAGAAACTTGTGTAGATCAGAAACCACAAATCTAATGACCGTGAAATTTTTATAGATGATAGATAATCAAGTTGTTAAGACAACACAAAAAGAAAATCACATCAATTGGATCTGTAAAACTCGAGTTATGATAAAACCACCAAAGAAAGATAGTGCTGTGCAGAAAACTCGACGAGAAAAACTTGTCTGGAACAAGTCGGACGAACAAGGCACAAAAGTTTCTTTCAACTACGAATTTTATTCAATAGAACACAAGAGGAACAGTGCCAAAGTCGTACACCACGACCTCTAGCCTCCCTTGCTTATATAAGCAGCCCTAAGGCCAACTCAACTCAAACAAGAACTCTAATCCTACTAAAACCATGAATCGAAACTTTCCATAACTACTTAGGACTCTTTTATACACAGATAGAAGCAATATTAAGACTTCCAAACACCTTAGGAACGTATCCCACATTCCTAAAACAACCCAAATTCATGTCCTACACGAAATCCTAACATAACCAACTCAAATCTTTCCATATTTGATTCAAACCCGACTCAACCGCAGCCTGAGTCCATAACCTAGTCGGTTGGACCTTTCCGACCAATTCTTTACGTCCACATCTCTTCATCACGCCTCGGAACCATGTAGCCACGTCCCTACACTCCTTGCATACGTGCAAACATCTTCCAACGACGTCCACCATAACTCCATATGCATTGTTCTCGATTCAAACATGTTGCGCAACCTCCCGATCAACTCAACCACAATTCCTCACGAACTTGGTTGTTGAACCTCATTTTCTCCCTAAGACTAGTTCAATGGATCCTGTCACCAGCCATGTCTTGAACTCAAGCAACACCTACACATGAATAAACAACCAATACTTTCGAGCACAAGTCCTCGACTTGACTCACGTTAGTTCCGAACACAACACCTTACATGAGCACCTCACATAAGCATGTTGCAAACCATAGCAAAATGATATCAACCATAACCACCAAAACACACCAAAAACTTAGTAAAAGAATACCAAGCAATCTTTTCATCAATATAAAGCAAGTATGAATCAATTAAAAGTAAAAGCAGAACCATCACAAACTAGCTCCATACCTTGCCAAAACTAACCAGACCTTGAGCTGGAGCTTACCAAAGCTAGCAGGACCTAGCACCGGAGCTTACCAAAGCTAGTAGGACCTAGGATCGGAGCTTATCAAAGCTAGCCAGACCTAGCACTGGAGCTTACCAAAGCTAGTTGTACCTAGCGCTGGAGCTAACCAAAACTAGTCGGAACTAGTCAACCCAAAAGTCGGAGTTAGAAAAATATGTCGGAGCTAACCAACATAAGTCGGACCTAGCAAAACATATTGGATCTTAACAACGACATGCAGGAGCTATAAAAGACATGCCGGAGCTAAAGACAAAGCTCACCAGAGCTACCCAAAAACAAGTTGAACCATGACAAAGTAAGTCAGACCTATTGTCGGACCTTGCAGAAGCTCGGAGCTAGAGTCGGACTTTGCTAAAATGGTGTTTTAGTAGAATTTCAGAACTTTTATCAACAAAGCCAATGTATTCACTACAAGCCAATATATTCAGCACACATAGGTCTCACAATCTCCCACTTGATGAATTCATTGGCAACACCACTTAAAATCCGAACATTGGCATGAAAAGTTTTGAGAACAATTTCTCCCTTTTTTTTTGAAAATCAAGTGAGATAGAAATAAATTTACCCCCCTATACATATTTCTCCCTCTTGCATACTTATCTTTAAAAAATTCACCATATTATCTCTCCCCCTTTGACAATGTATTCAACAAGGTTTAAAAGAGAAATTTCAAATGTTAAGAGCATATTATAACATATACATATAAACAAAGCTCATCCAAGTCATACTATCAAGTAACTTACACTATCACATCAATGAGATACATAAAGTAGTGTAAGCCATGCTAGAGATCAAATGTAATTTTCAATTTAAACAAGTCATGATCTCACAAACTTAACTATTTCAAGACCTGAAAGCATGACACTTGTTGCTGCATTTTATTATTTTTCAAAGTTATATGCGCATCTGCCTTATTCTAACCAACCAAGCCAAGCCTATGTCATTTGACAATCAGAAGCTTAAGGACATGGTTTTAGTCATACACAACTTCTTCCAAGTTCATATCTAAGTGCAATGATAAGCCATCTCAAAAGAAGAAGTGCGATGCATGCATATTCTCTTGATCTTTTCTCAACTTATATTTGTTCATAAAAACTCAACATGTGAGTTGATTACTTGATTAATTCTTTATGATGAAAAGCACTTCTGAGCATGCAACAAGTTCAAAACAGCAAGAAAGTTCGACCATGACCAGATTTAGTGTAAGTAATTATTCCAATTATTAGACATGGATAAAACTACAAAATGTATAACACGAGTAATGTAGTAAGAACTTTCAGCATGTAAAAGGAATCACAAAGTCATATATGTATGAAATACTATGCTCATATTCTTTTAATTTCAAATTCACACATAGACTTCTCATGTTTCAAAACTCCCCCTCAATGTAAGCCATGAGGATGCATAACCCCTATTTCACTACGAGTAAAACAAAAACGAGTGAAATCCAAAGGTTTTGTAAAAATGTCAGCCAATTGTTGTTCGGTATCTACATGGTGAAGCTCAATGTTTCCTTTTTCAATATTATCACAGAGAAAGTGATACCTAATGTCAATGTGCTTAGTTCTAGAATGTTGCATAGGATTTTTAGCAATGCAAATGGCACTAGTGTTATTATAAAACAGTGGAACACTATCTAGATCAACCCCATAGTCCTTAAGTGTTTGAACAATCCAAAGAATTTGTGAGCAAGCACTAACAGCAGCTACATATTCAGATTTGGCTGTGGATTGTGTAACTGAATTTTGTTTTCTAGAGGTCCAAGCAACACGTGAATTACCAAGAAAATGACAAGCACCGGAAGTACTTTTCCTATCAATCCTACAACCTCCAAAATCAGCATCGAAAAAAGCTTTCAAAGTAACAGTTGAGGAAGAAGGAAGAAAAATGTCAAATTCTTGAGTTCCATGTAAGTACCTGAGAATCCTTTCGAGGGCTTGACG
This sequence comes from Tuctoria greenei, assembly GCA_036927565.1. Classification (NCBI taxonomy): domain Eukaryota; kingdom Viridiplantae; phylum Streptophyta; class Magnoliopsida; order Poales; family Poaceae; genus Tuctoria; species Tuctoria greenei. The sequence goes on along the minus strand of JAYESD010000006.1, from coordinate 105,005,359 downwards.
ATGTGAAGCACATGGGGAGGCTTGAAACCGTGCACAAAGACATACGCTAAATTGTATGTCCGGTCTTGATGCCGTGAGGTACAAAAGTGATCCGATCATGCTTCTATATTCTTTTTTATCCACGGGTTCACCATCTTCATCAAAGTCAAGTGTTGTTTCTATTCCCATTGGTGTCCGAAGAGGCTTGCTTTTGTCCATGTTGAAGCGCCTTAGGAGGTCTTTTCTATACTTCGTTTGATGCACAAAGGTACCCTCCTTGGTTTGCTTGATCTGCACAAATTTACACATAGATCATCACATCACATTAAGGCCATACCATTCACATCATTCCCTACAAAAACGAGTTAAGCTTAGAACGATTTCTAGCGCGAAACTATATTATGTAATCGCTATAGCAGACACCAAGCGGAATTACATAGATCGCATCTATGAAATCACTATGAAAATCTCATCGGACTGATCAAATCAACCCGGATCCAAACCGTTCAGAATGCCTCAATTTTTAATGTGACCGGTTATTCATTAGTAGATTGCGACTCATGAGCGTGGTCTGTTGGCTCAATCTGTTAGCTATGTACGCGATTAGTCCTGATGGTTATTCCTGCCGGTAGGGATAGGTTGCGCACACAACACAGAAGGAGCACAAACTGACCCTTTAGTCATATACGATCACAATATACTCTAACCAATTCTAAACCCCAAAAACCGTGTGATAAAATTCATCGTGTGAACATGTCTGCAATAGATCCCATCTACTAACAAGATCTAGACAAAACACTACGCAACCTGGCTCTGATACCACTGTTGGGAAATCGGCGGTACGCTACTCTAGCAACTCTACCACATCACTCAGGAAACATGCAAGTACAGAGGTCATGGATCGTTACCACAAGACACACAACACAACAGAACGTAGACGCGCATCAGTGAAGGGGAAGCAGACGATCTCGTTCGTCTCCTCCTCGTCCTCGTCACGGCAGCAGGTAGACGATCATGATCGTCGTCGCCGATCAGCGCAGTAGTAGCAGTAGCGCCTCCACAGAGTCCACACGTACGGGGAGGAACACCGTGCGCCAGTGTGCTAGCACCGCGTGCGCGGCAAGGGTCTCGTCGTGAGGCCTGCGAGGGCTGGCAGCTAGGGCGGTCACGTGGTGGAGTAATTAGCCCCTAACCCTACCCCTCATATTTTTAGGTGTACTAATGGGCTTTTAGGTCGCAGGCCCATTAGTACCCTAATTGTTTATGGATCGAATATCCAACAGGCCTTACCCGAATTGTTATGATTGCCTGTTGGGCATATTACCAACAGACGGTACATGACAGTACACCTATGTCGACCGTCTCTTGACCCCAATAGCCTGGCATTTTGAGGAATCCAAACTGTTGTAGCACTTTCCACAGCATGATCGGGAAGCCCGAACGGTTGGCGCACGTGGAGAACACCCATCCGTCTGGCAACAACGTCACATTCGTCATCTATAAAAGAAGTACTTGAATGAGTGAAATACTCAAATTCAAGAAACTTTGTTGACAAACAGATCATGGATGTGATAATTGAATTATGAAAGTGAATTCAAATTCAAATGCCAAATGAAACATAACACTGGAATTCTGTCTCAGTTTCTGTTCATTTTGACCAGTGTAGAGAAATTTGAAATTTTCATCCCGTGAAAGGCAGATTCAGGACTTGAGTTCAACTACAAAGTTGTATAACACTCAATTATCGCTCCATAATGTATTTATTTGCCTCCATATCATTTCTGTATAAGGAGATATGATTTTTGCAAGTTGACAGTGTTTCTGGAGTTCAACATAAGAGTTTTAGAGGACTCTATAAACTTTCCAACCATGTAGGGTAAATCTTCAGGGGTGAATAATACAGGAGGTTATGCTATTTCAAACTTAGTCAATTTTCTGTCCAGTTCACAATTTGAACCAGGAACTGGGCAATTTAAATTCAAATGAAGTTTTCAAGTTTTACAACTTGAAATATGCCTTGGAGCTGAAAATGAAAATTGTGGAGGACTTCCTCAAGTTCCCAAACCACATGCCCGCTTATCGCAGCGACCACACGATTAATTGTAATTCTGACCATCACACTCCAAAACAGAGATTACAAATTCAAACTTAGTCCTAAGGTGTAATTTTTTTTACTTGTTGTCGAGTCACACCTCTAGCACGGATATCATCGTCAACGTGACTGATGAAACTCGAATGCAATGCCAATACTACGCCCTCACCAAAGAAAATCCTAAGCCGGTATTCCGGCATACGTCTCAACGGTGGTACTAATGACGTTCACTTGCAAACATTTTCAACTCGAGCTACTTAAAGCGTAGTTAGTGTCCTGCAACTACACGCAAATGATAGATCAATCATATGGTGCCATACGGCACAGCCCGCATGGATGATCAATTCACAATAATATATATGAAAGTAAAAATATTTGTCCAGTATCATTCCATACGGGCCACCCCGAGCTAAGCGACATCTCGAGGTACATGACTGGGTTTTCTACCACCCGACGGGGTCCCATGTCTTTGCATAGTGCTGCACCAGTAGGGGGCGCATCGGGTTATGTCCCACATGCGGGGCTCCCACTAACTTTGAAGCACGTTGGGTACCACGTTTCATATGTTCTCAAAAACATGGAAAGTTTCAGAGACTCATATTGACATTTTCGTGCCAAGCCACGGAAACAATCATATGCTACCTCTCGCTTTGTGTGCTTACCGCAATTGATCCGCTTGCGCTGGCGTACCTTACCTCTTACCTGACGTCAGAGCGTCGTTACAGAATATAATAACACATAAGTTAGCTTGCCACCTTAAGTAACTAATACTATAATAGACCTTATTTGGGCATAGTAACTAATCCTCATTCGATTACTTCTAAGTTTTCAAAATAGGCTCTTTTCGAGCGTGCTATTCCCAATGCGGCTCTGATACCAGGCTGTGAGGACCGGATCCGCACATTCCAGGAATTGCAGAGGGTGGTGCCGTGCGATGCGGCACCCAACAACACACACAAAAATAATACGACAAAATACAAAGTTTTATTTATATAAACAGCAGAAGTCTTTTACAATACTTAATATACAACAGAAGATAATATTCATGGCTAAAATCTCAGCCTAGCTATGCAAAAGTGCAGCCGTCCAGCCCGGGGACGCTACACACTTGCAACACACAATTTCACGGCGGCGTGCAGGGCTCCCACTCGGTGGTATACCCCGACAGGGGCATCGCCTCATCTTCGGGCCCTTCCTCATACGTCTCACCTGTAAACAACTTAATATAGAAACCGTGAGCACGAAGGCTCAGCAAGACTTAACCATCTCACCTAAACATGAAACTCTACATGCAGGGATACATAATATAGGAATAGATATATCAGTAAATGACTCGCCTACATGTTGATCCTTATTTTTCAAGTTATTAACAGCAGCTTAAAGCTTCAATAAAAGTAACTTTAGTGATCATATTTTATATCAATCATAGTTGCAAAACAATTATAATTCAATACATCATATTCTCCTGGCTTCTTCAGTATTTACTACGTCACAGCGCAGTGAACAAGAGGTGTTCAAATAACTGCGAGAGACGGTGATTGCAATCAGTAGACACCCGGATAACACGTCACATACACCTATTTCAGAAAGTGGAGCGAATCCACTTCAATATTATGTTGTATGCAGCAACCTTTCAAAGGAAATCCAAATGCCAAACTGGTCCTTCCGTAATGGGTAGAGGTCCCCACACGGAGCATCTCTATGCCCGCCGGTAGATTTACACCTTGCTGCCCTCAACCCACTCTTATAAAATGGTAGGGTAAGACTCGACACCCAAGTTAACCAATTACATCAGTTTCCTGGTTTCCATATAGCCAATATGCATCCGGTACAGTTCAAACTTGTCCAGCAGGGCCGCACACAGATCGGTCCTCAATCGACAGAAGCAGGGCCACACACATGAGACCACGTCTCGCTGCATCCTACCTGTTGCTCGATATCAATTTCATATTCATAACCCATTTTTTGACCAAATCTTTCCCGTGTGATAAAATCCTATCTCGCGAGTAGATTCCAACTACTCGACTTCTACTAGATTCCTCAAAACATTAACATGGCATTTTCTACTCGCCACACTGTAGACCAACCCAATACTCCATGGGATTTGTGGGTCATGCAAGTGGAGTAGCAAGCACCTTAGCCCTAATGCACATAACTCATCCTAGACATAAGTGAAACAAATATAAACTTCAAAATAGCACTTAAAGGTTGTGGGGATCGGGGTCCACACTTTCCAGGAATGTCATTGGGTGGTGCCGTGCGATGCGGCACCCAACAACACACATGTAAAGGAAGTATTACATAAATCATTTGCTAAAATTTACAAAGATGTTCAGTTTACAAATAGTTTATATAAAAATAAACTACAGCGGAAGATAAGATTACAACTCTCGTACTCAAGTCAAATAAGCAAAAGAGAAGCCGTCCAGCCCATGGATGCTCCTCGCTAGCCACGCGGATCAAATAGCAGCGGCAAGGTTTCCCATGAGTATACCGCTCAGAAAATTCCGAGTCTCATCGGAGAACAATAAGCATAAGCATAGAGGTTAGTACCTGCAAAACAACTAATATAGCAACCGTGAGCACGAAGGCTCAACAAGACTTAACCGTCTCACCTAAACATGGAACTCTACATGAGGGTAATGACATAAAAATAGGAGGGCAGATTTGCATAACAGACTCGCCTAAGTGTGGGTCCTTATTTTCAGATTTATTAGCAGCAGCTTTGATGAGGACATCACAACATGGGAGACACACATTGAACTGCAAGGACCAATCACAAGAGCACGAGCACGGTTAATAAATCAGCAGGTGAATTCGTTCCTAACTTCTTTTGCATGTGAGTTTGAGGGGAACAACTACTGTGCAATCTGTTGTTTTGTGCAAGCGTGCAATCTTCAAATCTCAACCGTTCCCTATCTATCCAAGGGTGTTGCACTTTTAGCACTTAAACCCTCCCACCTGGTGCTGCTAACAATATGCAAAAAGAATCCTGAGTGCACTACCCTTAGATTCGTAAGGAACAGTTGAGATACGGAGATTGCACGCTTGCACGAAACAACAGATTGCACAACAGTTGTTCCCGAGTTTGAGAATAGATTGCTATGTGATGATTTAATTGTTATTAGGAATAATGGAGAAGATCAACAAGTGAAGGAAAGAGGCCTTGGGAGCATGGAGAACCAGCTGGGACGTCCACAAGTTGATGGAAACAGTTTACAACTCGGACTCGAGTTCAACTCGGAGTCCAGGAGCAGTCCACCTTAAAATGGACGCCCATGAGGCATACGGACTCCGTTTTCGACGTTCTACATATGCACGGAAAGAGGAGAAGATAAAATTTCCAATGGTTCTGGTCCCACCTCAAAATTCCTACGGAGTCATTGGGAATCGTCGAACAAGTCGAGTCCAGATATCTGTCCGGTGCTGCGCCACCGAATCGGGCCTTTGGGCCTTGTATCCCGTAAGAGTCCATTAGGGACGCGTATAATCGTGTTTTGGTCGAACCCTAGCCTATAAATACTGCATCCGCCAGTCATATTCGGTGGGTTTTGCTTAGATCAATAATATCGCCGTTCTACGGTTTGTGAGACCCCAACTTCGTGATTTCAGATCGTGTCTTCGACGTTCTTGCTCGTGTTCTCGGTTGCACTTGCAGGGATTAGCCTTCTTGGCAAGGTCAAGCGTGTGTAGCACGGTTGATAACCAACGGAGCCATGGTGTAGTGATTTCAGGGATACTCGAACCGCTCGAGTGCCACAAATCATCAACGTCGAGTTCTCCACCCCAATCGACATACCTTTCGGAAGATCGGGCATAAACCTACTCATAAATTGGTATCAGATCTCCAGGTTGCCCATGGGGTATCTTTGTTTTCCTTCCATTAGATCGATTTTGTTTCGTACCTAGAGTCCACATAAAAGCCACAAAAAAATTAGATCGTTTTTACCGCTTCCCAAACTATAGTGCCTGCAGTTTCGTTTTTCAGTTTGCATTGTTGAGTTTGCATTCGTGTGGTTGAGTCTTGTTGTTGGTTTAGCTTTGTGTTTTGGGTCCTAGTTATCGTATTTCGTCCTTGTTTTCTTCCTGTTCGACACCTATTCCACAATCCCTAAATAACAAACCAATCCACCACGTGAAAAGCTACCAGTGGGGGGGTGAATGGTAGATTTAAAAATCTTACGCAGCGAAAACAATTAAACCCCAAACCCTTTCGGCAGAAAAACGATCTGTTAAAGAAATCGTGTGTGAGACTAATCTAAACGTGTTTCACCATGACAAAAGTGATAGATATCTGAGAGAATCAAGTCACGAATACAACACAAAAAGAATCACTCAAATCCGACGAGAAAAACTCAAGTTTGATCGAAAGATCAAACAATGGTCAATCTGTCCTACCCGAGAAAAAATAGTTCTGGAACGATGCAAAGAAACTCATATAGATCATAGACCACAAATCCAATGACCGTGAAATTTTGAAATATGATAGACAATCAAGTTGTTAAGACAACCCAAAAAGGATCACGTCAATTGGATCTGTAAATCTCGAGTTATGATAAAACCACCGACGAAAGGTAGTGCTGTCCAGAAACTCGATGAGTAAAACTTATCTGGAACAAGTCAGACGAACAAGGCACAAAAGTTCCTTCAAACTACGAATTTTATTCAATAGAACACAAGAGGAACAGCCCCAAAGTCGTCTACCACGAGCTCTGGGCTCCCTTGCTTATATAACCAGCCCTTAGGCCAACCCAATATCAACTAGGACTCCAATCCTACTCAGATCACGAATCGTAACTTTCCATAACTGCTCAAGATTCTTCTATACGCAGATAGAAGCAATCTTAAGACTTCCAAACACCTTAGGAACGTATCCCACATTCCTAAACAACTCAAATTCGTGACGCACACGAAATCCTAACATAACCAACTCGATACTTTCCATACCGAGCCATAACCGACTCCGCCGCAGCCAAAGTCATCAACCGGTACGATCCGATCTTTCCAACCAGATCTTCCCATCCATAAACCATCTTCGGAACCATGTTGCCACATCATGCACCGCATGCATACGTGCAAACACCTTCCTTCGACGTTCAGTAACCTTCATATGCACTGCCCTTGATTCAATCATCCTGCGCGACCTCCTGATCAGCTCAACCACAGTTCCTCCCGAACTTGGTTGTTGGAACCTCATCTCCTCCCTGAGACTAGTCCAATGGATCCCGTCACCAGCCATGACTTGAACTCAAGCAACACCTGCACATGAATAAACAACCAATCCATACGAGCCCAAGTCCTCGACTTGACTCAAGTTAGTTCCGAACACAACACCTTATGTGAGCACCTCACATAAGCATGTTGCAAAACCACAAAACGAAATCATCCATATCAACCAAAACGCACCAAAAACTTAGCAAATGAATACTAAGCAATCTTTCCAACAATGTAAAGCAAGTACGAAACATTGCAAATAAAAAGCAGAAGCACTACGGTCAAGTTCCGGACCTTGCCAGAGCAACCCGGACCTTGAGCCGGAGCTAACAAAAGCTAGTAGAACCTAGCGCCGGAGCTTACCAAAACTAGTACAATGAAGTACCTGCCGGAGCTTACCAAAACTAGTAGATCCTAGCACCGGAGCTTACCAAAAACATGTCAGAGCTATCAAAGACATGCCGGAGCTATCAAATATATGCCGGAGCTATCAAAGACATGCCGGAGCTAAAGATAGAGCTCACCAAAGCTAGTCGGACCTTACCAAGAAGTCGGACCTAGCTTCTAACATAGCCGGAGCTACCCAAAACAAGTCGGACCTATGGTCGGACCTTGCTAAAAAGGTGTTTTGGTGATATTTAAAACTTTTATCATCAAAGCCAAGTGTATTCACTACAAGCCAATGTATTCAGCACACATAGGTCTTACAATCTGCCCCTTGATGAATGCATTGGCAACACCATCTAAAATCCGAACATTGGCTTATTCACATAAAAGTTTTGAAGGCAATTTCTCCCCCTTTGTAAATCAAAAGTAAAATGAGAAGAAAATCCAAAAAATTATCCCATATTATTTCTCCCCCTTTATTATCTCTCCTTATGCACATATTCTCTTTCTCTTCATGCTTATCTCTCCCCCTTTGACAATGTATTCAGCAAGTCATGAGCATATAAACAATTTGTCTCTCCCCCTTTAGTTGTTATGAGCATATTATAACATATACATATAAAACAAAGCTCATCCAAGTCATACTATCAAGTACTTTACATTATCACATCAATGAAATACATAAAGTAGTGTAAGCCATGCTAGAGATCATATGTAATTTTCAATTTAAGCAAGTCATGATCTCACAAACTTAACTATTTCAAAATCTGAAAGCATGACACTAGTTGCTGCATTTTATTATTTTTCAAAGCATAAATTTAGATCATATGATATTTGCAAGAGATTATATGCGCATCTGCCTTATTCTAACCAACCAAGCCAAGCCAAGCCTATGTCATTTGACAATCAGAAGCTTAAGGACATGGTTTTAGTCATACACAACTTCTTCCAAGTTCATATCTAAGTGCAATGACAAGCCATCTCAAAAGAAGAAGTGCGATGCAAGCATATTCTCTTGATCTTTTCTCAATTTATATTTGTTCATAAAAACTCAACATGTGAGTTGATTACTTGATAAATTCTTAATGATTAAAAGCATTTGTGAGCATGCAACAAGTTCAAAACAGCAAAAAAGTTCGACCATGACCAGATTTAGTGTAAGTAATTATTCCAATTACTAGACATGGAAAAAACTACAAAATGTAGAACACGAGTAATGTAGTAAGAACTGTTAGCATGTAAAAGGAATCACAGAGTCATATATGTATGAAATACTATGCTCATATTATTTTAATTTCTGATTCTCACATAGACTTCCCAAGTTTCAAAACTCCCCCACAATTTAAGCCATGACGATGCATAACCCCTATTTCACTACGAATGAAACAAAAAAGAGTGAAATCCAAAGGTTTTGTAAACATGTTAGCCAATTGATGTTTGGTATCTACATGGTGAAGCACAATGTTTCCTTTTTCAACGTTATCTCAGAGAAAGTGATACCTAATATCAATGTGCTTAGTTCTAGAATGTTGCACAGGGTTTTTGGCAATGCAAATAGCACTAGTGTTATCACAAAACAGTGGAACACTATCTAGATCAACCCCATAGTCCTTAAGTGTTTGAACAATCCAAAGAATTTGTGAGCAAGCACTAGCAGCAGCTACATATTCAGATTCGGCTGTGGATTGTGCAACTGAATTTTGTTTTCTAGAGGACCAAGCAACAAGAGAATTACCAAGAAAATGACAAGCACCGGAAGTACTTTTCCTATCAATCCTACAACCCCCAAAATCAGCATCCGAAAAAGCTTTCAAAGTAACGGTTGAGGAAGAAGGAAGAAAAATGCCAAATTCTTGAGTTCCATGTAAGTACCTGAGAATCCTTTTGACAGCTTGACGATGTGAAACACGTGGGAAAGCTTGAAACCGTGCACAAAGACATACGCTGAATTGTATGTCCAGTCTTGATGCTGTGAGGTATAAAAGTGATCCGATCATGCTTCTATATTCTTTTTGATCCACGGGTTCACCATCTTCATCAAGTTCAAGTGTTGTTGCTGTTCCCATTGGTGTCTGAAGAGGCTTACTTTTGTCCATGTTGAAGCGCCTTAGGAGGTCTTTGGTATACTTCGTTTGATGCACAAAGGTACCCTCCTTGGTTTGCTTGATTTGCAGCCCCAAAAAGTAAGTGAGTTCACCCATCATACTCATTTCAAATTTGGAACTCATCATTGCTGAAAACTTGGACACAAGATCATGAGAAGCACAACCAAAGATAATATCATCCACATACACTTGAACGAATAATGAGTCATTGCCATGTTTAAGCACAAAAAGAGTTCTATCAACCTTGCCCATGGTAAACCCCTTTTCAAGTAAGAATGTTTTTAACCTATCATACCATGCTCTAGGGGCTTGTTTGAGACCGTATAAGGCTTTGGATAGTTTTTAAACATGATTAGGAAAATCTGGATTTTCAAAACCCGGTGCTTGTTTGACATAAACCTCCTCATCTATGTAGCCATTAAGAAAAGCACTTTTAACATCCATTTGATATAGCTTAAAACCTTTAGAAAAAGCTAACAAAATTCTTATCGCTTGTAATCTAGCGACAGGAGCAAAAGTTTCATCAAAATCTAGACCTTCAACTTGAGTGAAACCTTGAGCAACCATCCTAGCCTTATTCCTAATCACAACCCCATCCTCACTTTGTTTATTTTTATATACCCATTTAGTTCCAATTAAAGTGTGACCTTGAGGTGGAGGTACAAGTTTCCAAACATTATTTCTTTCAAAATTTTTTAACTCTTCTTGCATGGCAATAATCCAAGATTCATTAGTAAGTGCGTGTGATATATCTTTAGGTTCAAAAGAAGCAACAAAAGTAGAATGAGCATGAGAGTTTGGATCAAAAAACCTGGACCGTGTGACTCGTTCGTGCAAGCTTCCAATCATCTGTTGTGGGGGATGATCTTTGTAAAAACGTAGGGGAACAGATGTCTCACAAGCTTCTTCTTCATTAGATTCATCGTAGATTGATGAGCTTGTGACTTGTGGATGATCAGGACCAGCATAGGTGATAGCCGGAGCTTGTTCAATGTCCGGAGCTGGACACGTGTCAACTTCGGAACTACCAGGCAGTATCACCGGCTCTTCTTCATCTTCGAAAATACCCTCCCCCTAAGGATACGGATCTAGTCCTGCAACACCGGAGCTAGCACCTGGGCTAGCTTTATCAAAAGACACTTCACAAGTCTCCGCAATTTTGTTAGTGTCAAGTAAAAGCACACGGTAGCCTCTAGTATGAGATGGATAACCAAGAAACATGCCATCAATGGATCTAGGTTCAAATTTATCAAGATTACCATGTTTCTTAACAAAACATTTGCAACCAAAGACCCGAAAGTGTGTAACACTAGGCCTATGTCCAAACCGAAGCTCATATGGTGTTTCACCTAGCTTAGCACGCAAGAAAACACGATTTGAGACATAACAAGCGTTTGCTAACGCATCAGCCCAAAATTTCCTAGGAGTTTGATATTCATCAAGCATAGTCCTAGCCATCTCAACTAAGGTTCTGTTCTTTCTTTCTACAACATCGTTTTGTTGAGGTACATATGGGGAAGAAAGTTGATGATCTATTCCATTTTCAGCACAAAAGTGATCAAAAGATTGATTTTTAAATTCAGTTCCATTATCACTTCTAATTGCCTTTAAAGATCCTGGGTGATCAATTGATAATCTAAGAAATAAAGTTCTAAAGTGACCAAAAGCTTCATTCTTAGACGCCATAAAGTAAACCCAAGAGTATCTAGAATAATCATCAACAATAACAAGAACATACCATTTACCTCCGAAGGTTTGAACATGTGAAGGTCCTATGGTGTCAAGATGCAAAAGTTGACATGGTTCAGTTGTCATGATCATTGTGAGAGGAGTATGTGAACCTGCAACCATCTTAGCATGTCTACAAGAAGAGCACACAATTTCTTTGTCCCCTTTAAGCTTAGGCAATCCACGTATGCGATCAAGAGCACTAACACGCGTTAGGTGATCAAAGCCTACGTGACCAAGTCTACGATGCCAAAAATATAAGTCCTTTGAATCATAGCAACTAGACACCTATGCTCAGAGCAAGACATATCAAAATCAGCTTTAAAAACTCTTCCAAACCGAGACATGTTAAAAATAAGCTCACTATTTGAACCTACAACTTTGCAGCAGTTTTTATTGAAAATAATTTCTAGATTTTTATCTAGCAATTGTGAAACAGAAAGCAAGTTGTATTTCAAATTTTTGACAAGTGCCACATCCTTCAAAGTGTAGTGATCATTTACTCTAACCGAACCCTTAGCAATTATAGGAGTTGAAGAATTATCGGCAAAAGTAACATTTTCTACACGTGACACAAAAGAGAGGGAGGAGAACCAATCTTTGTTACCGGTCATGTGGCGTGAGCAACCTGAATCCACAATCCAAATGTTCTCCTTCCTCAAACGTGTAACCTACATAAAAGCACAATACGTCGATGACTCAATACTGGGGTTAGTCAAAAGGCATTTAGGTATCCAGTACTGAGTCACACGACGTTCAGTAGGAAAAACACGCGAAAGCTGAGATAAAACAACAGGTTTATGAGTCGAAGTTTGAGGTTTTCTATTCTTAACTCTTTTAGCACACGAACCAGTAGCTCCAGAGGTAAAAGCAGCAGTTCCAAAAGACAAGGCTGAAGCTCCGGAAACAAAAGCTGAAGTTCCGAAGGAAACAACAGAAGGTCCGGGAGCTCTCGGAGCTATCGGAACTATCAGAGCTGCTTTTGCGGATTTCTTACCAGAAGGTACGGAAGCTACCTTTTCAAATTTCTGACTCACTAAAGCAGGTTGTGTTTTTCTAATTGCATGAAAGTTATAAGATCTAGCAATTTTTCTTTCCTTTTTCTGTTGTTTAGCTAGTCTATAACAAAAATCTATGACATGACCATCTCTACCACACAATGTACAATGAAATTTAACTTTGTGTTCATGTCTAGATGAGCAAGCAATATTTTTATTTGAAACCGAATGAGGCACCACTCCTGCAGATTTGAAAACCACTCCTTTTTGTTTAGGAACTGTTTGAATCAAATCACTTCCTAATGACTTTACAATTTTAGGTGGATGTGCCTTAGCATGAGCACGAGAATCAAAACCCAAACCAATTTTATCATTGCAAGACTTGGAAGAATTCAGCAACAATTTTAGGTTCTTATTCCCATTACAAAACCGATCTAATGTCCTATGCATGTTGTCAAGTTTATTGGACAGATCAAGGCAATTTTTACATGAAGTTTTTCCTTTTAGTTTGCAATTGGAACAAAATTTAACTTCATGAGAACGTAATGCATTATTCAATATAGAAATTTCATTCATAGCATCTTGCAGTTTTTTATCAAGATCATCACAACTAGAACAATGCAAATCAATTGTAGAACAGCTAGCATCTTTCAAGTTTTTATCATTAAGTGCAGCAAGCTCTTTGTTCTTTTCAATTTCTAACTCAAGTTTATCAAGTGTGGAGGTGTGTGCACTTCTTAATGAGGACAATTGTTCATATATTAAATCACATGAGGAACATGCATCATCACTAGGAATCAAAGTTTTTAAACGGTTGATTTCAGATTCTAGTGATTCAATTTTAGCAGCACTATCCCTAAGCTTTTTGTCCTTTTTCTTAACAATAACAGTGGCACAAGAAATAGCATCACACATTTCTTCGCAAGTAGGACATACCTCTTCATTGTCGCTGTTGTGTTCTGCCTTCTCTATACCTGATCTTGACTTGCCCGCCATAAAGCACAAGTTTGCTAAATCATCTTCATCTTCATCACTTCCAATGTCCAGATCACTTGAACTGAACTCTTGAAGCGCGGTGATGAAACTGTTGATCATGTTGCGTCCTATGGTACCTTTCTTCTTCTTGTTGGAATTTCCAGAGGAGGTCTGGACCTTGCTTTGTTTTTGTTCTCGGGTGGTCGGACCTGAAAGGTTAGGGCATTCTGTACGAAAGTGTCCTGTTTTACCACATTCAAAACAGCGTTGAGGTCCGGAGCTTCCTCTCCTTCTAGTTCTCACATTTTGCAATGGTTTTGAGAATCTAGTAGAGATGAGTGCCAACTCCTCTTCTGGAAATTCTTCGATCTGCTCCAGGGTTAGTGAGGACAACAAAGCAAGAGTATTGCAAGATGATGATTGGCCGGAGCTAGACATATCACGTTGTGAAACAAATGCAATAGACTTATTTGGGTTCTTACGTGCTAGGATGTTAATTTCATGAGTTTTTAGTTTAGAATAGAGTACATCTAATGTAAGAGAACTCATGACAGTAGATTTACGAATAGATGTGACTTTCATCTCCCAAATTGACATATCTAATGCACTTAGCAATTGCCTAGCATTTTCAGCATCTGAAAAATTAACATTGACACTACGCAAGTTGCTGAGAATTTTATTAAAGTGAGCAAAAAGGTCATCAATAGACTCACCGGGTTGCATCTCAAAGCGCATGTATTCCTTTTTGAACATGTCTTGCCTTACCTCTTTGATCGTGTTGGATCCTTCGTGGTAGTCACAAAGTGTTTTCCACACATCGTATGCAGATCGGAGGTGTGCAACACGGTCGAAGTCGCTTTGAGTTAATCCTTGTATGATCAAGTTCCGAGCCTTGTTGTTGTTGTCGACATCTCTCAGATTTGTAGCTGTAACTTGATCGTTTGATGGCACTTCGTAAGGCTTGTATACCTTCTCCCATATTTCAAAGCCTTGTGCCTGGATGAAAGCCTCCATGCGTGCCTTCCAAACCTGAAAATCAATACCAGCAAACACACAAGGTTTGACAGAGTACTTCTCCATGATGATTAGTCAAAAACACGTGCAAATCACAAAGATTAGAGCACCATGGCTCTGATACCAATTGTAGGATCAAAGAGCACGTGAAAAGCTACCAGAGGTGGGGGGTGAATGGTAGATTTAAAAATCTTACGCAGCAGAAACAATTAAACCCCAAACCCTTTTGGCAGAAAAACGATCTGTTAAAAAAATCGTGTGTGAGACTAATATAAACGTGTTTCACCGTGATAAAAGTGATACATATCAGAGAGAATCAAGTCACAAAGACAACACAAAAAGAATCACTCAAATCCGACGAGAAAAACTCAAGATATGATCAAAAGATCAAACAATGGTCAATCTGTCCTACCCGAGAAAAAACAGTTCTGGAACGATGCAAAGAAACTCGTGTAGATCATAGACCACAAATCCAATGACCGTGAAATTTTGACATATGATAGAAAATCAAGTTGTGAAGACAACCCAGAAAAAATCACGTCAATTGGATCTGTAAAACTCGAGTTATGATAAAACCACCGACGAAAGGTAGTGCTGTCTAGAAACTCGACGAGTAAAACTTGTCTGGAACAAGTCGGACGAACAAGACACAAAAGTTCCTTCAAACTACGAATTTTATTCAATAGTACACAAGAGGAACAGCCCCAAAGTCGTCTACCACGAGCTATGGGCTCCCTTGTTTATATAACCAGCCCTTAGGCCAACCCAATATCAACTAGGACTCCAATCCTACTCAGATCACGAATCGTAACTTTCCATAACTGCTCAAGATTCTTCTATACGCAGATAGAAGCAATATTAAGACTTCCAAACACCTTAGAAACATATCCCACATTCCTAAACAACTCAAATTCGTGACCCACACGAAATCCTAACATAACTAACTCGATACTTTCCATACCGAGCCATAACCGACTCCGCCGCAGCCAAAGTCATCAACCGGTACAATCCGATCCTTCCAACCAGAAATCCCATCTTCGGAACCATGTTGCCACGTCATGCACCGTATGCATACGTGCGAACACCTTCCTTCGATGTTCAGTAACCTTCATATGCATTGCCCTTGATTCAATCATCCTGCGCTACCTCCTGATCAGCTCAACCACAGTTCCTCCCGAACTTGGTTGTTGGAACCTCATCTCCTCCCTGAGACTAGTCCAATGGATCCCGTCACCAGCCATGACTTGAACTCAAGCAACACCTGTACATGAATAAACAACCAATCCATATGAGCCCAAGTCCTCGACTTGACTCAAGTTAGTTCCGAACACAACACCTTATGTGAGCACCTCACATAAGCATGTTGCAAAACCACAAAACGAAATCATCCATATCAACCAAAACGCACCAAAAACTTAGCAAATGAATACTAAGCAATCTTTCCAACAATGTAAAGCAAGTACGAAACATTGCAAATAAAAAGCAGAAGCACTACGGTCAAGTTCCGGACCTTGCCAGAGCAACCCGGACCTTGAGATGGAGCTAACAAAAGCTAGTAGAACCTAGCGCCGGAGCTTACCAAAACTAGTACAATGAAGCACCTGCCGGAGCTTACCAAAACTAGTAGATCCTAGCACTGGAGCTTACCAAAAACATGTCGGAGCTATCAAAGACATGCCGGA
Source organism: Tuctoria greenei (assembly GCA_036927565.1). Taxonomy (NCBI): domain Eukaryota; kingdom Viridiplantae; phylum Streptophyta; class Magnoliopsida; order Poales; family Poaceae; genus Tuctoria; species Tuctoria greenei. The sequence goes on along the minus strand of JAYESD010000006.1, from coordinate 104,989,185 downwards.
GCTATCAAATATATGCCGGAGCTATCAAAGACACGCCGGAGCTAAAGATAAAGCTCACCAAAGCTAGTCGGACCTTACCAAGAAGTCAGACCTAGCTTCTAACATAGCCGGAGCTACCCAAAACAAGTCGGACCTATGGCCGGACCTTGCTAAAAAGGTGTTTTGGTGATATTTAAAACTTTTATTATCAAAGCCAAGTGTATTCACTACAAGCCAATGTATTCAGCACACATAGGTCTTACAGATTGTTTCAGCTTGCTATGTTTGCAGAAAAAGAATTGCAGGGTCGACAACAACAGCAAAAACGCACGAGGAGCAACTTCACGCCGTGTGCATTGACTACACCATCCAAAACAGCACCATCTTCAACCAACCGTGCAGCGACTACACCATCCAATGGCGGCCAATGAACTATACCTGCTACTCCACCTTCTTGCGTACTGGAAGGCAGCAAGGCGACATCATTCAAGCCTTCGTCGTCCACTCCTTCTACAGGTCGTACTTCTGACATTAAGTGTCACCGCTGCTAGGGACTTGGTCATATGATGAGAGATTGCCCGAGCAAACGAGCATACATAGCACGCGACGATGGCGGGTATGATAGTACTTTGGATGTTGAAGATGAATATTCTCTTGCTACTGACTTTACAGATCAAAATGACGAACACACCGAAGAAGAGGTACTTGGTACAGCGGCGATGGAGAACTATAGGAGCATCATTGTGCAGCGTGCCTTGAGCTCCAAAGTGGAGACCGACGACAAGCTACAACGACACAACCTCTTCCACATGTTTCTCGTCGTCAAGGACTGCCGTGTACACACTATAATTGATGGAGGTAGCTGCAATAACTTGGTGAACACGGACATCGTCAAGAAACTTCGTTTGACAACAAGAGCACACCCTCATCCGTACCACATTCAATGGTTCAACAACAGTGGTAAGGTTCGGGTAACACAAACAGCGAGAATACATTTTTCAATTGGTTCATACCATGATTTTGCTGATTTTGATGTTGTTCCTATGGATGCTTGTTCTATTTTATTGGGTCGTCCTTGGGAATTTGATACAGATGCTATTCATCATGGTAAAACCAATAAATATACTCTCATGCATAAGGGAAAGAAAATCACTTTGCTCCCCATGACTCCTGCTGAAATTGTGCATTTTGAGAAGAGTAAAATTCGTGATGGCAAAGCAACAAAATTAGAATTTGAAAAGCAGCAAGTTATTAAGTTAAAATCACCATTGTTGCTCGCAACTAAATCTGAACTTGCTAATTTATTCGATGCTAAGGGGATATTCTATGCTTTAGTTTGCAAAGAATCCATGTTTTCACTTCATGAATTGTCTATTGCATTGCCCCCTGCTGTTGCTAACCTTTTCCAGGAGTTTGAGGATGTGTTTCTCTCCGAGATACCCCCCCTGGTTTACCACCGATGAGATACATTGAACACAAGATCAATTTGATTCCAGGAGCAAGTTTGCCAAATCGTGCAACATACAGGGCGAATCCACAGGAAACTAAGGAAATTCAGCGACAAGTCCAAGATCTTTTGGACCGCGGGTACATTCGAGAAAGCCTTAGCCCTTGTTCCGTTCCTATTCTTTTGGTTCCTAAGAAAGATGGTAGTTGGCGCATGTGTGTTGATTGTCGAGCGATTAATAACATCACTATCGGTGGTTTGGATCCGGCAGATCTCCTGACACTACTAAAGTGTTATAGGAGTTTGAGGTTCGGTGTGGGCGCACGAAGATTCAAGAAGGTGAATTGTAAATGACACAGGAGACACAGAGGTTTACGTGGTTCGGGCCGCCTAAGCGTAATACCCTACTCCACGGATGTGTTGGTGTTGTATTAGCTATATGAGCTTGTGTCGAGCGTCTATGGGATGTGTATATCGCGTATCTGAACGTCTAGAGTCCATCGTCGGCCTGTCCTTTTATAGTACAAGGACAGGTCATTACAAGTTAGCCTGGCCAGACATGTGGTCCCAGCGGTTACTAATATTGATACTCATTCAACACATTTAATTGCCCATAATGACCGGGTAATGGGCTTTGACAGCACCATTACTAGTAATTAAGGTCGTCTGATCGTGTGTCATTAATATGGTATTAATGACACTTAATCGGGTCTTGAAGTTCTTGATTCCTGTTTGAAGATCCGGAGCCGTTGTGGAGTCCTCCGGAGGTTAGAGGCTGAAGATCTGACGGTTGGACACGTGGTAGCTCCGGAGCATACTAGGGGAAACAGGTAGCTCCGGAGCTACCTGACACGTGTCAGTTCCGGAGCTTCTCTCTGTCTGGGGTTAGGTCCAGGGGTGCCATTTTGGTACATAGCCCGGAGCTTCCCCCTTGTAGGCGGTAGCTCCGGTTTGACAGTACACGTGGCAACCCTAGGATTAACTATGTTGGAGAAGCGGGTCCGGTTATGTCTGACATGTGGGCCTCCGAAGGTCTTCAAATTAAATAGATGACTTTCCCTTGAGATCTTTGTAATCTCAAGGGGTGTACGGTTCCCAGGGTACCGACAGTGGCCCCCTGGGCCCACCTCTGGGGAAGACCCCTTGGGTGAAGTTATTCCGCTGGAGGTGGGTCCATCCTCGTGACTTTTGAACTGAATCTTCAAAGGTCTTCGGAAGTGCCATTGGCGAGGGTTTGGAGTTAAATCCCCGCTGTGTGGCGCATCCCGCGTGCGGCAGATGAGATCTTTGGCGTGCAGATCTCACGCAATTGAAGGTCGCTGGTTCCCGATACGAAAACCGTATCGGTTCCGCGCGCCTTGTCAGGCCGCCACCTTCGGGCTTCCCGCCTCATGATGACAACCGTTCGCCTGGGTAAGAACCTCGACTTGATCGTTGGGGTGGTCCCAGGCCCTTTTGTCATCGGCTGGGTGGAATTTTTGAGTGGTATCTTCGACTTCCTTGCGGTTTCCATCCAAGCGTTGCGAGGGCTTACTTAAGAAGGAAAGCGCGCATCGTCTGGAGTTCTTTACGCGTCTCATCTGTTCTTGCGCTCAAACTCCCAACTTGTGCTTCGCTTTTCCTCTCTTGCCTTGCTGTGCTGCGATGGAGTTGGGTCTCCGTGAGAGCCGTTTGAAGACCGACGGCGACCTGAAGAAGGTCCGGACCCTCATGGGATGGTCCTCGGACTTCTTCAACCGCTTGGTCCGCGCCGGGGGAGAGCTCCCATTTGAGAAGGAGTACGCCGGCGAAATGGTGTACTTCTCCTCGTATGCCACGGTGGGGTTGATCCCACCTTTTTCTTCCTTTTTCTTGATGCTGCTAGACTTTTATGGTCTGCAGCTATACCACCTTGGGCCTCACTCCATTCTCCTTGTGTCTATCTTCATCCACTTCTGTGAGATGTGGGTGGGCATCCCCCCTGCATTGAACTCTTCTGGACCTTCTTCACTGTCCATACTACCGGTAGGAGCAATGAGTACCTTGGCTTCTACTACTTCGTGAAGCGCAAGAAGTGCCCATTCAAGTACCTCCGGTCGTTTCCCTCTAGGAAGTGGGATGACTGGAAGAAGGACTGGATAGTCATCCGGATGGAGGAGCACGAGAGGCTGGAGCTGCCCGAAGGCCTCCCCAACATTGACACGACGATCTGGAGTGAAGCTGCGGTGCTGGCGGACGCCTTCAACCTTGTTCTGACCAGGATCTGCCAGTGCGTGGAGGGTGGATTAACCCCTCAGGCGGTGTTTTGGAACTTCCTGGTCAACAGGTGGGCATTGCTGAAGAGGAGAGAAAAACTCGCTTGGGCCCTCAACAGTGTGATGGACGACGATCGGGTCGAGACCGGGCTGAAGTCCAACATGGTGGGGACAACCTTGGAGTTCCACCTCAAGAAGTTCCAGCACGGCATCGACGTCGAGGGTGACGACTTGACTCCACCATCAGCTTTTCTTCCTCTGAACGTGGAAGTTGAGTTCAGTAGGGAGCTCCAGCGAAAGATGCCCGTGCTTGACGACCTTGGTGTCATCGAGAGAAGATCAACTACCAGGGTGGCGATCCCTGGAGTGTCCGAAGATGGCTCTGACCCTGCCCCGAAGCCAAGGGTTGAGATCGTCGGCAAGGGCAAGGAGCCAGCGGATGAACCCTTGAGCCGGAAGAGGAAGCTGCAGCATGCCGACGGAAGGTCCGTCAGGCCTGCCACCTCTGCATCGGCTCCTTCTCCCCAGAGGGGGAGGTCTTCTGCAACCGCGGCGATTGTACCCGCAGTGGGGTCCCCCCGGGGAGCTAGCTCCGGGCATGCGACTCCGGCACCAGGGCCAGTGGAGGCCTCTAGGTCCGGAGGTTCTTCCCAATCGAGGGGAGCCTCGACCAGGGAAGCACCCGTGGCTGCTACGAGTTCCGGGGGGTCATCCGGAGCTTCCACGCCGGCGGCGGCTATGACCAGCCCGGAACGTCCGGGAAAAAGGTTCCGCACAAGCTGGTGCGGAAGTCTCCCAAGGTAATTTTTAATCTTTACCTTGGACAGTTGTTTAGTTGTAGTAACTATTCTTTAAGTTTCTTCATCCATCATCTGCAGCGTTCCCAAGAAGAGGAGTGAGGCTCCACCCTCAGCCACAGCAGCTGAAGCTGTGGGGGTGGGGGCTTCTGCTCCTGTCCCGGTGCCACCCCAAGTGGTGGCTGAAGCCACGATAGCTCCGGCGCCAGCTGTCGTGGTCATGGACCTCGACTCATCCCCAGAGACTCCCGTGGTAGCGCTGGACCGCGGGAGAGAAGATGCGCCAGCGGCACCTGTCTCGGAGGTTGAAGCTCCGGGTCCTGGTGCTGAGATGATGGAAGCTCCGGCTGTTGAGCCAGAGGAAGCAGTAATTCCGGCCTCAGAGCCGGAAATTGCCGAAGCCCCGGCGGTTGAGCCGGAGGTGATTGAAGTCCCGGCGTGCGCGCCGGAAGCTGAGGAAGTTTTGGCAGTTGGGCCGGCTACCTCTGAAGCACTGGCCGCAGTGCCGGTCATTGTTGGAGCTCCAGCCTCAGGGCCGGTTGATGTTGAAGATCTTCCGGCTCCCGAGCCGGTTGTTGCAGAGGCGTCGGAGCTAGAGTCCCCATCGGAGGTGGTGCCCAGGCCGGAGCCAGAAGCGGCCACTGCTCCGGAAGTGACGACATCGGAGGTACCCGCGGCTGAGCCGGAGTGCCCTGGTGAAGTCGCTAGCCCCCTGCCTGAGGGGGTGAACGAAGACCTGGCGGCGGGGCCTTCCTCGATGGCGACTGAGGCCATCCCAGAGGATGGCCCTAATGCCATGGAGACCCAGGGGACCACTCTTGTGGAGTGGGACCCAATTTTTGTATCCAAAAACCCGTTGGAACCAGCGGAGAAGACCCCAGAAGGTCTGGAACCTATCTCGTTCTCACTGTCTATTGACAACTCATGTTCCAGTCTGCGTCAAGTTCAACTAGCCTTCTTCCACGACAGGAAGGCTCTTGAAGAGGAGCGCCAAACCCTTAGGCGGTGGCGTAACCGGCTCTACTTCGAGACCAAGCTGGCGCAGTCGAGGCTAGCGGATGACAAAGAGTGGATCAAGCGGGAGAAGGTCCGCCTGGAATACTGGGGCAAGTTACTGGATGACAGGGAGAGTATGACTCATGCCCTCGACGCTCAATCCCGGGAGATCTACGAGCAGACCAAAGCAGCTAACAGTGCGGCCGATGAATGCCAAGAAAGACTTGAGGCCATTAACACTACACTCATCAAGAACCGGGAGGCACTTGAGGAGAGGGAGAAACGGATCGAAGATGAAGAGCAGAAACTCCTAGAGCTGCGGGACGACGTCCTGAGGAGGGAGGAGGAGCTCACCGAGAAGGTGGCTCTGGCTGACAAGGGCCTAGAGGAGCACGCCAAGAAATTGGAAGAGCACTGCCATGAGGAAGAGGAGAAGGCCTGGGTGCGAGGGCAGGAACTCTACGAGCAAGAGTGTGCCCTTGCTGCCAGGGAGAAGAAGGTGAGGGGCAGGGAGAAAAACCTGGTCGACCGCAGGAACAAGATCCACCTCCGGGAGGAGGAGCTCGGAAAACTCGAAAAGCGGGTTGCTGAAAAGATTCAGCAAAATGCCAAAGAAGTTGAGCACCTCGCTCGCGAGAATTCTGATCTGGTGGCGGCCAGGAGATCCTTGGAAGAAACAAAGGGCTTGAGGACTGCGAACTCCCTACAGATTTGGGAGTTCCTGGGCAAGGCCAACGATGCGCTGACACCGATGGGCTTCAGCCCCGTGCGCCCGGATGATCCGAAGCCGGAGCCGGACCTGGCGTTGCAGGCGTTGAGCTCGGCAGGCAGCAAACTCTCCAAGGTGGGCGATGTCATCGCGGACGAATTGGAGGTTGAGGGGCAATCCCTAGTGAAGAACGTCGCAGAATATGTGCTGACGTGCTACACAAGCCGGAACTCCCAATTTCCTCTGGACCCGGTGCTTGAAGGTCCCGTTCAAGGAGAAGGCGAAGCTGCCCGAGCCAATGTGTCGGAGGTTGCCCAGAAGGTCGCCCAATTCTTCCATAGGGTCTAGGACCATCCTTGTAGTTCCCACTTGTATTCTCTCTTCTTCTTCCTCAATTTTGTAATCCCTTGTCTCCAGATGTAATCCCTTGTCTCCAGATGAATGAAATCCCCAAATTTTTGTGAATTTCACTTTTTGTCTTCAACACTTTTGTCTTCACTTGGCCCCCTGGTAGATGTACACAATTTGATTGTGAACATGTACCAAGAGGATATTGTGTTTTGTTGAAGACTCATTTGCTCCGAACTTGTAGAGTGTAGGTCCGAAGTCTTCGATAGTGAAGGCCCCCTGAGGTTGTCGGAGCTTAGAAGCTCCGGCCTTGTCTATCGTCGGAGCTTAGTAGCTCCGGCAATAGTCCCTATCAACGCGTAGAGCATCGATAGTTAATCCTCTAGGGTGTAGGAGCTTAGTAGCTCCGGCAGTGACCTTTGCCAACACTTAGTTTGTTGGCAGCAGACTCCGTTTGCGGGGTCTTCTCACCATCTTTTATTTAGCGTCGACAGCTGGTCCCCCTAGATCTACCGGAGCTTGATTGCTCCGGAGATGCTCGTTTTCAATGCATAACATCGATTACAAGCCTCCTAGGGGAATCGGAGCTTTGTTAGCTCCGGTTTTCCTCCATCAACGTAGATTTTATTTTTCCTGCACACTGAAGCCAAGAAAAATAGTAAAATTCATTTCTTGTCTATAACTTCGTCGCGACTTACGATTCTCAAGAAGATTTTAGGTCAAACGCGATTCTAAATACAACCGAATGCGTTGTCATTTCTTCCAGATCCAACTGTACATGGACCCGCCTTACTTCAGCCTGCCGAGGTGTAGGTAGAGTGGCGTACTTAGGGTGCTTGACCAGGCTAAGTCGATAGCACACTCTGGCCCTAGATTGGCTTGGCGGCATTCAGGCGAGTGGGCCATGAACAATATTTGAATCCAAAAGAATCGACAATACAATTTGAATCGTATATGAACCGTTCGAACTGAAATTTCTTAAGAATTGCACATCTTTGAATGTGTCCTAGAGGGGGGGTGAATAGGCCTTTTGAATTTCCTGCACACTTAATAGAATCGTCAAAACTTAGTTGGCCGGACTAGTCCGGTTGTGTGGGCGGACTAGTCCGGTGTGCTAAAATTATGTGTGTTGATCAGGTGTTAATTGGGAAAATAAGTTTCTTAAGCAGCGGAATTGAGAACAACTGATATTTGTACTTGATATTAATATAAGAATGTAGGTGTAACTTCTAATTGCCTTATGTTGAAGTTTATCACTCAAATGATCCAATGAACAAAATTTAAAGTAAATGAGACACAAGACACACGAATTTTTCCCGAGGTTCGATCTCACCACGAGATCTACGTCCTCGTTGAGGAAGCTCACACAGAGCCGGGTCTCCAACCCTTTCCCTCCTCAAGTCACCACGAAGGCCGACTTGATTCCACTATCACAGGTAATCACCAAGTTTGTGGGGCAACCTCACACGTTGAGGGCTCCCACGAGAATTACAATGAAAAAGTGATCAAGTACACTCCAAAGTATTACAATGCAGAGTATGAGTGTAGAAAGATCAAACCCCAAGAGCTCGCAATGAAAGAATGATGATCTCCCAATCCCGAATCCAAGTGTTCAATTGATTTCACTCTTTTTGAACTTTAGATGTGTGGGGAGATGTGTTTTGGGCTCTTGGGACGAAGTGGCGGCGCTAGGGTTTGCTCTTTGATCAATATTCGACGTGTGTGTTGATAGGAAAGTCGTGGACTCTCTATTTATAGGGTTTCCAAAAGCTAGCCGTTGAAAAACCCTAACACTAGACTAGTCCGGTGCAAGTCCAGACTTGTCCGGTTCCAATGTGTTTCGAGGTCCAGAAAGTTTGCCGGACTAGTCCGGTCCAACATCGGACTAGTCCGGTGCTATGTGAAAGTGACTCCAGAAAGTTCATCGGACTAGTCCGCGGACTAGTCTGATCTCCACGAATGGGAGATTACAGAAAGTTCAATGGACTAGTCCGATCAATGATCGGACTAGTCCGGTCCCTCAGTATGAGAGACTCCAAAAACATCAACGGACTAGTCCGGTGGATGAACGGACTAGTCCGGTATCCTTGTGAGTGGGATTCCAGAAAGGTGAACGGGCTAGTCCGGTCCATGATCGGACTAGTCCGGTGCTTTGTTAAATTTAGGTTAGTTTTAATCCCTTACCCTCGCGCAAAGTTGTGAGCTCTTGGAGTGTGTCTTTCATACACTCCCTATACATTCAAAATCTATTTTGGTGTTCCAAGCTTCATCAAAGTATTTCTCTTTGAACACCACTTCATTTTTCACCTTTTTGTGTGCATCGAAATGTTTCACTTGTTTGTCCTGCAATCATCTCAGTAGTTTCATTAGGATCTCATATGCTTGTCATCAATTAGCCAAAACCCACAAGGGATATCCTAGATGCACTTACAATCTCCCCCTTTTTGGTGATTGATGACAACCATTTGAGATATCACAATTGAGAATAAAATCTTGATTTTCATAAGGTGTGCACATATGAGAATAATGATAAGTCCACAAAACAACTTCTCACATATACACACACCTTATGGTGGGGTGCCTAACAAGTGTGTGATCAACAAGGTGTGATGAAGTAAAGATAATCAACAATGAGTATGAAGATAATCATCCAAGCAACAATAAGCATCACACATAAGAGAAGAAATAGTGCATTACAAGGTTTTAAAAATTAAGTACACATGTCCTTGATCACAAAAACATAAAGACACCAACGACTCTCAAATTATTAGTCTTAATCTCTCCTAGTCTAAATCTCTCCCCCTTTGGCATCAAGGCACCAAAAAGGGAAAAATTGAGGGGAATCACTCATCGTCACTCTCTTCCTCCGTCTCGGTCCGGTCCTCATCTTCACCACCATCATCATCATTTGCCGGAGCGGACTCTTCCTTGGAGTCCTCGAAGGCGGGCGGGGATCCCACTGGCTCAATCTCCAGCTTGTCGCAGATTGCTTTGATGTTGGCATTGACATATTGTTGATGCTTCTTCTGTCTAACTTCAATCTTGCGGCAGCAGGCAAAGATAGAGGTGAGCATTTTGAGCACACCACCGGAGGGTTCATGAGCAGGTGCAGAGCTAGGAGGAGCAGCTGAGGATCTTGTTGCATTCACATCTCGAGGAGAGGGTTTAGGTCAAGTGGAGGGAGATTTTAAACGGGCCAGCTGCTTATATAGGCAGCCGACTGGACTAGTCCGGTCTGAGGGCGTACTAGTCCGGTGTCCCTGAAAACCCTAGGAAGAGGGATTATCCGGACTAGTCCGGTGGCAAACCTGACTAGTCCGGTGTTACTGGACAAACTAAGTATTTGGAGATAACTAATAGTGATCCAAGGACAAGTTTTGCAAATAATCTTGGTGATTATGACCAGAAAGCAATCAACACAAAAACATGGTCATAAATTCCAAGATTTCTTCATTAAAAATAGTTTTCTTAGAAAAAAAATGATGGGCAGTTTTAGCAATTAAAATGTAACATTTGAAGTATCAACCAAATGTGCAACGTTTCAAGCCACATTTCGAGAGTCAAGAATATTAAGTTCATTCCTAAGTTCACAAAACCTTTTCTCATCCAATGGTTTGGTAAAAATATCTGCAAGTTGTTTTTCAGTTCTAACATGTGAAATAGCAATGTCACCTTTTAATGAATGATCTTCTAAGAAAATGATGACGGATATCTATGTGCTTAGTTCTTGAGTGCTCTATTGGGTTGTGTGCAATTTTTATAGCACTTTCATTGTCACATAGAAGTGGGATATGGTTAAGATTGTAGCTGTAGTCCCTAAGGGTTTGCCGCATCCGAAGTAATTGGGCGCAACAGCTACCGGCTGCAATATATTCTGCTTCTGCTGTGGAAAGGGCAATGGAGTTTTGCTTTTTAGATGACCAAGATACCAGGGACCTACCAAGAAACTGACAAGTCCCTGACGTGCTCTTTCTATCGACTTTGCATCCTGCATAGTCGGCATCGGAATATCCTATCAAGTTAAATTTGGATCCTTTGGGATACCAAAGGCCCAAGGTGGGTGTGTGCACAAGGTACCTTAGGATTCTTTTTACAGCAACTAAATGACACTCTTTAGGTGCAGCTTGAAACCTTGCACACAAGCAAACACTAAGCATAATATCTGGCCTAGATGCACATAAATAAAGTAAAGAGCCAATCATGGACCGATATACCTTTTGATCTACATTTGGACCGTCTTCATTGAGGTCGAGATGTCCATTTGTGTCCATGGGTGTCTTGATGGGCTTGGCTTTGTCCATATTGAATTTCTTGAGAATGTCTTGTGTATATTTGGTTTGGCTTATAAATGTACCTTCTCTTAGTTGCTTGACTTGGAATCCCAAGAAGAACTTTAATTCGCCCATCATTGACATCTCAAACCTATCTGTCATAATTTTGCTAAACTCTTCACAGAAGGATTTGTTAGTTGATCCAAAGATAATATCATCAACGTAAATTTGACATACAAATAATTGATCATCACAATGTTTAGTGAAAAGTGTATAGTCAGCTTTACCAATTTTGAATCCATTCTGAATTAGAAAATCTCTAAGACACTCATACCAAGCTCGAGGAGCTTGTTTGAGGCCATAGAGAGCCTTACGCAGTTTGTAGACATGGTTGGGATACTTCGGGTCTTCGAATCCTGGTGGCTGCTCCACATAAACTTCCTCCTTGATTGGCCATTTAAGAAAGCGCTTTTGACGTCCATTTGATATAGCTTAAAATTATGGTGAGTAGCATATGCCAATAAAATACAAATGGACTCAAGTCTAGCTACAGGAGCGAAAGTTTCATCGAAGTCCAAACCTTCGACCTGAGAATAACCTTTGGCCACCAGTCTTGCCTTATTTCTTGTTACTACTCCATGTTCATCTTGCTTGTTCCGAAAGACCCATTTAGTTCCGACTATGTTCGCCTTTGGTCTCTCCACTAGCTCCCATACTTCATTTCTCTTGAAGTTGTTCAGCTCCTCTTGCATTGCAATCACCCAGTCTGGATCCCCTAAGGCTTCTTCTACCCTGTATGGTTCCAGAAAAGACACAAAAGAGTAGGATTCGCAAAAATTTGCAACTCGAGATCTAGTAGTTACTCCCTTTGCAATATCTCCAATGATGTTGTTGACAGGGTGGTTTCTTTGCACGCTCTGGTGTACTCTTGGGTGTGGAGCTTGTGTAGTTGCTTGTTCTTCATTATCTTCATGTACATTGTCTCCCCCTAGATCATTGCTTCCATGATGGTCCTGATTTTCTTGACCTTCCTCCTCTTGATCTTGTGCAAGGGCTCCCCCTTGATCATTGCCTCCGAGTTGAGGTTCAACTTGTGCATTTGAGTCGAATGTTTGCTCTTGTGGTAAGATATCGCCAAGTCCCATTTTCTTCAGTGCTTCATATGGAGCTTCCTCATCATCTAGCACACACTTATCAACTTGCTCCACTTGTGAGCCGTTAGATTCATCGAACACTACGTCACGTGCTACTTCAACAAGGCCGGACACCTTGTTGAAGACACGATAGGCGTAGGCATTCGATTCATAACCGAGTAAGAATCCTTCATCGGACTTCGAAGCGAACTTCGAGGCCCTCTGTTTCGTGTTCAGAATAAAACATTTGCAGCCAAAAACTTTAAAATAAGAAATATTTGGCTTTTTACCGGTAAGGAGCTCATATGGAGTTTTCTTCAGTAGTCGATGGAGGTACAGTCGATTAGTGGCATGGCAAGCGGTGTTCACCGCCTCTGCCCAAAACCGATCGGATGTCTTGTATTCATCCAACATGGTTCTGGCCATTTCGATTAATGTTCAGTTCTTCCTTTCAGCCACTCCATTTTGTTGAGGGGAGTAGGGTGCTGAGAATTCATGCTTTATCCCTTCTTCATCGAGAAACTCTTCAACTTGGAGATTCTTGAATTCTGTCCCGTTGTCACTTCTGATGTTCTTTATGGTTGATGAGAATTCGTTCTGAGCTCTTCTCAAGAACATCTTGAGGATCCCCTGAGTTTCTTATTTATCATACAAGAAAAATACCCAGGTAAATCTTGAAAAATCATCAACAATTACTAAACCGTATATGTTACCGCCGATGCTGATGTACGAGACTGGACCAAAAAGATCCATGTGTAGAAGTTCCAGCGGTCTTGCGGTGGTCATCACATTCTTGGCGGGGTGTGGTGCTCCGACTTGTTTTCCTGCTTGACAAGCGCTGCATGACCTGTCCTTTTCAAAAACCACATCCTTAAGACCACGGATGTGACCACCTTTTAGAAGTTTCTGCAGATTTCTCATCCCAACGTGGGCTAGCCGTCTATGCCACAACCATCCCATGTTGGTCTTAGCAACCAAGCAAGTGTTGAGTTCGGCTTTATCTTTGTTGAAGTCAACTAGATAAAGCTTGCCCTTCAACATTCCCTTGAATGCAATCGAGCCATTGCTTCTTCTAAAAACAGTCACACCCTCATCAGTGAATAAGCAGTTGTAACCTTTGTCGCATAGTTGGGATATTGACAAAAGGTTATAATCTAGAGAATCTATGTGTAAAACATTTGATAAGGTATGTTGAGAGGATATTTCAATGTTACCGCTACCAAGGACCTTTCCTTGGCTATTGTCTCCGAAGTATATGTCTTCACCTGGATCCTTGTTGTGCTCGTACTCCACAAACATACCTCTCTCTCTGGTCATGTGATTTGTGCATCCGCTATCAAGTACCCATTTTGTTCCGCCGGAGGAGTAAGCCTGCAAAAAAGAATTATGCCTTGGTTTTAGGTACCCAAGCTTGCTTGGGTCCTCTCAGGTTAGTCACAAGAGTCTTTGGCACCCACACACAAGTTTTCAAGTTCTTGTGGCGTGGCCCTGTATATTTGGCAATGACTCTTCCATTTTTGGCTTTCATAAGAACATAAGAAGCATTAAATGTATGAAACAATATTTGTGGTTCATATTCATGAGATTTTTCCTTGACAAAGACAATTCTATTCTTAGCATGATTAGAAGTAGGTATGTGTTTGTTCTTATCAAAACCAAGGCCATCTTTGATATTAGGAGGTCTAGTGACCATGTATGCACTGCGTGCATATTTGATCTTCTCCTTATCAAAGATGCCTCTTGGAGGGGCATGCATATTACGAGAAGTTGATGTATTAGAGATAATATTCTTCTTACTAGAGCAAGTGCAAGTTCCGATTGTTGTCGAACTCATATCTTTGGAGGAAGAGCTCTTGGAGGAAGAAGAGTCACTTTGCTTGAGCGACTCAACTTGCACCTCAAGGATCTTGTTAACTTTTGACAAGTTAGCAAGTTCTTCCTTGATTGCAATATGCGAGTCTTTTAGCTTTGAGTAAGTTTCCTTACTCAAGACTAGCTCAACTTCAAGCGACTTGTTCTTCTCTCTTTCAAGCTCAAGAAGCTTTTAAACTTCTTGATATCTCTTCCTTTCACGGATGAGCATATCTTCTTATCGATCAAGAAGTTCTTCCTTCTCAAAAATTTCGTTCGACAACATTTCCATTTTCTTAAGAGCAATTTTACTTAGTCCTCTAAACATTTCTTCGTTATCGCTAGAGCTGTCAAAGTCATCAATAGAGGAATTTAGCGTAGGAGGAGTGAGCCGTACCTTTTTCTTGCCTTCCTTAGCCATAAGGCAAGTGTGGTTGTTCATGTCCTGTCCTCCCATGTTTGGAAAGAGTGTGGCCTTCATAGTAGGCTTCTTGATTGCAATAGTGGCCATCTCTTCTTCTTCATCGGAGGAGGACTCGTCGTTTGAGTCCCACTCCTTGCCAATGTGAGCTTGATGGTTTTGTCTTCTTTTTCTGAAATTTTTCTTTTCTTGAGATCTTGTTTCCTTCTTCTTTTTGTTTTCTTCATAGGGGCAGTCCATCATGAAGTGACCATACTCTCCGTAGTTGTAGCAAGTGCGTCGAGCCTTGGATTTTCCTTTGTCCTTGCTTTTGCCTTCATTTGAGTTGTTGCCGTGTCTTCTTTTCATCATTCGCTTGAACTTCTTGATAAAGAGTACCATTTCCTCATCATCAAGATCGGTGCTCTCGTCACTTGTGTGCCCATCGTCTTGATCTTCACGAGCTTCTTTGAGTTTGGGTCAGCATGTATCTTTGAGAGCGACCTCTTTCCTTTTGGAGGAAGTGAGTTTGGCCAAGTCTTTGACGTATTTTGCCTCTTTCTCCATCATCTCGTGATTTATGATCTTCCCCAACAACTCATCGGGGGTCAATTTATGAAAACCGGGGCTTTCTCTAATCATTGAGCAGAGTGTGACATTTCTTGGCATGAAGGCTCTAATCATTCTCTTGACTACCTCGTGATCCGTCCATTTCTTACTTCCATAGGCACGTAACTTGTTGATGATTGCCTTCATCCGGTTGTTCATGTCTTGAGGTGATTCGCCTTCTTCAATAGCGAATCTCCCCAACTCTCCTTCAAGCATTTCTATTTTTGCTTCACGAACCGATCTATATCCTTCGTGAGCCGTATTAAGTGTATCCCAGATTTCCTTTGCACTTTCTAAGCCATCAATCTTGGTGAATTCCTCTCTACTTAATGATGATGTGATCACGGCGACGGCTTGTGCATTTCTGTGAATCTCTTGTTCTTGTTCTGGGGTGAGTTCTTCATCCGTGTCCGGGATATCTATGCCAGTGCAAACGATGTGCCATAGACTAGGATTTAGGGATATTAGATGCATATTCATGTTGTACTTCCACATTGTATAGTCGCTTCCGTCAAACTGTGGAGGTTTTCTCATAGGAATAGAGAGATAATGGTTGTTTGAGTTGAGACGGTTGTAGTTGTAAGGCTGTTGGGAGTAGTCGTGATGACTGCTCCCCGTCGTCTTCTCTTCTTCCTTTCCTTTTTGTCCTAGCAGCTTCTTTCTCAGAAGTGCCTTCAATTGTCGCACTTCTTCATCATCGTGTGGGCTCTCTTTCAGCACATCAAAAGCTTTAGTTTCTTGTTCCTCCTCATTGATGTTCATCTTCGAGATATCGTTGTTCTTCTCAGAGGCCATTGATCTCTCCGAGATGTGAGTCTCGTTGGTTGAGAACCTTGCTCTAATACTAATTGAATGTGGCCTAGAGGGGGGTGAATAGGCCTTTTGAATTTCCTGCACACTTAATAGAATCGTCAAAACTTAGTTGGCCGGACCAGTCCGGTGTGCTAAAATTATGTGTGTTGATCAGGTGTTAATTGGGAAAATAAGTTTCTTAAGCAGCGGAATTGAGAACAACTGATATTTGTACTTGATATTAATATAAGAATGCAGGTGTAACTTCTAATTACCTTATGTTGCAAAATTTAAAGTAAATGAGACACAAGACACACGAATTTTTCTCGAGGTTCGATCTCACCACGAGATCTATGTCCTCGTTGAGGAAGCTCACACAGAGCCGGGTCTCCAACCCTTTCCCTCCTCAAGTCACCACGAAGGCCGACTTGATTCCACTATCACGGGTAATCACCAAGTTTGTGGGGCAACCTCACACGTTGAGGGCTCCCACGAGAATTACAATGAAAAAGTGATCAAGTACACTCCAAAGTATTACAATGCAGAGTATGAGTGTAGAAAGATCAAACCCCAAGAGCTCGCAATGAAAGAATGACGATCTCCCAATCCCGAATCCAAGTGTTCAATTGATTTCACTCTTTTTGAACTTTAGATGTGTGGGGAGATGTGTTTTGGGCTCTTGGGATGAAGTGGCGGCGCTAGGGTTTGCTATTTGATCAATATTCGACGTGTGTGTTGATAGGAAAGTCGTGGACTCTCTATTTATAGGGTTTCCAAAAGCTAGCAGTTGAAAAACCCTAACACCGGACTAGTCCGGTGCAAGTCCGGACTTGTCCGGTTCCAATGTGTTTCGAGGTCCAGAAAGTTTGCCGGACTAGTCCGGTCCAACATCGGACTAGTTCGGTGCTGTGTGAAAGTGACTCCAGAAAGTTCATCGGACTAGTCCGCGGACTAGTCCGATCTCCACGAATGGGAGATTACAGAAAGTTCAACGGACTAGTCCGGTCAATGATCGGACTAGTACGGTCCCTCAGTATGAGAGACTCCAGAAACATCAACGGACTAGTCCGGTGGATGAACGGACTAGTCCGGTCTCCTTGTGAGTGGGATTCCAGAAAGGTGAACGGGCTAGTCCGGTCCATGATCGGACTAGTCCGGTGCTTTGTTAAAGTTAGGTTAGTTTTAATCCCTTACCCTCGCGCAAAGTTGTGAGCTCTTGGAGTGTGTCTTTCATACACTCCCTATACATTCAAAATCTATTTTGGTCTTCCAAGCTTCATCAAAGTATTTCTCTTTGAACACCACTTCATTTTTCACCTTTTTGTGTGCACCGAAATGTTTCACTTTTTTGTCCCGCAATCATCTCAGTAGTTTCATTAGGATCTCATATGTTTGTCATCAATTAGCCAAAACCCACAAGGGATATCCTAGATGCACTTACAGTCTTTGTTATAGACAAGAAAGAGAAAAATAAAAAATGTTGAGCCTGTACAAAATAAATGCACGTGGAGTCTGTTTCACATGAAGATGTCTTTCATTATAGGTCCGGGGTACAGGGGAAACAAGTACACTCTTAGGGTACGGAACCAGTCTAAGCGTGTTTTATTTCTCGTTTGACCCAGGGTAGTTAGCCACACTTTTAGTCCTAAGACTGTGACAAGTGTTGCATGAACTTTGCCGACCTTCCGGAAAAGGTCCGGCTGTTCTCCCGGAGGAACTACCCGACTCTGTACAATGACTCTATAACATACACCTCAAGTTACTACAGACTCACCTCCGTGATATTAAGTGTAGAACTTACGGAGGAGCTCAATGTTCCAAGGATTTGGGAGAGGTGTCCCATCCTCGGTAGCCAAGCGAACGCTCCCGGGACGGGATACTTTAATCACTCGGAAGGGTCCCTCTCAGCTGTGGGAGAGTTTGTTTAACCCTTCTCTGGATTGTATTCTCCGTAGCACCAGGTCACCTTCCTCGAGCTGTCGATTGTGTACATGCGCTGATGATAGCGCCGAAGGGCTTGGCGGTATTGGGCATTCCGAACAGCTGCTTGGCACCTTCCCTCCTCAAGGAGGTCTAGGTCTTCATGCTGCGTGGCTTCGTCGAAGGTCCGGACCCAGAGTGACCCCAAGGTGATTTTCGGAGGAAGGATTGCTTCAGCTCCATACACCAGGAAGAAGGGTGTCTCTCCAGTTGATCGGTTTGGAGTTGTCCTGTTGTCCCATAGAGTGGGCGGAAGCTCTTCAATCCAGTTGGCACCATGTTTCTTCAAGCGCTCATAGGTGCGCGTTTTGAGTCCTTTAAGGATTTCAGCATTTGCTCTCTCGGCTTGGCCATTGCTTGCTGGGTGAGCTACGGAGGCGTAGCAAACTTGAATGCCGAGGTCTTTGCAATATCCTTGAAATGCAGAGCTTGTGAATTGGGTCCCATTATCAGTGATGATTTTGTTTGGGACTCCAAATCTGCATACAATGGACTGCAAAAAGTTGATAGCAGATTGCTTGTTGATTGTCACAACTGGAGTTGCTTCCGGCCACTTGGTGAACTTGTCAATGGCAACGTACAGGAACTTGTAACCTCCGACGGATCTTGGGAAAGGTCCCAAGATGTCCATCCCCCACACAGCGAAAGGCCATGTAGGAGGTATCATTTGTAGGGGCTGAGCCGGTGTGTGAATTTGCTTTGCATGAAATTGACATGCTTCGCATTTCTTCACCAGCTCAGTTGCATCCTGGAGTGCTGTAGGCCAGTAAAAACCGTGCCGAAAGGCTTTACCAACCAGCGTGCGGGAAGACGCATGGTTCCCACACTCACCTCCATGGATTTCTGCGAGGAGCTCACAACCTTCTTCCCTTGTGATGCACCGCATTAGGATGCCGTTGGCACCGCACCGGTAGAGATCCCCTTCTACCAACGTGTATCTTTTAGCCAGTCTGACTACCCGGTCAGCGGATACATCATCATCAGGAAGGATGTTGTATTTCAAGTAGTTCCGGATCTCCGAGATCCATGCATCGGAACTAACTTGAGCATTTGAGTCTTGCGTGCTGGGTTGCTCGGAGCTTCCGGCAGCACCTACGACCCTTGATGGCTGCCATGGTAACAGGGCCATCGGGACCGTCAGCTTCGGGATGCTGATCTCGCCCCCTTCGCTCAGTTCGGCAGGTTGAGCTGTGGGTTTTGACAACCTCCGGACAAAAGTTCCGTCAGGAGCCGGAGCTCCGGTTGACGCTTTCGTTGAGAGTTCGTCGGCTTCAGCATTGTAGGAACGCTGGACATGGTGGAGATCTAGGACTTCAAAGTCCTTCTGAAGCCTCTGGACTTCAAGGAGATAAGCAGCTAGCTGGAGATTGTTGCAGGAGCATTCACCCTTCACTTGCTTAGTGATGAGCTGTGAATCTCCCTTGACCAGCAGTTGCTTGACACCGTATGACAGTGCCACCTTTAGTCCGTAGATGAGTGCTTCATACTCCGCCATGTTGTTGGTCGCCTTGAAGTCAAGGTGTACCATATATTTTACCTTCTCCCCAGTTGGTGCAAGGAGAAGGATTCCAGCTCCGGCCCCCTGCTTTTGCATGGAGCCGTCAAAGTAGGGGGTCCAATGAGGCTCAGTGAAGACCGGGGCTTCGTGTTCTGGCTTCTGCTCACTGGGGCCCCCAGGGTTTGATGGAGAGGGAGTCCATTCTGCCACGAAGTCTGCCAATGCTTGACTCTTGACTGCTTGCCTTGAAATGAATTCGAGATCGAATTCAGCCAATTCCGCTGCCCACTTTGCAATATTCCCAGTTGAATTGGGATTATGCAAGATTGCTCGAAGTGGGTAAGAGGTCACCACTGAGATTTTGTGAGCTTGGAAATAATGGCGAAGCTTCCTGGAGGCAATAAGAACTACATAGAGCAGCTTATGCACCTCTAGGTATCGAGTCTTGGCATCATGTAGTACTTCACTGATGAAGTACACTGGGGGCTGAATGGTCCGGACCCTCCCGGAGGGGCCCGGAGCTTCCTCTTCACTGGCCCGGATCCTCCCGGAGGGATCCGGAGTTTCTTCGGGGGCCTTCGGGTTCTGGCTGGAGGAACCCGGAGCTTCTTCAGAAGTGACCTGGACCCTCCCGGAGGGGTCTGGGTCTTCTGAAGTGGTTTCTTGTGGATTCGAATATGGGATCTGGGACCCAGACTCGCTTTCAGGAACCTCCGGACCCTCCCGAAGGGGTCTGGATTCCTGAGTATGTGGTAGTTCTGGTCTTTCCGCGACCAGGACCATACTGATGACTTCGTCAGTAGCTGAAATGTAAAGCAACAAAGGCTCACCAGGGTTCGGAGCTACCAGAGTTGGTAGGGTGGTGAGGAACTGTTTTAGCTCCTGGAACGCCTTTTCTGCTTCTTCAAACCATTGGAATGGTCCGGACTTCCTCAATAGCTTGAAGAAGGGGAGTGCCCGTTACGCCAGTCTTGAAATGAATCGGCTGAGGGCTGCTAGACATCCAGTTAGCTTTTGGACATCTTTGATGCGAGCTGGTGGCCGCATGTCTTCAATGGCCTTGATCTTCACCGGATTAGCTTCTATGCCCCGGTGACTTACCAGGAAACCAAGATGTTTTCCGGAGCTAACCCCAAAGACACACTTGTCTGGGTTTAGCTTTGTGCGGGTAACTCGCAGCTTATCGAAGACAGCCTGTAAGGTGTCAAGAAGTGACTCCTTGTCCTTGACCTTTACCACGATGTCATCAACGTACACTTCCACTATGTCTCTAATGAGGTCTTCAAAGGTTTTGTACATAGCTCGTACAAAGGTTGAAGCTTCATTCTTGAGACCAAATGGCATGGCTATATAACAGTACAATCCATCTACTGTGATGAAAGAGGTATGCTCTTCATCTTTCCTAGACATCCTGATTTGATGATACCCAAAATATGCGTCTAGGAAACACAGTAATTCACACCCGGAGGTGGAATCCACTATCTGATCTATTCTAGGTAGTGGGAATGGATCTTTTGGACATGCCTTATTTAGTGTTGTGTAGTCGATACACATCCGAAGATTCCCGCCGGCCTTGGGCACAACGACTGGGTTTGCCAGCCATTTTGGATGGAAGACTTCTCGGATGAAACCAGCTTCGAGCAACTTCTTCACTTCTTGTCAAATGAAGTTCTGTCGCTCTACAGATTGCTTCTGAGGCTTCTGGTGCACAGGCCGGGCGTCAGGGTAGATCTTCAGATTGTGCTCAATCACTTCCCTGGGGATCCCAGACATTTGTGATGGTTGCTAGGCAAACACGTCGACATTAGCTCGGAGGAAAGTGATGAGCTCGAGTTCCTATTTGTCGTTCAACCCTCTCGATATACGGGTGGTCTGAGTGGCATCAGAACCGATTTGGACGACTTTGACTGGAATGTCGGTGTTGCCGCTTGGCTGCACACGAGGTGCAGATGTCGAGCCTCGTTGACGAATGCTCGGGGGTCTGGGAGCTTGCTCCTGCCTGGAGTCCTCCTCTTGCGCCGTGGTAAGTGCATGGAGTTCTTCCAGAGCAGTAACTCCGGCAGTACGATCTCCGCGGATCCGGAGAACGCCTACTGGTGTTGGCATCTTTAACACCAGGTAGCCATAATGAGCACCTGCCATGAATTTGTACAAGGTAGGCCTACCCAAGATGGCATTGAAGGGTAAGTTGATCTGAGCAACATCAAAGACCAACTTCTCGGTGCGATACTTCTCTCGTGTCCCGAAGGTAACGGGGAGGGTAATAGCTCCGAGTGGGGTAATGGCTCCCGGACCTACTCTGGAGAAAGGTCGGGAGGGGTGGAGATCCGAAGGTCGGAGCTGAAGCTTGGTAAAAGCTTCGAAGCTTATGAGGTTAAGCCCTGAACCTCCATCTACCATGACATGGTGGAGCTGGATGTTATTAATGGTAGGAGATACCATCAAAGGTTGCTGACCTGCTCCAACCATGCTTCGAGGGCAGTCCGAAGCATCAAAAGTGATGGCTGTGTCCATCCACTTCCGATGAGGCCCCGGTCTGGCTGTAGGAGCTACAACAGCCATGTCCCGACGCATAGTCTTGATGATGCGACGGGAGGTGATGTCCCATGATCCACCAAAGATGGTGTTCATGGTCTTCCGACGCTCGTTGTCGGAGACGTCGGAATCGTCGTCGACGGAGGTGTAGACGGCCTTCAGGACCTTTTTGGGATCCTGAAAACCTAACTCCTCTTCAGCCGGAGCTTCGTCGACTTTTTGTTTTCCTTCCCTCTGTTGGAAAGGAACTTCTTCCCGGTGCTTGTTGTAGCGCTCGGCAAGGTTTTGGACCTCCCGGCAGTCTTCCAAACTGTGGCTGCCCATTTTGTGAATTGGACACCATACTATGGGTTTGCCACCGTCTTCAGAATACGGTCGAGGTTGCTTCTTGGGGCGTGGCCCCAGGCCACCCGGAGCTGCAGCAGTTGCAACATTGGATGTATCGGCCGACGGCTTCTTCTTGCCGTTGGTCTTCTTCTTCTTCTTGCCACTCCCGGAGGTAGCGGCTTCTTCTTTGGAGGATTTCTTGTGACCCTACGGAGTTGGTTTGGAGTGCATCTCACGGCCCTTGGCAGCTCTGGCACATTTGTCGGCCAAACTGAAGAGTTCCATGACACTGGTGATCTCCTTGATCGCCAGTTTCTCCAACATCTTCTTATCCCGCACACCCTGTCTGAATGCCACAATGACAGAGGCGCTAGAGATAGAAGGGATAGTGTTTCGTACCTGAGAGAACCTCTGGATGAATGATCGCAGGGATTCTCCCCCTTTTTGCACGACTGTAAAAAGGTCCAGTTCAGTGCCTGGTCGGGTGTATGAACTCCCGAAGTTGGCGGTGAACTGCCGGCACAGTTCCTCCCAACTGTTGATGGAGTTGGGTGGAAGGCTCATAAACCAGAACCTAGCGGTCCCAGTTAAAGCCACTGGGAAATAATTGGCCATTACGGCCTCATTTCCTCCCGCTGCCAAGATAGCAGTGGTGTAGATTTGAAGAAATTCGACAGGATTGACGGTCCCATCGAACTTCTCCGGCAGGTGAGGCCAGAACTTCTATGGCCACCTGACCATACGCAGATGCATGGCCAGGGCTGAACAGCCTCCTCCTACTCCCTCAGGAGCAGGAACGTCTTGAGCTTCTCGTCTTTCACGAGCACGCTCAATATGGACTCGACCTTCCTGTTGACAGTATCGGCGATCAAGCTCCGTCCGGAGGTCATGAGTTGAAAGCCTGGATACCGTGTGAGTGCGTCGTGCCCCGGAAGGCAATGACATCACCTGCTGTGATGCAACACGTCTCCTATTGTTGGAAACGTGCGGACCAAGTCTGCCAGACAAGGTCCGTCGCTGCGATGGGGCCCGTCCAGAAGGTGGAGGACCCTGGTTGCTGATGCGGTCGGCTGCTGCTGCAACCAAATGTTCCACACTGGCCCTCCACTGCTCCAGTGCATCCTGGGATGCATCCGGAGGTGGTGGACGTTGGAGAAGAGCACGTGCTGCATGGAGCGCGTGTTCCGGGTTGTCATAATTTCCCGACGCAGTGACTGACGCCGGTGCACCATCGCGCTGTTCAGCTTGATTTGCTGGTGGAGGTGGCGGTGGTGGTAGTGTGACTCCTGCTGGTGCTGACGCTCCTGCTGGTGGCTGCATATTGGAGGGATTGCCCCCAACAACTTGAACAGCAGGATGACCGTTGGATGATCCAGCAGCCGAGTTCACCATTCTCGAAATCTCAGGCGCCCCTTCCTGGCGCGCCAACTATCGGTGGTTTGGATCCGGCAGATCTCCCGACACTACTAAAGTGTTATAGGAGTTTGAGGTTCGATGTGGGCGCGCAGAGATTCAAGAAGGTGAAATGTAAATGACACAGGAGACACAGAGGTTTATGTGGTTAGGTCCGCCTGAGCGTAATACCCTACTCCACGGATGTGTTGGTGTTGTATTAGCTATATGAGCTTGTGTCGAGCGTCTATGGGACGTGTATATCGCGTATCTGAACGTCTAGAGTCCGTCGTCGGCCTGTCCTTTTATAGTACAAGGATAGGCCGTTACAAGTTAGCCTGGCCAGACATGTGGTCCCGGCGGTTACTAATATTGATACTCATTCAACACATTTAATTGCCCTTAATGACCGGGTAATGGGCTTTGACAGCATCGTTACTGGTAATTAAGGTCGTCCGATCGTGTGTCATTAATATGGTATTAATGACACTTAATCGGGTCTTGAAGTTCTTGATTCCTCTTTGAAGATCCGGAGCCGTTGTGGAGTCTTCCGGAGGTTAGAGGCTGAAGATCTGACGGTTGGACATGTGGTAGCTCCGGAGCATACTGGGGGAAACAGGTAGCTCCGGAGCTACCTGACACGTGTCAGTTCCGGAGCTTCTCTCGGTTTGGGGTTAGGTCCGAGGGTGCCATTTTGGTACATAGCCCGGAGCTTCCTCCTTGTAGGCGGTAGCTCCGGTTTGACAGTACACGTGGCGACCCTAGGATCAACCATGTTGGAGAAGCGGGTCCGGTTATGTCTGACATGTGGGCCTCCGAAGGTCTTCAAATTAAATAGATGACTTTCCCTTGAGATCTTTGTAATCTCAAGGGGTGTACGATTCCCAGGGTACCGAAAATCACCATTCGGTATCATTATCCTATTCCTTGCTTAGATGACATGCTTGATGAATTGAGTGGTGCTATCATCTTCACAAAAATTGACTTGCGTAGTGGTTACCACCAAATTAGAATGGCACTAGGAGATGAATGGAAACTGCATTTAAAACCAAGTTTGGAATCTATGAGTGGTTAGTCATGCCTTTTGGTTTAACTAATGCACCCAACACCTTTATGCGATTAATGAATGAGGTTTTACGTGCTTTCATTGGACAATTTGTGGTGGTTTACTTCAATGATATACTCATTTACAGCAAGTCATATGATGAACATCTTGATCATTTACATGCTGTTTTTACTATTTTGAGAGATGCACGTTTGTTTGGTAACCTCGAAAAGTGCGTCTTTTGCGCCAATCGAATCTCGTTTCTTGGCTATATCATTTCTTTGCAGGGAATTGAGATGGATGAGGCAAAAATTGAAGCAATCACCAGCTGGCCAGCCCCAACAACCGTCACACAGGTTCGTAGTTTTCTTGGTCTTGCATGTTTTTATCGGTGCTTTGTGCGGGATTTCAGCACCATTGCAGCACCTCTACATGATCTAACGAAGAAGGGAGTGCCATTTCGATGGGGCGTATAGCAGCAACAAGCTTTTGATGCTCTCAAATCGACGCTTACACAAGCACCATTGCTACAACTTCTTGATTTTGACAAGACCTTTGAGCTAGAATGCGATGCAAGCGGCATTGGTATTGGAGGCGTTCTCATACAAGGAGGTAAACCCGTTGCTTTCTTTAGTGAAAAACTTCATGGTCCTTCTCTGAATATTCTACTTATGATAAGGAATTGTATGCCTTAGTGCGTGTATTACAAACTTGGCAACATTATCTTTGGTCTAAGGAGTTTGTCATACATTCCGATCATGAATCATTGAAGTATCTTAAGTGTCAAACCAATCTGAATAAACAACATGCTAAATGGATTGAGTTCATAGAGTCGTTTCCATACATCATTAAGCATAAGAAAGGGAAGGAAAATATCATTGCCAATGCATTATCTAGGCGTTATACCATGCTGTCCCAACTTTATCATAAAATCTTTGGTTTGGAAACAATAAAAGCACTATATCCTACTGATTTGTACTTCAAATATTCTTTTGAAAATTGTAGAGAAGGAAGAACTTGGAATAAATATGTGCTGCGAGAGGGTCTCCTCTATCGTGCTAACAAGCTATGCGTTCCAGCTAGCTCCGTTCGTCTATTACTTTTGCAGGAAGCACATAGAGGAGGTTTGATGGGACATTTTGGAGTGAAGAAAACTGAAGACGTGCTGTCCACACACTTCTTTTGGCCAAAGATGAGGCGTGATGTCGAGCGCTACGTGTCACGATGCACTACTTGCAACAAAGCTAAGTCTCGCCTTAACCCATGGTCTTTATATGCCTCTTCCTGTTCCTAGTGTACCTTGCGAGGATATTTCTATGGACTTTGTTTTGTGATTGCCTAGGACTAAGAGGGGGAGGGATAGTATTTTTGTAGTTGTTGATCATTTTTCTAAAATGGCACACTTTATACCTTGTCATAAGAATGATAATGCCTCACACATTGCTGATTTATTTATGACCGAAATTGTTCGTTTACATGGTGTGCCAAATACCATTGTTTCTGATCGTGATGCAAAATTTTTAAGTCATTTTTGGAGAACTTTGTGGTATAAATTGGGAACCAAGTTGCTGTTTTCAACTACATGTCACCCACAAACGGATGGACAGACCGAGGTAGTTAATCGTACTTTATCAACTATGTTGCAGGCTGTCTTGAAAACAAATTTGAAGTTGTGGGAGGAGTGTTTACCACATATAGAATTTGCTTACAACAGATCCGTTGACTCCATGACAAAGGTAAGTCCATTCCAGGTAGTTTATGGTTTCAATCCCCGTGCTCCTATTGATTTACTACCTTTGCCTCCTTCTGAAATATAAATTTGGATACTACACAACGATCTGAATTCATTCTTAAGATGCATGAAACTACAAAAAAATATTGAAATGATGAATCAGAAGTATAGGATTGCAGGTAGTAAAGGTAGAAAAGAAGTAAAACTTGAACCGGGTGATTTGGTGTGGTTACATTTGAGAAAAGAGCGATTTCCCGACTTGAGAAAATCTAAACTTATGCCACAAGCTGCTGGTCATTTTAAGATTGTTGAAAAGATTAATGATAATGCATATAAGCTTGAATTGCCTCCCGATTTTGGGGTTAGTCCTACATTTAACATTTCAGATTTGCGACTGTACTTGGGAGAAGAAGATGAACTTGAGTCGAGGACGACTCCAATTCAAGAGGGGGGGATGATGAGGACATCACAACAGCGGAGACGCACATTGAACTGCAAGGACCAATCACAAGAGCACGAGCACGGTTAATAAATCAACAGGTGAATTCGTTCCTAACTTCTTTTGCATGTGAGTTTGAGAATAGATTGCTATGTGATGATTTAATTGTTATTAGGAATAATGGAGAAGATCAACAAGTGAAGTAAAGAGGCTTTGGGAGCATGGAGAACCAGCTGGGACGTCCACAAGTTGATGGAAACAGTTTACAACTCGGACTCGAGTTCAACTCGGAGTCGAGGAGCAGTCCAGCTTAAAACGGACGCCCAGGAAGCATAAGGACTCCGTTTTCGACGTTCTACATATGCACGTAAAGAGGAGAAGATAAACTTTCCAATGGCTCTGGTACCACCTCAAAATTCCTCCGGAGTCTTTGGGAATCGTCGAACAAGTCGAGTCCAGATATCTGTCCGGTGCTGCGCCACAGAATCGGTCCTTTGGGCCTTGTATCACATAAGAGTCCATTAGGGACGCGTCTAATCATGTTTTGGTCGAACCCTAGCCTATAAATACTGCAGCCACTGGTCATATTCGGTGGGTTTTGCTTAGATCAATAATATCACCGTTCTATGGTTTGTGAGACCCCAACTTCGTGATTTCAGATCGTGTCTTCGACGTTCTTGCTCGTGTTCTCGGTTGCACTTGCAGGGATTAGCCTTCTTGGCAAGGTCAAGCGTGTGCAGCACTGTTGATAACCAACAGAGCCGTGGTGTAGTGATTGCAGGGGTACTCGAACCACTCGAGTGCCGCGAATCATCAACGTCGAGTTCTCCATCCCAATCGACATACCTTTCAGAAGATCGGGCCTAAACCTACTCATCAAGCTTAAAACTTGTGCTGGGCAACATCGTAACTCCACAATCAAACAAGAAATGCTTCATCACGATGCTGCATGTCCAAGGTGGAAATATAAATTTAGTGAGCACTATACTAATACATACAACATAGCAATACAATGATAATATAATGTTCATAACAGCAGTAATTAATTCTCATCTCAAGTGCAAGTATTAACTACGTCTCAACTCAGCGAACAAGTGGTACTCATATCCGCGAGGGACGGTGATTCAAATAAATGATACTCGGAATACTCGACACGTACGCCCGTACTAGAAGTCACGTAGGTGCACTCCACGAACGTCGTACGCAACCACCTTTCTCAAGTTCCGCCCAAGTTGAATATATTCAATCGTCTAGGACAGTATTCCCACTCATGGTGCACCTTTCCACTGTGAAGATGTCGTGAGCGAGTTTCCGTCTACTGTGCTACGGCCGAAAGCCTTAGGCAATCGAAGAAGTCTCAACAAAGGCTTCCCAAGGTACATAGGTTTCCTGGACCCCATATATCCAGTATGACTCCGATACAATTCAAACTTGCTCAGCAGGGCGGCATATGGATCGATCCTTAACTGACACAGGCAGGGCTACACAAGCAAGACCACGTCTTGCTGCATCCTACGCCCCTGCCCGGTCTCATATTCAGATTACTACTCCATTTCTTTGAACCAATCCCTTGTGAAAAAGTTCTAGCCATGCGAGTAGATTTCAACTACTCGACTTCTACCAAATCCTATACAACATTTAGCATACATAGTCTACACGATGACTTAACAACTACCCAAATACTCCATGGGGTGGTTTGTTCATGCAAGTGTATTTTCAATCACCTTAGCCCTAATGCACATAACTCACCCTAGACATAGGTGATACAAATCAAAGTTTTGTAATAGCGCTTAAATGCAAAACGGGGCTTGCCTGGCTGCGAGACGGTATCAAAGTTAATCTCCAGAGAGATGACATCAAGTAGCTCCAGGGTCCTCTTGAGCTCGACAACTAATCGATATGCAAAGAATTATGCAAGTGAATCAATATCAGTATTATAATATAGCTCAAAGGAAAGACAGTTAAGAATATGAAATTAATCCCACGGGTTCTGGAAATTTTACAGAGGATACTAGGTACTTTGAGTGAGGTTCTGGCCAAAATTGGGATAAATTCTTGGAAGTCTCTGTTGTATAAAATTCAATGAACCTAAACATTTCCCAAAATTTTGAGGGAAGATATGCAGCTTTGACATGGCCAAAAGTTGGTGTTATGTTTATATGAGGTCAATAGTGACTCAACAAAATTTGTTTCATAATTTTCTAAGTATTATACTGTGATATATTGAATTTACAAGTTTAGACAATTTGCTGAAAAGTTTCTGGACATTTTGGAATTTTCAGGTACATAGAGATTGGAAACACAATTTGGATATTCAAATCAACTGAAATGGACCTGAAACTTTTACTGGAACTTAAGGGAACTATTTGGAATAATTTTGCCAAGTTTGGAAATTTTCGAATGAATGTAGGACCAGTAATAAATTCCAATAACATTTTGATTCATGGAATTATTGAGGTCAAACTATAAATTTTAATACAGATCCAAGTGAACCACTTGAAAGTATAGATCATCCTGGTTCCAAAAAAAATTATTTGGGAATTTGTGGACAAGTATTCTAGGAGATATGTATTTTCAAAGTTGGAGCAAAATCTGGAATTAAATTCCAATTGGAAAAGTTTGAATAATGGCTGGGCCCACATGATTTAAACTAAACAATGAAACGGAGGCCACACCGTGCTACTGAGTAATTGGGACATAGCACACAAGATCTAGATGCCACAGAGGATTAGAAGGGGCAGGCGGGAGGCTGACAGACGGGCCCCACAAGGGGGTCGTCTTCCACCTCGGGCTGGCGGCGCCCTCGCCGGACCTGCGGCAGCGCCCCTGCCGAAAGGGGTTCCAGTGCATAGACAGCAGCAATCCTGGCTGCCAGAGCCTAATTCGGGTCGTCCAACATGATGCTATGGTCAGCGAGGTGCGGGAGTGACCGGAGGTCAGCCGACGACGGCAGAGGTGGCGGCTAGGGTTTCGGTGAGCTCGACTCGCATCAAAAATGGGTTAAATCACTCGGGAAATAAACAGGGAGCTTCCTGGGAGTATGGGGATGATCAGCATGGATAGGAAACGGATTGAAATGGGTCACAACATGAAGGTCGACGGTGACCGGAGCCATGAGCGGTGGATTTGGGGAGAACAGCGAGTATGGCGCGTATAATCAATGAAACTTCAATCTTATTCTTCCTATGGATGCGCAACAGACTCTTGAACATTATATCAATCAAGATTGAACTATAATCATGCGTGTCTTAAGAATTTAACATCAAACCTAGCTCAGTTTATACACAAAGTTCATCGGAAAAATCACTAATACTCGAGCTAGGAGGGATGGCAAGGGCTGAAACTTTACGAGCATATTCTAGGTACTATAGCGCACATTTTTCCTTCCAGGACTGAGGTGAGATGATGCTTGCATCGCAGGGGCGTCGAGGGAGCAGAGGGCGGCAAAACAGGGGAGTTCGCCGGGGGCCCGAAAATCGTCAAGTCCTTCGATGGGGAGGCTCAAACTGTTAAAGAAAATGATCAAGGAGCTGCGCCAAAGGTTGAGGAGTAACCCAGTGCGAAGAAATTTGAGCCATACCGATGATCCTTGCTGGATTTCGAGGGGGAGGGGAAGAACTCGCCGAGAAGCGAAGTTTTTGCGCCAGGGATGAAACAAAGGTGAGGTACTCGACTATGGGGCTTGGAGGATGATAAGGAGGAGCCTTGGGTGAGCTGTATGCAGCTGGAGGCGAAACAGGGAGGTAAGCACCTCAGTGGCAGTTGCATGCCGTGTGGTGTCACCTTGGGAAGAAAGAACAGAGCCCTTTAGTATGAAAGGTGGGTCCCAAATCTGCTCATCCTCATCCCCTCACTGGAAAGTCCAATTCACACCCCTGGTTTGTTCCTAAATTGCTAGATATTTGTAGGGAGGCCAAACTAATTATAGTGAGTTTGATTCTGACCTCATATTATTGAATTGACAAAGTTTCATTTGAATTCAAATTTGAATTTGAATTTGAGTTGAATTCAATGTAGCTATTGAATTAAATAGCAAACTTGCTTCAAAAAGTATGAAAGTTTGCAGATGTACTATTTGGAATATTTGGAAACTATTGGCGATCTCAGATTTCCATTTTTGCATCATTCGAACAGGAGCAAATTTTGAATTCCCTCCAATAGGGTCGAAATGAATTGATTTCTAAATTGCCATTTTGATTTCTCTATTCAATCTTGATGTTATTTCTCCTAACCTACCTTTACAGTCTGAAATTTTTGGGGCTTTTACATTCCCCCCTTAAAATAATCTCGTCCCAAGATTACAATGAAGAGACAAAAGTAGGAGAGAAATTACCGGATATGAGACGACAAGAAATCCGGATAGATGGAGCGGAGATATTCTTCAGTTTTCCATGTCGCTTCTTCAGCGGTATGGTTGCTCCATAACACTTTATAAAACCACAGTGTGCGGTTCTGCGTGGTTTGGGTCTTCTTGTCGAGAATCTGAACCGGATGTTCGGAGTACGTCAAATCCGGTTGCAATTCGCCTATTCCGTTGGTGTGGACTGCAGCTGTGAACTTGAGACATTTCTGGAGCTGAGATACGTGGAAAATGTCGTGTATACCAGCGAGAGATGCCGGTAATTCCATTCGATAAGCCACAGGTTCACACTTCTCCGTGATAGCAAACGGGCCAATAAATTGGGGAGCGAGCTTCCCTTTTACTCCAAACCGATGAATTCCTTTCATCGATGACACGCGGAGGTATATGTGATCTCCGATATCAAAGTGCAGCAGGTGACGCCGCTTGTCCGCATAATTCTTCTGTCGAGATTGAGCCTCTCTTAGATTAGCTTGAATGATCCGAACTTGTTCCTCGGCCTTGTTGACTAGATCAATCCCGAACTCACACGCGGTGTGCGACATTTCCGGCCGTAGAGAGCTTCATATGGTGCCACTTGATACTCGTTTGATAACCATTGTTGTACGAGAATTCCTCCAACGGTAAATGATCGTCCCAATGTTTACCGTGGTGGATGGCACACGCGCGTAACATGGCTTCAAGTACTAGATTCACCCGCTCAGTTTGTCCATCGGTCTGCGGGTGATAGGCGGAGCTTCTAATTAGCTTGGTACTCAACGAGGCATGCAGCTGCTCCTAGAGATGAGCAATGAACAGCGAGCCTTGATATGAAATAATTGTGCGAGGAATGCCGTGTAGGCACACAATTCTTGATATGTACAACTCCGCATATTTCTTGGCATTGAATCCGACATTTACCGGTATGAAGTGTGCTGATTTGGTTAGTCGGTTGACTATCACCCAAATTGAATCATGCTTCCGTAATGTGAGTGGAAATCCGACTATGAAATCCATACTCACATCCTCCCATTTCCATGCCGGAATATTCAGCAGTTGCAGCTGTCCCGCTTTCTTCATACGGTCGGCCTTCACTCGCCGCCACGTATCACACTCGGATACGTACTTCGCTGTTTCCCACTTCATCCGTGTCCACCAAAACTTGGTCTTCAAATCTTGATACATTTTATTGCTGCCCGGATGAATAGAAAATTTTGACATGTGAGCTTCATCCAATATTTTCTTCCGGAGCATAACATCCCGGGTACAACTATCCGATCTTTGAACCATAATGTACCGTGATTATTTTTACGGAAACATTTTACCTCCCCGCTGTCCACTCTTTCTCGTATGTGTGACATGCCCTTGTCCTTCTTTTGGGCTTCAATAATTTACTCTCGGATGGTGGGAATGAGAGCAAGATTATTGAGAGCCCCATATGGAATCACATATGGACTTGGTTTCTCATCTTCCATTTCAGCCATGGTGATGTTGAAAGTGTATCTAGGCACCCCTTGTGGGTTTTGGTTGATTTATGACAAACAAATGAGATCCTAACCTAATTGTTGAGATGAGCGCAGGTCTTAAAAGAAATTATGAAAATGTGCAAAAAGAAAGGAGAATGAGGATCTATATGGAAAAGAGCTCAAGAGCTAAATAGATTAGATCATTGCGTACGGAGTGTGTTAGAGAAACACACCTCAAGAGCTCAATCACAAGAAAACTCACTCACTGCACTAATTTATACAGTTCCGGACTAGTCTGATAATATCCGGACTAGTCCGATAATCCCTCTGTTCAAAATCAGACAAGTCCTCCCAGTGCAGACTTGTCTGCACAGTCCGAGTCTGCATGGACCGGACTAGTCCGATATCACCACGGACTAGTCCGATATCTTTCCGACTAAAATCGGACTAGTCCTCCCCAGTGCGGACTAGTCCTCAACACTTCACAGATTTGCACGAAATCGGACAAGTCCGATAACCTCTCTGACCAAAATCGGACAAGTCCTCTAAATGCGGACTTGTCCCAATTCACTAAGGAGATCACCACAGCCGGACTTGTCCGAAAATAACCGAACTAGTCCGAAGTTTTCCAGAGCCTAAATCGGACTAGTCCGCCATAAGCCGGACAAGTCCGATCTTCCTGAGAACTTAGGGTTTCCTGCACACAGCACACCGAACTAGTCCGAACTCCACCACAGACTAGTCCGGACCCTCGAAAACCTAACGGTAACTTTTGGAAACACCATATAAATAGATGTGCACAACCCTACTTTTAAGTCTCTCGACTCCCTGCGCTGTCACACCCTCCAAGAGCTTAGAAAACACATCTCTCCACGCAATCCAATGCAAGAAAGATCAAATCCTTGAGGATTCATCTTGGATCAATGGAGAGACACGAATCACACATTTGAGCTCTCGGGTTTGATCTCTAACACACTCCTGTTGTTTCATTGTTGATCTTAAGAGTGTGTTCTTGGTGGTGTTTGCTTTGTAATCTTGGGGAGCCCTCAACTTGTGAGAAGGCCCCTTGAACTTGGTGATTTACCCATGTGATAGTGAAAGAGAATTGGCCTTCATGACGATTCGACGAGGTTAGGGTCAGTGAAGACCTGATCCTTTCGTCGGCTCCTCAACGTGGACATAGGTTGCCTTTGTGGGAACCGAACCACAGGATAAAATCTTGTGTCAAACTTGTTCTTAAGTTTTTCATATCATATTCTAGGTTTTACTTGATCTTGTCCATCTTACGTTTAAACATTCAAATCAAAGTTAATTTGTACAACACTTGATTTCATTGACTCAATACTTTCAATTTACATACTATATTCCGCTGCATATTGTGATTGTATTGAAATCATTGATTGAACTTGATCAATCTAGTCCGCATGCACCAGACATGTCCGCACTCTACCGGATTAGTCCATATCTCGGGATTTGATCAGTCTGTTAAGTGTTGCAGGTTCCGACTAAATTTCAAAAAGGCCTATTCACCCCCCCCTCTAGGCCACATTCCATTGGTATCAGAGAAGGACTCTTCGCAAGAGACTAATCGCTCGAAGAGAACATGTCGGACATGAAGGATGTGCACAAGAGTCTCAACCAAGAGAAGGTTGAAGACAAAAAAGCTCAAAAATTAGAGAAGCTCATCGACACCATCCAAGACTTCGAGGATGATGATGAGGAGATGCTTGAACTCAAGGCGCTCCTAAGGAAGAAAGCCCTCTCGAAAGGGAAAGTGGAGGTCAAGGACAAGAAGAAGAAGAAGGGCAGTAGTCACATCGACTACTCCCAATATCCTTTCAACTACGATCGATTAAATTCTAATAATAACCATTATATGTCTATTCCCCTAGGAAAAGCCCCACATTTTGACAACAATGATTACTCAATGTGGAGGCAGAACATGAAAATGCACTTAATCTCACTCAATACTAGTTTATGGCATATTGTGTGTACAGGAATAGATATCCCGGACGACGATGAAGAGCTTACACCAAGTCAAGAGTAAGCAATTCATCGGAATGCTCAAGCTGCAGCAGTCATTACATCCTCTCTAAGTCGGGATGAGTTCACCAAGGTGGATGGGCTCGAGATTGCGAAAGAAATCAGGGATACATTGCAAACTGCACATGAAGGCAATCGTCATGTGCGAGAAGTGAAGATTGAAATGATCGAAGGCGAATAGGGAAGATTCGCCATAGAAGAAGATGAGTCGCCACAAGACATGTACAGCTGGTTAAAGACTCTCATCAACAAGGTTCGAGCATACGGAAGCAAGAAGTGGAACAATCACGAGGTGGTGAAGCTCATCCATAGAGCTTTCATGCCTCGCAATGTCACCTTGTGCTCGATGATTAGAGAAAGCCCCGGGTACAAGAAAATGACCCCGGCTGAGCTGCTTGGGAAAATCATCAATTTTGAGATGATGGAAAAGCAGACAAAGCATGTCAAGGAGATTGCCGACCTCACCTCGGCAAAAAAGAAAGGGGTCACTTTGAAGTCCACTTACAAACCCTTGCAAAAAAAAGCTCGAGAAGCTCAACAAGAAGGGGACAACGACGATGAAAGCAGCGACATAGGTGAGGAAGACATGATCCTATTTATGAAGAGATTCAAGAGAATGATGAAGAGAAGACAAGGGGGTAAATTAGGTGAATAAAAACACAAAGAAAAATCAAGACCGAAGTTGAGGCGGGCGTGCTATAACTGTGGTGAATATGACCACTTTATAGTTGATTGCCCGTATGAAGAAAACAAGAAGAAAACCAAGGAAACTAAGCCTCAACCCAAGAAATTCTTCAAGAAGAAGAAGCAAGCTGGATAAGTGCATCTAGGAAAGGAGTGGGACTCAAATGATGAGTCCTCATCAAAAGAGGAAGAGGAGATGACCAGCATAGCCATCGAGAAGACATCCAAGAAGTCCACCCTCTTCCCAACTCTCGGCGCATGGAATGGTAACGACACTTGCCTCATGGCAAAGTAAGGTAAACGAAAGGTAACAACCAAATACTCTTCCTTGCATTCCTATTCTAGTGATAGTGAAGTCGCTAGTGATAATGAAGACATGCTCGTTGGCTTAGATAAGAAAATAGCTGCGAAAATGAAATTTATACTTGATCAGCTTGTTGAGAAGGAGAAGTGGATCAACCGTCAAGAAGATATGATTATCTCCCAAAAGGAGGAATATCTTGAACTTGACAAGCTTCTTGAACTTGAAAAGGAGCGAGGCAAGTCACTGGAGCTTGAGTTAGCCTCAAGCAAGGAAGCTTGCTTGAAGTTAAGCGACTCAAATACTACCATCAAGGAAGAAATTGCTAACCTATCCAAGGTTAACAAGATCCTTGAGGTACAAGTTGAGTCACTCAAACAAAGTGACCCCTCATCCTCTTCAAGCTCATCTTCTCAACCCCTGAAAACTGAAGCTACTATTACTTGTTCATGTGCTAAAACTGACACTAGCTTGAAAGACAAGTCAACCTCTACCAAGGACAAGTATCCTTCCCAACGTGGCATATTTGACAAGGAGAAGGTCAAATATGCACGTAGTGCATACTTGGCCACAAGACCTCCTAATGTCAAATATGGCATTGGGTATTCCTATGGTCAAAAGGAAAATGCTAGAAACCATAAGAATAACAAGGAGCGCATTGCCTTTGTGAGGGGAAACTCCTCTCAAGCTAGAAAGAATAATGACACTAATAAATCCAAGATAGTTAACACATATGAAAATCGAACTAGTCCAGTTCTTACACGGGCAAGTCCAGTCCTCTAGACAAGTCCAGTTTCCCGAACTAGTTCTGTTCATGAACAACAACTATTGTTTAGAACATTCAATGCATCATATGTTCTTATGAAAAGTTTTGGAAAAGTTTATGCTCATCATGTTGGGCCATGCCATGGGAACATCAAGTCTCATGTGTGGGTGCCCAAATCTCTTGTAACTAACATCGAAGGACCCAAGCAAGCTTGGGTACCTAAAACCAAGGCATGATTTGTTTTTGTAGACCTATTCCTCTGGTGGATCGAAATGGGTGCTAGACAGTGGATGCACCAACCATATGATTGGAGAAAGGATGATGTTTGTTGAGTACAAAGAGAATGAGGATCCAAGCGAGGGCATCTATTTTGGAGACAAAAGTCAAGGAAGGGTGCTCGGTACCGATAAAATTACAATATCATCTCAACATACCCTTTCTCACGTTTTACATGTCCATTCCTTAGATTATAACCTGCTGTCCATATCTCAATTATGTGACAAAGGTTATAATTGCTTGTTTACTAATGAGGGTGTGACCGTCTCTAGAAGGAGTGATGACTCGGTTGCATTCAAGGGTGTGTTGAAGGGAAAGCTTTATCTTGTTGACTTCAACAAAGATAAAGCCGAACTTGACACATGCTTGATTGCAAAGACCAACATGGGTTGGCTGTGGCATAGATGGCTAGCACATGTTGGTATGAGGAATCTTCAAAAACTCCTTAAGGGCGATCACATCCGAGGTTTAAAGGATGTTGTTTTTGAGAAACACATGCCTTGTAGTGCGTGCCAAGCCGGGAAGCAAGTAGGAGCACCTCATCCCGCGAAGAACATCATGAATACAACAAGACTGCTCAAGCTACTTCATATAGACTTATTCGATCCAATTGCTTATATAAGCATCGGTGGTAACAAATATGGCTTAGTAATTGTTGATGACTTTCGCACTTCACTTGGGTTTTATTTTTGCATGATAAGACAAAAACTTATGGAACCCTCAAGAAGTTTCTCAAGCGTGCCCAAAATGAGTTCTCATTGAAGGTCAAGAACATACAAAGCGACAATGGCACAGAGTTCAAGAACACTCAAGGTGAGGAGTACCTAGACGAAGAAGGGATAAATCATGAGTTTTCAACACCTTATTCCACTCAACAAAATGGAGTTGCTGAAAGGAAGAACTGAACCCTCATAGAGATGGCGAGAACAATGCTCGATGAATACAAGACCTCGGATCG
Source organism: Tuctoria greenei (assembly GCA_036927565.1). NCBI lineage: Eukaryota > Viridiplantae > Streptophyta > Magnoliopsida > Poales > Poaceae > Tuctoria > Tuctoria greenei. The sequence continues at coordinate 104,951,838 of JAYESD010000006.1, read as the reverse complement.
GTTTTGGGCGGAAGCGGTTAACACCGCTTGCCATGCCATAAACCGACTCTACCTTCATCGACTACTCAAGAAGACATCATATGAGCTACTCACGGGTAACAAGCCTAATATTTCATATTTTCGATTTTTTGGATCTAAATGCTATATTTTGAACAAGAAGCTGAGGACTTCAAAGTTCGCCTCGAAGTCCGATGAAGGTTTCTTGCCTGGCTATGATTCGAACTCCTACGCCTATTGTGTCTTCAACAAGACCTCTGGACTTGTTGAAATAGCACATGATGTAGTGTTCTATGAAACCAACGGCTCTCAAAAAGAGCAAGTTGATCCATGTGTGCTAGATAGAGAAGAAGCTCCTTGTTAAGCATTGAGAAAAATGGCGTTGGGCAATGTTCGACCACAAGAGCCACCTCTACATGTGCATGAGGAAGATGAACCACAAGTGGAGGCCAATTATCAAGGGGGAGCTTCCACACAAGATCAAACTCAAGAAGACGAAGATGATCAACAATCAATGAGGGCAACCATCTAGGGGGAGAAGAAGAAGATCATGAAGATACAAGACCGCAAGTGCCACACCCGAGAGTACACCAATGCGTCCAAAGAGATCACCCAATCGACAACATCATCGGTGACATCCAAAAGGGAGTAACAAATAGATCCCGCATAGCTAATTTTTGTGAGCATTACTCTTTTGTGTCCTTCTTGGAACCACACAGGATTGAGGATGCATTGAAAGATCCAGACTGGGTGGTGGCGATGCAAGAAGAACTGAACAACTCCAAACGGAACGAGGTGTGGGAACTCGTCGAAAGACCCAAAGCGAACATAGTCAGCACCAAATGGGTCTTCCGCAACAAACAAGACGAACACGGGGTGGTGACAAGGAACAAGGCACGACTTGTGGCCAAAGGGTATTCACAAGTCAAAGGTTTGGATTTCGATGAAACATTTGCTCCTGTAGCTAGACTTGAATCAATCAGAATATTGCTTGCATATGCTACTCACCATGATTTCAAGATCTACCAAATGGATGTGAAAAGCGCCTTCCTCAACGGTCCAATCAAGGAGGAGGTGTACGTGGAGCAACCTCCTAGATTTGAAGATAAAGAGTTCCCCGACCACGTCTTTAAACTGCGTAAGGCTCTCTACGGACTCAAACAAGCTCCTAGAGCTTGGTATGAGTGTCTTAGATATTTCTTAATTGAAAATGGTTTTAAGATTGGTAAAGTAGATTATACATTATTTACAAAATACTTCGACAATGATCTTTTTATCTGTCAAATCTATGTTGATGACATTATCTTTGGTTCAACTATCAAATCCTTTTGTGAAGAATATAGTAATATTATGACAGATAGGTTTGAGATGTCTATGATGGGAGAGCTTAAGTACTTCTTGGGATTCCAAGTGAGACAACAAAAGGAAGGAACATTCATAAGCCAAACCAAGTACATTCAAGACATACTCAAGAAGTTTGGGATGGACAAGGCGAAGCCTATCAAGACCCCCATGGCAACTAATGGACACTTGGATCTCAATGAAGATGGACCAAGCGTGGATCATAAGGTATATCGCTCCATGATTGGATCCTTACTTTACTTATGTGCATCGAGGCCTGATATTATGTTGAATGTATGTTTGTGTGCGAGATTTCAAGCCAATCCTAAGGAGTGTCATTTGACAGCCGTTAAAAGGATCTTGAGATATTTGGTTCATACACCCAACCTAGGCCTTTGGTATCCCAAAGGTTCCAAGTTCAATCTCATTGGATACTCCGATGCAGATTATGCTGGATGCAAAGTAGATAGAAAAAGTACCTCCGACACCTGCCAATTCCTAGGTAGATCCCTAGTTTCTTGGTCCTCCAAGAAACAAAATTCCATTGCCTTATCCACGGCCAAAGCGGAGTATGTTGCACTCGGGAGTTTTTGTGCACAACTCCTTTGGATGCGACAAACTCTAAGGGATTACGGTTACAATATGAGCCGTATTCCACTCCTTTGTTATAATGAGAGTGCTATTAAGATTGCCCATAACCCTGTTGAACACTCTAGGACCAAACATACAGACATCCGACACCACTTTTTGAGAGATCACTCAATGAAAGGAGTCATAGCTATTTCCCATGTCAACACCGAAAAACAACTAGCCGATATATTTACCAAACCACTAGATGAAAAATGTTTTTGCGAGCTCCGAAATGAACTCAATATCTTTGATGCTCGGAATGTGGCTTGAAAACTTGCATACCCGTATGGACTCTTCAAAATATATTGTTTGAGTTGCGAAAATAATCTTTCTCAATTTTCTCCAAAAAACTATTTCAACTACGTGATCTGGATGAATTATGGTCATTGCTTGATTGTTGTATGCTTACTGATCATATTCATCAAGATTATTTGATTTGTTTTGCCCCTACTTTCTTAATAAGTACCTTCGAATATATACGAATGGGCTAAGAATTTTTGTTCTAGTGACCACGGACTAGTTCGTGGTTACTCGAACTAGTCCGCCCCTGCAAACCAGTCCGCAGAGTGTCCGATATTACAGACTAGTCCGACAAACCATGAACTAGTCCGATTTTTCGACTCCATAACCCTAGCCGCCGCCAAGACCTGATCTTCTTCATCCTCACATTTTGCCCCACGCTCTCTCTCTTCGCTTGAGTGTTCCCAAGGCGATTTCCTCCGTTCTCCATCGAATACCTTCAAGTTTGGGTGGAAAATGATCTCCATTGCATAGGGATTGAAGACCACAGACTTGTCCACACCTCAAGGATTTTCAGTAAAATTTCCCCCCAAACCCTAGAAATCGTGAACTTCTCCATTGATGACTAAATAGCCTAGTTCCTCTCGGTTAATACATGCCTCATTGCTGTATTACATTTACATTGAACTAGTTTTGCAGTGGGAATCACCATTTGACGTCTAGTTAGGGTTTGAGATGACGAACACTGGACTAGTCTGGTCCATGTACGGCAAGTCTGGTGTCCCCGGACTAGTCCGTACTTGTGCACCAAACAAGTCTGATTTTTCCTGAACTCAACCCTAACTTCTCATTTGTCAATGCACTTCCTTGTCATCAATTCTTATTCATACATTGTGTAATGCTCTCTCAGGACAATGTCGCATGAGAAAAACACCGACTTTGAAGATGAGATGGAACAAGACTTGTTGCCACGTGCTTCGGAGTCACGCGCTCAAAAGAGGCAAGAGCGTCCCTCCGATCCTGCACCTTCCCACCTCAGGTGTGGTGCAAGGTGCTTGCCAAGAAGCCTGCGTCCAAGGCAAAGGACCCAGCTGGCTCCAGCTCGGTGGCTCTTTGCCAAGTGAAGGGAAAAGGAAAGGGAATTGCTTCGGGCCCCGTCGGCCCACTCAAGATGCATGCTCTGAGGCAGGGAAATAGAGATCCCTCCGGGGAGAAGTTCAATGGCAAGGGAAGTGATGCTGCTTCCAAAATCAGATTCATGGATTGCTACAGTCGACCCAAGAAGGCTGCTGATGCCAGGTTTTGGAGCAATTTTCAAGCAGACTTCTACAACTCGGTTTACCGTACTATGAAGACTCTGGTGGTCCGTAGCTAGTGGATTGACTGGAATCACTTTGAGAGGAAAAGTTGTTCAACATTTGATGAGGTTATAAATGCAGTGGAGAGGCATGGACTGAAGGAGCTGTTTGCCTTCAGATTTAACTGGAATGATGAGATCATTGCTCAGTTCTATGCCACTTGTTTCTTTGCCAGTGATGAGGAGGAAAGGGTGAGTAGGATGACACATGGATCCAAGTACACTATCACTTATGATGAGTTTGCAAGACTCCTTCATGTAGAAGACACCAGCAACAATGAGTTGACCATCCACAACATTGGTGTCTTAGGAAAAGACAAGATGAACTTCCTCTATGACACAAGCTTGAGCCTTTCTTCATGGTGCTCAACAGGGTGCTGAGAAAGACAATATCACCAAAAGATGGGGATGCAATAAATGTCCAAGGTTACTTGAGGACCTTGATGGAAGTCATAAGCAAGAACAAAAAGTTTGACATCTTTGACTATATCTAGAATGATATGGTCAACATCTTCTGCACGCTGAACAGATCCTGTGGCTTTGCCCCCTACTTGATGTTCATGATTGAGAAGTTCACAGGGATTGAGTTCATGAAGGACGTGGAGCACATTCCCTTGAGGCCCCAGAAGCCTCCCCAAGCTAATGTCCAAGTTCCCCCATCTCCAGTGTCGAGTGAAGAGGCTCCGAGGCGAGCTAGAGGAGATGAGAGGACTGACCCCTCTGCTAGGGCCCCTCCCCAAAAAGGGTCTCCTAGTGGAATCTTGAAGTACTTAGCAGCAATCTTTGCCTCATGCAAGAAGGCCGAAGTGAATACTCACAAGCTGAACAAGGCGAGGAAGGCAAATATGAGATATGTCAAAGAAAATGTCAAACTCATTTGCCAGAAGATGGAGATCGAGCCTATTGGGTCCCCAGTTATTTCTGAAGATTCAAACTCTGATTTCACTGAGCTGGTACCTTTGACTCCCCCCGAGCTTGCCTACTTTGGCATTAGGGGCACTTCGAGTGGATCCGTTCCCCCTCCTCTTGCCCAGCAGGAAGATGAAGATGAAGATGAGGATAGAACCGAGAGCGAGGAATGAGCCACTAGATCCCTCTTCTCCTTTTTGGTGTCTTGATGCTAAAGGGGGAGAGATTGAGGGGGAGTCACTAGGTCTTAGCTGCAGGTTGAGAGATGAGAGCTTCATTTATGCATCTTTTTGTCTCTTTTGGGTTGTAAGACTTCATATTATGCACTTTTGATACTTTTGGTGTTGTGATGGAATGTTATGAACTATTCATGCTCATATTTATGAAATCTGTGATTTTGCTCTCAAATTGACATATATGCTTGTTGTTGATATATTGATGTCAATTATTTCACTGTCATCATGATTACTGCTCACACTCGCTTAGTTTTGCATCCCACCATAAAGAGTGCACATATGCCTTATGTTGTCATTGCTAAATGTGTTTCAAGCTCATATGTGCACACTTTATGATAATCTCAATTTTCATCATACTTTGTGAAATCTCAATTGGTTGTCATCAGTCACCAAAAAGGGGGAGATTGAAAGTGCATCAAGGCATCCCTTGTGGGTTTTGGTTGATTTATGACAAATAAATGAGATCCTAACCAAATTGTTGAGATGAGCGTAGGTCTTAAAAGAAATTATGAAGAAAGCGCAAAAAGAAAGGAGAATGAGGATCTATATGGAAAAGAGCTCAAGAGCTAAATAGATTAGATCATTGTGTATGGAGTGTGTCGGAGAAACACACCTCAAGAGCTCAATCACAAGAAAACTCACTCACTGCACTAATTTATACAGGTCCGGACTAGTTTGATAATATCCGTACTAGTCCGATAATCCCTCTGTTCAGAATTGGACAAGTCTTCCCAGTGCGGACTTGTCTGCACAGTCCGAGTCTGCACAGACCGGACTAGTCCGATATCACCACGGACTAGTCCGATATCTTTTTGACTAAAATCGAACTAGTCCTCCCCAATGCGGACTAGTCCTCCACACTTCACAGATTTGCACGAAATCAGAAAAGTCCAAAATTACCACAGACTAGTCCGATAAGCTCTCTGACTAAAATCGGACAAGTCCTCTAAATGCGGTCTTGTCCCAATTCACTAAGGAGATCACCAAAGCTGGACTTGTCCGAAAATAACTGGACTAGTCCGAAGTTTTCCAGAGCCTAAATCGGACTAGTCCGCCATAAGCCGGACAAATCCGATCTTCCTGAGAACTTAGGATTTCTTGTACGCAGCACACCAGACTAGTCTGAACTCCACCACGGACTAGTCCAGACACTCGAAACCCTAACAGTAACTTTTTGAAACACCATATAAATAGATGTGCACGGCCCTACTTTTAACTCTCTCGACTCCCTGCGCCGTCACACCCTCCATGAGCTTAGAAAACACATCTCTCCACACAATCCAATGCAAGAAAGATCAAATACTTGAGGATTCATCTTGGATCAAAGGAGAGACACGATTCACATGTTTGAGCTCTTGGGTTTGATCTCTAACACACTCCTGTTGTTTCATTGTTGATCTTAAGAGTGTGTTCTTGGTGGTGTTTGCTTTGTAATCTTGGGTAGCCGTGAACTTGTGAGAAGGCCCCTTGAACTTGGTGATTTACCCTTGTGATAGTGAAAGAGAATTGGCCTTCGTGGCGATTTGACGAGGTTATGTTCATTGAAGACCCGGTCTGTCGGTACTCTGCGTACCGTATACCCCTTGGGACTGCAAAAAGACTAGAGGAACTTCACCTGTATGAGTTGAAGACCTCCAAAGGCCCCACGTGTCATACGGGACTGGACCTGCCTCCCTTCTATGGTTAGTCCCTGTGCTGCCACGTGTATCCTACAACCGGAGCTACATCCCACACATGGGAAAGCTTCGGGCTAAATACCTGTGCGACACCTCCAGACCTAACCCCCGACAGAGGGAAGCTCCGGTCCTAACACGTGTACAACTGCACCGGACCTACCCGTCCCAGACGGTAAGCTCCAGAGCTGCCACGTGTGCAACCGCCGAACCTTCAGCCTCAACAATCAGACTGGTGGACCCCCAACGGCTCGCACCTTCAAGGGACAATCAAAGACTTCAAGACCCGATTAAGTGTCATTAACACCATCTCAATGACACACGATTGGAGGGCCCTTAATACCAGTAACTAATGTCAAGGGGCGTTACCACACTATTAAGGGTAATTAAGCTCATTAATTGTGTATTAAGCATCAGTAACCGCTAGGGCCACATGTTGGGTCAGGCTAACGATGTAACCACCAGTCCTTGTACTATAGAAGGACTGGTCGAGCGATACACATGGAGACTCTTGGAGACTCTTCTAGACTCGGCTCTGACACACGCCCACAAGTGCTCAGACGCTCAATACAGCAACTACACACCCCGTGGAGTAGGGCATTACACTTAGGCGGCCCGAACCACGTAAATCCTCGTGTCAACTTGCCTATGTGTTCTGAATCTCTGCGTGCCCAAAACTGAACTACAAACTCCGCGGGCTGCCAACGGTAGTACCGGGAGAATTGCCGGAACCAAACTCTGACAGTTGGCGCGCCAGGTAGGGGCGCCCCAGATTTAAGGATGGTGAACTCTACTGCTGGATCGTCCAACGGCAACCCTGCTGCGCAACATGCTGGAAGCAACCCCTCCAACATGCAGCAGCCAGCAGGTGCTGTGGCTCCAGTAGGAGTCATGCCACTACCACTACCATCGGCATCCGCGAATCAAGTAGGACAGCGAGATGGGGCGTTTGCATCGATAATGGCATCGGCGAACAACAACCCTGAACACGTGCTCCATGCCGTGCGTGCTCTTCTCCAACATCCACCTCCTCCAAGGGAATCCCAGGGTGCAATGGAGCAGTGGAGGGCTGATTTGGAACATTTGGTTGCAGCAGCCGATTGCATCAGCAACCATGGTCCTCCCCCCTTGGGGCTGGCCCCATCGCAGTATCGGACCATGTTGGGTAGACTTGGTCCACACGCTTCACAACACAGGAGGCGTGCTGCATCTCAGCAGGCGACGTCGCTGCCTTCCGGGGCGCGACGCACCCATACGGTAACCAGGCTTCCGACTCACGACCTCCAGGCGGAACTTGATCGTTGTTACCGTCAACAGGACGATCGCGTCCATATCGAGCGTGCTCGCGAGAGGCGAGAGGCTCGAGACAAACCTGCTCCCGAGGGAGTAGGAGGAGGCTGTTCTGCCCTAGCCTTGCACCTATGCATGGTCAGATGGCCGCAGAAGTTCTGGCCTCACCTACCGAAGAAATTTGATGGGACTGTCAATCCCGCTGAAATTCTCCAAATCTACTCCACCGCAATCCTTGCGGCTGTAGGTAATGAGGCCGTAATGGGCAATTATTTCCCCGTGGCTTTGACTGGGACCGCCAGGTCCTGGTTCATGAGCCTTCCGCCCGACTCCATCAACAGTTGGGCGGAACTGTGCCAACAGTTCACCGCCAATTTTGGGAGTTCATACACCCGACTAGGCACCAAACTGGACCTTTTTGCTGTCAAGCAGAAAGGGGGAGAGTCCCTGCGATCCTTCATCCAGAGTTTCTCCTAGGTACGAAACACCATACCTTCTATCTCAAGCACTTCTGTTATTGTGGCATTTAGACAGGGCGTACGAGACAAGAAGATGTTGGAGAAGCTGGCGACCAAGGAAGTCACCAGCATCATGGAACTCTTCAGCTTGGCAGACAAGTGCGCCAAAGCTGCAAAGGGTCGTGAAATGCACTCCCAACCACCTCTGGAGGACAACAAAAAGTCCTCCAAGAGTGAAGTCACTACCTCTGGGAATGGCAAGAAGAATAAAAAGTCCAACGGCAAGAAAAAGCTGTCGGCTGACACACCTACTGCTGCAGCTGCTGCAGCTCCGGGTGGCCGTGGGCCACGCCCTGAGAAACGACCTCGCTCGTCGTCTAAAGACGGAGGCAGCTCCAAGATGTGGTGTCCCATACACAAGACGAACAACCACAACTTGGAAGGCTGCCGAGAGGTCCAGAACATCGCCGAGCACTACAACAAGCTTCGGGAAGAAGTTCCTTTCCGTCAAAGGGAAGGAAAAAAAAGGCGACGAAGCTCCGGCTGAAGAGGCGTTAGACTTTTAGGACCATAAAAAGGTCTTGAAGGATGTTTACACTTCTGTCGACGACGACTCCGACTTCTCCGACAACGAGCGTCGAAAGACCATGAACACCATCTTTGGTGATTCATGGGACATCACCTCCCGCCGTGTCCTCAAGACAATGCGGCGGGACATGGCCTCTGTAGCTCCCACCGCCAGGGCGGAGCCGCACCAGAAGTGGATGGACATTGCCATCACTTTTAATGCTTCAGACTGCCGTCGGAACATGATCGGAGCTGACCAACTCCCAGTGATGGTATCTCCGACCATCAACAACATCCTGCTCCACCATGTGATGGTGGATGGAGGTTCGGGGCCGAACCTCATAAGCTTCGAAGCCTTCGTCAAGCTTCATCTCCGACCTTCGGATCTTCGCCCCTCCCGACCTTTCTCTAGAGTAGGTCTGGGGGCCATCACTCCACTCGATGCCTTTACTCTCCCGGTGACCTTCGGGACTCAGGAGAATTATCGCACTAAGAAGTTGGTCTTCGACGTGGCGCAGATCAACTTACCATTCAACGCCATCTTGGGCAAGCCAGCCTTGTACAAGTTCATGGCTGCTGCTCATTATGGCTACTTGGTGTTGAAGATGCCAACACCGGCAGGTGTTCTCTGGATCCGTGGAGATCGCACCACGAGAGTGACTGCTCTGGAAGAACTCCACGCGCTTGCTACAGCGCAGGAGGAAGAATCCAGAAAGGAGAAAGCTCTGAAACCCCCAAGCATTCGTCATGGAGGCTCAACCTCCGCACCTCGAGTGCAACCAAGCGGCGACACCGACATTCCCGCCCAAGTCGTCCAAATCAGTTCCGACGCTGATCAGACCACACGTATATCGGGAGGTCTGAATGGCAAATAGGAACTTGTGCTCGTCACTTTCCTCCGGGCTAATGTCGACGTGTTTGCCTGACAACCGTCACAAATGCCTGGGATCCCTAGGGAAGTGATCGAGCACAATCTGAAGATCTATCCCGACGCTCGGCTTGTACATCAGAAGCCTCGGAAGCAATTAGTAGAGCGACAGAACTTCATACGTCAAGAAGTGAAGAAGTTGCTCGAAGCTGGATTCATTTGAGAAGTCTTCCGACCAAAATGGCCGGCAAACCCAGTCGTTGTACCCAAGGCCGAAGGGAAACTTCGGATGTGTATCGACTACACTACATTGAATAAGGCACGTCCAAAAGATCCATTCCCACTACCTAGAATAGATTAGATAGTGGATTCCACCTTCGGGTGTGAATTACTGTGTTTCCTAGACGCATATTCTGGGTACCATCAAATCAGAATGTTTAGGGAAGATGAAGAGCATACTTCCTTCATCACAATAGATGGATTATATTGTTACACTGCCATGCCATTTGGTCTCAAAAACACTGCTTCAACGTTTATACGAGCTATGTACAAAACTTTTGGAGAGCTCATTAGAGATGTAGTAGAAGTGTACGTTGATGACATCGTCGTCAAGATCAAGAATAAGGAGTCATTCCTTGACACCTTGCAAGCTGTCTTCGACAAGTTGCGAGTCACACGCACGAAGCTGAACCCGGACAAGTGTGTCTTCGGGGTTAGCTCCGGAAAGCTTATAGGATTCTTGGTGAACCACCAAGGAATAGAAGCAAATCCGGCGTAGATTAAAGCCATTGAAGACATGCGGCCACCAGCTCGCATCAAGGATGTCCAGAAGCTGACTGGATGTCTAGCTGCCCTCAGCCGGTTCATTTCAAGACTGGTGGAACGGGCGCTACCCTTCTTCAAACTATTGAGGAAGTCCGAACGATTCCAATGGTCTGAAGAAGCAGAAAAGGCATTCCAGGAGCTGAAACAGCTCCTCACCACTCTACCAACTCTGGTATCTCTGAACCCTGGTGAACCACTTCTGCTTTATATTTCAGCAACTGATGAAGTCACCAACATGGTCCTGGTTGCGGAAAGACCAGAACCATCTCCAGTTCAGGAGTCCAGACCGCTTCGGGAGGGTCCAGAGCTACCTGAAGACAAGTCTGGGTCCCAACTCCCAGACCTTGATCCTCAAGGCGAGATGCCAGAGGATCAACCTCCTTCAAATTAAGAAGTTGTTGTTGCTGAGCAACAAGATTCAGACCCCTCCAGGAAGGTCCATATCACTTCAGAAGAAGCTTTGGGATCTTCCAGCAGGACCTAGAGGTCTCCGAAGAAGGTCCGGACCCCTCTGGGAGGGTCCGCGTTGATGAGGAGGAAGCTCCGGGCCCCTCCGGGAGGGTCCAGACAGTCCAACACTCGGTGTACTTCATCAGTGACGTACTACACGACGCCAAGACTTGATACCTAGAGGTGCATAAGCTGCTCTACGCAGTTCTTATTGCCTCTAGGAAGCTTCGCCACTACTTCCAAGCTCACAAGATTTCGTTGGTAACCTCTTATCCACTGCGTGCAATCTTGCATAACCCCAAATCCACTGGGAACATTGCAAAGTGGGCAGTAGAATTGGCCGAGTTCGACCTTGAATTCGTCCCAAGACAAGCGATCAAGGGTCAAGCTTTGGCGGACTTTGTGGCGAAACAGACCCCCTCTCCATAAAATCTTGGGGGCCCCAGTGAGCAGAAGCCGAAACCCAAGGTTCCGGTCTTCACCGAGCCTCACTGGACTCTCTACTTCGACGGCTCCGTGCAGAAGCAGGGGGCCGGAGCTGGAGTCCTTCTCCTTGCTCCGACCGGGGAGAAGGTCAGATACATGGTTAACCTTGACTTCAAGGCGACCAACAACATGGCGTAGTATGAAGCACTAATCTATGGGCTCAAGGTGGCACTATCATATGGTGTCAAGCAGCTGTTGGTAAAGGGTGACTCGCAGCTCGCTATAAAGCAAGTCAAAGGTGAATGCTGCTGAAACAACCCTCACCTAGCTGCATACCTACTTGAAGTCTAGAAGCTTCAGAAGGACTTCGACGTCCTGGATCTTTGCCATGTCCAGCGTCTCAACAATGCTGAAGCCGATGAACTCTCGATGAAAGCTCCCACTAGAGCTCCGGATCCCGACAGAACCTTCGTCCGGAGATTGTCAAGACCAACAACTCAGCCTGCCGAACTGAGCAAAGGGGGCAAGACCAGCACCTCGAAGCTGGCGGTCCCGATGGCCTTGTTACCATGGCGTCCATCAAGGGTCGCAGGTGCTGCAGGAAGCTCCGAGCAACCCAGCACGCAAGACTCAAATCCTCAAGTTTGTTTCTGATGCATGGATCTCAGAGATCCGGAGCTACTTGAAAGACAATTTCCTTCCTGAAGATAATGTATCCGCTGACCGGATAGTCAGATTGGCTAAAAAATACACACTGGTAGAAGGGGATCTCTATCGACGTGTTGCCAACGGCATCCTAATGCAGTGCATTACAAGGGAATAAGGCTGCAAGCTCCTCGCATAAATCCATGGAGGCAAGTGTGGGAACCACGCGTCTTCCCGCATGCTGGTCGGTAAAGCCTTCTGGCATGGTTTTTACTGGCCTACAGCACTCTAGTATGCAACTTAGCTAGTGAAGAAATGCGAAGCATGCCAGTTCCTTGCAAAGCAAATTCACACACCAGCTCAACCTCTACAAATGATACCTCCTACATGGCCATTCGATGTGTGGGGGATGGATATCTTGAGACCTTTCCCAAGAGGTGTCGGAGGTTACAAGTTCCTGTACGTTGCCATCGACAAGTTCACCAAGTGGCCGGAAGCAACTCCAGTTGTGATAATAAACAAGCAATTAGCTATCAACATCTTGCAGTCCATCGTATGCAGATTTGGAGTCCCAAACAAGATCATAACTGATAATGGGACCCAATTTACAAGCTCTACATTTCAAGGATATTGCAAAGACCTTGGCATTCAGGTCAGCAACGCTTCTGTAGCTCACCCGGCAAGCAATGGCCAAGCTAAGAAAGCAAATGCAAAAATCCTAAAAGGACTCAAGACACGCACATATGAGCGCCTGAAAAAACATGGAGCCAACTGGATCGAAGAACTTCCGCCCACCTTGTGGGCAAACAGGACAACTCCAAACCGGTCAACTGGAGAGACACCCTTCTTCTTGGTGTACGGAGCTAAAGCAGTCCTTTCTTCAGAAATCACCTTGGGGTCGCACTGGGTCCGGACCTTGATGCCACGCAGGACCAGCTCCGGCGTGAAGACCTTGACCTCATTGAAGAGGGAAGGTGCCGAGCAGCTGTTCGGAATGCCCGATACCGCCAAGCTCTTCGGCGCTATCACCAAAGGCATGTTCACAGCCGACAGCTCGAGGAAGGCGATCTTGTGCTACGGAGAATACAAACTCGAGAAGGGTTAAACAAACTCGCCCCCAGCTGGGGAGGACCTTTCCGAGTGATCAAAGTATCCCATCCCGGATGCGTTCGCTTGGCAGTTGAGGATGGGACACCGTTCCCTAATCCTTGGAACATTGAGCACCTCCGTAAGTTCTACGCTTAATATCACAGAGGTGAGTCTGTAGTTACATGTGATGTATGTTATAGAGTCATTGTACAGAGTCGAGTAGCTCCTCCGGGAGAACAGCTAGACCTTTCCTGGAGGGTCGGCAAAGTTCAGGCAACACTTGTCACAGTCTCAGAACTAAAAGTGTAGCTAGCTACCTTGGGTCAAACGAGAAACGAAACACACTTAGCCTGGTTCTGTAAACTAAGAGTGTACTTGCTTTCGCTGTACCCCGGACCTATAATGAAATACATCATTGTGTGAAAACAGACTCCACATGCATTTATTTTGTACAGGCTCAATATTTTTTATTTTTCTCTTTCTTGTCTATAGCAAAGTTGTGCAATTCTCGATAATCTTTAGCTCGACGTATTCATATATAATTCAAGTCACTTTGTTAATTCTTTCGGGTCTTAACATTGTTGAATGGTCTACTCGTCTGAATGCTGCCAAGCCAATCTAGGTCTGGAGTGTGCTATCGACTTAGCCTGGTCCTGAACCCTAAGTACGCCACTCTACCTACACCTCGGCAGGCCGAAGTAAGGTGAGTCCAGGATACGATTGGACCTGAATAACATAAGCAAATGCACTTGATTGTATATAGAATTGCATTCGACCTAAAAACTTCTCTCGAGAATAGTAAGCCGCAATTGAGTTATATATAGGAAATGGATTTTACTGTTTTTCTTGACTTCAGTGTGCAGGAAAAATAAAGATCTCATGATGATGGTGAATGAAGCCGGAGCTATCAAAGCTCTGACACCCCCTAAGGTGGTCTACTGTCGATGTTTGAAACATTGATAGTAGACATCGCCGAAGCTACAAAGTTCTGGCAAATCCAGGGGGCCGGCCGTCAACGTGAAGAATAGATGGTGGGAAGACTCCCCAGTGGGGTTTGCTGTCGACGCACTATGTGTTGACATTGGTCGCTGCCAGAGCTACCAAGCTCCAACAACCCCAGAGGACTAATTGTCGATGCTCTACGTGTTGACACGAGTCACTGCCGGAGCTACTAAGCTCCGACAACCTCAGGGGGCCCCTACTATCGATGACTTCGGACCTACAAACTACAAGTTCAAAGTGCGCAAGTCTTCAATAAAATGCTACATCCTCTTGGTACATGTTCACAATCAAATTGTGTACATCTACCAAGGGGCCAAGTGGGGCAAAGGTGTTGAAGACAAAGAATGAAATTCATAAAAAACTTGGATTTCATTCATCTGGAGACAAGAGATTACAAAATTGAGGAAAAGAAGAGAAAATACAAGTGGGAGCTACAAAGAGAGAGTCCTAGACCCTATGGAAGAACGAGGCAACCTTCTGGGCAACCTCTGACACACTGGCTTTGGCAGCTTCTCCCTCTCCGTCGATGGGACCTTCAAGCACCGGGTCTAGTGGGAAGTGAGGATCCCGACTGGTGTAGCACGTTAGCATGAACTCTTCGACGTTCATCGCCAGGGATTGTCCTTCGGTTTCCAACTGGTCCACGATGACATTGCCCATCTTGGATAGCTTGTTGCCCGCCGAGCTCAACGCCTGTAACGCCTGGTCCAGCTCCGGCTCCGGATCATCCGAACGCACGGGACTAAAACCCATTGGCGTCAGCGTGTCATTGGCTTTGCCCAAGAAGTACAAAAATTGTTGGGACTTCGCAAGCCCTTGAGCCTCGCATCTCTTCCAAGGATCTCTTGGCCGCCGCAAGCTCCGAATTCTCCTGGGCAAGGCGCTCGACCTCTTTGGCATTCTGCTGAATCTTTTCAGCAACCTGCCTTTCGAGTTTTCCGAGCTCCTCCTTCCGGAGGTGGACCTTGTTCCGGTGGTTGACCAGGTCCTTCTCCTGGCCTCACACTTTCTTCTCCCTGGCAGCAATTTCAGTTTCCCTCTTGTTGAGGTCCTGTCCTCGCTGCCAGGCCTTCTTCTCCTCTTTCTCGCAGCGCTCCTCCATCTTCTTGGTGCGCTCCTCGAGACTCTTGTCACCCAGAGTCAACCTCTGAGTCAGCTCCTCCTGCCTCTTCACGAGGTTATCCCGCAGCTCTAGGAGTTTTTGGTCTTCATCTTCGAGCTTTTTCTCCCGCTCCTCAAGAGCCTCCTGGCGCTTGACGAGGCTGTCGTGGATGGCGCTGAGCTTCTCTTGGCGCTTATTTGCTGCTTCATTAGCAGCCACGGCCTGTTTGTGGATGGGCCGGGACTGGTCATCGAGGGATTGCGTCATGCTTTCCCTCTCTTCCAGCAGCTGACCCCAGTACTCCAATCGGACCTTCTCCCTTTTCACCCACTCCTTGTCGTCGGCCAGCCTTGTCAGCGCCAGCTTGCTCTCGAATTGGAGCCTGTTGCGCCACCTCCTAAGGGTTTGGCGCTCCTCCTCGAGGGCCTTGCAGTCGTGGTAAAAGGCCAGCTGAACTTGATGAAGGCTGGAGCAGGCATTGTCGATGGATAATGACAAAGGGATTGGCTCCGAACCTGCCAGGGTCCTCTCTACTGGCTCCAGCGGGTTCTCCATAACAAAAATCAGGTCGCACTGTACAAGAGAGGTCCCCTGGGTTTCCACGACACTAGGGCCACCCTCTGGGATAGCCTCGGACGCCGTCGAGGAAGGTCCTGCAGCAGAAGTTCCTACCTCCGGAGTTGGCTCCGAAGGTCCCGCCGCCAAATCATGAACAACTAGTCCCTTAGGCGGGGGACCGGCAGCTTCATCTTGGCACCATGGCTCAGGCACGGGCACCTCCGGAACCACCACTTTCGGGGCAAGCGTTGAAGGTTCGGCCGGAGCTGAAGCCACTTTCGGCTCCGACGCTGGCGCCTCCTCCATTGCCGGTTCAGGCCCTGGCACTTCGACCGCCATTAGCTCGGGCGCCGGCACTTCTGCGGCAACCGGCTCAGGCGCTGGAACTTCATCAACCGCCGACTCTACCGCCAGGGCTTCATCAATCACCGGCTCCACCGCCAGGGCTTTATCAACCACCGGCTCCGCTGCCGGGGCTTCAACAACAACCGGCTCTAGGGCCGGAACCGCAGCTACCTCCGGCTTTGAGGCCGGAGCGTCCATCATCACAGCATCCAAAACCAGAGCTTCAACCTCCGGTGCTGGTGCCACTGGTACATCTTCATTCCCGTGGTCCATCACTACCATGGGTGGTTTGGGAGATGAGTCGAGGTCCAGGACCACGACAGCCGGCGCCGGGGCTGCCGCGACCTCAGCTGCCACCTGGGGCGGAGCTAGGATTGTAGCTGGAGCCTCCGCTTGCACAGCCTCAGTCGCTGCTGCAGGAAACCGGAGCTTCAACCCCTTTCTTGGGTACCCTGTAGATGAAGGACAAAGAAACTCAAAATACAATTACAACAAGAACAACCAACTGAGGTAAAAAATTAAACTTACCTCGGAAGGCTTCCGCTCCAGCTAGCGCAGAACCTCTTCACCAGACGCTCAGGACTGGACCCTATCGCCACTAGCGTGGTAGCTCCGGAAGGTTCCCCGGAGCTTGCTCCCACCATGAGCGACGTCTTGGTTGAGGCCCCCTCGACAGGGAAGGACCTTCGGACATAGAGCCTTCAGCTGGCCCAGGTACTGGAGCCACAAGGCCGGAGCTAGCGTCCCGGGGAGATGCTGATGCTGGGATGGTTGCTGCCGTCAAATACCTCCTCTGCCAGGGAGGAGCCATCGTGGAAGGAGCAGGTCTGACGGACCTCCCGTTAGCATGCTTCAACTTCCTCTTGCGGCTCGAGGACTCGACCAACTCCTTGCCCTTGCCTACGACTTCGATTCTTGGCTTCGGGACAGGAACGGAGCCATCCTTCGAAGCTCCGGGGATCGCCACCATGGAGGTTGATTGCCTCTCCATATGGCCCAAGTCATCCAACAGTGGCATCTTCCTCCGGAGCTCTCTGCACTCCTCTAGTATCATATCCAGAGGAAGGAAGGCAGCCGGTGGAGATACGTCGCCAGGGCCGATGTTCCCAGGCTGGAACTTCTTGAGATGGGTCTTCAGGGCTTCACCGGCCAAGTTGGTGTCCAAGCCGAATTCAATGCGGTTGGTGTCCATCTCACTGTTGAAGGCCCAGGCAGGCCGGCTCCTAGCCCTCAACAGGGCCCACCTATTCATCAAGAAGTTGCCGAAGACCATCTGGGGGGTCACCCCACCTTCGACACATTCCTGGATTCTGTCCAGAATGGGCCTGTACTCCCTCGACAACTCCGTCACATCACTCCAAGTGTCGGTTTCAACGCGAGGACGGCCTTCAGACAGCTCCAGCCTCTCGTGTCCCTCGACAGTGATGACCACCCATTCTTTCTTCAAGTCGTCCCACTTGCCGGAATGGAAGGACCTCAAGTACTTGGGGGGAGAGTTTTTCCGCTTCACGAAGTAGTAGAAGCCGATGAACTCATCACTCTTCCCGGTTGGGTGGACAGTGAAGAATGTCCGGAATAACTCCACCCAAGGGGCACGCCCACCCACATCTCGCAAAAGTGGACGAAAGTCGCCACTAGAAAGATTGAATGGGGGCCAA
The DNA here is from genome assembly GCA_036927565.1 of Tuctoria greenei. Classification (NCBI taxonomy): domain Eukaryota; kingdom Viridiplantae; phylum Streptophyta; class Magnoliopsida; order Poales; family Poaceae; genus Tuctoria; species Tuctoria greenei. The sequence continues at coordinate 104,934,172 of JAYESD010000006.1, read as the reverse complement.
GATGGTGGAGCTGCAGACCATAGAAATCTAGCAGGATCAAAAAGAAAGTGGAGAAAGGCGGGATCAAACCCGCCATGGCATACCCAAGGAAGTACACCATATCTCCGGCTCGCTCCTTCTTGAAGGGAAGCTTGCCGCAGCGAATGTCGTTGTCAAAGGAGTCACTAGACCTCCCATGTAGGTCCGGACCCTAGACAACTCCTTCTTGCTCCCGATGCAGCTCTTGGGAAGTCCCAACTTCATAGCAGCACAGCGTGGCGAGAGAGGAAAAGCGAGCGAAAGTTTGGAGGGTTTGAGCTAAAGTTTGGATGAAGGCGTAAAGAATCCCCAAACAATGCGCATTTTCCTTCTGAAGTAAGCACCCGCAACGCTTGGATGGAAACCACATCAGAGCTAATGATACAGTCCAAAAACTTCACCCTGCCGATGACAAGGGGGCCCGGGGCCACCCCGACAATCAAGTCGAGGTCCTTACCCCAGGCGAATAGTTGTCATCATGAGAAGCGGGAAACCCGAGGGCGGCGGCCTGACAAGGTGCGCAGAATCGATACGGTTTTCATATCGGGAACCGGCAACCTTCAATTGCATGAGATCTGCACGCTCAGATCTCACCTGCCGCATCCTGGATATGCCACGCGGCGATGGTTTAACTGTGAACTACCGCCAACAGCACATCCGAAGACCCTTGAAGACACGGCTCAAAAACCGAAGGATGGACCCACCTCCGGCAGAACAACTTCATCCAAAAGGTCTCTCCCAGAGGTGGGCCCAGGGGGCCACTGTTGGTACCCTGCGTACCGTATACCCCTTGGGACTGCAAAAAGACTAAAGGAACTTCACCTGTCTGACTTGAAGACCTTCGAAGGCCCCACGTGTCATACAGGACCAGACCTGCCTTCCTTCTATGGTTAGTCCCTGTGCTGCCACGTGTATCCTGCTACCGGAGCTACATCCCACACATGGGAAAAATCCGGGCTAAATACCTGTGCGACACCTTCAGACCTAACCCCCGACAGAGGAAGCTCCGGTCCTGACACGTGTACAACTGCACTGGACCTACCCGTCCCAGACGATAAGCTCCAGAGCCGCCACGTGTCCAACCGCCGGACCTTCAGCCTCAACAATCAGACTGGTGGACCCCCAACGGCTAGGACCTTCAAGGGACAATCAAAGACTTCAAGACCCGATTAAGTGTCATTAACACCATCTTAATGACACACGATCGGAGGGCCCTTAATACCAGTAACGGCACTGTCAAGGCGCATTACCACACTATTAAGGGTAATTAAGCTCATTAATTGTGTATTAAGCATTAGTAACCGCCAGGGCCACATGTTGGGCCAGGCTAACGATGTAACGACTAGTCCTTGTACTATAAAAGGACTGGTCGAGCGATACACAAGGAGACTCTTGGAGACTCTTCTAGACTCGGCTCTGACACACGCCCACAAGTGCTCAGACGCTCAATACAACAACTACACACCCCGTGGAGTAGGGTATTAGGCTTTGGCGGCCCGAACCACGTAAATCCTCGTGTCAACTTGCCATTGTGTTCTGAATCTCTGAGCGCCCACAACCGAACTACAAACTCCGCAGGCTGCCAACAGTAGTACTGGGAGAATTGCCGGAACCAAACTCCGACCTGGTCCTTTCGTGGGCTCCTCAACATGGACATAGGTTGCCTTTGTGGGAACCGAACCACGGGATAAAATCTTGTGTCAAACTTGTTCTTATGTTTTTCATATCATATTCTAGGGTTTACTTGATCTTGTCCATCTTACGTTAAAACATTCAAATCAAAGTTAATTTGTACAACACTTGTTTTCATTGACTCAATACTTTCAATTTACATACTATATTCCGCTTCATATTGTGATTGTATTGAAATCATTGATCGAACTTGATCAATCTAGTCTGCACGCACCGGACTAGTCCGCACTCTATCGGACTAGTCCGATATCTTGGGATTTGATCAGTCTGTTAAGTGTTGCAGGTTCCGAGTAAATTTCAAAAAGGCCTATTCACCCCCTGAAGGCCACATTCAGATCTTGTGGACATGGGCTTTCCTACTAAGCGCGTTGGCAACCACGTTCACTTTACCGGGGTGATAGTGAATTTCAATTTTGTAATCTGTGATCAGCTCTAACCACCTTCGTTGTCTCATATTCAGCTCCTTCTGCGTGAAAATATATTTCAAACTTTTGTGGTCGGTGTAGAGGTGTACAAGATTTCCAAGCAAGTAATGCCTCCACATTTTTAATGCCAATACCACGGCAGCGAGCTCAAGGTCGTGAGTCGTATAGTGCTGCTCGTGGTTTCGGAGTTGTCGAGATCCATACATGACCACACGTCCTCCTTGCATCAGAATGCTGCCAAGTCCGATGCCGGATGCATCACAATAAATGTCAAATGGTTTTGTCGTGTCCGGCTGAGCAAGAACCGGGGCTGTTGTAAGGTGCTGCACTAATGTCTTGAACGCTTCTTCACAAGCTGAACTCCAATTATATTTGGTGCCCTTTTTCAGCAGCTCCGTCATCGGTTTAGCGATTTTGGAGAAGCTCGGGATGAACCTCCGATAATATCTTGCTAGACCGAGGAAACTTCGGACTTCATGTACAGACTTAGGAGATTGCCATTTCAGCACTTGAACAATTTTACTTGGGTCTACAGCGATGCCCTCAGCTGAAATAATGTGCCCCAAGAATGGCACTTGGCTTAAACTCACACTTCCTGAGTTTTGCGTATAACTTGTGATCTCTCAACCATTGCAACACAATATGCAAATGTTCAACATGCTCTTCCTTTGACTTGGAATAAGCGAATATGTCCTCGATGAACCCACGACAAGTTTGTCCAACTCTGGCATGATATCCGGACCGAAGATCCATCTTTGAGAACACCCTCACACCAATAAGTTGATCAAATAAAATTTCGATGCAGTGCAGTGGGTACTTGTTCTTTATAGTCACGGCGTTGAGCGGTCGATAATCCACGCATAACCGCAATGTTTCATCCTTCTTCTTGACAAACAGCGCCGAGCAGCCCCAAGGTGACGAGCTTGGGCAAATAAAACCCTTGTCCAAAAGGTCCTTCAAATGTTCCTTTAATTCAGCTAGCTCATTAGGCGCCATTCGATACGGTCTTCGAGAGATCGGTGTGGTCCCCAGTACAAGTTCAATCTTGAACTCAACATCACGTTCGGGCAGCATGCCTGGTAAGTCACCGGGAAACACATCGGGATACTCACGGACCACCGGAATATCTTCAAGTTTAGTTGCTTCAGTGTTATATACAGCTGCACGGTCCCGCTCCATGCTGTCCAAAACCAGTTCGTGCTGTCCATGCATCGGAGAGTCAATTTGGACAGTCCGGGTACCGATATTAAGAATGGCACCGTGATGGTTCAACTATGACATTCCCAATATTACGTCGATCTTCTGTCCATCCAATATAATCAGCGACGTTGGATATATCTTGCCTCCCAAACATAGAGCTGCTCGGGGAACAATCTGACTAGCAGAGATACTTCCACCCGGTGAACGTATAAGATAACTATTCTTGGGAGTATTGGTGGATAATTGGTGCTGATCCCCACATGATTTACTGATAAAATTGTGGCTAGTACAAGAATCGAAGAGTATGAGGACTGGTATGTTTTTGATAGCAAACATGACTGCTAGCACCGGTGCTTCCTCCGGAACACCGTCGATCGCTATATGTTGAACACTTCCGGTTTGCAGTGCTGTCCTCTCTGGTTGAATACGGGGCTGAATACACTATTGCCCTGGTATTTGCCCGCTGCTTAACATCTTCTCTGGGCAATCCTTGGTATAGTGCGCAACACGATCACATGTGAAACACTTATACTGATCCAACGTCCCGCTGACTTGAGGCCTGAATTGTCTTACATCTCGCTGTGAGATAAATGCCCCTGGAACAATTTGGGACTATTCTTGCTGCTGATGTAATGATGGTTGGAAATCTGATACCTCAAATGGCCGACTCTGATACGAACTCAGTTGTGCAGCCGGCTGCAATCACTGACTAGACGGTGATCGGTACACCACACGATATTTCTGAGGAATATTATGTGTGCTGTCCTGCACAACAAGTCTCTTCTTTGACTCTCACTACAAGGATTCCCCCCGGTTGCAACGATTGTACTGCAATGAATACTAAATCATTGCAGTAAGCTTGGTCTTTTGCCACGATTCACTAGTTTGTGGCATTAGCATCTATCGCCACAGAACACGATCGTTGCATTAGGATCTGTTGCCACGATTCACTAGTTCGTGGCATTAGGATCTATCGCCACGAATCTGTTGTCACGATTCACTAGTTCATGGCATTAGCATCTATCACCACGGAACACGATCATTGCATTAGGATCTATTGCCATGGTTCACTAGTTTGTGGCATTAGGATCTATCGCCACGAATATGTTGCCACGATTCACTAGTTCGTAGCATTAGCGTCTATCGCCAGGGAACCCAATCGCTGCATTGGATCTGTTGCCACGATTCACTAGTTCATGGCATTAGCATCTAACGCCACGGAACCCGATCATTGCATTAGAATCTGTTGCCATGATTCACTAGTTCATGGCATTAGCATCTATCGCCATAGAACCCGATCATTGCATTAGGATCTGTTGCTACGATTCAATAGTTTGTGGCGTTAGCATCTATCGCCACGGAACGCGATCGTTGCATTAGGATCTGTTGCCACGATTCACTAGTTCGTGGAATTAGCATCTATCATTGCGGAACACAATCGTTGCATTAGGAACTTTTGCCACGCATCACCAATTTGTGACGATATGATCTATCCCCACGAAACACAATCGTTGCATTAGGACCTCTTGTCACAAAATACCGGTTCGTGGCGTTAGGATCTATGGCCACAAAACACAACCGTTGCATTAGGATCTGTTGCCACGAAATACCGATCCGTGGTGTTAGGATCTATCGCCACGGAACACAATCGTTGCATTAGGAACTTTTGCCACGATTCGCCAGTTCGTGGCGTTACGATCTATCGCCACAAAACACAAACATCGCGTTAGGAGCTTATGCCACGATTCACAAGTTCGTGGCGATAGGATCTGTCGCCACGCAACACTATCGTTGTATTAGGATCTGTAGCCACGAAATATCAGTTGGTGGCATTAAGATCTATCGCCACATAACATAATCATTGCATTAAGAACTTTTGCCACGATTCACCAGTTCGTGGCGTTAGGATCTATCACCATGAAACACAAACGTTGCATTAGGAATTTATGCCACGATTCACAAGTTCGTGGCAATAGGATCTATCGCCACGAAACATAATAACTGTATTAGGATCTGTTGCCACAAAATACCGGTTGGTGGCGTTAAGATCTATTGCCACGAAACACAAACGTTGCATTACATACTTCACGTACAACTAGCTCACACAATATCTATATAAAAAAATTATCATCTTCGCTGCCCTCCCCCAACATTGGAGGTACAATACCATCATTGATATATGTATCATCATCATCGCCGTCGTCGTTGTCATCTTCATTTAAAAGAGCGGAAGCATCACCGGTTGCTCCGTCAATGTCATTCCTATCCCATGCGGTCATATCCTCATTTATATCAGTAAGTCGTCGATCATCAAATGCCTCAGCCTCCATCGTCTCACTGACATTATTTTCACTGTCTCCAGAGGGCATGGCAAAAAGGTTTCGTGGCTTCGTTTTAACAACTGTAGCCCATTTAGATTGCTTCACACTTCTAATGTAAAAAACTTTTTCTGCTTGGGTGGCTAGAATGTAAGGCTCATACTTAAATTGAGAAATAGTAGTGTCAACATCTATCATTCCGTATGGATCCATTTTGTAGCCTCTGCTTTGGCTCTATCCGGAATGAGGCCGATCAAACCATCCACATTCAAATAACAGAACCTCTTGATTTTTTTCAAAATCAACAGAAATCATTTTCTTGATTACTCCATACCACTCATGATCACCATCCCGAACAACAACACCACTGTTTTGCATCCGTAAATCTTTTTCCACCTCTGTTGTTCGAAAGAAGAAGCCATTTATGAATGATCGACTAAAAAAATGTGCCCGAAGATCAAGTCCTCTAGATAATGCATACAAATAATCGGTTACTTTGCCTTCTTTGTGTAATGTCGTAATCTGTACACATTAATTAGTATAAAATGGGTCATCGATAAATCAACTTGAGAATAGATATTTCTTCAATATTTCATCAAAGTAAAAACTTGCATGTACTTACTCATTTCTGAAACCAATAAACAAACTCATCTCTATGGCGTTTTTCAACATCACGAGAATGAATCTTTTTCAGCTCTTCAAAATGCTCACTAAAAAGGGTACAAAATTAAATTATCCATCTACAATAAGCATGATCCAATAGTTTAGAACATCTGAGTTATACGTACTTGATCCATAGAGCGGCCTCTTCAACATTAGAAATAATATAATGCCTGATGTTATGTAGTTCCACCATAGTAAGTTGGCCCTGTTTAAACCCTTTTTTAGAATTATCAACTTCTATAAATATATTAGACTCGAGATAAGGTTCATTCCTAGCTACAACTTCATGATGTTCTGGCTTATTAAGCTTGGTGCTGATGTTATCCAAAAACTGGCCACAAAAGGTCATACACTCTTCCATAATATATCCCTCAGCTATAGAACCCTTCGGGTGAGCTCTGTTACGTACATACCTCTTCAATATACCAAGGTACCTCTTAATGGGATACATCCATCTATAAGAAATAGGTCCACCCAAGCGAGCTTCTTCGCCAAGATGGATTGGAAGATGTACCATGACATCAAAGAAAGCGGGAGGAAGCAACATCTCAAACTTACAAATTGTTTCAGGAAATTGTTCAATCATCTTATCCAAATCTGGTTCTGCCAATTCTTTAGAACAAATTCCAGGAAAGAATCTGCTAAACTCAATTAAAGGTTCAACAACCTTTTCAGGCAATATGTCACGTATTGCAATAGGAAGGAGCTTCTGAAATATAATATGGCAGTCATGAGTTTCTAGACCTGATACCTTACGTGCTGTTATGTCCACACTTCTCTTGATGTTTGAGGCATAACCATCGGGCATCTTCACATCCGCCAAAAACATGCACAAGGTGGTCTTCTGATATTTTTGCAAAGTATATGATGCTGATGGACAATCATACTTCCCTTTCATACCCACCGGATGTTGCTTTGGCCGTATACCCATTTCCTACATATCAAAACGAGCTTGTAGACTATCTTTTGTTTTACCATCCATATTAAGCAATGTCCCCAATATGCTATCACAAATGTTTTTCTCAATGTGCATGACATCCAAGTTATGCCTTATTAGCAATGTCTTCCAATACGGGAGCTGAAAAAATATACCTTTCTTCTTCCAACTATACCACCTATCTTCCTCAGTGCGCTTTCTCTTATTATTCGTCTGTCCAAAACTCATTTGATCAAAAGTCTCATATTGTTGGGGGTACTTTGTGACCAGAGAGTGATGTTGGAGCCTCTCTATTCTCTATTTTGTTATTGAAAGAAGCTTTGTCCCGACACCACCGGTGATCCTGAGGTAGGAAACGACGATGACCCATGTAGCAATACTTTCGTCCATGTTTCAACCACAAGCCTCAGTGTTTACATGGCAGTATGGATATGCTAGCCTACCTTTTGTGCTCCATCCACATAGCATTTACATATGCTGGAAAATCATTTATTGTCTATAATATAGAGGCTCGCATGAGAACTGTCTCTTTCTTTGAACTGTCGTATGTTTCAACACCATCAGACCATAATTTCAGTAGCTCATCAATCAAAGGCTGCAGATACACATCAATGTTGTGTCCAAGTGACTTTGACCCAGGAATTATCATTGACATGAACAAATAAGGCTGCTTCATACACAACCAAGGTGGTAGATTATAAGGGATTAGAATCACAGGCCATGTACTATAAGAAACATTCATTACTCCAAAAGGATTGAAACCATCAGATGCTAGCCCAAGTCTTATGTTGCGAGAATCAGATGAGAAATTTGGGTGAATGCTATCAAAATGCTTCCATGTTTTCGAATATGCAGGATGGTGTAATATTCCATCATCAATACATTCTTCTTTGTGCCAGCGCATGTTTGATGCCGTTGATTCTGCCATATAAAACCTTTGAAGACAGGGAATAAGAGGGAAGTATCGTAGAATCTTGCGTGCTACAAGATTCTTGGCTTTTCCACAAGGTAAAGCCTCTCCTGCATCCCCACCATTACTATTTTCCATCTTAATTCACCACATTTTGGGCATCGATCCAGTAGAGAATAGTCCTTCCGGAATAACACACAGTCATTGACACATGCATTGATCTTTTCGTAGCTCAGCCCGAGGTCACGAACAACCTTCTGAACTTTATAAAGTGTATTAGGAATGCAATGGCCCTCTGGAAGCACATATGAGAATAGTTCACGGATCAACTCACACGCTTTTTTGCTCAAACCAGTTAAACACTTTATCTGGTACAACTTGACAATGAAGGATAATTGGGACACCTTCTCACAACCTGGATACAACTCCTTTTTGGCATCATTTAATAAGTCATAGAATGCCTTTGCACACCCAGTTGGCTCCTGCTGGTTTATAGCATTTTTTGGATCATCAACATCTACTGAAGTACCACCATGATCACCAGTGCCTCTAAAAAGAGTGGCCAACATATTTTCCGTAGCAGCATCATCAGAAACTATCTCCTCATTATTTGCTGATTTCTCAGCAATATTTTTCTCAACTCGTTTTTCTCCAGGGTGTACCCAACAAGTATAATCAAATGACATCCCATTACGAAGCAAGTGAAGATGAACTTCCTTGTGTGTCTCGTGGCAAATATTACGACATTTCATGCAAGGACAGGGCTTAGTTTCTTCTACACGAGTGCCCTGGAATGCTAAATTTTAAAATGACTTCATTCCATCCTGCCACTCCTTTGTACGCCTGTCTTTTCCCATCCATGTCTTATCTTCTAACATCACTTCCTACAATTCAATCAGCGTATCCATAAGAGAATTGAACTACAATAACATTATGTGAGCAATCGTACCTAGCATTGTTGCTCCTCCACGTGCGGCGGCCGGCGGATGCTCATCCACGCCGGTGGACGGCGGATGCTCTTCCAAGAGCGTGGCGGCCGGCGGATGCTCCTCCAAGAGCGTGGCGGCCGGCGGATGCTCCTCCAGGTGCGTTTCGTGCAATCGGGATAGGGGCCATTGTGGATCGAAGGGTCCGACGGGGAGGCAGCCAGGACAAACCATACGTGAAGCTATCAGAGTAGGCCCAACACTGCGATGGGCCGCTTGTTATTTGTGGGCTGAAACTGCGCTGAGTCACTTTGTATTCCTGGACCAAAACCGCGCTGGAACTCTTGGTGTTCGTCCCCATGACGAGTGAGCCCATGTACGGGCGCACGTCTCTGGCTCTAGCAATTTGTAATCTAAATAAGTTAATGTAGCAATGGGGGTGGTATTCCGATCAAAGGGGAAAATTTGGAGTCGTTAAAGGAGATGTTTTTCGATAAAAGGAGAAATTTTTAAGTTGACACGGAAAGGGCCCAACGTATGCGTGGAAAAATTATGCTTATAAAAAACCGTGATTTGCATCCCTCTCGGTTATCACAATGGCTCGACGTGTCCCATCGGCTTCACTGGCAGTTTTTAATTTGACACAGAAAGGGCCCAGAGCTTATATAAAAAAACATCCGCCCGGTACACGCCTCATACACGTTCCATTTGACTTCGATCGGGTGAGCGAACGATGTCGAAAGGAACGTGGCTGAGTCTTGTACGGCATATTTTTTCAGTCGGATGTCTGACTACAATAGCGCGTGTTGCCTTATATTCTCGTTGCAATGAGCTCAACTTTCTGAGGTGGGACAAATCATTCACAGATTGTCAAAATCGCTCGTACGAATTCGTTATGGACACTGGGTATGGGAGTAGTGGTAATGATTACACCGCGCATAGGGGCATTGGGCCAGTGTTACACTGGGGCTAGTGGTATATAGATGGTGCCACGATAGGGGAACGACGATTGAAGACACGAGAAGGAAGTACGTGTGGCACCATCTCAGAATGGTATGCACTTGCTCTCCGGTGCGTCGTTAAAGGATATGTTTTTCGAAAAAAGGAGAAATTTTTAATTTGACACGCAGAGGGCCCAGCGTATGCGGGGAAAATTATGCTTATAAAAGGATGAAAGTGAAACGGTTTTCTGAAGTTGATGGACTAAATAATTGAACCATTTGAAAGTTCAAGGACCAAACTTAGTTTTGATTGAAAGTTTGAGGATGAAGTTGAGTATTGCCAGCTTCATGAGCTCAAGCTCGAAAAGTTTGAGTAAGCTCATTTGTTGTTGTCATTATGATATGTACGTATGATTAACTAAACTATATAACTCTATTAAAAATTGTCTATGGGACACAATTTTTATATATGGTAGAAACAAACTCAGTTCGACTCGTTGACAGCCGTACATGCAATTAAAGTTTTGGTGCAATCGTGTAATCAAAGATTTTCATCTGTTGGATCTATATATCCTACGATTATTACATCTTTTCATTTAACCCCTTCCACCCCCACCACCATCCCTCCACCTGGTGGAGGGGGTTAAATAAAAATATTCAACGACCGTAATGTAGATAGATCCAATGGTTGAAGATGGTTGATTACACGATTGCACCAAACATCTGATTACATTCTAGTTCAACCCAACATTAAAACAGGAAATCTTTTGACACAGATTAATCCAGTCGTGATGTTTTTCTCTTCTTGTTTTTGTGATGTTTTATTTTTTCTTGTTTCGTGATGCTGATTTTCATGTTTTGTACTTCCTCCTTCCCTTATTAGTACTTGTCATTAATAATTAGGAAAAGTTTTGTAGTTCAAATATGAACTAAAAAATTGTTCTAATGACAAGTAATATAGGTAGGAGACTGTAATGTTTTATGATAATGAACTCAATGTTGTTCGTCTGTTCCATATGTTATTTTGTTTTCTATCTGCTGTTTAGTGAACTATCTATTCTATCTACATTCCCTATTAATTAACGACCCTCCACACCGCCGGTGGCTTGTAAAGTTGCCTGTATGATACTTTAGACGCTAGAGGTGCCAGGAGATCGCCCGTAGTGGGGCCTACTAAGCGGTCTGTAAAGTTGTATACATTACTAACAGGTAGCGACGACTGGAAAGAAAAGTGGAGACAATCAACAGAGAGAAAAGAAAAGAAAGGATGAGAAAAATGTTAGAAAAAGATAGGTAGAACTCCAACGTACTATTGGCCCTATGCCCTATACGCGGTGTAATCATTACCACTACTCCTATACGCGGCTAGAAGTTATTACCACTGCTTCAAGGGAAGTGCTGCAGACTAGATGTGCCGATTAGTTTATTTTGTGTTTATTGGGGATTATGTAACAGCTAGTTCTGTCGATTAGCGACGACTGGAATGAAAAGTGGAGACAATGAACAAAGAGAAGGGAAGATTGATTTCCTTTGTTCCAAACTACTGTATGATTGAATGTATTCATTTCCGGAAGAATCCATTTCTTTAAACTGTCCCGTGAGTTTCCTTTGATGCAAATGGGGCTAAACAAAAGACGAGCGCGCATAGGGGAAACACAACAAGTGCAACATTCATCAGAGACGAGCGGGCATAGGGGAAACACATATACTACAAGTCTATTTTATATACTCCCTTTGTTCTCTTTTAATTGGCGTTGGGGGAACTAGGGGTGCATCCAAATGGGAATGGAGGGAATATAACCCATAGAGTACAACGCCTGACGGCAGAATAGCTCATGCTCGTGCTTAATCCTACAGTTCTCTATACAGAAGACTGTCCACTCCTCCAACGTAGGCCTGCCGCAGCGGGCAGTTCCCTGGTTCCCCCCTATTGAGCAGCCCCAAGCGTCATCATCAATGTTGGGCACCGCCACCGACGGTGCTTCCGGATGAGGCCTGCCCAGGAACATCCAGACGACACCATCGATACTATTCATGGCTTCATGCCGACACCAGCGACACTCCTTGTTGGTCCACTTCATGGCGACGGACCCGTCTGCGTTGTAGCTGATGTGGGCCTCAGCTTCGACCTTCCGGATATACTCGAAGGCATCATGGGCCCCGCAGTCGGCGTCATAGCGGAGCATGGCGAGGACGTAGGCCGCCACCATGTGGCCGTTTGCAGCCACCTGGGCAAGGAACAGGGTGCCCAGCTGCGCGGGACCATGCAGGAAGACGAGGTCGAACCCGATGATGTAGCACGCATGAGGGTTGTCGATGATTGCCAGGCGCTCCATGAGGCGGTCGTAGCTCCAGTTAAACTTCCAGATGCTCTCCCGCTCCAGCGCCACGTGCCTGCCCACGGCGCGATCCCAGCACGCCACGTGCATGGCCTTGCAGGTGGCGCGCAGACTGAAGAGGTCGTCCATGAGCTATGGGGAGGTTTCGGTGACCCACCCCGCGATCAGGACCGCAATATCGTGCGACAAGGGGAACTCCATGGGCTTCGAAGGGAACCAATGAGGGCTCACGTGACAGAGACGAAGAGGAAGAATACGCGCGGAGAAGAAGATGGCCTGTGTGTGTTGCGGAGAAGAGGATGGTGTGTCTTTATTAGTACGCGCGGAGAAGACGATGATACGCGCGCAGTGATGGTTATGGCTTCTAAAGTGCACGGTTTGGAATGCTACTTGTGAAACTCGTATGAATGGCTTTCCCTTCCGGAGGATTCCATTCCTTTAAATTGTCCCGTGAGTTTCCTTTGATGCAAACTGGGGTTACGACTTCTAAAGTTCAGTTGTACGCTACTTTAGCCGCTGGAGTTTTCAGCAGGCAGGAGATCGCCCGCAGCGGGACCTGCAAAGCGGTCTGTAAAAAGTACTCCTCCCTCTGTCCCAACTCAACTCTATTTTTAGCTTTGGTCAAACTTACCTTTGATCAATGATTTCTTGCCTGGTTCTTATCCTGATCATCAAGGTCCTCCGCTTGCTGCCCCAGATGACTTGGGGCAGAATGATCCTGGCGACTAGAATGAAGTGTCAGATATGTTGTCCACGGCGCAGGGTTATTCAACACAAGCAATAGGTAGCATATCCTAATCTTTCTCCTCATATATATCTTGTTAACTAATTTTTTGGCCCCAAATGATCTAGAAAAATTACTCCAGATTTTATGATGCCATAAATTAATCGCTGCTCAAAACAATGACGGTGCTCATCAAGCTCGCAAGCTCAACTTCATTCATCCTCAAACTAGCTAATTATTTCAGATGGATTTACGTTAGGGGTGTGCATTCGGTCTACCCGATATTTTGGTTCTGGTATTTCGGTCTTTTTCAAAATTCGGTTCTCGAAATCACTAGCCGAACTGTTGTAATAATATTAGGTACCCGAACATTTTGGTTACCGAAATTCCGGTTCGGTCTTCGGTCCTACCCGATATATGTCATGTTTGCACAAATTTAATATGATTGATAAATTTAATCCCATGAGGTAATTTATTATAAATTGACAAATGAAAAATAAAAAAATAAAAGTTTAAATCCAACAACTACACACATCACAACTTGAAAATAAAATATCTAAATTTGAATTGTTCATAGTTTACCACGCATAATTTAACTTATTATTTGATGGACCGATTATTCAGTTATTTCAGTTACCCGAGAGTGGTACCCGAACCCAAAATTTATTTTTCAGTTATTTATATTTGCTACCTGAAAAGTACCCAATACCTGATATTTCGGTCTTTTCGGTTCCGGTCTCTGTTTTTTCGGTTTCGATTTTTCGGTCTCAGTTTATTTGCCCACCCATAATTTACGTAGTAGTAGCATATGGGATATACATATTTCTCCTCCATGTTTTTTTGCAAAACTATCAAGTGATATATCCTATGTGCATATTACATATGTAAAACTAATGTAAAATATAAAACTTTTTCAAAGGGAAGTCTTAGGTTTCGTCAAATCTATCTTTGAGATTTACGCAATTTTGATCCGTTCTAACAATACAAGAATTGTACCTTTAGATTCACCATGAAAATATTTCCATAATATATAATATAGTACTACATGTTACTGAAGTTAATAAATTCCATATAAATAATTGGTCAAAGGTAATTAGTTTGACCAAAACAGAAATACAGTTGAGTTGGGGCAGAGGAAGTATTATACGTTGTTGTTTGCCGCATAAGGTTTGGTCCTTCAAGCCATAGCCATTTGTACAAGCGGCTGATGCGACCGGGCGCACCGAGCTTACGTGCGTGCCAGTCACCGAGGCACCTTAAACGCGCGCAGCGCATGCGCATCTTTGAATTCAATTGGAACCGCTCCGCTTCCCATCACCACTACTGCGCGCGTCGAGATACGAATAGACAGGCGGGATCAAATCCCCTGCAGTACTGCAGGTGCTGTAGAGATGGCTGACATGAGGGCCCTACAGGGTGTGGGACCCACATGTCAGCCACCTCTACTGTACCTGCAGTACTGCAGAGGATGAGCACCTCAGCCAGGCTGCTACTACGCTATAAGATCACCCGGGCACGCCATTGTCTTCTTTGCACAACCACTCTTCCTCTCTACCCAAAACCACTCCAAGAACACCATGGCTGACAAGAAAACGCTGTCATCAAGCCCACCGAAGGACGCTAAGGGGAAGCGTCCCCAATCGGACTCCCCCCCGGACAAGGAGTGGGCTCTCCGGAAGATGGTGCGCGATGTATTTGACAATACATCGCGCTCCATGCGCCGCCTTGGGATTGGTTCCCTTCCAGAGTATGCTGCAATGGGGACCACGGGCCACTACGTCTTTGGCATGACACACTTGGCCGGTCGCCTCGACGTCCTCTGGGAGACGCTGGCGGACGAGCTCGGTGTCGCCGGCCGCGACAACCTGGTGGCGGCGACGTCCAGGAAACTGGGCTTCCCGTCTCTGCCGCGGGAGGCGCCCCCGCCCAGCTAGGAGCCCAAGGAGGGGGAGGAGGAGGAGAAGGAGAAGGGAAAGTAGGTGGAGCAAGGTGGAGGACAAGTAATTTTTTCTTTTTTTTTTAGTTGTGTTTTCTTGTTTGTAGTTTGTGTTTTTCTTTTTTCTTGTTTGTAATGTACCGTCTTAAGGTAATGAACTTTATTTTTCTGTTCATTGGTGCGCAAAATAGTTTTAATGTTGTTGTTCTAAGGATAAACTAGTGGAGTATTTATCTCTTTTATCTTTTAGAATGGAATATATTTTCACTTCCAACTCTACTGAGTTGGAGATCCAGAAAGTGACTACCACCTAGTTTATCTGACAGGACCAGCAGGGAGAAGCCCACTCTCTATGTTCAAACCCACACGGATCCAACATAATGAGCAATCAAACAGCAAAGCACGTAGTAAATCTCAAAAAACGCAACAACAGTTTCTGGAGTACATATCAACTTTAGCCCAGATTAAATGCTCGTGGGCGTCATTGCAAAAGGGTGAAGACAAAAAAGACTTGATTCGGATGGCTTGCAAAAACAAACTAGAAGTCAGGGTCATCAAAATTTTTGCCTGATTTGGATTGAGTCTTAGTTATAGACTTCCATAATAATAAAATGTACCAGGTATTTTACTTTCACAAGTGTGTCATAAAATGTATCGGGTTTTTTACTTTCACTAGTGTGTCAGGTTGAGTCTTTTGTTGTTGATCTTTACAACTTGGTGTATCAGTGTGGCCGTACTATACAATATAATCGCATGCCTTGCACAGTACAATACAATATAATTTCCAACCATGTTGTACTCCTCCTTTCGAAGAAACGATAAACTAGTGGACTATTTATCTCTTTTATCTTTTAGAATGGAATATATTTCCACTTCCAACTCTTCTGAGCTGGAGATCCAGAAAGTGACTACCACCTAATTAATCTGACAGGACCAGTAGGGAGAAGCCCACTCTTTATGTTCAAACCCAACACAGATCCAAGTAATGAGCAATCAAACAGCAAAGCACGTAGTAAATCAAAAAAACGAAACAATAGTTTCTGGAGTACGTATCAACCTTAGCCCAGATTAAATGCTCGTGGGCGTCATTGCAAAAGGGTGAAGACAAAAATTACTTGATTTGGATGGCTTGCAAAAACAAACTAGAAGTCAGGGTCATCGAAATTGTTGCCCGATTTGGATTGAGTCTTAGTTATAGACTTCCATAATAATAAAATATATCGAGTAGTTTACTTTCACAAGTGTGTCATAAAATGTATCGGGTGTTTTACTTTCACTAGTGTGTCGGGTTGAGTCTTTTGTTGCTGATCTTTACAACTTGGTGTATCAGTGTGGCCGTACTGTACAATATAATCGCATGCGTTGCAAAGTACAGTACAATATAATTTCCAACCATGCTGTACTCCTCCTTTCGAAGAAACGACAGCCGTAGGCGCTAGCCGCTTTTAGGATCAAATGAACACACTTGTGAAAACATGTATGCCACATCCAATCCTCAACATCATCAAATTCAACAAGGGGAGCAACGTCTCTCCACGACATTCCGCCTGGTGTTGCACACACAACTCTCGCCTCACGCCGGCCACGTATCCTGATCCAACCGTACAACTTCAAATAAAGGAGGGTTATAACATTGGTGGAAAATAATACGAACTTATAAGAAAAAGGAGAAGAAGAAAAAAGATGGCGCGCGTTTCGATACATGAACCATGACACTGCTGACATCCATCTTCATTGGCTAGTTCCCGATTCCGCTGATCTCTCCAACATGTATTCACACTAGCTACTCTCTGGTGACTGGACCCAGGGTATCCCGTGGCCCACCCGGCATACCCAGTGGGTGTGCTCCTGAGAAATGTTGTTGTTGTTGTACATGGTGTAAGGTTGAGACAATGCAACTTGTGGTCATAACAATAAGAATTAAAAATTAGAAAGAGTATATCAGATTCAAAAATCTTCATTACTCTCTTTACTCTGGGCTTGGGCCTGTCAAATTCGGAAACTCCTCCGCTCATATCGTAACTGCATCAGTTATATATCCAGGCCCGTTTCCAATTAAAATCCAAACTAAAGGTGTAGACGAAGGTTTTGCACAAGAGAGAAGTTGCGCCGCGCCGCCGCAGACAGCAACCATAGGGACGACAAGGAGAGAGACCCAATGGCGAGGACTCAAGTGTACAACGTGACGTTCGAGGAAGACGTGATCACCACCACCATGACGTCCTCCAACGAGGCCGTGGAGGACTGCCTTGACGAGGTCCTCTCCGTCCACCGTCGGTGCCTTCACAAGCTCGTCGTCGGGCTCGACGTCGAGTGGCGCCCCAGCTACTTCGCCGACCAGAACCTCATCGTCGTTCTGCAGCTCTGCGTTGGCCTCCGCTGCCTCATCTTCCAGGTCATCCACGCTGACTACTTCCCCGACAAGCTGGAAGATTTCCTCGGTGATTCCGACTACCGCTTCGTCGGCGTCGGCGTGGAGGGTGATGCCGACAAACTTTGGAAGGACTGGCAACAGAAGGTGGCCAAAACGATGGACCTGGCCGAGCTCGCGGTGGAGGAGATGGATCACCCGAGCCTCCACCGCGCGGGGATGAAGGACATCGCGAGCGTCGTGATGAGCGCCAACATGGAGAAGCCTTACGGGGTGAGGACGAGCAACTAGGACGTGTACAATCTCTCCGGCGAGCAGATCAGCTATGCGTGCATCGACGCCTTCGTCTCCTTCGAGGTCGGCCGCAAGCTACTCTCCGGCGACTACTGATCTTACCACCGGGTTTGCGGATCGGCTGCCATCGATCATCCCGGCATATGGAATTCATAGGTGCATCGCTCTAGTTCTAGCTTTTGGGCTTGTGCGCCCAATCTCTCATAAAATTATTTTTTCTTGAGGAAACACTATATCTTGCTTTTAAAACATGCATGCTATTTCACATGCATCGAGGTCTTTCACATGCATGTTAGTTGTCCATGCATTCTAAGCCCCAAACATGATCAACGAGACTCAAACATGACGATCTCTCAACAAAAAAGAGAAAACATAACGTCAGCAAACATGATTGAGGTCTTTCACATGGATGTTAGACGTACATATGCATGCTACATCCAAAACATGTATTCCAAGAATAGAATAATATTTCCTACCATATATATATATTTCTATATTTATCATATTCTCTACCATGCATGTGTGTATGCTCTCAACCTATATGGCAGTTTAACTACCACACTAATGAAGAATATTATCCTGTCATCAATAGAGATAACAAATTTGCACAAGGATGTTCCCTCGATGGTACGAGGATAGAATGTGGACTACCATCGTCTAATAAGCACACAGCTCTCACTACGTACGTACGTGGTTCATCAAATTAATTGATCGCATGCTACCATTATGTATCCCTGTACTCGTCTATTGAAGAAACGACAGACGTAGGCGCTAGCCGCTACGTGTTCTGATTTTAGGAACAAATGAACACACTTGTGAAAACAAGTACACCACATACGATCCTCAACGTCATCCAATTAACATGTTACTCAATAAGGGGGCACAAAAATCCTCAACACGTGACCAAACATGCTTGATCGCGAGTCTCTTTCACATGCATTACATTCATGTCCACCATCATCCATGATCACGACAATTATCAGTTCGATATGGACTCTCGGTCAGCAATGATCGGATCATTAAAAAAAAGATATGGACTCTCGGTCGATTGCCATGCTCGTTCACGTCAATCTCTGCACCTTTGTGTGTCAAATTAAAAAACTGGCTGATGGGACGTGTTGAGCCGTTGCGATAACCGAGAGGAGGCGAACTGCGGTTTGGAGTAGCTCTGACCGTCGATTCAAAAGCACAATTTTTGAAGCGTCCAATCATCTCCACTCACGCGCTTAGACGACGACCTTCTATAAAGGGACACCGTCCTCTTCTTCTCCGCCGCACCTCTCGATCGATTTTAGCCTCCAAACTTCTCCTCTTGCTTCTCCGCCGCACCACCGTCGACCACCTCTCTCTCTTTGTTCGCACCTCCGTCGCCGCCCAAATGGGTAGCCCCGTACCAAAGCGCTCCAGGTCATCGACGTCCTCCGAACCTCCTTCTCCGTTTCCGTCGCTGCCAAGGCCGGTGGGACTGGAGGCGGTGCCCGCACCTCCTCCACTCCCGTCTCCGGCCGCAGCGCCCGCACTTCTTCCGTCCAAATATGATGAGACTGTCCGCCTCATCGAGGAAAGCATCGAAGAACTCGATGGCAAGCTTAAGGAGGTCACTGGCAGCCTGTTCGCCGCGGACGTGCAAGCAAAAGCACACGACAAAATTGCGCAGGATGTATTTCACAATACATCTCACACCTGTCGTCGACTAGGACTTGGTACCCTTCCCCACCACACCAGCATGGACTCTACCGGCTACTACATCTTCGGGTTAGGATTTGTTGACGCTCGTCTCGACTGCCTCTATGAGACGATCGGCGAGGAGGTCGGGGTGGAGTTTCGTGAGCAACTCGTGAACGCCGTCAGCCGGAAGAAGTTCGATCTGGTGTTGGAGGATGCTCCGACGGCGGTTGTGGCAGAGGCGGAGGTGCCGCCGGCAGATGCGGAGGCGGAGGAGGTGGACAAGTCCTCCTCCGAGTAGAGTAGGATTAGTAGTAGTTTTTTCTTTTGTTTTCCATGTGTTTTTTCTTGTTTGTAATATATGTGTTGTTTTTATGTTAATGAAAAATGTCTTTTATTTTATATTCATCAACAATGTGTCCTACATTACATGCACTAACGAAAAACTCCTCCTTTTATAGAAAAACATCGCATATGGAAAATTAACACATTAGCAATATTATACTGTATCTAATAAATACTCCTTCCTTATTCTTCTATTTGAGGTTTTGGACAAAGCATTGAACTATATATGAACTAGCAATTGCTATCTGAATGACAATTAAAAAGATAAGGAGGGAGTATTAAACACATTAGTAGGACGTACGTAGTAGAATTATATTTAAAAAAATTACGAAAATAAAAAGCTACACACTACTTAATTTTATTTCTTTTCTCTTTACCAGCTGTCATCGTGCCCGCCCCACCACCCCCACCCACCGGCCTGGCCCTAGGAAGTAGCCCACAAATTTTATGCGATCCTGGCGCACAGCGTCGCACGTGCGCCCGCGCCTCACACGCCGTCCGATCAAAATCATATAATCGTGGGAGCGGGACACGCGGGATTTCCATCCTTCGGTGTCCAGACAACAAACCCAGCGCGAAGCGAAGGATCTCAGCGGGATTTCCATCGGACGGCGTGCGGGGCGGGGGCGCACGCGCAATGTTGTGCGGCAGGGCCGCAAAAAATTTATTTCCGCCCACCTAGGCCCAGAGTCGGTCCTGCCATTAAGACCATCCACAGTGGTTAACGGTAAAGCTTTAGGCTGTATTTGGGAGCACAACTTTTAATACCAAAGTTTTGGAAACCACAGTTTTTAAAATGACATGGCAATACCAAAGTATT
This sequence comes from Tuctoria greenei, assembly GCA_036927565.1. NCBI lineage: Eukaryota > Viridiplantae > Streptophyta > Magnoliopsida > Poales > Poaceae > Tuctoria > Tuctoria greenei. The sequence continues at coordinate 104,913,648 of JAYESD010000006.1, read as the reverse complement.
TCAATAACACAGTTTTGTAATACCACGATTTTGCAATACATAGGGCTGTTTGGTTGACAAACACCATTCTGTAAAAAATACCATAGTAATCTCATATACCACAATATTGCTAATTGCTCTAAAACTTCGAAAATACTGTGTTCCCAAACACCATTACTGGCCTGCAAATCAGATGGTTTTATCTCTTAACCCCTTGGTGCAGAAATTGAATTCTCTGCGGCCCTTCCGCACAGCCGTCTCTGTGCGACCCTGCCCAGATGGTTGCCACGTATGTTCACGCTCCAAATCTTACTGCCAAGGGCGCACTGCACGGTTCACGCGACTGTACCACCCTGCCCTGATGATTGCCACGTACCCGAACGCACCGAATCTTGCAGCGCGCATGGGCACACGAACTCCATGTCCGAACTTTGCTCAGCGATCTGAATAACTCGGCGCTCAGCGTGCACGATCCATCATCATGCGCACGAGTACGTACAACGCGGCCAAAAAGATCTGTGTTTGGTTGCTTGTCTTGGATTGAATTGACTTGGATTAATTGAATGGTCCAGTCATGTGTTATTTGTTTCGTGGTCAGACGAGTGATCCAAGTTTGAGGAATATAAAATATTCCTCGCAGATGGTGGATGAGATGGTCCAGGATATTTGGTTGGATGTGAGTCCATCTACCTTATCTAATTATGCTTCTTAGCAATGTAATTAGTTATAATTACCTTGTTTATTGTTGATTAATAATTACAATTATGATATTAACATTAATATTTGCTAGTAATATGATAATTAGTATATAAACAATTAATATTATGAAATTATCAACTTAGATGATTCAATAATCCAATCAAGTTTCATCCAACCTACCAACAAAAAATTGGATCGTACAGTCCATCCAACCAAACGTTAATTTGGATGATCTAAGACATAAAGAAAGGGATGATCTATCTCCAATCCAACTTCGACGTCAAACCAAACGCAATTGATGACTGAGCACTTTGTCACATGTCACTAGAGTGTACGCACAAATGACAAATACACGGCCTCAACACCGGGTTTAGGGTGCATCGTCGACTAACCACATGACCCGACCAAACACTCACGTAATTAGCATACACCTGCAAGAGCAACTACCTGGCTGCATCCTTCGCGTACGAACGGCAATGCCGAACAACTTATACTTTTTGTACTACGTACAAAGAATTTTCCTTGTCCATGAGCCAATAAACAAGCTCTTCTGATGCGGCTTTGTAGTTAAAAAATGAACTACGACAAAGCGACAAGTTCATGGAGACGGAGGAGTACATATGATCATCGACGTCTCTCTCACATGCATGTTATAGTTGTCCATGCATGCTACCCTATGCCCCGAACATGTGATCAACGAGCCAAACTATATATATATATATATATATAACTTGTTAGTTGTCATGCCCCAAACATGATCAACGAGCCTCAAACTATATATGACGATGCTTCAACAAAAACAGAGAAAACACGTAATAATATTGTCATCAAACATGATCGTCGCGAGGTTTTCAAGTGCATATGTTACTTGTCCATGCATGCTTGCTACACCCCAAACATGATCAACGAGTCTCAAATATGACGATCTTTCAACAAAATTAGAAAACACCTAACGTCACGAGGATTTTTGATATATATATATATATATATATATATATATATATATATATATATATATATATATATCTGTGTGTGTGTGTGTGTGTGTGTGCGTGTGTGTGTGTGTGTGTGTGTGTGTGTGTTAATGAATGCATGAATGTGTGGTGTGTTCATCGTCTTGTACTTTTTTCTTGTGTTTTCTAACGATCTTTCAACTATATATATATATATATATATATATATATATATATATATATATATATATGACGATCTTTCAAAAAATAAGAGAAAACACGACGTAACGTCATGAAACACGATCGAGGTCTTTTGCGTGACAAACTGAAGAAAACAAGAACATCGCATATACCTTGGGCCGGTGGGCTCTTTGCGTGTCAAAATTAAAAACTGGAACTGGAAAACTGAAACACCACCGGACGGACCTACAAAGTATGCTAGGTGGGCCACTGCATACCCTGGGCCCTTTGCATGTCAAATTAAAAAACTGCCTGTGAAGCAGAGATGGGACGCATCGAGCCGTTGCGAAAACTTAGAGGAAGCCAATCGCGGTTTGGATTAATTTGAAAGCGCAGTTTTCGAAGCGTCCGATCATCTCCACTCGCTCGCCTAGACCATTCGCAGTGGCGTACTATAAAGCATACTGGATACACTGTTTTGTAGTGTAATTTAGAGTACGTACTGTAAAAGCTGAAGGAGAATAGTGTATAGAGTATGCTTTAGAGTACGTTGGTGCGGATGGTCTTAGACGAGGACCTGCTATAAAGGCACACCCGTCCTCTTGCGTCTCGCCGCACCACTCCACCTCCATCAAGCGCAACCTTCAAACTTCTCTTCCTTCACCGCCGCACCGTCGCCGACCACCTCTCGCTCTTTCTTCGCACCTCCGTCGCCGCACAAATGGGTAGCCCCACACCAAAGCGCTCCAGGCCGTGGACGTCCTCTGAACCTCCTTCTTCTCCGTTTCTGTCGTAGCCAATGCCGGTGGAACTGGAGGCGGTGCCCGCACCTCCTCCGTCCCCTTCTCCGCCCGCACCTCCTCATCCCTTTTGGGTTCAGGAGACTGTCCGCCTCATCGAACACCGCCTTGATGAACTCGATTGATGCCTGAAGGAGGCCACCGAGCACCTTTCCGCCACTGCCGGGCGCGCAAAAAATCTCGACAAATTGGCGTGGGATGTATTTTCCGATACATCTCGCTCTTGTGACCGTTTGGGTCTTGGGAAACTTCCCGTCTACACCAGCATGGACACCACCGGCCACTACTGCTTCGGGTTAGGGTTTGTGGCTGGTCGTCTCAACGTCCTCTACAGGACGATCGGGGAGGTGGCTAGGATCAGGGCCGCCAGTATCTTCTGCGGACTGTCGCCCGGAAGCTTCAGACTCAATTGCCGGAGGAGGCGATGGCGACAGCGACGGAGGAGGCGGCGGCGATGGCAGCAACAGCGGAGGAGGAGGCAGCGGCGACAAAGGAGGTGGAGGAGATCTCCTTCGACTCCGAGTAGAGTAGTATTTCCAGTTTTTCTTTTTCTTATTTTCTATGTGCTTTCGTAGTTCTTGTTTGTAATATATGTGTTGTTTCTATTTTAATGATAAATGTCTTTCCTGTTCATGAACAATGCGTCCTATGCAGTATCAAAAAACAACTCCTTTCTGAAAAAGGGGCGAGATAACTGATGTTCAATGTATAGCCAATAATTCGTTGTGTTGCGACAATCGATGACTCTTGGTTGAAACTCCATTGAGATTGTGGTTGAGGCTGGTTTATCCTCTTTTGTGTTCTTTTACTCAATTTTTTCATTTGTTGTCTGCGCATGGGAAAATGTATTTTTAGTATGTAGTAGCATATACTACATGTTATCATTTCGTTGTGATTAATGTTACAAAATGCTGATTGTTTACCATCGTCCTTTCGTGGACTTGGCTGTATTTGCATATTGTTTGCATTAGCACATATACATTTGGCGATTCATATTTTTTTCGTATTTTTTTGGAATGTCCCACTAGCTAGCAGATGACTGCTTTTAGATTTTGATCTCCATGCATGGCAAAAAAGATGCATTAAGAAGCGAGCAAGATGTCCTAAGACGAAGTCTACCCCTCTAGCTACACGCACCATGTGCAGGAATCAACGCGACATGAGATGTAATTAATCACGATTGCATGCGTGCACAAGGGCACGGCTTGCGTCAAATTCTCCACTCCCGCGAAAATTTTATCGCTCTACTTGGTGTGCCACATTTGAGATTTTGACAATTCAATTTCACTACCCGTGCCTCCAATTCAAGTCCCACCTATTATTGGAACCAGATTTCAGCCACGATGAGTATAAATGGAAACACTGGCCTCCGTTCCCGACACACCGCTGCCCCGCCCTTCCGGTGATCTCGCAGTACTCCAAATGTGTTGTCTCTCTGTCCTGTGTTCCATACTTGTATTCCTAAGAAATTCCCGTGTTTTCATTTCCCACGGTTTTTACAATTTCCCCCCATGGATCTCGCAGTGACGCATCGAAGCTCTTGGTGGTGTTGACTCCTGTGTACAACACTGGACGACCAAGTTTGACGGGCTCTACCGAACCTCTTCGTCACCGACACCTCCCTACGACATCGCAACCTGGACCCCAGTTTTGTGCTAGGTAAACTACACGATCCATGCCGTCTTTTTATAGAGCTATATTGGCACTCCAGCTATATTGGCTTGGTTCTACACGATCCATACAGTTTTGGCCTAGTTAAGTTATACACGATCCATCCTAGATATATGAAGATTAAATAAATTAACAATTAAGAAATGTGGTCTTATGTTTCATGAATTTAGTTATATATATATATATATATATATATATATATATATATATATACACACTACATCTGTCCCTAAATAAATGTTGCTCCGACAGCTTATTACGGTACTGTATTTCTAGTTCAATTTCTGGCCGGGAACGACAAATACTAAAAACCAGAGGTAGTAGTATGTAATTTCTGGATTTAGAAGTAAATGACGCACGGGTTATCTAATCAACCACTCCAAATGTTGTACTCTCATTCCTGTTTTACAAATTTGTATTCCTAATATTTTAGTTCCCATGGTTTTTACACTTTTTTCTTTCTTGTGGCTTTCTCGGATTGTACATTTTTTTCTATTCTTTCTTTTCTAATTCCTCCTTTAGTAACAAACACTACAGTTTATAGAAAGCACACCATCCGATCCAAAATCTACGTCGATCATGTAATCTGACGTTATCACTTTTATTTGAATGACTACTTATAATGCTCTTTACATTAGGAACAATTCATCAAACTGTGATGCCGTCTACAAGCATTCATGGTGGCCAACAAGCACCTGGTATAACTATAAATGTGTTTACTATCAAAATTAAACAAATTTAGACAACATTAAATCATTTTCATGGTACGCAGAGAATATTGCAGCACATGATGTTCAGGAACCCCGAGGTTCTTCACTCCCGGGTACTACAATGCACGAACCAACACCAGGTATAGATATATAAACCAGAAATACTCCTCCGCCCCAGCGTAACTTTACTTTTGGAGTTTAAAAAATGTCCCACTCCAACTCTATCCTCGGTAGTAGCTTCCAACTACCCATATCACATCACATTACTACTTACCTCTCTACCATGTCATTTGCTTTGGTAGAGCCTGTTAGTTTTTTACTCCTTTGGCATTGAATTTGGAGCATTTTGAGAGACTTTGTTCTGTCCTTTAGATGTATTGATGATGGGTGTATTATGGTCATTTGCATTCTTTCCTAGGCTACTAATTGTTTTAGCATGCCCTGCGATTCTACTTTCTTAGTACTTAGTCTTTATAGTTAACAGTTCATCAGCCATGATTACCCGACCGCCCGAAAATCCTTGGCCATTACTCGCCCTGCCACCAATCCTCCTTAAGAGTTTCGGCGAGACCGAACCCTCGCTTTGTTGAGCGTTGCAAGCTAGCACTATGCAGTACTACACCTACAGTAGCCGCTACTGACAAGTAGACCCAATGTCTCATGGGCCCACATGTCAGTGGCAGCTAATGCAGGTGCAATACTGTGGAGGATTTCAATCCCGCAAGCTGCCTGCCTTATCTATCTTGCATTTGCCACCTGCTACCGCTGGCGTTCATTACTTGCCCTGCAACTAATAATTCTCTTCGAGACGCGCTCCGGCTGATGTCAGTCAGACCGAACCGGCAAACCCTATCTTTGTCTAGTCTAGCGTTGCCAGCTGCATGCCCCCTTACAGTCTTGCCTGCTTCACTCATGGACTGAAAATCCTCTGCAGTACTACGAGTGCGTACCGCCACTGACATGTGTACCTGATGGCCCATTTTAGGGTATGAACAGCAACAAAGAAGTCAATAATGTACCCCCCCCATCAAAATAGTTGTCGTTCAGACAGTCCTAACTAGTAGTTTATTTTAATTCATTTGTTGGTCTGATACGACAATTAATATAAACTAGGAGGGAGTACTACAGAACAAAATGGTGCTGGGACGACGCAGTTGTCCCACGCTCGTATTTGCTGCACTTATCCTGAAGATGGTATGAACATCAGACTTTTCTTCTTTTCACACTATTTGTACATGATACTAAACTTGTTCAGGCGGTAATTTGCTTTACTCGTTTGCTTTTTGAATCAATGTAACAGAAGGAAGGAAGCTAGGAAGAAGTGTGGCTAAAGGACTTAAGGTTGCCAGAATACGCTATGCATCCCAAGTTAGTAGAACGGAGCATGTGAAGCTAACAATTCAGTTCTCTGCTAGGTTGGGTGCTGCGGTTGGTATTAATTAGCGACACTTTGTCGATGATGTGGTTATGTTTACAAAAAGACATGCATCCCTCAACGGTGCAAGGAAGTGGGAGAGGTTGGCCATAGTAACAAGAGAGATATAGTACGAGACATTCTGATTAGTGTTGTCACACCCCCACACTAGTATTTTTTTTCTTGCAATCTCCATCCTGTACATTTACAGCAACTTGTTATACAATGTACAGGATTCTTGGGACATGGAGGACACATCGGAGAGTGCAAGAAAAATTTTGAAAATTGCTGGTGAGTGCTACAAGGGGTGGCGCTCGACTTTGCATGCCACCTATAAGAGTTATTCTACCGATGAAGAACGTATACGAAACAAGCCTGCTGACATAACGGCACCCGAGTGGTTGCACCTAATAGAATATTTTGGGTCTGAGCGGTTCAAGGTCAGCTAACTTTTTAATAGCTTCGTATCATGAAATTAATTCTTAAAATTATTGCAGTCCATAAGCAGGTCAAATTCTCAAAATCAAAGAAGACAAAAGGCGAGTCACTTGCTTGGCTCCAAATCCTATACCCACATTAGTTACGAGAAGGTATGAAAAATAAATCACGCTTTTACTTTGCGCTGCAAACAATATGTATACCGACATGTCGAAGTTTACTTATATTTTATGTAGCGAGACCCAGAGACCAGAGAAGAACACGATTACATACAATTGTGGGAGGCAAGTCATTTGTTGGAGAACGGTAACTGGGCCAACAAGCTGGCAGAAGCTGTACATGTGAGTAACACTTCAAACAATCCCCAATTAAATAAATATTTGCAAATTACCTGTGACTTTTCTTTTCGTATATAGATCTAGGCACGTGCCCAAGTGGAAGACATGGAAGCTGAGCCGGGAGGCCCAATTCCAAATGAGGAGAGAAACCACATCTTCCAGTGTTGTTATAGATCCTCAATGGGTTGTGCAGGATCACAGGTTCGGGGGCGTGGTTATATGGCTAACCCAACTGGTCCCGAACGTGAACGTATGCGTATCTAGATGTCTGAACACCTCAACGACCAAGTTCGAAACTTAGAAGATAGAAATGCAGGCCTCAATCAAATAGTGCAGGAGTTGGAAGGAAGAAATGATAGCTTAAACACCCTGAGGGATTGCGTAAACCAAAAGAATAAAGAGTTAAACGTTCAAGTCCAGAACTTATAAGGTCAGATAGCAGCTGATTGTGAATAGACAGCTAAGGAAATGCAGGACATGCGTGCCTCAATGGCTGAAATGCACAAAATGATGATGGAGACCACTCCATAGAAGGTCCACCAAAGGAACCGCCAAAAGCCACCTGCTCCAACAATTAGTCCTAGTCAGCTTAGGAAAACTCTTAGCATGCAAACACGTTGCTTTAGTAATCTTTGAGTGTTGTTATGCATGTTGTAATATCAATTGATGGATGTTTATTGTTAAACTTGTGATTCTGTTGCCACTAATTTTCAAACCAGGTGCATTCAGGTTCTACTGCCGCTAATTATAAAACGTGGCATTACAAATTTCTTGTCACGAATGATAAATTGATGCAATAGGAAGCTATTGCCAATACGGATGATAAAACATGGCAATATAATGACAAAACGTTGCAGTATAAACATTTAGCAACAATTCAAAAAACATTGCATTAAAACACTATTGCCACAAATAAGAAATTGTTGCAATACGAAACTATTTGCCACGAATGTGAAATCGTTGCGGTACCATACTAGTTCCCACGGATCTGAAATCATTGCAATACGGTACTATTCGCCACGTTTGTGGACTCGTTGCAATACCAAACTATTTGCCGCAGATACGAAATTGTTACAGCACCAGACTAGTTCCCACAGATCTGAAATCATTGCAATACGGTACTATTCGCCACGTTTGTTAACTCCTTGCAATAACCTACTATTTGCCATGGATGTTAAAACTGTCGCAGTATCATACTATTTGCCACGGCTGTGACATCATTGCAGTACCATACTATTTGCCACGAATGTGAAATCGTTGCAATACCGTGATATTCGTTGCAATATGGTAAATCGTCGCTACATCATAAGTCGTTGCAATATGTTACTATTTGCCACGGCTGTGAAAATCGTTGTGCCATGAATGTGAAAATCGTTGCAATCACATACTATTACCATGAACGCGAAATCGTTGCAATACAATGCTATTTGTTGTAATACATTAAATCGTCGCAATATGCTAAACCGTTGCAATAACATACTATTAGCCACGAATGTGAAATCGTTACAATACCGTACTATTGCCACACCTGTGAAATCATTGCAACCACATACAATTACCACGAATGTGAAATCATTACAATACCATGCTATTTGTTGCAATACGTTAAATCATCGCAATACACTAAATTGTTGTAACAACATACTTTTTGCCACGAATATGAAATCGTTGCAATACCGTACTATTTTCCACGATCATGAACCCGTTGCAATACCGTACAATTCATTGCAATACGTTAAATGGTCGCAATACATGAAAACATTGCAATAGCGTCCTATTTGCCACCGATATAAAATCGTTGCAATACCATACTATTTGTCACAGATGTCAAGGCGTCGCAATAACCTATTGCCACGGGAATTATTACGACGATTCGTAAAAACTATCGCCACGCTCTTTTTCGTTGCAACAACGACCTATTGCGACGAAAAACAACCTATTGCGACAAATTTTTTTGTTGCGATAAACCGGAATCCTTGTAGTGTCCTCCATGATCCGCTCACGTGTGGCATCCTCTTGCGTAATCGCAGCATTAAGCATAGCGTTGAATGAGTCATGATTGAACAATGCAAGCTTGTCTTTCAGCATGGGGCTTAGACCCTGATAGAAATACTCTCGCTTCTGATCCTCCGTACTCACATACTCCGATGCATATTGCGCTAGATTAATAAAGACTTTGGAGTATTCTTGAGCACTCATTTATCCTTGCTTCAAATCAAGGAACTCCTGAAGCTTCCTTCTCGTAATGGCAGGAGGAACATGATAGGCGTGGAATGCCTTCCTGAGCTCTGTCCAAGTGACTTGCTGTCCGGCGGCCAAGGAGGCGATGTGGTTCGCCCACCAAGCACCAGCGATGCCATATAGTTATTGTGTTTCATATTAAACCTTCATATGATCACTGCACTGTAGCAGTCCGAACTTAGATTCAATGGTGCGGAGCCAATGGACAGCATCTAGAGGTTCACCATCGCCACTGAACACGTGGGGCGCAGTCGCCAAGAATTCACTACAAGAAACGAGTAAAAAGACGTCGGCCTTATAGCCATCGGTTGTCTACTAATACCGACATATATAAATTATAGGCGTTGGTTCACCGATGGCTTTAGCCGACGTCTTTTTTTCGACGTTTTTAACTCTTAAATACGTCGGTCCCGACGCATTTATGATCTAAAGTTGTCGGTCTGAACAACCGACACCTTTATTGCATTAAACTTGTCGGTCGTTAGACCGACACTTTTAATGGCTTACAGCCGTCGGTGTGCTGCACAGCCCGACGCCTTTAGTTGTTTTCTCCAAAACACAGGATTTTCTAAACCACATGACGTTTTGGTTATTTTTTTTAATATTAATCTCAGTTCAAATCAACAATGAACGCGAACAGAAAAACATAGTCTCACACATACTTGCTCCGAGCACAAACAAATATTTTATTCACAATATATATCTCAAGTCATACACACTATCCTAAAAATGTAGATCAAAACGATCTGCTAGAAAATGAAAACTATGAACACAAGCTAAGAGCTCCACATCTACTCCAGATTCGCATGGAGGGCCTGATCTGCTGGCGACGTGCATCACTAGGAAGCTGCGCCGCGAGTCTGTGCAGGAGTCGCCGGAGTGGAAGGCCGCCGTGCTGTGGCCACCTCGCCGTGGGAGGTCGCCGTGCTGTGGGAAGCCACCGCGCCGTGGCCGCCGTGCCGTGAGAGGCCGCACCGGTGCGAGGCCGCGCCGGGTGGCCATGGGAGCCGCCGGAGCCGCACCGTAGAGGTCGCTGTAGTGGCCGCGGGAGAGGGAGAGAACATGTGGCACACAGAGACGGAGACGGAGGCGTCGCCGGCGGCAGCAAAGAGCCCGTGGGTCGACGGGGCCGGGTCGCAACTAGATCTGGGTGGGCGGCGGCTGGGTGGTGGTTTAGTCCGGCAGCTCGGAGACTTGTGTGGTGTGGCGGCGCGGTGCTGACCTCATGTGGTGGTGTGCGATGGAGCTGGCGACATGGTGGTGGTGTGGCGGCGCCGTGCTGAGCTTCTGGGAGTCGGCGGCGGTGAGGTGGATACGCCGGATTAGGTTTTGGGATACGCTTGCTTGGGCGAATATAAAAAGTGGCCGGCGTGGGCATGTTCGGAAGTAGAGATTAGAGGGGCCACTGAGTATGGCTGTCGGTGAGAGAGGGAAGCCGACGGCTTTAATTCGTAGCTGTCGGTTTTTTTTTTCAAATCCCGACGTCTATAAGCTTCAGGGCGGTCCCATATCTACTACTGTCAACCACCGAGATCCAGCCGACATTATATATTTTTTACCGTCGGTTTGTGCCGTTGTCCCAACGCTTTTAATTAAAGTCGTCGGCTTTTATCGGGAGGCCGACGTATTTAATTGTTGCTGTCGGTTTTCTTTTCCCCGACGTCTTTATTTCATTTAAGTGCATCAGCCCCGACGTTTATAAGATACCCGACGTTCTATTGCTATTTCTTGTAGTGATTCCGGGTATGTTGCTTGCTGAGGTTGACGATTGCCATTGGCTTGACCCCCCCCCCCCCTGATTGGACGTAATCTGCACGAGGGTTCACAGCAGTTCGGTCCGTTTGTCACGCGAACCCAGCATGGCTGCGATATCATCTGCCAATGTAAGCGGAGACGGAGGTGGTGGTTGTGCCGGTTGTTCTAGCTCCCGGGAGTCATCCCCTTCCTGACTTGAACCACCGACCTTGTATGTTGTGCGAGTGCGCACTATTCTGTAGTTACAATCATTAATCCAACATGAGACGTGATATTGCAAGATCACACTAGGACGAAAACAATAGTGTGTGTATTGATAACCAAACTTGCATAAAGGTAACATATATTGATAAAGTATAAACTTTATACACAATACATCATCCCTGGAATAATGAAGTCCATGGATCGAAATTCATTTCGTTTATCATTGGTCGCGACGGGACGTTATGCGCGTTATCGTGCGAATACACCCTCTTATCTTCAGTATGATACAAACATGGTCATAAAAAGAAAAGAGGTTTGAGTGGGTCAAACCCTCAATTCCACAGGTAAATGTTTGAGTATCGACACCTGGTCAGTTATGACACTTCTCGAAGTGAAATCGAGGACCAGATCCATAACAAGACCAAATTATGCCAAAACCGATGAAGTTTCTGTTGAAAGCTGACCAGCTTGTACTCAAACACAAATTTAACCAATTAAATGGTAGAATCAGATCTTGAGGTGAATTCAAAGTTGAAGTATACTTCAAGAAATTTCCAAAAAGTATGTGTTTGCCTCCAGATCGTTTCTGGTTGAGAAGATATGGCATTGTAAACCTGATAGTTTTTCTGGAAATTTTGACAGCATCTCCTTTGTTTATGCTGAATTCGGGCCACAATTTCGAGATATGAAACAGCAGAATTTATAAAAACACAATTTACAAATTTGTAATAAATATTACAAGGATTCCATAAATGCCTTGCACGACCTGGTTCGAATTTTCTACTGTGAGATATGGTGAAAACAATCAGGAGTCCAGAGAGGGTTCCATTTTCTGTCCAGATTGGCAGATTTTGGAAATTTGAAATTTTTAATGGGTTAGTTGTGAATTCAGTTCTGGAGTTGAACATAACAGTTTTAAAGGACTTCCTAAACTTTCCATCCATGTATGATACACCTTCATTGGAGTTTTCTACTGGGAGATATGGTTTCTTAAATTCAGGTATTTTTTAGGCAGAAACAGAACACTCTGTTTTTAAATTGGTGACTTCAAAATCTACTCCAAAATTGAAAAATTAGTTCAAACTCAAAGCTTGATAGCTAATATAAGTAGTTTTACATCTTATCAGTTCCATTTTACAGAAAATTGGTTAATGCATCAATGGAATACATGTCGGTACTACGTGCCTCACAAAGTAAAAACTCTAAGTCGGTACTCCGGCATACGTCTCAACGGTGGCCTTATGACGTTCACTCGCAAACGATTTCTAACCGCAATACGATCACATGGTCAGTGTACCTGTAACTACACACAATTTATAGATCAATCATATGATGCCGTACAGCACAGCCCGCACGGGCGATCATGTCACAATAATATATATTAAAGTAAAAACATTCGTCCCGTATCATTCCATAAGGGCCGCCCCGAGTTAAGTCACGTCTTGAGGTACATGACCGGGTTTTCTACCACCCGACGGGATCCCAGGTCTTTGCATAGTGCTGCACCAGTAGGAGGCACATCGGGTTATGTCCCCACCCGACGGGGGCTCCAACTAATTTTGAAGCACGCTGGGGTACCGCGTGTCATATGTTCTCAGAAACATGGAGAGTTTCAGAGACTCATATTTACTTTCCGTGCAAAGCCACGGAAACAATCACATGCTACCTCTCGCATGGTGAGCTTACCGCAACTGATCCGCTTGCGGTGGCGTATCTTACCTCTTACCTGACATCGGAGCGTCGTTACAAAATATAATAACATATAAGTTAGCTTTGCCACCTTAATCACTTATGCTACTATAGTCCTTATGTGGGCCTAGTACTGTATCCTCACTATATCCTATGTTTTTCTTGTAATACGATCATTATTCAGTGTGCTATTCTCAATGCTGTGGGGACTGGGGTCCACACTTTCCAGGAATCGCGTTGGGTGGTGCCGTGCGATGTGGCACCCAACAACACACATGTAAAGGAACACGTATTACATAAATCATTTGCGGAAATTTACAAAGATGTTCAGTTTACAAGAAATTTATATAAAAATAAACTACAGCGGAAGATAAGATTACAACTCTCGTATTCAAGTCTAATAAGCAAAAGAGAAGCCGTCCAGCCCACAGATGATTCTCACTAGCCACGCAGATCAAACAGCAGCGGCAAGGTTTCCCATGAGTATACCGCTCGGAAAATTCCGAGTCTCATCGGAGAACAATAATCATAAGCATAGAGGTTAGTACCTGCAAAACAACTAATATAACAACCGTGAGCATGAAGGCTCAGCAAGACTTAACTGTCTCACCTAAACATAGAACTCTATATGAGGGTAAAGACAGAAACATAGGAGGACAGATTTGCATAACGGACTCGCCTAAATATGGGTCCTTATTTTCATATTTATTAGCAGCAGCTTAAACCTTGTGCCGGGCAACATCGTAACTCCACAATCAAACAAGAAACGCTTCATCACGATGCTGCATGTCCAAGGTGGAAATATAAATTTAGTGAGCACTATAGTAATACATACAACATAGCAATACAATGATAATATAATGTTCATAACAGTAGTAATTAATTGTCATCTCAAGTTAAGTATTAACTACATCACAACTCAGTGAACAAGTGGTACTCATTTCTGCGAGGGACGGTGATTCGAATCAATGATACCCTAAATACACAACACGTACGCCCGTACTGGAAGTCACGTAGGTGCACTCCACGGACGTCGTACGCAGCCACCTTTCTCAAGTTCTGCCCAAGTTGAATCGATTCAATCGTCTAGGACAGTATTCCCACTCACGGTGCACCTTTCCGCTGTGAAGATGTCGTGAACAAGTTTCCGTCTACGGTGCTATGGCTGAAAGCCTGAGGCGATCGTAAAAGTCTCAACAAAAGCTTCCCAAGGTGCATCGCTTTCCTAGACCCCATATATCCAGTATGACTCTGGTACAGTTCAAACTTGCTCAGCAGGGCAACATACGGATTGGTCCTTAACCGACATAGGTAGGGCTACGCAACCAAGACCACGTCTTGCTGCATCCTACGCCCCTCCCCGGTCTCATATTCAGATTACTACTCCATTTCTTTGAACCAATCCCGTATGATAAAGTCCTAGCCATGCAAGTTCATTCCAACTACTTGACTTCTACCGAATCCTATACAACACAACATTTAGCATAGCATAGTCTACAGGATGACTTAACAACGAATTAATTATGAAAATTCTGGGACTTTTATGTCCAATAAATTGCACCACTGCAAAACAGGGATCAAGATGAGTCTACCAAAATTTATTTAGAATTATGTGAGCAAATTTACTAGGAGTAATTGAATTTAGAAGTTTGAAGAAATCTGGAATTATTTGCTTATTGGAAAATTTGAATTAATTCGCTGGCCCCACACATTTAAAATGGCCCAATCGCAACTGGGCCACACCGAGGGCCACGTCTGTGCAGCAGCACCAGATCTGTGGCCACAGCAGATCCTAACTCATTCACCGAGGCTGACAAGCGGGACCCGCCACCTTCTTCAACCTCGCGACGGAGAGGCGGTGCTTCTCGCCAAAACCGTAGCGGCGCACGCCGGACTTGCTGCATCGACCTCCTCTTGGCTCAGCCGTGGCTGCCTAGCCCTAAAATTGAACGCGCAACACGCTGGTGAGGTCCAGACGAGTCGGTGACGGCCGGAGACGAGCGCACGATGGCGGCGGAAGAACTAGGGTTCCGACGATAGTCTGAAATCCATAAATAAGGCTCAAACGACCCAGGAAAACAGCTAAAAGATTCCTTGGATCATGGTGAGTATGAAAATGGGGTGCAATAGGACTGAAATGGCCGGAAACTCAAGTTCGACGGTGAGCCGACGAGTTTTCATAAGGCGGCAACGGAAACTAGAAATAATCAAGGCCCGGTCGATGGTTTTCACTGAGAATTGGTAGGCATGTGCGCTATGAGGTAGGGAACAATATCCAGGAACGAATTAAAGGATGGTTGCACGTAGAAAGTGAATTGAAGGGAGAACCTAGCCAATTCATGGGCAACGGCCGAAAATAAATCTTGAATCATTTGCTCGATAGGGGATGAAACGGAGAACGGTTTTTACCGTGAGAAAGGTGGTGTCTCAGCGATCCTATTTGCTTCTGGGAGCAGCTTGAGAGGTGACCTGTGGCGCTGGTGCGACAGGGTGGCAGTTGCTTCCCCACGGCGGTAGAACGGCGGCATCGGCAAAACTGAGAAATACCACGGGTTTAGGTGAGGAGACGTTGAACCAACAGTTGGAGAAGGTAGAGTAACAAGCTGGGTTACTTTTATCTTCTTGGTGCACGGCGCAACACTGCTTCTTTTGGCCGGCAAGCTTGAGCAATGGCGAGGCGGTGCTGAGCTCGACGGCGGGTGAGAAACAGAGCGATGGAGCGCTGGTGTTTTTCCACTTTGGTCAGGAAAGCAAGATAGGGATGGGGAGGGCTTGAAATACACGCCATAGAGGCCACACAGCTGCTTCATGAGCTGGAGAGCAGCGGCACTGACGGCGAGCTGTTGGGCTGCAGGACACTCATGGCAGAGGTGGTTCCTCTGTTCTGTGAGGCTGATTAATGGGTCCCACTGCCCCTCTCAAGTCTATCTTCTCTGGTACTTCAATTCTCCCACCTATTTTGTCCGAAAATTCCAGATTTTTGTGGATAGGTGAATTGAAATATGAAGATTATGATTCCGAAATCAATTCCCTGAATTGACCAAGTTTCATTGGAATTCAAAATGAATTTGAATGATATTCAATGGAGCCACTGAATTAAAAAGCGAACGTGCTTCAAAATTTTTGAAACTATGCAGAGAGGCTATTTGTAATATTTTAAATTTGATGGTGAACTCCAATTTTTATTTTTTCAAAGTTTGAACAGGAGCATGTTTTGAATATTTGCATTCCCTCCATTGAAGTTTGAATTAATTTGATTTTTCAGTTTCCATTTTGATTTCTTTTTTTCCCATTCAAATTTTTATTCTCCTATTTGAACTTTGCACTCTGAAGTTAGGGCTTTTACACTTGTCGAAGTGTTGCTACAACACTTCCCCCGGTACTACTACAGCGTAGTCCGCGGAGGTTCGTATTCGGTTGGGGCGCACGTAAGATTATGAACAAGACGGTGACACATGGGTTTTGTACATGGTTCGAGCCGCCTGAGCGTAATATTCTACTCCACAGGATGGTTGTTGATTATATCAGTGTGTGGTTGCTTATGTGCGTATGAGCTTGGCTCGAGTTTCTACAGTGTGGCTCAGCCCTTTTATATTCTAAGGGTTGGCCATTACAGGGTTTGTCTGGCCTGACATGTGGGCCCGACTGTATTTAATTACCTAATACATGATCTACATGTATTAAGCATGATTAACAGTGTGATAACGCACCTTAATGGTGGCGTTACTCGTACTATTGGTCCTCTGATCGTGTGTCATTAAGAATTAATGACACGTTAATCAGGTCTTGTAACGGCTGTTTTAATAGCCTCTTGAATGTCCGTGCTGTTAGAGATCCTGTAGTCATTGTTGGAGTTAGTCTGGAGGTACAACACGTGGCACCTCCTGAGATTCCTTCTGTGGGGAGGTAGGTCCGGAGCGACTCGACACATGGCAGCACTAGAGCTTCCTTCTACTGGGAATTAGGTCCGGGGTTCTAGACACGTGGCGCGATCGAAGCTTTCCTGTGAAGGGAGGTAGGTCGGTTCCGTTGGACACGTTGTAGTACCGGAGCTACCCAAACGAGGGATGCGGGCCCAGTGCTGTCATACGTGTGTTGCCTTCGGGGGTCTTCAACTTAGACATAGGAACTCTTTGGCTTTTCTTGCAGTATCGTGGGGTACCTGGTACGCAGGGTACCGACAGTCCTGCACTTGAGGTTATAACAAATGCAAGTGGAAATGAAAGTAGGCCACGAGCTCCATATTGTGTCAGGCAAGAAGAAAGAAAGCAAATACTTAGTTTGTTGAAAACATTGAAGTTTCCTGACCGCTATGAAGCCAACATGAAACGATGTGTTAATCTCAATACCGGTAAACTGAATGGGTTGAAAAGTCATGATTACCATATTTTGATGGAGAGACTTGTATCAGTAATGTTCCGTGGATACTTCAAACCTGATCTGTGGAAGATATTTACTGAACTTAGCTTCTTTTATAGGCAGATATGTGCTAAGGAAGTGTCGAAAAAGATGATGCAGAAGTGGGAGAAATAAATTTTTGTGCTTGTATGTAAGATGGAAAAAGTGTTTCCGCCTGGTTTTATGAATGTTATGCAACATTTGCTGGTGCATTTACCTTATGAAGCATTGGTAGCAGGTCCTGCACAATTCATGTGGTTGTACATCCAAGAAAGAGAATTGAAGAAACTTAGAGCTACAATGCGTAAGAAGGCAAGAGTTGAGGGTTGTATTGCAGAGGCATTTGCATCGAAAGAGATTACTAACTTCTCTAGAAAATAGTTTTCACGTACCAACTGTAACACCCTCATTTTCATGCATCATGCCCTACATACATTCATATACATGTTTAACATTAACCCACATAAAGAGGAACGAGTTTAAAGTTTATTTGGAACATTTAAAATTGATTTGGAACAAAACCGCACTTAAAATGTTGAAAAGTGCGGACTAGTCTGATTTTAGTGAGGACTAGTCCGATTTCTCTCTGATTAAAAACGGACTTGTCCGTTTTTGCTGCGGACTAGTCCGATTTTACCTCTTGAAACTTTCGGACTTGTCTGATTTTCTGTGGACTAGTCCGATATTCCAAGAATCCTTGAAAATTTGCTAAGTCCCTGGACTTTTCTGGACTAGTCCGGTGTTCCAGCGAACTTGTCTATTTTCCTCTCTCACTAAAGTCGGACTTGTCCGATTTTAGGCCAGACTTGTTCGATTTTCTCTCTAGACATTTTCGGACTAGTCCGGTTCTGTTCAGACTTGTCCGATATTTCGCGACTCCGAGTTGATCTTTTGTTTACGACTTGTTTCTTGGGGTTCACATTAAGTGGGCCTAGGGACATGGTGCCTAACTCTTTTAGATCCCATGTGGGACTCTAAACCGGCCTCTACTCCTCTCAAACTCGAAATCCATCTAACCCTAGCCTCCACCTCTATATAAACAACCCCACCCCTTGGCTTGACATCTATTTGCCACTTTTCCACCCCACCCAAACCGTAGTTCGTGGAGAGCCACCATCAAGGAGGGAGGAGGAGATCCCGAGCAAGAAGAAGAAGAGGAGGAAACGAAGGAGGATCAAGATCTCCATCAAGTTTCGTTCTTCATCACCAAATCATCTCCAAGTTCATCATCAACCCTAGACAATCAAGATCCAAGTGTTACCTCCAAGTTTCTTGATTCATTGGAGTTCAAAACACCTGGTATACCTTCTATTCTCTTTTCCTTACGTAAATTCAACCCCTAATCTCCAAATTTATGTCGATCTTGAAAACCCTAGTTCGCTAGTTCTGCGAAGTGCGGACTAGTCCGGCCTTCTGTAGACTAGTCAGATTTTCCTAGTTAAATTTTGTTGAATTGATTCTAAAAGTAGATCTAATCAAATCCAAACCTGTATAAACTTGTTAAAATCTATTAGAACTAGTTGGTGATCATTAAAAGCAATCTATTAACAAGTTCTACATTGCATTTACATCAATCATGCATGTCATGTCATATTGAGTAATATTTGTGCACTCTTTGATTGTGTTTCTTGTCTTATATGTTTATTGTGTGGATTAGAGGAATTTGTGCTAGAGAGTGCTGCGGGGAATCTACAGCACCAAGAGTTTGAAGGCTTTGACCCTAATCAACAGCAAGAGCAAGGCAAGTGTCCTTGAAGCATATTGATCCTGCATTAAAATAAATGTTTTGTTTGAAAAATGCATGCTTGTGTCAATTTGATGGGAAATCCCATGGTAGGAAGTTTACTAGCTTTGTTTAGCCACCCTTGTCACCTGGAATATATGGTAGAGAGTTGGGAAGAGCTTTTTACCTTTTGCTTCGCTTAATCAACTGGGATGGGAGAACAACTACACTACTTAATTTAATTATGCATTAATGAGATTGTGGTTGACATGAACTGGTTAAATCTGATATGGTAATGGGTGATCTAAGCAAGCCTGGTATGTGGATGGGTTGGATGTTATGGTGGTTTTGCTTGCTTTAGATCTAAGGACCGGTTCGTGGAGCGACCATCCATGATTTATAGTGCCACCATGAGGACAAGTATGGGTGCGGCGTAGCTGATTAATTAGGGCTTTGCCAGTGCTGTTTGGACCATTAAGGATGCTCGGGGAAGGGGTAGTCGGATTGGGTTTGTTGATGATTGGTGGGACTACTCGTGGGATCTGAATGGCTCAAGAGGGGGACCTTGGTTGAAGATGTGCTCAGTTGGAGACATTGCCACCAGTGAAACCTCAGTAGGGTCTAAACAGGCTAGTAATCCCTTTGTAAAGGCTATTTTGTGATCTCTTGGCCACACAGCTACGAAAGTGTGAGACGGCATAATTGAGATTCTATAGTCATCGAAAGGTGATAAAATCACAAACACGTGGATAAAGCGGTACAACCTCTATAGAGTGTGTC
This sequence comes from Tuctoria greenei, assembly GCA_036927565.1. Taxonomy (NCBI): domain Eukaryota; kingdom Viridiplantae; phylum Streptophyta; class Magnoliopsida; order Poales; family Poaceae; genus Tuctoria; species Tuctoria greenei. The sequence continues at coordinate 104,893,676 of JAYESD010000006.1, read as the reverse complement.
TAAAACTATCATGATAGCCGTGCTCCCGATTATGAGCAACCTGGACCCTCACATGATTACAGGAAAATTGGGATTTTGGAATGGTTATGATTGGTATTATGGTTATGGATGGTTATGAATTGAATTCTAGTATTGAATATGGATATTGGTATATGATGATGGATATGCAATATGGACTGGTATTATGATGATTATATGGTTTATGATGGGTTTAGTTCATATACATGTAATATATTGCTTTTCAAATGTTTTAATGTACTTTTCAACACTTAACCATTATTATTGTCGTCATTTGAATCAGCCACATGTTATACTTTCCACACTTGCTGAGTACGACATGTACTCACTCTTGCAATCCCCCCCCCCAACAGCTGCAGGTCAGGATTGGGAGTTTAATGGTGATAATGCGGAGTTCTAGGCCGTGTCTACTGTCAGCTTTGCCTGTGGTGTTGATTGGAGTTGCGCTATGCCCTATCGCTTTGCTGCCTAGCTGTTTAGTTTGCTTAGTTAGTTTATTTACGCTGCATTAGTTGAACTTGTCTTTAATATTCATTAGAGTTTGTATTCGAGGATAATATGGTTTGTGCAATAAAATTTAGTTAATTAATCTTGTTATGTGGTAATTTTCTGTATACTCTTTTGTGAATGCACTCGTGTATGTGTCTTGAACATCCTGGGCACACATAGGCAATCACTTGGTTCATTTTTTGGAACCGGGTGTCACAGATTGGTATCAGAGCCACAGGTTGACTGTAGGACGCAACCTAGATAGAATGGACACTTTAGAGCACATAGGAGCACTAAGGAATCGATGTGTTTTTGCTTGGTGTGTTGTTGCTATATATATTGTGTGCTTGTGTGCTTAATATAGGATTTTTGGATGCTTTAGCATTACCATATCCACGTAGGCTAGTTAGTTATCTAGTTTCATATCCCTTGATGCATATAGTTGGGGACATTTTCTAATTTTACCTATTGCTTTTCTCCAGATGGTGAGGACTCGCAACCAGAGGGATGGCAATGATGAGGAAGAAAACCATGGAGTACCTCAGAACAACAATGGACAAGGACCTGCCCAAGGAGCTATTAATATTGAGCAGCTATTGGCTATGCATAACCAGCTCATGCAGACCATGATACAGACTATGGGACAGCTGCAGGCTGGCAACATCAATAATCAGCTCCACATGCCTCCACCGCCACCCCCACCTCCTCATAACCGATTGGGAGAGTTCACGAGGACTAGGCCGTCGACCTTTGCTCAAGCCGCTGACCCTATGGATGCGGATGATTGGCTCAAGTCCATGGAGAAGAAGCTTGCTATTGTCCAATGCAGTGACCAGGATAAAGTGCTTTTTGCTTGTCATCAACTAGTTGGAGCAGCTGCGGATTGGTGGGATTCATATTGCAATGCCCATGAGAACCAAGAGAGGATCACTTGGGCCGAATTCAAAGAGAGCTTTCGTTCTCATTATGTGCCCGAGGGTGTTATGATTTTGAAGAGACAAGAGTTTGAGAACATGAGGCAAGGGAGATCTAGCGTGAGTAAATATCTCAATACGTTCACTCAACTCTCAAGGTATGCGCCTGAGGATGTGAGTCGGGACAGCTGAAAACAATACTTGTTCATGAGAGGCTTGAACAATGAGATTCAAGTGAAATTGCTCAACTGTGATTATGCCAATTTCCAGAAGCTTGTGGACAAAGCAATCGTGGTTGAGAACAAGATTCGTGAGATGGAGCAAGATAACAAGAGGAAAGCACCATATCAAGGACAGCCGCAAGGAAGTAATGTGCGCCCTCGCTTTGCGCCTCCTAATGCGCCATATTACAGCTCCTCTACTCCTGTAAAACGTCCTGGAATTGCACCGCGCCCAGCTCAGTTTGTGCAGTAGCGCCCTATTATGCAAGCACCTAGGCCTCCAATGCCTTATGCACCTCACGCTAACCTTCCTGGTGCAGGTGCGCAAAACCAAGCTCATCCCAATAATTCTGGTGGAGTTAAGAAGTGCTATACTTGTGGAGAAGCTGGACACTTTGCGCATCAATGTCCTAAGTTGGGCCTTGGTCAAGGAAGCAATGCACCGAGGCAAAACCCAAGACCCACTGGAGGACAGCCACAAGGGAATCGTGGACAGCAGAATTGTGCTCGTGGCAACATTAACCATGTCTCTATAGAGGATGCTCAACAAGCAGATGACGTGGTCATTGGTATGTTTCTCGCCAACTCCAACCCCGCGACTATGTTGTTTGATTTTGGAGCATCGCATTCATTCATTGCATCGAAGTATGTCACCAAGTATAGTTTGCCAATCTCTCATATGAAGTTTACTCTATTGGTTAAGTCTCCTGGAGGAGAGATGAGGACAAATATAGTATGTCCAAAAGTAAGCCTTAGAATAAGGGGGGTAGACTTCTACGCCAACCTCATTGTTTTGGATTCTCAAGGATTGGACATTATACTTGGTATGTATTGGTTGAGGAAGCACAATGGAGTTATTGAGTGTGCCACGAAGACGGTGAGGTTGACCAATGAGGAAGGGATCACCATAGAATTTGAAGCGTCTCAAACTGCACCGAAGCAATTGGAGCTAAATCATATGGACGGTGCCGCAATTGAGGATATTCCGATGGTGTGTGAATTTTTGGATGTTTTTCCGGATGAATTGCCAGGTATGCTACCTGCTCGAGACATTGAGTTTGTTATCGATTTAATAACTGGAACTGCGCCTATAGCTAAGAAGCCGTATATGATGCCTCCTATGAAATTAGCGAAGCTTAAGAAGCAAATTCAAGAGCAACAAGAGAAGGGTTTTATTCGCCCAAGCTCTTCACCTTGGGGAGTGCCCGTGCTGTTTGTGGACAAGAAGTACGGAACCCAAAGGATGTGTGTGGATTACCGAGCTCTCAACGAGGTAACAATCAAGACCAAGTACACCTTGCCACGCATAGAAGATTTGTTTGATCAGATGAAGGGTGCTTGTGTCTTCTCTAAGATTGATTTGAGGTCGGGATACTTTCAAATGAAGATTAGACCATCGGACATACCCAAGACAGCTTTTAGGACGCGGTATGGATCTTATGAATACACCATGATGTCTTTTGGTTTGACAAATGCGCCTGCATACTTTATGTACCTCATGAATAAGGTCTTCATGGAGTACTTGGATAAGTTCGTTGTGGTATTTATTGATGACATTATAATCTACTCGAAGGATGATAAGGAACATGAGGAACACTTGAGGCTTACGTTGCAGAAATTGAGGGAGCACTGATTGTACGCCAAGTTCAACAAATGTCATTTTTGGTTAAGGGAAGTGTCGTTTTTGGGTCATATCATTTCAGGAGGAGGAGTATCGGTTGACCCCGGAAAAGTGAGAGACGTGTTGAAGTGGGAACCACCGCAAAACGTAAAGGAAATAAGGAGTTTTCTTTATTACCGTAGATTCATCTAGGACTTTTCCAAGATAGCCAAGCCAATGACGGAATTGCTATTGAAGGGAAAAGCTTTCCATTGGACTCAAGCTTGTCAAGAAAGTTTTGAGGAGTTGAAGAAGAGGTTAACTACAACCCCAGTTTTGATATTGTCGGATGTAAGCAAGAGTTTTGATATTTATTGTGATGCATCGAGACAAGGACTTGGATGTGTGCTCATGCAAGAAGGTCAAGTGGTCGCCTATGCATAGAGACAATTGAAGAAACATGAGCAGATTTATCCAATGCATGATTTGGAACTTGCAGCCGTGGTACATGCGCTGAAGATTTAGAGACACTATATCCTTGGACATGGGGGTGAAATTTATACGAATCATAAGAGTTTGAAGTATATTTTCACACAAATAGATCTGAACTTGAGGCAACGAAGATGGTTGGAGATCATCAAGGATTATGATTTGGGAATCAATTATCATCCAGGGAAGGCTAATGTTTTGGCTGATGCTTTGAGTAGAAACGGAGTAAGTCATCAACTCACAGTTCAAAAGTTACCATCCGAGTTATGTAAGGAGTTCGAACGGTTGAACCTTGGATTCGTAAATGAGATGGATATGATGGAGTTAAACCCGACCTTGGAGCATTAAATTCGAGAAGCACAAGCCACAGATGAAGAGATCAAGGAAATAAAGGAAAGGACCGAAGAAGGGAGAGAATTCAGATTTGATGAGGATGCACATGGTACCTTATGGCTGGGAAAAAGGATTGTTGTGCCTAATGTGAAGCATATTCAAGAAACGATATTGAAAGAGGCACATGAATCACCTTACTCAATGCACCCGGTTGTACGAAGATGTACAAAGACTTTAAGACTTGCTATTGGTGGGCTAGCATGAAAAAGGACATAGCTGAATACGTAGCATTGTGTGATGTGTGCCAACGAGTCAAGGCGGAACATCAAAGGCCAGCTGGATTATTGCAACCATTGAAGATTTCGGAATGGAAGTGGGAATAGATTGGTATGGACTTCATAGTTGGTTTACCACGTACTCAGTCCGGTTACGACTCAATTTGGGTAATGGTGGACTGGTTAACTAAGTCAGCCCACTTTATTCCCGTCTAGACTACCTATAATGGAGAGAAATTGGCGGAACTGTATATGGGAATAATAGTATGTTTGCATGGAGTTCCGAAGAAGATAGTCTCAGATAGAGGTTCTCAATTTACTTCCAGGTTTTGGCAAAAGTTGCATGAAGCCTTGGGAATGAGGTTGAATTTCAGTTCAGCATATCACCCTCAAACGGGTGGACAAACCGAGAGAACTAACCAGATTTTGGAGGACATGTTAAGAGCTTGTGCTTTAAAGCATGGGAAAAGTTGGGACAAAAGCTTGCCCTATGCAGAATTTTCATACAACAATAGTTACCAAGCAAGCTTGAAAATGTCACCATATGAAGCACTATATGGAAGGAAGTGTAGGACACCTTTATTCTGGACTGAGGCAGGGGAAACTCAAGTATTTGGTCCTGATGTGTTGCAAGAAGCCGAAAATCAAGTTCAAATAATTCGTGAAAACTTGACGGATGCACAATCAAGACAAAAAGGCTATGCGGACAATAGGAGAAGGAAATTAACCTTTGAAGTGGGAGATCTTGTTTACCTCAAGGTGTCATCGATGAGAGGTCATAAGAGGTTTAACATAATAGGCATGCTAGCACCTCGCTATGTTGGACTATTCAAGATTTTGGACAAAAGAGGAGAAGTAGCATATAAGTTGGAGATGCCAACTCATCTTTCAGATGTACATGATGTCTTTCATGTTTCCTAGCTCAAGAAATGCTTGAGAGTACCGGAAGAACAAGTGCCCATGGAAGGATTGGAACTAGAGGAAGATTTGGCTTATGCCGAACAACCGATCAAAATCTTGGAAACCAAGGAGAGAGTCACAAGGAAGAAGGCTATTAGATGGTGTAAAGATCAATGGAAGCACCACACAGAAAAAGAAGCATCATGGGAATTGGAGGATGAACTCAAGAAGGAATTTCCCTATCTCTTCTCTTCCGCGTCGAATCTCGAGGGCGAGATTCATTTTAAGGGGGGTAGGTTTGTAACACCCTCATTTTCATGCATCATGCTCTACATACATTCATATTCATGTTTAACATTAATGCACATAAAGAGGAATGAGTTTAAAATTGATTTGGAATATTTAAAATTGATTTGGAGCAAAACTGCACTTAAAATGCTGAAAAGTGCAGACTAGTCCGATTTTAGTGAGGACTAGTCTGATTTCTCTCTGACTAAAAACGGACTTGTCCGTATTTTCTGCGCACTAGTCCGATTTTGGCTCTGGAAACTTTCGGACTTGTCCGATTTTGTGCGGACTAGTCTGATATTCCAAGAATCCTTGAAAATTTGCTAAGTCCCTGGACTTTTCCGGACTAGTCCGGTGTTCCAGCGGACTTGTCCGTTTTCCACTCTGACTAAAGTCGGACATGTACGATTTTAGGCCAGACTTGTCCGATTTTCTCTCTGGACATTTTTGGACTAGTCCGGTCCTGTTCGGACTTGTCCGATATTTTGCGACTCCGAGTTGATCTTTTGTTTATGACTTGTTTCTTGGGGTTCACGTTAAGTGGGCCTAGGGACGTCGTGCCTAACTCTTTTAGATTCCATGTGGGACTCTAAACCGGCCTCTACTCCTCTCAAACTCGAAATCCATCTAACCCTAGCCTCCACCTCTATATAAACAACCCCACCCCTTGGCTTGACATCTATTTGCCACTTTTCCACCCCACACAAACCCTAGTTCGTGGAGATCCACCATCAAGGAGGGAGGAGGAGATCCCAAGCAAGAAGAAGAAGAGGAGGAAACGAAGGAGGATCAAGATCTCTATCAAGTTTCATTCTTCATCACCAAATCATCTCCAAGTTCATCATCAACTCTAGATAATCAAGATCCAAGTGTTACCTCCAAGTTTCTTGATTCATTGGAGTTCTAAAGACCAGGTATACCTTCTATTCTATTTTCCTTACGTAAATTCAACCCCTAATCTCCAAATTTACGTCGATCTAGAAAACCCTAGTTCTCTAGTTCTGCAAAGTGCAGACTAGTCCGACCTTCTGCATACTAGTCCGATTATCCTAGTTAAATTTTGTTGAATTGATTCTAAAAGTAGATCTAATCAAATCCAAACCTGTATAAACTTGTTAAAATCTATTAGAACTAGTTGGTGATCATTAAAAGCAATCTATTAACAAGTTCTACATTGCATTTGCATCAATCATGCATGTCATGTCATATTGAGTAATATTTGTGCACTCTTTGATTGTGTTTCTTGTCTTGTATTTTTATTGTGTGGATTAGAGGGATTTGCGCTAGAGAGTGCCGCGGAGGATCTACAACACCAAGAGTTTGAAGGCTTTGACCCTAATCAACAGCAAGAGCAAGGCAAGTGTCCTTGAAGCATATTGATCCTATTTTAAAATAAATGTTTTGTCTAAAAAATGCATGCTTGTGTCAATTTGATGGGAAATCCCATGGTAGGAAGTTTACTAGCTTTGTTTAACCACCCTTGTCACCTGGAATATATGGTAGAGGGTCAGGAAGGGCTTTTTACCTTTTGCTTCGCTTAATCAACTGGGATGGGAGAACAACTACACTACTTAATTTAATTATGCATTAATGAGATTGTGGTTGACATGAAATGGTTAAATCTGATATGGTAATGGGTGATCTAAGCAAGTCTGGTATGTGGATGGGTTGGATGTTATGGTGGTTTTGCTTGCTTTAGATCTAAGGACCGGTTTGTGGAGCGACCATCCAAGATTTACAGTGCCACCACGAGGCCAAGTATGGGTGCGGCGTAGCTGATTCATTTGGGCTTTGCCAGTGCTATTTGGACCATTAAGGATGCTCGAGGAAGGGGTAGTCGGATTGGGTTTGTTGATGATTGGTGGGACTACCCTGGGATCCGAATGGCTCAAGAGGGGGCCCTTGGTTGAAGATGTGCTCAGTTAGAGACATCACCACCGGTGAAACCTTAGTGGGGTCTAAATAGGCTAGTAATCACTTTGTAATGGCTATTTTGTGATCTCTTGGCCACACACCTACGGAAGTGTGAGACGGCATAATTGAGATTCTATAGTCATCGAAAGGTGATAAAATCACAAACACGTGGGTAAATTGGTACAACCTCTGCAGAGTGTGTCTAAAACTATCATGATAGCCGTGCTCCCGGTTATGAGCAACTCGGACCCTCACATGATTAGAGGAAAATTGGGATTTTGGAATGGTTATGGTTGGTATTTTGGTTATAGATGGTTATGAATTGAATTCTGGTATTGAATATGGTTATTGGTATATGATGATGGATATGGAATATGGACTAGTATTATGATGATTATATGATTTATGATGGGTTTATTTCATATACATGTAATATATCGCTTTTCAAATGTTTTAACGTACTTTTCAGCACTTAACCATTATTATTGTCGTCATCTGAATCAGCCACATGTCATACTTTCCACACTTGCTGAGTACGACATGTACTCACTCTTGCAATCCCCCCCCCCAACAGTTGCAGGTCAGGATTGGGAGTTTAATGGTGATAATGCGGAGTTCTAGGCCATGTCTACTGTCAGATTTGCCCGTGGTGTTGATTGGAGTTGCGCTATGCCCTATCGCTTATGCTGCCTAGCTGTTTAGTTTGCTTATTCAGTTTATTTACGCTGCACTAGTTGAACTTGTCATTAATATTCATTAGAGTTTGTATTCAAGGATAATATGGTTTGTGCAATAAAATTTAGTTAATTAATCTTGTTCTGTGGTAATTTTCTGTATACTCTTTTGTGAATGCACTCGTGTATGTGTGTTGAACATCCTGGGCACACATATGAGATCACTTGGTTCATTTTTCGGAACTGGGTGTCACACCAACAATGTGAATGCATCTACAACACGATATCATAATGTAGAGGAGCACACTACGAGTGATATTCAGATTTTTCATTGGAAGGGAAAAAATGTTGGGGGTGCTAATTATCATCATATTTTGGAGGAAGAGAGGAACTACATGATGCTTTATATATTTTTCAACATGGAGGAAGTGTTGCCATATTTTGAAATGTTTGACAAGCTATATTGGACATCTCCACGGAAACATACGCAAAGTAAATTAGATAAGTTATGTCAAAAGGGCATAAATGGTGGGCCAAACTTTGTGAACTTGTTTCATGGACATGTAAGTTCTCTATTCGTCCTTTTTCTTACAATCGTAGTTCACATGACTATCTTAATATTCTAACTTTGCTTATTTATATAGTGTATGAATGAAGTCAACATCTCTGATGACTTGCATCGAATTTTGCATGGTCAATTGAAAGCAAATGAATTTAAATGATACGATATCAACAGATACCTTTTTCGGACAGCTAGTTTAGAAGCAAACTGTCCACTTGTTGCCACTACAAATAGTGGAGTAATGATAGAAGCCGCAAAAGGTAGTGGAGAAGTGAAAGAATACTATGAAGTTCTTCAAAAATTAATTGAGTACACATTTGGCGGTCCAAAAGTACTTCAACTTGTCATTTTTGACTGCCAATGGTTTGATCCAACATCGGGATCTCTAGTGGATGATTTTGGAATGGTGGAGGTCAACCATAACTCACAGTACATAGCTCTTAACAACAATGTTGTGCTTGTGAGTCAAGTGGAACAAGTGTACTATTTAAGTTATCCTCACCCAAGATTGAAAAACTGGTGTGTAGTATATAAATTGAATCATGAAGTGCACACTCGTTGTTATGATGGTTACATAGAGAGTCAAGAAGATGATAGTGACACTTTCTATCAAGATGAAGTCGAGGAAGTAGAACATTTTAGGATATCTTGTGGGATAGAACTCGCATAAATAAATAGAGGTACCCAAGAGTTAATGTATGAATAACAAGTTGGCTCTTTGAGAAAACGACTTCGACAATCACAAAGAATTATTGAAAAGTACAAAAGGAATATGAAAGAGCATGTCATATTTGAGGAAGAGAGTGAAGAAGAGTTTGAAGATGAGATGGAACAAGAGATACATGAACATCTTAATGCACGTGTGATAGAAGCAGATTCTGATGCTGATGATTTCTGATTGTTGGTGTATGCATTCTTTTATATCCTTTTATGCACGTAAAATGTTAGTGTTTCATATTCTCTAATCATTCGTCTAAATTTGTGTAGATGTTGAAGCATTTAGCATTTGGTAAGAAGAGCAAGAAAAACAGTGGATCTTCGTCATCCACGTCTCAGCCGAGTACTGGTTCAGACCAAACAGGCTTATTTCATGTAATTGATTTTTTCAAATTTTATTTAAATATCATAATTATCTATCTATTATGTGTTACATTTTTATTTGCATTAGCAGGGTACTACTGAGAGTACACGGTGGAGGAGACGAGAGTTCTTGGAGTACGTGGCAGAGCCAGCATCGAGCGATCCAGCACGAGGTTCAAATCCAGGACATGTGCTTGATCGGTGCCCCACATACGAGGAGTTGTATGGGGAGGAGGCAGTGCAGGGATGAGGCTTCGAGCAGGGAGGAGGCTTATAGTAGGGAGGAGGCTTCGAGCAGGGAGGAGGCTTCAAGTACGGAGAAGGCTTCAAGCAGGCAGGAGGCTTAGAGCAGGGAGGAGGCTGAGTAGCAGGCTCGAGGGTGGAGGTACTTGAGTAGTTGCCCTCCTTTGAGGGTGGTAATGAGGGGGGCAATGAGAATGATCAGGAGGAGGTCGATGATCCGGAGTGAGAGCTAGCTGAGTTGGGGCGGCCCGATCGATGTCCCTTTAGGTATTATTTTAGATTTATTGATAAGCTCAATATGTTTTATATTTGTTTTCTTGCTAACTAATTAACTAATATTATCTATACAAGTTACATAGACATCTTTTATGTAATCCAATTAGAAGCATTGACGGGCGGACAATTATTAGTCCAAAGGGTACCAGGTGCTGGATCGAGCCTAGATGGAGTGGCAAGGGGCATCGATGAGTAATCAACACGGAGTTGGGAAATGTCATTCGGTTTTGTTTTCCTGGTATGGTTCTAGTGGAAGGTCAAAGAAAGACAGCGCATAATTGGGATCACTCACTACAGGAAAAGCGATCATTTGCGACGGCCGAATTTATTTGCGACGGCCAGCCGTCGCAAATAACTTAAATTGCGACGGCCCGCCTCTGGCCGTCGCAAAAAAGATGGCCGTCGCGAATAAGAGCTTATTTGCGACGGCTTTGGGACCGGCCGTCGCAAATAAGCGGTTATTTGCGACGGCCAACCCTAAAGCCGTCGCAAATAAATGAGCCGTCGCAAATAAATCCTTATTTGCGACGGCCCGTCCCAAAGCCGTCGCAAACAGGCTTTAATTGCGACGGCCGCAAGTTGAGGCCGTCGCAATTAAAGAAGCCGTCGCAAATAAGGGCTTATATCGGGTCGCTCCGGCCCCGACTCTTCATTCACCTCAAAACAGCCTACCGCCGCCGCGCAGCGCCCCCGCCGCCGCGCCCCCCGCCGCCGCGCAGCGCCCCCGCCGCCGCGCCCCCGGCTCCGCCGCCCTCGGCCCCGCCTCCGCGCCCGCCGCCCTCGGCCCCCACCGGCGGCCCCCGCCGCCTGCGCCTCCGGTCCGCCGCCCTCGGCCCCCACCGGCGGCCCGCCTCCGCGCCCCAACCGCCGCCTGCGCCTCCGGCCCGCCGCGCCACCGGCGTCGCCGCCCCCGACCGGACCGCCCCCGCCCCCGGGACAGCAGGTGCTACTCCCCCTGTTTTAGTAGTTTTTTTCGGATTTAGTTAGCAATTTTGTTAAGAGTAGCAGCAATTAGCTATAGTAGTTTAGAATTGCTTGTATAGTAGCTTCGCCTCGCCTGGAGGAGGTCGTGTGCGGCGCTGGGAGCTTGGGAGGAGATCAGGCAGACGGTGGGAGGTTGGGAGAAGGTCGAGGACGCCGCTGGGAGGGTGGCAGAAGCTCGGGGTTGACGTTGGGAGCCGAAGGAGGTCGGTGGTGGCGACGGGAGTCCGAAGGACGTTGGGGGCGGCGGGCGGCGGAGGAGACGCGCACTGGAGAAAAGGCGGCGGCTGGGTTGGGAAAAAGGGTAGGGTTTGAGGAGGAGACCCGTTTCTTTGCCCAATAAGGCGGCTGGGTGGCCAACATTGGCCAATAACTTGGCCCAGCCCAATAAGTCTGTCCGTGACCTTCCAACTCCCAGCTGATACGGAGCCACATGCGACTAGATCCTGGCGGCGCATCCACGATTCAGCGGCGCCCTCCACGATCCTGGCGTCGCACCACCGTTGGCGATTGTCCGGCGTCCCCCCCCCCCCCCCCCCCCGCTCCCACCTTCCTCGACTCGCCGCCCCGCCTCCCCTCCTCTATCAGCCGTTGCACCGCCTCTTCAGCTCGCCGCCGTCCCTCCCACTCAACCGGCTGCCACCCCTCGCCTGGCTGGTCGCCTAGGCGGGCGCCTGGGCGTCTAGGCGCTCGGCCCGCGTTGACCCCGCTGCCACGAACGCAGCCGCTACTGTACCATAGTTCGTTATTAGGCTTTGCGACTCGGACGAGGAGAAGGAAACAACAATTAACACCGGCCTGCACTGCACGGCCAGAGTCCAAGCCGAACGCTACCTTTCCATTTTTCTCCTCTCTTCCTTTTCAGAACCTAATGACCTAACGACCAGTTTGGCCATAGCTGTTTATGACATAAATTACAGAGGGGGAGGAGATACCTACTGTACCATAGTATGTCGAAGTTGTACTAGTAGTAGTACTAGTAGTATTATACTCCCTCCATTCTTAAAGCCTCGTCAAAGGCATCTATACACTGACAACAACTGTTTCTACGAGTTCAACAAACAATATCCAAATCAATGTAGTAGTACGGTATTACGGTACACCTCTGGAAACTCTACCTTAGACAGACACACTGAGAGAGCGACACAGGCAAGTACACAACCAAGAACGGACGCATCGAAGCAGGCAACAACCTCAGATGTCTTTAGGGTTGATTAGTCGGCCTAATCGACGACTAATCGTCCTAGTCGACCTTATCGCCCCTTAGGCGACTAGAGTCGATTAGGCGATTTGAAAACATTGGCCTCGTCGGGGAACTCGGCACAAAAGGCCTAACTTGCGTCTGAGCGATTCCGTGTGGGCTCAATGCTGAGCGCGTCAGTGCGTGCATGCCAAGCTCGTGAGTGTGTGTGACGTCAGCGCCTTCTTGTACTTGAATGCGGGCCGACGTCAGCGCCAGCCCGCCACGCCCCTGCCGCCCCCAACCCCCCGCCGCCCTCGACCCCTGCGCCCCCGGCCCCTGCGCCCCCGCCGTCCGTCCGAAGCCGTCGGCCCGTTGCTCCACGCCGCACAAGTAAAGTAGGCATTAGTTGTTAATTTCTAGATAATTAGTTGTTAGTTGATGATTAGTTGTTATGCTATTTATTTGTTAATTGTTATGCGAATTAATTGTTAGGTTGTTGTTAATTAGTTGTTAATTCTCATTAATTGTTAGCAGTTGCTAATTAGGTTTGAATTACAATTAATTGTTAGTTAGTTGTTAATAGTTGACCATTCTAATTAATTATTAGTTAGTTGTTAATTAGTTGTTAATTGGATCTTAATGTTACTGTATATGCTTAGGTTTAATTTAATAATGTTTAAGATTTGTATTATTGCTCTCATTTGAATTATGGTTATGTTGAATTGCTTAATTTTGATTGCTTGAGTGTTCAAGTACTATATATACATAAATGGGCTTCATACCAGCTTGACAAGGCCCGACACGGCCCATTTAGTGGTAAGGTAAAGTATGCATGTAGACGGGCACGAAGGCGAACGACGACGGTGAGGATGGCAAGCACCTGCGCGTGGATGGCGTACTCCGACGAAGTGGTCGTGGAATTGTCATCTGAGACCAACTTTCCTCTCACTCTTTCTCTAGTTCTTTCCTCTCTCTTAAATGACCTGAAAATGAAAATGAGCAACGTAACCTATAGCAATGTATTACCCGTTTCGGATCGGCACGTCTCACATGCCATTGGCATGTGAGACGTGCAGGTTCGGAATTGTCCCTTTTTTGGACAGCCTCGGAGTGACCGAGGGGGCGTGGCTTGTGACGAGACGCGGGTCCGGATTTGGACGAGATTTCGGTGGCGTAACCCTGTTGTTCTCTGCTGCACCATTTTCGGGCGTGCAGTGGAGAACAGCGGGGTTATGCTGCCGAAATTTCGTTCGAATCCGGATCACGCGTCTCGTCATGAGCACGCTCCGCTCGGTCACTCTTGGGTGGGTTTAGGATCTATCTGCCTAGGTTGTAGGGCCGTGACATAACACAACAATACATTAACGACAATTTCTTTCGCATTAAACTGCAGAGTCAAAAATGGGTGAAGACCGCAGTTGGATGTATACTGGCTGGAAGAGCAGAAATGGTGGTCACTCCGATGAGTGGTTTATCAAGTTAGATCAATTTTTGGATCGAGCATTTTCGTTGTCAACGGAAGATATGGTGCGGTGTCCATGTACAAAATGCCGAAACACTAAGTTTTTGAGAAGATTGGAGCTTTCGTTTCACTTATGTCGAAACGGTTTCACTCCACAATATGAAGTGTGGACCTTCCACGGCGAGACTAATTCTCGAGTCATAGCCGAAGTGGATGAGGATGATGATATAACAGAGGTTGATAGGATGGATGAGATGTTAGAAGCTCTTGAAGTGGAGGATCCTCTTACAAATGAGGCAGAGAAGTTCTTCGAGGAGCTGAAGAAATCACAAGAGCCGTTGCATGAACACACGGATGTGACCGTACTTGCTTTCTTGACCAGATTTATGGCAATTAAGTCCAAGTACTTTTTTTCCATCAACTGCTACAATGATCTCATGAAATTGATCTGCGATATCCTTCCACGACCTCACAAAGCGCCACCAGATATGTATCAGTCAAAGATCAAGATATCTGGTCTCGGTATGAAGTATGAGAAAATTGATGTGTGCCCAGACAACTGCATGCTATTCTGGAAAGAGCACGCCAATGAGAAGATGTGCTTGAAATGTGGTAAATCGAGGTATGTCGAAGTTGTTAATGACGATGGCGATAATGTGATGACAGATGTCGCACATAAGCAGCTTCGTTACTTGCCTGTGACACCTCGGTTGAAGCGGATGTTTCTTTCAAAAAGAACCGCAAGACACATGAGATGGCACAAAGAAGGTAAACGTGAGAACAAAGAATTCTTGACGCATCCGTCCGACGGTGATGCATGGAAGGCGCTAGACCGTTTCGATCCAGACTTTTCTCGTGATGCGAGGAATGTTCGCATCGGATTAGCGACAGACGGATTTTCACCGTTCAGTACGAATGCCGCGCCATACTCATGTTGGCCTGTCTTTGTCATTCCGTACAACCTGCCACCTGCTTTTTGTACGAGGAACGAGTTCATGTTTCTCAGCCTCATTGTACCTGGACCTGATCATCCCGGGTCACGTCTCAACGTGATGTTAAAACCGCTGATCGAAGAATTGAAAGTCTTGTGGACAGGAGTCGAAGCGTACGACAGTTACAAGAAGCAGAAATTCAACCTTCGAGCTGCTTATTTGTGGTCCGTCCATGATTTGCCGGCATACGGCATGTTTTCCGGATGGAGCACTCACGGTCGTCTGACGTGTCCGATATGTGCTTCAGACACGGATTGCTTTCGACTAACTCATGGAGGCAAAATATCTTATTTCGATTGTCACAGACGTTGGCTGCCCTCGAATCATATATTTAGGCAGCAGAGGCATGTCTTTCGAAAGAACACTGTTGTCACTAAAGGACCACCGAAGCGTCTCAACGGGTCAGAAATTTCTGATATGTTGGACAAACTGGTGCCTGATGAAGGTCGTCCTGGATATTTCGTAGGTTATGGAGAGGAACACAATTGGACTCACATATGTGGACTTTGGGAGCTACCATATGTGAAGTCGTTGATTCTAATGCACAACATTGATGTCATGCATCAGGAGCGTAATATGAGCGAAAGTATCATAAGCACTTGCATGGATATGCCTGGCAAAATGAAAGACAATTATAAAGCTAGACTAGATTTGGCAGACATTTGTCACCGTCCAACTCTTGAAATCTCCGAAAGTGGTGGAAAGCCACGTGCTTCTTTCTGTCTTCGATCGAAAGAAAAGAAAGAAGTTATGAAATGGATGAAAACTTTGAAATTCCCAGATGGTTACGCAGCTAGCCTGAAACGAGCCGTAAATGTTAACACAGGAAACCTCACTGGGTTGAAGAGTCATGATTATCACATTATAATGGAAAGACTCCTACCTGTTATGTTCCGAGGCTATCTAGATGATGCGGTGTGGAAGGTTTTAGCCGAGCTCAGCTATTTCTATAGACAGCTTTGTGCTAAAGAAATCAAGATCGGGACGATGGATAAGTTAGAGAAGGAGATACCCATACTTTTATGTAAGATGGAAAAAATTTTTCCACCGGGTTTCTTCAATCCAATGCAACATCTGCTTATCCATCTTCCATTCGAAGCTAAAGTTGGCGGTCCTGTGCAATATAGGTGGATGTATCACATTGAAAGAGCGCTACGATATCTGAAACCAATGGTTGGCAACAGGGCAAGGGTGGAAGGGTGCATCGCTGAAGCATATGCTCTTAAAGAAGTTGGATACTTTTCAAGTGTCTACTTTGCGGAAGAAAACAATATCAATACTTCGGCTATGCGGTACAATGTGGACGAAACACCCCCTCTAAGCGACCTTTCCATTTTTCAAACGAGAGGCACCACCGTTGGTAGCTACACGACCTACGTGCTATCCGAACAGGAAAGGACTGTTGCTTTACTCTACATGTACGCAAATATAGAAGGCATGCAGGAATACTTCGAGTAAGTGTTTCTCCTATGTTTATGCTAATCTACATATTTTGCTACACATGTACTCTAAAAGATGTTTTTTCATGTTCAGCGAGTTCCACAGACAATATTGGCCACATAGGCATCAACCTACGGCCAAACAAGTAGAAGCGATGCGAAAGGAAGGAATAAATGGGGGACAGAGTTTTCTATCTTGGTTTCGAGAATATGTAATATTCTATCGTCTTCTATGTATTATAAATTACTATTATTAAAGAAGTATTATATAATATTCTCTCGTCTTTTATAACAGTGTCGGACTCACAGTGTCCATGAAGATTTGCGGCAGCTATCTTATGGATTGGTGAATGTTAGAAGCTATGGTCGATATGACGTAAATGGCTTCCGATTCCGTACAACTCATTTTGAAGCTCATCGTCCTCTTGCGGCAACATCAAATTCCGGTGTTGTGACGAGAGCAATGGACACTCAAGGGAATTTAACCGATTATTATGGTATCATTAATAAAATCCTTGAATTTACTTTTACCGGAAATAAGACCCTTCGAGTTGTCTTCTTTGACTGTGACTGGTTTGATCGTACTCATGGAACTCGAGAAAACCAATTTGGAATGGTGGAAGTGAAACATAAGGACCGACTACGGGGTTACGATACATTTGTTCTTGCGCATCAAGTTGAACAAGTGTATTATCTACCTTATCCATGCACGAAGCTCAGTGCTTGGTGGGTGGTATATAAGGTGAATCCTCGTGAGCGGCTATATACTCCTGGGGATGATGGTTACCATGATAGCGAAGACGTTGAAGAAGTGTACCAAGAAGAAGAGTTGCCAGACACTTTTATCGTCGAGCTTGGTGCAGGACTCGATCAATTAGTTGGAGATGTTGAAGACGTTGAAGATGTAGAGGCAGATGATACACGAAAACGAAAATTAGAACAGGCCACGATGGAAGATCGTTGGGCTGGTTTAAGGAGTAGGGCACAGACACATGACAATGATGTTGATGAATTTTGAAAGTGACTACAAGTAATGTTTTCTTGAAGATAGTAACATGAATTTTATATATTTTATTTGCATATTTACTAATTATCTAATTACAATAGGATGGCGTCAAAGAAGGGTAAGAAGGTGCCGCCGACGAGGGGGTTCTACCCCTCTAGACCTGAGGACGCTTTCGTTGGTGCCTCGTCGACTGGCAGCAGACGCTCTCAGCTGCTGGGGCACGTTCAGACCAGCTCTAGAGCTTCGTCACAGGTAAATGTCACTCGTTTTTGACAAATTCTTTAAATTCAAATTCACATTAAACTTACTTATGAATCATTTGAATGTTGTAGTCCTCACCGGCTGACTCAGAGGCTGCGGCGCCTTCGGTGAGCCAGCCTTCGGCGAGGCAGCCCTCGGCCAGCCAGCACTCGGCGAGGCAGCCCTCGGCGAGTCAGCCCTCGGCCAGCCAGCTCCCGGCTGGCGATGACTTTGTTCCTGAGGCCTTTGACTCGGCTGGTGAGGAGCCGTCTGGGTCACCTGACGTGGCGCCCCAGCAGACGCGGAGGACGAGGAGGACTCACTTTGTCAGTCCTCCCGCGGTCCCTTCACAGAGGATCGTGATTCGTCCAGTCGGAGACAGGTAATAAAAATTATAGTTTTCAATTTTAGTTTCTTTTGATTACTTAAGTAATGAATGAATGAATAAATATCTTACAGGAGTTGGGACGACTTGTCTTTCACCGGTGAGAAACACCAGAGACCGGTGAACGGTGTCCTCGGGTCCATAGTGCGTTTGCACTATCCCGGGGTCATCGACGGAGTGCCTGCTCTTTCGTGGGAGGACTACGCACGTGTCCATCACCAGGAGCACGGCAACCTTCAGGAGGCCGTATGGGCCGATTTTATGGTAAGTATGTAAAAAAGTTTCTAAGTTACAACTATTAAACTCTTTTAGTGCACATCTCTTCAATATATTCTTTATCGCAGGCAAGATATATTTTAGAGGACCCGGACGACCATCGCATGTTTGAGGATGCGAGGCGAGTGTTTCACTTCAACGCTGCCAAGGCGCTTCGACAAGCTTTGTCGAACGCCCGTGTTCAAATTATTAATGAGCACTTGAAGGCGAACCAGCAGCACGTGTTACACTTCCGGCAGGAGAGCGAGAGGCACCTGACGGAGGAGGAGTACGCGCAGGTACGTGGAGTGTAGTAAGTATTTTTTTCTGATAATGTCCTCGATGGTACTTTTAACGACTTTCAACTATGTGCAGGGCCACGTGAGCTGGTTGCAGGGTCGGAACGATGCATTTCGGGCCCTTTGTCGCTACTGGGCTAGCGACGAGTTTAAAGCTAAGTCCGGGAAGGCTCGAGACTGCAGAGGGGTGGAGGGGAAGAGCAGACACGGGCAAGATAACCACTTGCGTTTAGCTAAACGCATGGTAAGTGTGTGTAACTTATGTTTATATATTAATAATATATTGTTCGTACTAACATGTATTGACAGGAGCGCGAGACGGGGGTGCCGCCCACCCCTGCTGAGGTTTGGAAGAGAGGTCACAGGGACCCTTCTCAGCCGACGGGGTGCAGTCAGGCTGCAGCCGAGCGGTTGGTAAGTTTAGAAACCATTCATATTACATATAACTATATAGATTGTTGAACTTACACGATTTTATTGTTTTGCAGGCTAAGTACGGGGAGGAGGCTAGGAAGATACACGGCCAGGATTTCGATTGGGAACGTCAACCGATCGATCCTCAAGCCGCGTATGCAACCGGTGGTGGAAAAGCACACGGAAGGTGAGTTTGCAAGTCATTTTATCGTTTTCAATTCAAAGTATTCAAGATATTTTAATTTCATATTACTGACTCTCTTTTTTATAGGCTCGCCATATTCGACGGAGTTGTCGACTCGAGGGCGGGTAGACCTGCGAGAGGCAGCTCCACGCAGGCTTCGGGTACGGGAGGTCGCCGCTCGCAGAGGGACATTGAGATGCAGTCCCTCCGAGAAACTGTAGAAGAAAATGAAAGGCGACATGAGGAGGAAAGGAGGGCGATGGAGGCCACGATCCAAACCCAGGCAGCAGCGTTGGCGCAGATGCGGGAAGCAATGGAGGTAACAATCTAAAATTTAAAATTCTTATTAATTCAGCTTAAATGACTTACTAATAGGTAGCATTTAATGTTTGCAATGACAGGCCATCGCTCGGGCGCAGGGTCTGGGAATCCAGCTACCGGTACTACCACCGGTCCTCCCAGGCGATCCTTCTTCAGCGGGTCAGGTAAGTCTCTATGTAATCCTTCTTCTCCAGCGTAATAAGATTGAGATAGATGAAAGAGAGAGATAGTTAGATAGAAGAAAATGATTGAGATAGAAGAAAGAAAGAGATAGAAGAAAGGGAGACAGAAGAAAGAGTGAAAGATAGATAGAGTAGGATGGGAATGAAGAGAGAGTAAGATGTAGATGGAGATAGAGAGAGGGGAAGATAGAGGGAGGGAGATGTAGATGGAGATAGAGGGAGGAAGATAGAGGGAAAAGGATAGCAATAGAGAGATAGAGTGAGCAAGAAAGATAGAGTGAGAGACAAATAGAGAAATGAAAAGAGAGAGGAAGAGAGGGTGATCTAGATGAAGATAGAGGGAGAGGGAGGGAGAGAGATGTTGATGCATATATTCTAACTCTAAGTTTTATTAATTGCAGGGATCCGCGACGGCTGCACAAACGCCGTCGCCTTCGCTACCGCCGCCTGGATTGAGGCGCGACGACGACGACTTCGACTTCGGAGGTGGCTTCGGAGGTTAGATGGGCGAGTGAGCCCTTTTATTTACTTTGTTGATGACGATGTGAGATGTATCGGAATTTGAGTTTGTGATTGTGATGATCTTTGTGTATATATTGTGTATGCTGTGTATGCTGTGTATATTGTGTTGTGAATCTGGCCATCGAGCCGGTTAGAGTTTTCTGTTTTTAAAAAAAAATAAAAAACCTTATTTGCGACGGCTTTTTATACAGTACCGTCGCAAATAAGGTACCTAGCCGTCGCAATTAAGCCACTGCTATTTGCGACGGCCAGGCCGTCGCAAGTAAGCTTTAATTGCGACGGCCAGGCCGTCGCAAATAGAGTCGTGGGCCCGGAAGAGGACACGTGGGCCCTGCCCTCTAAACTTATTTGCGACGGCCTAGCCGTCGCAAATAGCAGATATTAATTGCGACGGCCTGGCCGTCGCAAATAAGCTTTAATTGCGACGGCACGGCCGTCGCAAATAAGGCCGCGGGTCCCACCAGCCCGCAGCAACAACTTGCGACGGCCTCCCCTAGCCGTCGCAAATAAGTTAATTTGCGACGGTGGCCGTCGCAAATAAGCTTATTTGCGACGACATATTTGCGACGGCCGGAGGCCGTCGCAAATAAAGAAAGCCGTCGCAAATAGCTTATTTGCGACGGCATCTGGCTTATTTGCGACGGCTTCGGCCGTCGCAAATCGTCGGGATTCCTGTAGTGACTATGCGCTGAAACCGTATGGCAGGGGTACTTGTCAAGATAAAGTTTGGGAGATGTTTTGGGTAAGTTTCTTCTTATCGATTTCATCACATTGCATCTTGATTTGGATGACAGTAATTCATACTTATATGCAGTTGAAAGCATCTAGGCCCCCATGAGGTATGGTTTCGTTGATTAATGACAACCATTGGATTTTACTAATGAATTTGTGAATGCAAGGTCCCCATAGTCACTCAATAAAATGAAATCAATATGTCACTGGAGACCCCTAACAATCAATGTATGAGATCAAATCAATGATATGAAGACAAGAAGTGAAAGCTCTTATGTCAAGGTCATTCAACTTTAAATTGACAACATTCAATGCTTAAAGATCATCAGAAATGCCTTTGCAATAAATGTCAAAGAGGTCAATCGAGCAAGACACAAAAGAATCACTTAGAAACAACTCAAAGCAAACAAAATCAACTCACCAGATCAACCGATGATACCTCAGAACAACACATCAGTCGAGTTGGTTCAACTGAAGAAGAAGACCTCAGAACAAAGTACTCACCAGATCATCCGATGTTAAGGGCTCAGCAACATCGGTCCATTAGTACAGTTTGCAATATCATTGGACCAAGTGTAGCACCGGATCATCCGATGTACAAAGAAGCACACATCGGTCGATTACTCCAGTAAGCATCAAGGTTGAGAAAATTCTGGAGGAAGAGCCACCGGATCATACGATGAGAAGACAGGATCAACATCGGCCTAACAACGGTCATATCTGACACAATGACATCAGCTAAAGTAACTTGACCGATGATAACTAAAGGGGAGACATCGGATCATCCGGTGTTCACAGTAAAGTTCTATCAGCCTACTTTTCCAACGGCTATTTCGGGGAGGCTGACTATAAATACCCCCTAATCCTGTCATTTCGAAAATTCTTGATCACCAGACACTATCAACACATCCACAAGCATTCAATACCAAGAGAAATCATCTCCACATCATTTCGATCACCTTTACACCAAGAGTTAGGCTAGAGCTAGCTAGAGAGAGAGTTTGTGTGCCTCCATTCTGGGTGAGTGGACTCTCTAGGATAGTGAGAGAGCCTCAAGGGAGTGCCCTTGGTGTTTGTAACTGTGAGGAGACTTCCGGAGCTTGCCAAGGCATTTGTGGAAGCCCGGAGGGTCAAAGTTGTACAAGGATTGAGCTCCACCTTGCCAAGGGAGGCAATCAGAGAGGAATAGTGAAGACCCCTCGTCTCAGTGACTGGGGTGTGGCAAAACCCTTTGGTGGGTGCCACAACGTGGATGTAGGAAGATCTTCACGATCTTGGCGAACCACGGGATAAATCCTCGTGTCTCCTAGGGAGTTTGCATCCTTCTCCTTTCCCTTACTTTTATGCATTTTATATTCCGTGAAGTTTCTATCTACTAGAATGCATAGATAGTTTGCGTAGGGAATTGGGCTTTAGAAATTAAGTTTTATTGCTTAGAATTTTTCAAAAGAAGCCCAATTTACCCCCCCTCTTGGGCATTCGGTCCTTACAATTGGTATCAGAGCAAGGTTGCTCATAGGATCATTCTAGCTTCACTGTTAGAGAGCTAAAATGGCTAAGGTTGGGGGTTCGGTTCCTATCTTCGAGGGCAAGAACTTTGCCTATTGGAAAGCATGCATGCGCGCTTATCTAGAGGCTATTGCGCCCAAAGTATGGGAAGCGACCCACGCGGGGTTTGGAGAACACAATTATGTTGGTGATCAAATTAAATGGGATGCTAAAGCTAGGAATGCAATCTATGAATGTATTAGTCAAGATGTGTTTTCTAGGATTGCTAGCAAGGAAAAGGCTTGTGAAATTTGGGCTTGCTTAATAGAGATTCATGAGGGCTCTTCTAGAGTCAAGGAACTTAAATATCACATGCTTAAAGCAAAATATGATGAATTTAAGATTCTACCTCATGAAAATGTCAATGAGATGTTCTCTCGTTTAAATGTGCTTATTGAAGAAATAAATGCTCTTGACATTGCTTCTCTTGGCAAGGGACTCATCAACCGCAAGATCCTCATGCTCCTTCCCAAGCCAAAGTACAACATCATCAACTCCATGCTCCAAAAAGAGTCACTTGACCACATTGAAGTTTCGGAGCTCATTGGAGAAATACACGCTCATGAGATGAGTGTACTTGGGATGATGGAGCAATGATCTTCAAAGACAATTGCTCTAAAGGCCCCCACCAAGAAAACAAGCTTCAAGAAGAAGAAGGTGGTTGAACCTAGCTCAAGTGAAGAAGAACAAGCTGATGAGTAGGTTTAGGCCCGATCTTCTGAAAGGTATGTCGATTGGGATGGAGAACTCGACGTTGATGATCCGCGGCACTCGAGCGGTTCGAGTACCCCTGCAATCACTACACCACGGCTCCGTTGGTTATCAACCGTGCTGCACACGCTTGACCTCGCCAAGAAGGCTAATCCCTGCAAGTGCAATCGAGAACACGAGCAAGAACGTAGAAGACACGATCGGAAATCGCGAAATTGGGGTCTCACAAACCGTAGAACGTCGATTTTAATGATCTAAGCAAAACCCACCGAATATGACCGGCGGCTGCAGTATTTATAGGCTAGGGTTCGACCAAAACATGATTAGACGCGTCCCTAATGGACTCTTACAGGATACAAGGCCCAAAGGCCCGATTCGGTGGCGCAGCACCGGACAGAAATCTGGACTCGACTTGTTTCGACGATTCCCAATGACTCCGGAGGAATTTTGAGGTGGGACCAGAACCATTGGAAAGTTTATCTTCTCCTCTTTCCGTGCATATGTAGAACGTCGAAAACGGAGTCCGTATGCCTCCTGGGCGTCTGTTTTAAGGTGGACTGCTCCTGGGCTCTGAGTTGAACTCGAGTCCGAGTTGTAAACTGTTTCCATCTACTTGTGGACGTCCCAGGTGGTTCTCCACGCTCCCAAGGCCTCCTTCCTTCACTTGTTGATATTTTCCATTATTCCTAATAACAATTAAATCATCACATAGCAATCTATTCTCAAACTCACATGCAAAAGAAGTTAAGAACGAATTCACCTGCTGATTTAATAACCGTGCCCGTGCTCTTGTGATTGGTCCTTGCAGTTCAATGCGCGTCTTTGCTGTTGTGATGTCCTCATCATCCTCCCCCTCTTGAATTGGAGTCGTCCTCGACTCAAGTTCATCTTCTTCTCCCATGTACGGTCGCAAATCTGAAATGTTAAATGTAGGACTAACCCCAAAATCGGGAGGCAATTCAAGCTTATATGCATTATCATTAATCTTTTCAACGATCTTAAAAGGACCAGCAGCTCATGGCATAAGTTTAGATTTTCTCAAGTCGGGAAATCGCTCTTTTCTCAAATGTAACCACACCAAATCGCCCGGTTCGAGTTTTACTTCTTTTCTACCTTTACTACCTGCAATCCTATACTTCTCATTCATCATTTCAATATTTTTCTTTGTAGTTTCATGCATTTTAAGAATGAATTCAGATCGTTGTGTAGCATCCAAATTTATAGTTTCAGAAGGAGGCAAAGGTAGTAAATCAATAGGAGCACGGGGATTGAAACCATACACTACCTGGAATGGACTTACCTTTGTCGTGGAGTGAACGGATCTGTTGTAAGCAAATTCTATATGTGGTAAACACTCCTCCCACAACTTCAAATTTGTTTTCAAGACAGCCCGTAACATAGTGGATAAAGTACGATTAACTACCTCGGTCTGTCCATCCGTTTGTGGGTGACATGTAGTTGAAAACAGCAACTTGGTTCCCAATTTATACCACAAAGTTCTCCAAAAATGACTTAAAAATTTTGCATCACGATCAGAAACAATGGTATTTGGCACACCATGTAAACGAACAATTTCCGTCATAAATAAATCAGCAATGTGTGAGGCATTATCATTCTTATGACAAGGTATAAAGTGTGCCATTTTGGAAAAACGATCAACAACTACAAAAATACTATCCCTCCCCCTCTTAGTCCTAGGCAATCCCAAAACAAAGTCCATAGAAATATCCTCCCAAGGTACACTAGGAACAGGAAGAGGCATATAAAGACCATGTGGGTTAAGGCGAGACTTAGCTTTGTTGCAAGTAGTGCATCGTGACACGTAGCGTTCGACATCACGCCTCATCTTTGGCCAAAAGAAGTGTGTGGACAGCACGTCTTCAGTTTTCTTCACTCCAAAATGTCCCATCAAACCTCCTCCATGTGCTTCCTGCAAAAGCAATAGACGAACGGAGCTAGCTGGAACGCATAGCTTGTTAGCACGATAGAGGAGACCCTCTCGCAGCACATATTTATTCCAAGTTCTTCCTTCTCTACAATTTTCAAAAGCATCTTTGAAGTCCAAATCAGTAGGATATAATGCTTTAATTGTTTCCAAACCAAAGATTTTATGATCAAGTTGGGACAGCATGGTATAACGCCTAGATAATGCATCGGCAATGATATTTTCCTTCCCTTTCTTATGCTTAATGATGTATGGAAACGACTCTATGAACTCAATCCATTTAGCATGTCGTTTATTCAGATTGGTTTGACACTTAAGATACTTCAATGATTCATGATCGGGATGTGTGACAAACTCCTTAGACCAAAGATAATGTTGCCAAGTTTGTAATACACGGACTAAGGCATACAATTCCTTATCATAAGTGGAATAATTCAGAGAAGGACCATGAAGTTTTTCACTAAAGAAAGCAACGGGTTTACCTCCTTGTATGAGAACGCCTCCAATACCAATGCCGCTTGCATCGCATTCTAGCTCAAAGGTCTTGTCAAAATCAGGAAGTTGTAGTAATGGTGTTTGTGTAAGCTTCGATTTGAGAGCATCAAAAGCTTGTTGCTGCTGTTCGCCCCATCGAAATGGAACTCCCTTCTTCGTTAGCTCATGTAGAGGTGCTGCAATGGTGCTGAAATCCCGCACAAAGCGCCGATAAAATCCTGCAAGACCAAGAAAACTACGAACCTGTGTGACGGTAGTTGGGGCTGGCCAGCTGGTGATTGCTTCAATTTTTGCCTCATCCATCTCAATTCCCTGCGAGGAAACGACATAGCCAAGAAACGAGACTCGATTGGTGCAAAAAACGCACTTTTCGAGGTTACCAAACAAACGTGCATCTCTCAAAACAGTAAAAACAGCACGTAAATGATCAAGATGTTCATCATATGACTTGCTGTAAATGAGGATATCATCGAAGTAAACCACCACAAATTGTCCAATGAAAGCACGTAAAACCTCGTTCATTAATCGCATAAAGGTGCTGGGTGCATTAGTTAAACCAAAAGGCATGACTAACCACTCATAAAGTCCAAACTTGGTTTTAAATGCAGTTTTCCATTCATCTCCTAGTGCCATTCTAATTTGGTGGTAACCACTACGCAAGTCAATTTTTGTGAAGATGATAGCACCACTCAATTCATCAAGCATGTCATCTAATCGAGGAATAGGATAACGATATCGAATGGTGATGTTATTAATCGCTCGACAATCAACACACATGCGCCAACTACCATCTTTCTTAGGAACCAAAAGAACAGGAACAGAACAAGGGCTAAGGCTTTCACGAATGTACCCGCGGTCCAAAAGATCTTGGACTTGTCGCTGAATTTCCTTAGTTTCTTGTGGATTCGCCCTGTATGCTGCACGATTTGGCAAACTTGCTCCTGGAATCAAATCGATCTTGTGTTCAATGCCTCTCATCGGTGGTAAACCAGGGGGTATCTCGGAGGGAAACACATCCTCAAACTCCTGCAAAAGGTTAGCAACAGCAGGGGGCAATGCAATAGACAATTCATGAAGTGAAAACATGGCTTCTTTGCAAACTAAAGCATAGCACATCCCCTTAGCATCGAATAAATCAGCAAGTTCAGATTTAGTTGCGAGCAATGATGGTGATTTTAACTTAATAACTTGCTGTTTTTCAGATTCTAATTTAGTTGCTTTGCCCTCACGAATTTTACTCTTCTCAAAAAGCACAATTTCAGCAGGAGTCATGGGGAGCAAAGTGATTTTCTTTCCCTTATGCATGAGAGTATATTTATTGGTTCTACCATGATGAATAGCATCTGTATCAAATTCCCAAGGACGACCCAATAAAAGAGAACAAGCATCCATAGGAACAACATCAAAATCAGCAAAATCGTTGTATGAACCAATTGAAAAATGGATTCTCGCTGTTTGTGTTACCCGAACCTTACCGCTGTTGTTGAACCATTGAATGTGGTACGGATGAGGGTGTGCTCTTGTTGTCAAACCGAGTTTCTTGACGACGTCTGTGTTTACCAAGTTATTGCAGCTACCTCCATCAATTATAGTGTGTACACGGCAGTCCTTGATGACGAGAAACATGTGGAAGAGGTTGTGTCGTTGTAGCTTGTCGTCGGTCTCCACTTTGGAGCTCAAGGCACGCTGCACAATGATGCTCCTATAGTTCTCCGTCGCCGCTGTACCAAGTACCTCTTCTTCGGTGTGTTCGTCATTTGGATCTGTAAAGTCAGTAGCAAGAGAATATTCATCTTCAACATCCGAAGTACTATCATACCCGCCATCGTCGCGTGCTATGTATGCTCGTTTGCTCGGGCAATCTCTCATCATATGACCAAGTCCCTGGCAGCGGTGACACTTAATATCGGAAGTACGACCCGTAGAAGGAGTGGACGACGAAGGCTTGAATGATGTCGCCTTGCTGCCTTCCGACACGCGAGAAGGTGGAGCAGCAGGTATAGTTCGTTGGCCGCCATTGGGTGGTGTAGTCGCTGCACGGGGGGCCGAAGATGGTGCTGTTTTGGATGGTGTAGTTGCTGCACGCGGCGTGAAGTTGCTCCTCATGCGTTGTTGCTGTTGTTGTCGGCCCTGCAATTCTTTTTCTGCCAACATAGCAAGCTGAAACAATCTGTTAACAGTATCATATTCTTTGTAATCAACAATGTCCTGAATTTCACGCCTCAACCCCCCATAAAAACGAGCTATTTTATCATCCATGTCCTCTACTACCCCACAACGCAGCATACCCTTTTGTAACTCTTGATAATACTCCTCTACGGACATGTTACCTTGGTCTAAACGCTGCAATTTTTTGCGAAGGTCCCGCTGAAAAGATGGAGGAACAAATCGAACACGCATAGCTTCCTTTAATCTATCCCATGTTGGAGGATCAGTTCTAGTTTTAACAAGTTCATTCCACCATATGATAGCAAAGTCCTTAAACTCACTAGTGGCTTGACGAACTCTATGTTGTTCAGGAACAAGATGGGAATTAAATTTTTGCTCTACTGTCATCTCCCAATCAAGATAAGCCTCAGCATCATAAGCACCAGAAAAAGAGGGTATAGTAAATTTCACTTTAGCAAAAGGATCATCAGGAGGGCGGTTATAATTGTTATGATTATTACCTCCTATACCTCGACGATTAAGTGGCAGTCTTGGCTGATTACTGTGATCTTCCAGTTCATCATAAGCATTGTCTTCTTGTCTTCCAGCGAGAGGCAACCGAGCCTCAAAAGTATTCATCCGAAGAGCAAGGTCATCCAGTTTGCGAGTCAAGTTCGCCAATGACTCCTCCGTTGATGCGTTGAATTTGGCGAACATATCACGTAACTCAACATGTTGAACACATTCGTCATTATTTTCTTCTCCTGCCATTGTTAGTAGGAAACAAAAGACAACAAAAAAAATGTTATCCCTATCAACTACAGTGACAATGTGGAAGGTGGAAGAAAACAATCTCTCTCGCTCAAGCGTCTTACCACGCTCTTACAAGTGTTCTTACCGACACAGCAGGTGGTGTGGACGGTGAGATGAACCAATGAAGCGTGGGGTGATTGCAAAGGTACCTGTTATGCTCAAGAGAAAGGTGGAGCTTGGATGGCACAATATGGTGGCTAATAAGCAGAAAATCGTTAACAGCTAAACAAAGTTGAATAAGTATTCAATGTAGGAAACTGTTGCTGGTCAACTGAGTGCCCTAGAGCCTAGAACAACACAAGGAAGTATCAAGGCAAAAGAAAGACAGAATTATATAACCAAACAAACAGCACCAAGTGGTATAGGCCAATTGCTTTAATATGCGTGCTCTTCACTATTTTTTTTTCTTTTTTGTAATATTTTTTTGATATTTTTTCTTTACTCAGTAGCACAGATATAGGAAGCACACAAATTTGCAGCTCAATTGGATGTAATATGCGGCCTATAGAAAATCAAGAAGGTTCTTTAAAATTCGTGCTGAAACTTCGGAGGCCGGATAGCCTATCTTCCGAGGGGAATTTGGGCAATCTAATTTCGCCGAACGCGGCTACGCGGCGGAAAATCAGATGCGAAATTTCACGTAGATGAATTTGAAAAAAAAAATTCGCCCTATTTCGAGTTCGTATGCGAAAGTTATGGCCGTTTTAAGATAGGCTGTCCGAGTTACGTTTTTTGGATGTTGATTCCAACTCGGTTTGAGAACAGAACTCGCAAACGGATACGAAAACGATCGGGAATTTGCACAGCAACTAATGGGGTGGTGTGTGATGATTCAAGGATGAATGGCACAAAGATTTGTCACCTAATCTAGGGTTGGCGATGCGGGAGTTCACGCAAGGCGGCTAGCTAGGGCAAACCGATGAACGTGGCGGATCGGTTTGTTATTTAGGGATTGTGGAATAGGTGTCGAATAGCAAGAAAACAAGGACGAAACACGATAACTAGGATCAAAAAACACAAAGCTAAACCAGCAACAAGACTCAACCACACGAATGCAAACTCAACAATGCAAACTGAAAAACGAAACTGCAGGCACTATAGTCTGGGAAGCGGTAAAAACGATCTATTATTTTTTTTTGTGGCTTTTTTGTGGACTCTAGGTACGAAACAAAATCGATCTAATGGAAGGAAGGAAAACAAAGATACCTCACGGGCAACCTGGAAATCTGATACCAATTGATGAGTAGGTTTAGGCCCGATCTTCCGAAAGGTATGTCGATTGGGATGGAGAACTCGACGTTGATGATCCGCGGCACTCGAGCGGTTCGAGTACCCCTGCAATCACTACACCACGGCTCCGTTGGTTATCAACCGTGCTGCACACGCTTGACCTCGCCAAGAAGGCTAATCCCTGCAAGTGCAATCGAGAACACGAGCAAGAACGTAGAAGACACGATCGGAAATCGCGAAATTGGGGTCTCACAAACCGTAGAACGACGATTTTAATGATCTAAGCAAAACCCACCGAATATGACCGGCGGCTGCAGTATTTATAGGCTAGGGTTCGACCAAAACATGATTAGACGCGTCCCTAATGGACTCTTACAGGATACAAGGCCCAAAGGCCCGATTCGGTGGCGCAGCACCGGACAGAAATCTGGACTCGACTTGTTTCGACGATTCCCAATGACTCCGAAGGAATTTTGAGGTGGGACCAGAACCATTGGAAAGTTTATCTTCTCCTCTTTCCGTGCATATGTAGAACGTCGAAAACGGAGTCTGTATGCCTCCTGGGCGTCTGTTTTAAGGTGGACTGCTCCTGGGCTCTGAGTTGAACTCGAGTCCGAGTTGTAAACTGTTTCCATCTACTTGTGGACGTCCCAGGTGGTTCTCCACGCTCCCAAGGCCTCCTTCCTTCACTTGTTGATCTTTTCCATTATTCCTAATAACAATTAAATCATCACATAGCAATCTATTCTCAAACTCACATGCAAAAGAAGTTAAGAACGAATTCACCTGCTGATTTAATAACCGTGCCCGTGCTCTTGTGATTGGTCCTTGCAGTTCAATGCGCGTCTTTGCTGTTGTGATGTCCTCAAATTGAGTGATGGGCATGCAAGAAGAACTCAACAACTTCATCCGCAATGAAGTTTGGGTGTTGGAGGAGCGACCCAAGGACAAGAACGTCATCGGAACAAAGTGGGTGTACCGCCACAAACAAGACGAGAATGGCATTGTGGTCCGCAACAAGGCTATACTTGTGGCCAAAGGGTTCTCGCAAGTTGAAGGACTAGACTTTGGGAAGACATTTGCCCCGGTCGCCCGGCTAGAAGCCATCCATATACTTCTTGCCTTTGCATCACATCATAGCATTAGACTTTATCAAATGGATGTGAAAAGTGCCTTTCTTAATGGTTACATTAACGAGCTTGTTTATGTTGAACAACCTCCCGGGTTTGAAGATCCGAGGAATCCTAATCATGTGTATAGGTTGCACAAGGCGCTCTACGGGCTCAAGCAAGCACCTAGGGCATGGTACGAACGACTACGAGATTTCCTCATCATGCAAGGATTCAAGATCGGGAGGGTGGACACTACACTCTTCACCAAGGACATCAACGGAGATTTGTTCATTTGTCAAATTTATGTTGATGATATTATTTTTGGTTCAACTAACGAAGCTCTTAGACATGAGTTTGGCAAAATGATGTCTAGGGAATTCGAGATGTCAATGCTTGGAGAGCTCAACTTCTTCCTTGGATTTCAAGTCAAGCAACTTCAAGAGGGGACCTTCGTCTATCAAGAGAAGTACACCAAGGACCTCTTGAATAAATTTGAGATGGGAGATTGTAGCTCAAGAAGAACTCCAATGGCAACAAATTGTCATCTCGACGCGGATAAGGACGGTAAACCTATTGACCAATCTAACTACCATTCTATGATTGGCTCATTGCTTTATCTTACAGCATCTAGGCCCGATATTATGTTTAGTGTATGCTTGTGTGCTCGCTTTCAAGTGGCACCTAAAGAATCGCATAGGAAGGCGGTCTTTAGGATACTTAGGTATCTTAAGCATACCCCTAGTGTGGGCTTGTGGTACCCTAAAGGTGCAAAATTCCATCTTGTGGGATACTCGGATTCAGACTTTGCCGGATGCCGCGTGGATTGCAAGAGTACCTCCGGTGGGTGCCACTTGCTTGGGCATTTCCTAGTATCTTGGTCAAGCAAGAAGCAAAACTCCGTCGCCTTGTCCACGGTGGAAGCGGAATATATTGCGGCCGGTGCATGTTGTGCCCAAATTCTTTATATGAAACAAACCCTTTTGGACTTTGGTATTAAACTTGGTTGTGTGCCTCTCCTTTGTGAAAATGAAAGTGCGGTTAAGATAGCTAAAAACCCCATTCAACACTCCCGCACTAAGCACATTGATATTCGCCATCATTTCTTGAGGGACCATGAAGCTAAGGGAGACATCTAATTACGAGGTGTTAGGTCCGAAGAACAATTGGCGGATATCTTCACTAAACCACTAGATGAGTAAACTTTTTTCTAGGCTAAGAAGTGAATTAAATGTGCTAGATGCAACGAACGTCATGTAAGAATGCACTTCATATAGGTCTTGCCTAACTCTCAAAGGATAAGGGTGAGCAAGGGTTAGCTTGGGATGGAGGTTCTTTTGGGTTTTCCCAAGGTTTGGAGAGTGGTTCTCCCTGAAGAAGCCTTTGAAAGGTTCAAACTTGGCAAGATAGATTTATTTTATGCCTTGCATGATGCCTGCCATATAGACTTAAAATTTCTTGCATTATAACATGTTTGGCATTGCATACGGTAGATTGTCACAAAGGGGAACCCACCTCATGAAAAAGAGACTTGTTTGAAATGCAATATCTCAACTCATACAAGGTGGAAAGAACAAAATGTTAGGTGCGTTAATGCCTAGAGGAACATGCTTCAAAGAGATAGAAGTCTTCATACTCTAGCTCACAAAGCATGAGCCTTACATTTTATTTGGATAATTTCCTTCCCATTTTCTTTCTTCGGTGTTCTATTTGCTTTAAGGATTAGCCAAGTTATTGGCATATTAGCATTTTTTAGGGGTAAGGGGTTGCCCAAAAAGTCCTAAGACATGTGTTTCTCTTTGCTTGTTTGTTTGGTCAAAGGACATATATGGGATGTTTTTGTTCTGCTCTCATCGGATTATCCGATGCCTAGGTCAATCTCCCATCGGATCGATAGGTGTTCAATCCCCAAAAGTCAGTTCAGTCAAGTGTGACTAATCGACCGACGAGTTCATCCTGAAAAACATCGGTCCATCCGGTGTTCACAATTCTGGAGCTGTGCCAAATTCCACCGATGCTACTTCCTACCACGGCGGACCATCCGGTGTCAACATTCCATTTTTGAACACCCTTACGGTACCATTCGACCGATGCTCCCATCCTTCAACGTCGGTCCAACCGATGTCAACAGCATTTTTCTGAAAAACCTTACTGTATCATTCGACCGATGCTCCCATCGTTCATCATCGGTCCATCCGGTGTTAAAAAGTTGGCTAGGGTTTGGGACCCACTATTTAAACAGCCATACGCCCCCTTCTCTCTCTCTTCCGATCCCATCACCTTCCACCGCAGCCGCCCGCCGATCTCCACCGCCGACCACACTCGCCTCACGCACCGCCACCGCCGGACGCCGCCGCCGCCCTCCGGCCACCGCCGCCCGTTGCCGCCCGCCGCCTCCAAGCGCCGCCGCAGCCGCCGCCGCCTCACCTCTGCCGCAGCCGCCGCCGCTACTCCACCAAGCGCCGCCGCATCTCTCCCTCGCCACCACAGCGCCCAAACGCCGTCTCCTCTCGTGCACCGCCATCATCCCTAGCACATCGCCATTAGGGTTTTCGGCCGCATCAATCTTCGTCTCGACATTCCGTGCATTCGACATTGTCAACCTCATTCGCCCGATCGCAATGGCTTGCGACAAGAAGAACAAGGGCAAGTCCATCGCAGAGCCGGCCGCGAAGAAGCAAAAATCGTTAAAGGAGGAGAAGAAGGCGTTGATGGCCGCTCGCGCCGCCGAGGAGCGTGAGCGTGGCCGAGGGAGATCACTTAGGATCCGTGAGGCTCGTCCGAGGCAGCCTCCTGTGATCGATGACTCGAAGGCCAAAGAAGAGCCGGTAGAGCCTCTCGTCCTCCAGCGCTCAGCCCGGACCCGTGGGGGTCATCCCGCGGCAGCTCCACGTCCGAGACCGACGGCTGCCGATCGTCGTGAGGACAGGGAGGCCCAGCGAGCCATCTACGAGATGGACACCACTGTCCATGTCGCTAAAGGAGTCCGGTTGACTGACTACCGGAAGATGAAGGCCAAGCAGCTCCGCAGACTCAGGTGGAGTGTGCTGCTTGAGGAGTGGTACCCGCAGCCCAGAGAGGCCCTGGTGGACAGTCGTTTCTAGACTGTGACACAGGCGTCCCTCTACGAGACCTACAGACGCCGAGGCCACAAGTTGTTCCAGCACAACTTTCTGGATTGGCATCAGCTCGCCCTCGCAGCAGAGACGGAGATACGACCCTACTTTGAGAGGTACAGAGGACTGGTGCACCTGATGTCCTATGAGAGGAGTGCTTATGTGGAGGACTGGGTTTGCATGTTCTACGCTACTCTCTACGTCTCTGAGGGCCGCAGGTCAATTGATTTCATGTTTATAGGACAGCACTATCACCTGACGAGGCAGACGCTGGCACAGCTGCTGGGAGTGGACTTGCACGACACTTGCGTGCATGAGAGGGTCTATTGGATGGCAGATCCACCGAGGAGGCCGCTCACTGGAGGAGTGGCACCAGCTCTAGAGGAGATCTGTTCCCTCTTTGGCCCTACCTTCTCTCCAGACCAGCCGAGGGTACCGGCTCTGTTGACCCTAGCTGTGCGCACAGTGCACCTCGCCTTGCGCTGCACGCTCTTGCCGAGGTCAGGTTACTTGGAGGGGTTCACCAGTCTACAGCAGACTCTCCTGTTCTACATCATTAACGGGATGGAGTTCGACATAGTGGACGTCCTCATATGTGAGATGGAGGATGTGATCACAGATGGAGTGGGGATGATGAGGCAGCTCGTGTATGGACACTGGATCAGCTACCTGCTCACCATGATGGTCCCTGAGGAGTCCGCCGTGCATGACCGCCTCACTGACGAGAGCGTCACACGGTTTAGCCACTACCGTGCTCCAGCTCCTGGAGACCGCCGCCTTGGCCGTCCAGTCGAGCATCAAGTCAGGGCTCGTCTTTCTGAGGAGGACTCGTCGGACTTGGAGAAGGAGGATGAGAGGCTGGCTGAGGCAGAGGCACAGGGTGAGGACCTGCAGCACATATGGTCCGAGAGCGACACCGACGATAGTGTCGAGGAGTACTTTCCACCTCCTCCCTCACCCAGGCAGCACGACCCGGAGGCTGGAGGCTCTATAGTGCCACCACCTACTCCACCTCCTGTCACTGAGGCACAGGTCACTCAACCTTCAGAGCTGACTTCGCTCCTCCAGCAGATGGTTGAGCAGCAGCGTCTGGACAGGCTGGCAGCTGAGCAGGCCCGAGCGGAGCAGGCTGCCCGCCTCCTTGAGCTCCAGCAGCAGCAGCAGGAGATGCAGCATCAGATCGCCCGTGAGAGGCGTGAGGACACTGACCAGCTGACTGGACTCATAGACCAGATGCACCAGCGCACCCTTGACCAGCAGCAGCAGACACGGCAGGCGATGATGGGCATCCTGGGGTTGATCACCAACCCCTACACCCAGACTGGGATTGCCCTCCCGTCGCAGCTGCCAGGAGTCGCTCCACCACCACCAGTCCTAGCTCCAGCTGCCGCTCTGGTGCCGTCTACGCCAATTCCCTCCATCAGCATGTCTCCACTTCTGGCTCCTAGTGCTCCGATTCACTCCCCGCTGCCGGCCACAACACAGTTTCAGCAGATGCCAGCCTCCGTCGTCAGTGCCCCTGTTCCAGCAGCTCCTACACAGCAGGCACCGACGTTGGCTCCTACGGCTCCGGCAGCTCCTTCCACCGCTACTCCAGCCAGCAGCTCCGACGACAGCGGTGGTGTCCAGTTCGTCATCGCGCCTAGTACTCAGGATCCTTAGGCACTCGGATCCCTTTTTGGTGTCTTGATGCCAAAGGGGGAGAAGAGTTAGAGGAGTCAGGGGGAGGTCTGCTTAGTCTCAGGGGGAGTGTCTTAGTCTCAGGGGGAGTCTTTCTTATGAGTTATCTTTTGTAATTTGGAGTTTATCTAATTATCTTGTGTAATTCGATGCTTTTGCTACTCATTTGGTGATCATTGAGTACTCTTATGTTAATTAATCGATTGAGCTTATTTGGTGTTACTCACTTATTCACACTTGAGTTATTGATTGATTTTGAGCTTTCAAATAATAAGTGTGATATCTTGTATTCATTGCATATCCTTTAAGTTTCATTCCTTTAAGTTTCATTCTATCAAATTCATTACTATTGCGCTTTAAATTGTTGTGTTGTCATCAATCACCAAAAAGGGGGAGATTGAAAGCATCTAGGCCCACATGAGGTATGGTTTCGGTGATTAATGACAACCATTGGATTTTACTAATGAATTTGTGAATGCAAGGTCCCCATAATCACTCAATAAAATGAAATCAATATGTCACTGGAGACCCCTAACAATCAATATATGAGATCAAATCAATGATATGAAGACAAGAAGTGAAAGCTCTTATGTCAAAGTCATTCAACATTAAATTGACAACATTCAATGCTTAAAGATCATCAGAAATGCCTTTGCAATAAATGTCAAAGAGGTCAATCGAGCAAGATAAAAAAGAATCACTTAGAAACAACTCAAAGCAAACAAAATCAACTCACCGGATCAACCGATGATACCTCAGAACAACACATCGGTCGAGTTGGTTCAACTGAAGAAGAAGACCTCAGAACAAAGTACTCACCAGATCATCCGATGTTAAGGGCTCAGCAACATCGGTCCATCAGTACAGTTTGCAATATCATTGGACCAAGTGTAGCACCGGATCATCCGATGTACAAAGAAGCACACATCAGTCGATTACTCCAGTAAGCATCAAGGTTGAGAAAATTCTGGAGGAAGAGCCACTGGATCATCCGATGAGAAGACAGGATCAACATCAGTCTAACAACGGTCATATCTGACACAATGATGTTAGCTAAAGTAACTTGACCGATGATAACTGAAGGGGAGACATCGGATCATCCGGTGTTCATAGTAAACTTCTGTCAGCGTACTTTTCCAACGGCTATTTCGGGGAGGCTGGCTATAAATACCCCCTAATCCTGTCATTTCGAAAAGTCTTGATCACCAGACACTATCAACACATCCACAAGCATTCAAGACCAAGAGCAATCATCTCCACATCATTTCGATCACCTTTACACCAAGAGTTAGGCTAGAGCTAGCTAGAGAGAGAGCTTGTGTGCCTCCATTCTGGGTGAGTGGACTCTCTAGGATAGTGAGAGAGCTTCAAGGGAGTGCCCTTGGTGTTTGTAACTGTGAGGAGACTTCCGGAGCTTGCCAAGGCATTTGTGGAAGCCCTGAGGGTTGAATTTGTACAAGGCTTGAGCTCCACCATGCCAAGGGAGGCAAACGGAGAGGAATAGTGAAGATCCCTCGTCTCGGTGACTTGGGTGTGGCAAAACCCTTTGGTGGGTGCCACAACGTGGATGTAGGAAGATCTTGACGATCTTGCCGAACCACGGGATAAATCCTCGTGTCTCCTCGGGAGTTTGCATCCTTCTCCCTTCCCTTACTTTTATGCATTTTATATTCCGCGAAGTTTCTATCTACTAGAATGCATAGATAGTTTGCGTAGGGAATTGGGCTTTAGAAATTAAGTTTTATTGCTTAGAATTTTTCAAAAGAAGCCCAATTCACCCCCCCTTTTGGGCATTCGGTCCTTACAGCAGTGTTCATTTCGCTTGGAGGAGGGTACAAGTGAAGCTTATGCAAGTTGTAGGATCAAAGAGCACTTGTAAAGCTACCAGAGGAGGGTGAATGGTAGATTGAAACTTTTTCAGCAGAATCAACAAAAACTTCTCGGTAGAAAATCAATCTGTTAAGAAATAGTGTGCGCAACTAATATAGACGTGATCAATTGTGACAAAACAAGTATAGATTGTGAAGAATCAAGTCACAAAGATGTCACAACAAGAATCACTAAAATCCATTGAGAAAAACTCAAGTTACGATCGAAAGATCAAACAGATCTACAACACTACAAATAAACTTGTGTAGATCCAAAACCACAAATCCACTGACCGTGAAATTTTTACAGATGCTATATAATCACATTGTGAGAACAACCCAAAAAGAGTCACATCAATTGGATCTGTAAAACTCAAGTTATGATAAAACCACCAAAGCAAGGTAGTGCTGCACAGAAACTCGACGAGAAAGACTTGACGAAAACAAGTCAGACGAACAAGGCACAAAAGCTCCTTTATACTACAAATTTTATTGATCAAAGCACAAAAGTAACAGCCCCAAAGTCTTGCACCATGAGCTCTGGCCTCCCTTGGTTATAAAACCAGCCCTTAGGCCAACCCAATCCTAACTAGGACTCAAATCCTACTCAGATTCAACCGAAACATTCCATAACTGCTCAAGACTCTTCCATACGCAGATAGAAGCAACCTTAAGACTTACAAACACCTTAGGAACATATCGCATACTCATAAAACAACTCAACTTCGTGACTCACATGATATCTAACCAAAACAAACTCAATACTTTTAATAAACGAACCATAACCACCTCAGCCGCAACTTGAGTCATATTCCAGCCGGTTGGACCTTTCCGGCAAATTTTTTATGTCCACTTCTCTTCATCACGCCTTGGAACCATGCAGCTACATCCATGCACTCCATGCACACGTCTAAACGCCTTCCAACAACGTCCCCGATACCTTCATATGCATTGTTCTTGATTCAAACATGTTGCGCAACCCCCCCCAATCAACTCAACCATAATTCCTCCCGAACTTGGTTGTTGAAACTCATCTTCTCCCTAAGACTAGTTCAATGGATCCCGTCACGAGCCATGTCTTGAACACAAGAAACACCTACAAATGAATAAACAACCAATACTTCTGAGCACAAGTCCTCGACTTGACTCTCGTTAGTTCCGAAAACACAACACCTTACATGAGCATCTCACATAAGCATGTTGCAAACCATAGCAAGATGATATCAACCATAACCACCAAAACACGGCAAAAACTTAGTAAAATAATACTAAGCAAACTTTCCATAGATGTAAGGTAAGTTCGAATCAATCCAAAGTAAAAGCAAAACCATTGCAATCTAGCTCTATACCTTGCCGAAACTAACCGGATCTTGAGCTGGAGCTTACCAAAGCTAGCAGGACCTAGCACCGGAGCTTACAAAAGCTAGTCGGTAGCGCCGGAGCTCTCTAAATCTTAGTCGGACCTAGTGCCAGAACATGTCGGACTTAGCCATAACAACTCAGACCTATCCAAAATAAGTCGAACCTAGACAAAGATGTCGGACCTAGCCAAAGTAAGTCGGAACTTACGTCAGACCTTGCCGAAGCTACCCAAAACAAGGCACCTATTGTTGGACCTTGTTGGAGCTCGAACTTAGAGTCGAACCTTGTTAAAAGGGTGTTTTTACAGCATTCAAAACTTTTATTGTCATAACCAATGTATTTAGCACACATAGGTCAGACAATCCCCCCTTGATGAATGCATTGGCAACACCACTTAAAATCTGAACATTGACTTATTCACATGAAAAGTTTTGAAAATATTTCTTCCCCTTTGTGAATCAGAAATAAAATGAGAAGCAAAACAAATAATTCTCCCCCTAAGAAGAACCGTGCCAAAACACTTGTGAATGTGTGCAATGTGTGATCAATTTCCCCCGCTTTGACAATGTATTCAACAATGTACAAAAGAAAAATTTTAATTTGTTATGAGCATATTATAACATATACATATAAAACAAAGCTCATCCAAAGTCATACTATCAAGTAACTTACGCTATCACATCAATGAGATACATAAAGTAGCGAAGCCATGCTAGAGATCAAGTGTAATTTTCAGTTTAAGCAGGTCACGATATCAGAAACTTAACTATTTCAGGACCTGAAAGAATAACACATGTTGCTGCAATTTTATTTTCTTTTAAGCAAAATTTTTGATCATATGGCATTTGCAAGAGATTATATGCCGTATCTGCCTTATTCTAATCAACCAAGCCAAACATATATCATTTGACAATTAGAAGCTTAAGAACATGGTTTTAGTCATACACAACTTCTTCCAAGCTCATATCTATGTGCAATGATAAGCCATCTCGAGAGAAGAAGTGCGATGCATGCATATTCTCTTGATATTTTCTCATTTTTTCATTTGAATCATAAAAACTCAAAAGTGAGTTGCTTACTTGATTAATTCTTTATGATTAAAAGCACTTGTGAGCATGCAACAAGTTGAAAACAGCAAGAAAGTTCGATCATGACCAGATTTAGTGTAAGTAATTATTCCAATTACTAGTCATGTCAAAAACTATAAAATGTATAACACGAGTAATGTAGTAAGAACATTCAGCATGAAAAAGGAATCACAAAGTCATATATGTATGATATATTATGCTCATATTATTTAAAATTTGGATCCACACATATACTTCCCAAGTTTCAAATCTCCCCCTCAATTTAAGCCATGAGGATGCATAACCCCTATTTCACTACGAATGAAACAAAAACGAGTGAAATCCAAAGGTTTTGTAAAAATGTCAACCAATTGTTGTTCGGTATCTACATGGTGAAGCACAATGTTTCCTTTTTCAACATTATCACGGGGAAAGTGATACCTAATGTCAATGTGCTTAGGTCTCGAATGTTGCACAGGATTTTTAGCAATGCAAATGGCACTAGTGTTATGACAAGACAGTGAAACAATATCGAAATCAACCCCATAGTCCTTAAGTCTTTGAACAATTCAAAGAATTTGTGAGCAAGCGCTAGCAGCAGCTACATATTCAGATTTGGTCGTGGATTGTGCAACTGAATTTTGTTTTCTAGAGGACCAAACAACAAAAGAATTACCAAGAAAGTGACAAGCACCCGAAGTACTTTTCCTATCAATCCTACAACCCCCAAAATCAGCATCTAAAAAGGATTTCAAAGTAACAGTTGAGGAAGAAGGAAGAAAAATGCAAAATTCTTGAGCTCCATGTAAGTACTTGAGATTTCTTTTGATGGCTTGACGATGTGAAGCACGTGGGGATGATTGAAATCATGCACAAAGACATACACTGAATTGAATGTGAGTTCTTGATGTCGTTAGGTACAAAAGTGATCTGATCATGATTCTATATTCTTTTGATACATGGGTTCACCATCTTCATCAAGTTCAAGTGTCGTTGCTGTACCCATTGGTGTCCGAAGAGGCTAGCTTATGTCCATGCTGAAGTGCTTAAGAAGGCCTCTTGTATACTTGGTTTCATGCAAAGGTACCTTACTTGGTTTGCTTGATCGGTCACAAAGTGCTCTCCACACATAACATGCATCGGAGGTGAGCAACACGGTCGAAGTTGCTTTTGAGTTAATCCTTGTATGATCAAGTTGCAAGCCTTGTTGTTGTTGTCGACATCACTCATGTTTGTAGCCGTTACTTGATCATTTGACGGCACATCGTAAGTCTTGTACACCTTTTCCCTTATTGCGAAGCCTTGTGCCTAGATGAAATCTTTCATACGTGCCTTCCAAACTTGAGAGTCAATGCCACTGAATACACAAGGTTTTGCAAAGTATTTCTCCATGATGATTAGTCAAAAACACGTGCAAATCAAAAATATTAGAGCACCGTGGCTCTAATACCAATTGTAGGATCGAAGAGCACGTGTAAAGCTACCAAAGGGGGGTGAATGGTAGATTGAAACTTTTTCAGTAAAAGAAACAAAAGCTTCTCAGTAGAAAATCAATATGTTAAGATATTTTGTCTGCGACTAATCTAGACGTGATCAATTGTGAAAAAAACAGTATAGATTGCGGAGAATAAAGTCATGAAGACATCACAATAACAATCACGAAAATCCGTCAAGAAAAACTCAAGTTACGAACAAAAGATTGAACAAAGGTCAATCTGTTCTACCCGAGAAAAACAGATCAAAAACACTGCAAAGAAAGTCGTGTAGATCCAAAACCATAAATCCAATGACTGTGAAATATTGAAAGATGATATATAATAAATTTGTGAAGACAACCAAAAAAGAATCACGTCAATTGGATCTGTAAAACTCGAGTTATGATAAAACCATCGAAGCAACATAGTTCTGTGCAGAAACTCGATGAGAAAGATTTGACAAATACAAGTCGGACGAACAAGACACAAAAGCTCCTATAGACTACAAATTTTATTGATCAAAACACAAAAGGAACAGCCCCAAAGTCGTGCACCATGAGCTCTAGCCTCCCTTGCTTATATAATCAGTCCTTAGGCCAACCCAATCCTAACTAGGACTCAAATCCTACTCAGATTCAACCGAAACTTTCCATAACTACTCAAGACTTTTCCCTACGCAGATAGAAGCAATCTTAAGACTTCCAAATACCTTAGGAACGTACCCCACATTCCTAAACAACTCAAATTCGTGACCCACACGAAATCTAACCAAAACAAATACGAAACTTTCCATAAACGAACTATAACCACCTCAGACGTAGCCTGAGGCATATTCCAGTCGGTTAGACTTTTCCGACCAATTCTTTACGTCCACTTATCTTCATCACACCTCGGAACCATGCAGCCGAGTCCATGCACTCCATGCACACGTGTAAACACTTTCCAACGACGTCCATGATACCTTCATATGCATTGTTCTTGATTCAAACATGCTGCATAACATTTTGATCAACTCAACCACAACTCCTCCCGAACTTGGTTGTTGAAACTCATCTTCTCCCAAGACTAGTTCAATGGATCCCGTCACCTGCCATGTCTTGAAAACAAGCAACACCTACAAATGAGTAAACAACTAATACTTCCTAGCACAAGTCCTCGACTTGACTCTTGTTATTTTTGAAAACACAACACCTTACGTGAGCATCTCACATAAGCATGTTGCAAACCATAGCAAAATGATATCAACCATAACCACCAGAACACACAAAAACGAATAATGAGTCATTGCCATGCTTAAGTACAAAAAGAGTTTTATCAACCTTGCCCATGGTAAACCCATTTTCAAGTAAGAATGTTTTGAACCTATCATACCATGCTCTAGGAGCTTGTTTGAGACCATACAGGGCATTAGTCAGTTTGAGAACATGATTAGGAAAATCTAGATTTTCAAAACCAGGTGGTTGCTTAACATAAACCTCCTCATCTGTGTAGCCATTAAGAAAAGCACTTTTTACATCCATTTGATATAACTTGAAACCTTTAGATGCAGCAAAAGCTAACAAAATTCTAATGGCTTCTAATCTAGCAACAGGAGCAAAAGTTTCATCAAAATCTAGACCTTCTATTTCTGTGAAACCTTGAGCAACCAACCTAGCCTTATTCCTAACCACAACCCCATTCTAACTTTGTTTATTTTTAAACAACCATTTAGTTCCAATTAAAATGTGACCTTGAGGTGGAGGTACAAGTTTCCAAACATTATTTCTTTAAAATTTTCTAACTCTTCTTGCATGGCAATAATCCAAGATTAACTAGTGAGTGCGTGTGATATATCTTTGGGTTCAAAAGCAACAAAAGCAGAATGAGCGTGAGAGTTTGGATCGCAAAACCTGGACCTTGTGACTTGTTCGTGCAAGCTTCCAATCATTTGTTGTGGAGGATGACTTTTGAGAATCCGAAGGGGAGTAGACACTTCACATGCTTCTTCTTCTTCATTTTTGTCACAAATTGATGAGCTTGTGACTTGAGGACGATCTGGATCAGCAATGATGGTTGTCGGTGCTGGTTGAGAATCAACATCTGGAACTGAACCAAAGTCATTAGCTGCTGAAATTTCGGGCAGCAGCTCCACTTCTTCCTCATCTTCAACGAAAATGCTCTCTCCCTGCGGATATGGATCCGGACATGCAATAGTTGAGCTAGTACCTGGGCCAGCTTCATCAAAAGATACCTCACAAGTCTCCACAATTTTGTCAATGTCAAGTAAAAGCACACGATAGTGTCCAGTATGAGATGGATAACCAAGAAACATGCCATCAACAGATCTAAATTCAAATTTATCAAGATTACCATGTTTCTTAACAAAGAATTTGAAACCAAAGACCCTAAAGTGTGTCACACTAGGCCTATGTCCAAACCGAAGCTCATATTATGTTTTCCTAGCTTAGCACACAAGAAAATACAATTTGAATCATAACAAGCGGTTGTAATTGCATCTGCCCAAATTTTCTAGGAGTTTGATATCCATCAAGCATAGTCCTAGCCATCTAAACTAAGGCTCTGTTCTTTCTCTCTACAACAACATTTGGTTGAGGTACATATGGTGAAGAAAATTTATGATGTATTCCTTTTTCAGCACAAAAATGATCAAAGGATTGATTTTCAAATTCAATTCCATTATCACTTCTAATTGCTCTTAAAGATCCTGGGTGATCAATTGATAATCTAAGAAATAAAGTTCTAAAGTGACTCAAAACTTCAATCTTAGATGCCCTAAAGTAAACCCAAGAGTATCTAGAATAGTCATCAACAATCACATGAACATACCATTTACCTCCGAAGGATTGAACACGTGAAGGTCCTACGGTGTCAAGATGCAAAAGTTGACCCGGTTAAGTTGTCATGGTTATTGTGTGAGAAGCATGTGAACCTGCAACCATCTTAGCATGTCTACAAGAAGAGCACACAATTTCTTTGTCCCCTTTAAGATTAGGCAGCCCACGTATGCGATCAAGAGCACTAACACGCGTGAGATGATCAAAGCCTATGTGACCAAGTCTACGATGCCAAAATATATGTCTTTTGAATCATTAGCAACTAGACACCTATGATTAGAAGAAGCTATATAAAAATCAGCTTTATAAACTCTTCCAAACCGAGACATGTTAAAAATAAGCTCATTATTTGAACCTACAACTTTGCAGCAATTTTTGTTGAAAATAATTTCCAGATTTTCATCTAGCAATCGTGAAACAGAAAGCAAGTTCTATTTCAAATTTTTGACAAGTGCCACATTCTTCAAAGTGTAGTGATCATTTACTCTAACCAAATCCTTAGAAATTATAGGAGTTGAAGAATTATCAGCAAAAGTAACATTCTCTACACGTGACACAAAAGAGAGGGAGGAGAACCATTCTTTGTTACTGGTCATGTGGCGTGAGCAACCTCACAATCCAAATGCTCTCTTTCCTCAAGCGTGTAACCTACATAGAAGCACAATATGTTGATGACTCAATA
Organism: Tuctoria greenei; assembly: GCA_036927565.1. Taxonomy (NCBI): domain Eukaryota; kingdom Viridiplantae; phylum Streptophyta; class Magnoliopsida; order Poales; family Poaceae; genus Tuctoria; species Tuctoria greenei. Next base: position 104,848,720 of record JAYESD010000006.1, on the reverse strand, counting down.
CTGGGGTTAGTCAAAAGACATTTAGGAACCCAATACTGAGTCACACGACGTCTAGCAGGAACAACACACGATAGCTGAGATAAAACATCAGGTTTATGAGCCAAAGTTTGAGATTTTATGTTCTTAACTACTGACCTATGAGGTGTTACATGTGCAGCACAAAAATCAGTAGCTCCAGAGGCAAAAATAGAAGGTTCGGATGTATCAACTGAAGGTTCGGAGGCAAAAACTGAAGCTCTGAAGGTAAACTTTGAATGTTTTTGACTCATAACAGCAGATTGTATGTTCCTGACATCCGATTTAGTATGTGCAACATATTTTGCATGAGAGTTATAAGATCTAACTTGTATTCTTTCCTTTTTATGTTGTTTAGCCAGTCTATAACAAAAATATATGACATGGCCATCTCTACCACAATAGGTTCAATGAAATTTAACTTTATGTTCATGTCTAGATGAGCATGCAGTATGTTTATTTGAACCCAAATGTGACAACACTCCTGTAGTTTTAAAAATCACCTCTTTTGGTTTAGGATCTGTTTTTATCAAACCACTTCCTAATGACATTACATTTTAGGTGGATGTGCTTTAGTATGAGCATGGGAATCAAAACCTAAACAAGTTTTGTCATTGCAAGATTTAGATGAATTCAACAACAAGTTTAGATTTTTGTTCCTAATACAAAACTGCTCTAGTGTCCTATTCATGTCAATAAGTTTCTTAGACAATTCTAGGCAGTTTTCAGATGAAGTTTTTCTTTTTAGTTTGCAATTAGAACAATATTTAACTTCATGAGCATGTAAAGAATTGTTCGGTATTGAAATTTCATTCATAGCATCTTTTAGTTTCTTTCAAGATCAGTACAGGTAGAACAATGCAAATCAATTGTAGAACAAGAAGCATCATTTATGTTTCTGTCACTAAGTGCAGCAAGCTTTTTGTTCTTTTCAATGTCTAACTCAAGTTTATCAAGAGTGGAGTAGTGTGCACTTCTTAAGGAGGACAATTGTTCATATATTAAATTGCATGAGGAACAAGAATCATCACTAGGAATCAAGGTTTTAAAATGATTAATTTCATATTCTAGTGACTCAATTTTAACAGCATTGTCCCGGAGCTTTTTGTCCTTTTTCTTAAAAATAATAGTTGCACGGGAAATAGCATCACACATTTCATTACAAGTAGGACATACCTCTTCGTTGTCACTGTTGTGTTCTGCATCCTGCATACTTGATCTTGATTTGGTCGCCATGAAGCACAAGTTAGCTAGATAACCTTCATCTTTGTCACTTCCAACGTCTACATCACTTGAGCCAAGTTCTTGAAGTGCAAGATGAAACTGTTTATCAGTTTGTGTCTTATAAAACCCTTCTTTTTCTTGTTGGTGTTGCCGGAAGAGGACTTGACTTTATTCTGCTTTTCATCACGGGTAGAAGGACTTGAAAGGTTAGGACAATCTGTATAAGTGTCCTGTCTTACCACATTCAAAGCATTGTTGAGGTCTGGAGCTTCCTCTCCTTCTAGTTCTCACATTTGCAATGCTTTTGAGAACCGAGTAGAGATGAGTGCTAGCTCCACTTCTAGAAATTCTTCAATCTGTTCCAGGGTTAGTGAATATAGCAAAGCAAGTGTATTGCTAGATGAAGATTGGCCAGAGCTAGACTTATCATGTTGAGAAATAAATGCAAGAGACTTGTTGGTATTCTTACGTGATATAATGTCAATTTCATGAGTTTTTAACTTGGAATAAAGAACATCTAATGTAAGAGTAGTCATGACAGTAGATTCACGAATAGATGTTACTTTCATCTCCCATCTTAACATGTCTAATGCACTTAATAATTGCCTAGCATTCTCAGCATCTGAAAAGGTTACATTAACACTATGCAAGTTGCTGAGAATTTTGTTAAAGCGAGCAAATAATTCGTCAATTGACTCACCTGGTTGCATCTCAAAGCGCATATATTCTTTCTTGAACATATCCTGCCTTACCTCCTTGATCGTGTTGGATCCTTCGTGGTAGTCACAAAGTGCTCTCCAAACATCGTACGCCGATCGGAGGTGTGCAACACGGTCGAAGTCGCTCTGAGTTAGTCCTTGGATTATCAAGTGCTGGGCTTTGTTGTTGTTGTTGACATCTCTTAAGTTAGTAGCCGTGACTTGATCATTCATCGGCACGTCATAAGTCTTGTACACCTTTTCCCATATCGCGAAGCCTTGCACCTAGATAAAAGTTTCCATGCGTGCCTTCCAAACCTTAAAATCAATACCACTAAAGACACAAGGTTTTGTAGAGTATTTCTCCATACTGATTAGTCAAACACGTGCAAATCACAATATTAGAGCACCATGACTCTGATACCAATTGTAGGATCGAAGAGCACGTGTAAATCTACTAGAGGGGGGTGAATGATAGATTAAAACTTTTTTAGCGAAAGCAACGAAAACCCCTCGGCAAAAAAGCAACAAAAAATTTTCTGCGGAGGAGGTCAGGCCTCATCTTACGAACCACGTGGCAGCTCCAGCGCCCGCTCCTAAGTAGAGCGGGAACTTTAGGGCTTCGGGACACGTGGCAACACTGGAGCCTGCACATAAGAGAGGTGGCCCACCTGATGCGTCGGACCACGTGGCAGCACCAAAGTCCTGTCTCAACGGGGAGAGAGATCCTTATCTACTGGATACGTGGATGCTTGGGAGCTCGTCTCCAAGGAGGAGCTGAACTCTTCTTTAGGGTCTCTTGCAGGTACCCCGGACCCCGTATCTGAGGCTGATGGGTCCGGGTCTTCTGAACACGTGGCGCCATCGGACCCTGCCTCTGCGGAAGGCGAGGTACCTAAGTGGCTCTAGCTTGTGTGCGAGGGTACCCGGTATGCCTGGTACTGACAGTGGCCCCTCGGTCCACCTTGGGGGGAGGCGACGAGCCCGTGGGTGGAGCCCTATCCTTCTTTCCCGCGCAGCCTTTTAATTTTGTCTTGATCAGCCGAAGCAGTGCACACCTCTGCCGTTGTGGCCACGCGTCCCTCTCTACTTGAGGGCTCGTGATGACGGGATCTTTGCTTCATGCAGTTTCTTTACTGCGACGGTTCCCAATGTAGCTGGTGCACTCCTGCTCCTTCTACTCCCGCCTTTATTGGAACCAATGGGTTACCTTCTCGGGTTGATGCCCCTTCAGGCTGATCTCTCTAACAGGTGGCCTGGGCCCCGTCGTCTGTGATGCTATGGGTTGAGCAGCAACCCCAAGCAATCTGCTCGGTGCACTCGAACCCCTAATGGGGAGTTAAAAGGAAACATTTAGGAGCAAAGGTGGTTCTTCGTTATGCACTCCCAATGTTTGAGCCTTCGTCTTCCTCCTTGTGCAACCACTCTCTCCCCACCTTCATGATTCTCGACTGCTGGCCCAATGGACTCGGCCTTGCCTCCTTCTCGTATAGTTGATGTATCACTCGTGAGGTGCTTGTTTGGTTGGGAGGATGAGGAGAGGCAGGATCTGATCCACCAGGGCACCTGCCTCTGAAGTTGGGGGAGAAGGAGATCGTCTTGTTCCAGGCGTATGCGTACTCCGAGTTCGTTCTTTCCATTTCTTCCTTCCTGGTGACACTCCTGGAGGCCCTCAGGCTCCAGCTTCACCACTTATCGCTGAACTCTCTAGTGGCGGCGGCGGTGTTCTTGCACTTCTGCGAGATGTTCGTTAGGGTGTTCCCATCCGTGCTGGTGTTTCGACAGTTCTTCGTGTTGAGGGGGACCAGGAAGAAGAATAAATCCAAATTCCTCCGCCGCTACTGCTTCCAGCATCGGGCCAATAGCCCCTTTAAGTACATCACCCCGCTCTCCTCAACGAAGTGGGCCGATTGGAGGAGGGACTGGGTGATCATACAGGTCAATGCCCACGATCGTATATCATGCCCACCGAATGGGCGATGCTCAAGAGGGAGACTTGGGAAGAGCGGCTGGAGTTGGAGCAGGCCTACACCCCGATGATGGAGAGGATCCAATTGTTGGCGGATCATGTCCTATCGGAGTGGACAGTGATGGCGCACTTCTTTCACCAACGCCTGGCTCCCCTCTAGCATCATTGCCATCGTGCATGGCTTTACTTTGGGCCACAGGATGGCACTCGGCTGGTGCGGGGTCATAACACAGAGATGACCCCGCAAGAGTTGCTCGACACAATGTCCAAGGCGTGCGACAACCTTCTGTCACACGACGTCTTCGTCTTCCTGCAGTCTTGCCCACCGCTTCGCACAGATCGGGACCTTCGGACGAAGATTCTGAAGGAGATGCCAAACCAGGACGCGCTCGGTCTTGCGCTACGGCAGGAAGGTGACGAGAGCCATAGTCTGGCCATCGTCGACCCTCCATTAGAGTCCGCACCTGCTCCAGGCTCTCAGGCTTCAAGGGCGGAGGACGCACGTTCCATCGGAGGGAAGGGCAAGGTGCCGGTCCTGGACACATGAAAGGGAAAGGGTCTGGTCCCTGACACGAGGAAAGGGAAGTCGCCAATTGATGAGGTTGTGAAGGAGTAACGCCCTCGATCGCCGCTGAAGGTGCCAATGCAGGTGTCCTTTGCTCCAAGTCAATGTCCTTCGACGCGCCCCTCCTCAACATTGGGCGTCAGCGGCTCTTCGGGGGAGGCTCAGTCCGTCAAGGGTGGCTCTGCCAATATCTGTGGTCGGCACATTGTATAGCATCCCTGCCGTGGGTGCATTCCAAGGTGCCACAGGGGCCACTGGGAGCATTAGGCATACGTTTCCTTAGGCCAAGAGGCCTCGAGACAACGTCGGCAACAGCTCGGGTGGAGGCTGTGGGAGTGGCTCCGTTGGAGTTGATGAAGATAGTCCAATGTAGGGTGGCGGCATCGCTAGTGGTTTTGGTGGAGGCTTGGCTGGGGTGACCTCGCCTGCCATGTCGTCGTCAGGACCCGCGACTTCAGGGCCACCAAAGGTGGAGGCCCGAAGGAGCTTTCAGGGACTTCAGTAAGGCATTCTTAACAATGTTTGCTTCGTTATCTCGCCTGCTTTTGTTGGTTGTTCAGTCCTTGGTTTTGATTTTCAAGGCGACATCAGCGGTTGTGACACCCTTACCATCGGGGGAAGTGCCCCAGAGCGCTTCGAAGTCGGCCTAGGAGGCTACGGCTGTACCGGCGGAGCAGACAACCAAGCCTACTTAGGAGGGCACTACTCTGGCATCCGTACCCCACGTGGGAAGTGAAGCTTCTCTGGCTGCATCTCCGGCTATCATGCCAGAGGCACCTCAGTCGTCACACTCGAGGTAATGTCAGAGCCAGCTCAGGGGGCTGAGGGCTTGGCCTCTACTACTGTTGATCCAGCGGGCGGCTCCTTTGGTGATGGTAATGCTACCGCTTATGGATGCACCTTTACTCCTTCTCGGTCTCCAGGGACAAGGTCTCCGGTACTGGTGCCCTCGCCTTCATCGCTTCAGGAGGAAGAGGTCCCCGAGATGATCGTCCGACAGCCTTCCCTAACTTTGACGCAGCTAGACAGCCTCTCTAACATCATGGACTCTACGCAATCCAGCATTCTCCTAGTGTAGTCCAACCTCTGCCGGTTGCAGCGGTTTCACGCCGCAGAATGGGAGAAGTTGCATGCTGAGGGAGATTGCCTCCAAGGCTGGGAGGACCTTCTGAGGTCCAGGATCACCGAGGCAAAGGCTATGTACCAGAAGGAGAGCAAGGAGCTGGAGCTGAGGCACCGCTTGGTGAAGGCCCTAGACGCAATGTCCCAGAAGATCCTGGTCGATGCCAAGGTGGCCAATGACACGGCTGAATCCTGCCTACACGCCCTTGAGGAGGGTCGAGAGGCCCTGGATCACCGTGAAGCTGCTGTTGTTGATCGAGAGACTACTGTCGCCAATCAAGAGGTGGCGGCCTAGGCGATGATGGCCCGATATGAGGCACATCGGGACAGGTTGCAGCCCCGCCTTGAAGATCTTGAGCTCCAGGAGAGGGACTTGGCGCAGGATTGTAAGACCTATATGTGCTGAATACATTGGCTTGTAGTGAATACACTTGGCTTTGATGATAAAAGTTTTAAATATCACCAAAAAACCTTTTTATCAAGGTCGGACTCTAGCTCTGAGCTACAGCAAGGTCCAACGGTAGGTCCGGCTTGGTTTGTGTAGCTCCGATTACGTTCGATGCTAGGTCCGACTAGCTTTGGTCAGCTCCGATGAGTTTTGTCTTTAGCTCCGGCATGTCTTTGATAGTTCCGGCGTATTTTTGCTAAGCTCCGAGTTGATTTTTCTAGCTCCGGCTTTTGGGTTTACTAGTTCCGACTAGTTCCGGTTAGCTTCGGCGCTAGGTCCTGCTAGTTTTGTAAGCTCCGGCGGGAGCTTGGTTGTACTAGTTTTGGTAAGCTCCGGCGCTAGGTTCTACTAGCTTTTGTTAGCTCCGGCTCAAGGTTCGGGTTGCTCTGGCAAGGTCCGGAACTTGACCGAAGTGCTTCTGCTTTTCATTTGCAATGTTTCGTACTTGCTTTACATGGTTGGAAAGTTTGCTTAGTATTCTTTTACTAAGTTTTTGGTGCGTTTTGGATGATATCATGTTACTATGGTTTTGCAACATGCTTATGTGAGGCTCTCACGTAAGGTGTTGTGTTTGGAACTAACTTGAGTCAAGTCGAGGACTTGGGCTCGTATGGATTGGTTGTTTATTCATGTGCAGGTGTTGCCTGAGTTGAAGACATGGCTGGTGATGGGATCCATTGGACTAATCTCAGGGAGGAGATGAGGTCCCAACAACCAAATTCATGAGGAATTATGGTTGAGCTGATCAGGAGGTTGCGCAGCATGATTGAATCAAGAACAATGCATATGAAGGTATCGTGGATGTCATTGGAAGATGTTTGCACGTGCACAAGGAGTGCATGGACGTGGCTACATGGTTCCGAGACGTGATGAAGAGATGTGGATGTAAAGAATTTGTTGGAAAGGTCCAACCGACTAGGTTATGGACTCAGGTTGCGGCTGAGTCGGGTTTGACTCAAATATGGAAAGATTTGAGTTGGTTATGATAGGATTTCGTGTGGGTCACGAATTTGAGTTGTTTAGGAATGTGGGATACGTTCCTAAGGTGTTTGGAAGTCTTAAGATTGCTTCTATCTTCGTATAGAAGAATCTTGAGCAGTTATGGAAAGTTACGATTCGTGATCTGAGTAGGATTGGAGTCCTAGTTGATATTGGGTTGGCCTAAGGTCTGGTTATATAAGCAAGGGAGCCCAGAGCTCGTGGGAGATGACTTTGAGGCTGTTCCTCTTGTGTTCTATTGAATAAAATTCGTAGTTTGAAGGAACTTTTTGTGCCTTGTTCGTCCGACTTGTTCCAGACAAGTTTTACTCGTCGAGTTTCTGGACAGCACTACCTTTCGACGGTGGTTTTATCATTACTCGAGTTTTACAGATCCAATTGACGTGATTCTTTTTGGGTTGTCTTCAAAACTTGATTATCTATCATATATCAAAATTTCATGGTCACTGGATTTTTGGTTTATGATCTACACGAGTTTCTTTGCAGCGTTCCAGAACTGTTTTTCCTCGGGTAGGGCAGTTTAACCTGTGTTTGATCTTTCGATCATAACTTGAGTTTTTCTCGATGGATTTGAGTGATTCTTTTTGTGTTGTCTTCGTGACTTGATTCTCTCTGATATCCATCACTTTTGTCACGGTGAAACACATTTAGATTAGTCTCACACATGATTTCTTTAAGAGATCGTTTTTCTGCCGAAGGGGTTGGGGTTTAATTATTTCCGCTGCGTAAGATTTTTAAATCTACCATTCACCCCCCTCTGGTAGCTTTTCACGTGCTCTTCGATCCTACAATTGGTATCAGAGCCACGGTGCTCTAATCTTTGTGATTTGCACGTGTTTTTGACTAATTATCATGGAGAAATACTCTGCCAAACCTTGTGTGCTTGCTGGTATTGATTTTCAGGTTTGAAAGTCACGCATGGAGGTTTTCATCCAGGCGCAAGGCTTTGCAATATGGGAGAAGGTGTACAAGCCATATGAAGTGCCGTCAAATGATCAAGTTACAGCTACAAATCTGAGAGATGTCGACAACAACAACAAGGCTTGAAACTTGATCATACAAGGATTAACACAAAGCGACTTCGACCGTGTTGCACACCTCCGATCTGCATACGATGTGTGGAAAGCACTTTGTGACTACCACAAAGGATCCAACACGATCAAGGAGGTAAGGCAAGACATGTTCAAGAAAGAATACATGCGCTTCGAGATGCAGCCCGGTGAGTCAATTGATGATCTCTTTGCTCGCTTTAATAAAATTCTCAGCATCTTGCGTAGCGTCAATGTTAATTTTTCAGATGCTGAAAATGCTAGGCAATTGTTAAGTGCATTAGACATGTCAATTTGGGAGATGAAAGTTACATCTATTCGTGAATCTACTATCATGAGTACACTTACTTTAGATGTGCTATATTCCAAGCTAAAAACTCATGAAATTGATATAATATCACGTAAGAACCCCAACAAGTCTATTGCTTTTGTTTCTCAACGTGATATGCCTAGCTCCGGCCAATGTTCATCTTGTAGTACACTTGCTTTGTTGTCCTCTCTAACCCTTGAACAGATTGAGGAGTTTCCAGAGGAGGAGCTAGCACTTCTCTCTACGAGGTTCTCAAAAGCATTGCAAAATGTGAGAACTAGAAGGAGAGGAAGCTCCGAACCTCAACGATGCTTCGAATGTGGTAAGACAGGACATTTTCATTCAGATTGCCCTAACCTTTCAGGTCCTACTTCTCGGGATGAAAAGAAAACAAGAACGAAGCACTCCTCTACAAAAGATACGAAGAAAAAGAAGGGTACCATAGAACGCAAGATGATTAACAGCTTCATCACCGCACTTCGAGAACTTAGTTCAAGTGATGTAGACTTTGAAAGTGATGAAGATGATGACGATCTGGCCAACTTATGCTTCATGGCAGGCAAAACAAGATCAAGATCAAGTCAGGAGGATGCAGAACACAATAGTGAAGACGATGAGGTATGCTCTACCTGCAATGAAATGTGTGATGCTATTTCTCGTGCAACTATTATTGTCAATAAAAAGGACAAAAAGCTTAGTGATAATGCTGCTAAAATTGAATCACTAGAATCTGAAATTAATCGTTTAAAAACTTTGATTCCTAGTGATGATGCTTGTCCCTCATGTGACTTAATCTATGAACAATTGTCCACATTAAGAAGTGCACACTCCTCCACTCTAGATAGACTTGATGAAGAAATTGAAAAGAACAGAGAGCTTGCTGCACTTAATGATAAAAACTTGAAAGATGCTAGCTGTTCTACAATTGATTTGCATGGTTCTACTTGTGATGATCTTGATAAGAAACTACATGATGCTATGAATGAAATTTCTATATTGAACAATGCTTTACGTTCTCATGAATTTAAATTTTGTTCCAATTGCAAACTAAAAGGAAAAACTTCATGTGAAAATTGCCTTGATCTGTCCAATAAACTTGATGACATGCATAGGACATTAGATCGGTTTTGTAATGGGAATAAGAACCTAAACTTGCTACTGAATTCTTCCAAGTCTTGCAATGATAAAACTGGTTTAGGTTTTGATTTTCATGCTCATGCTAAGGCACATCCACCTAAAATTGTAAAGTCATTAGGAAGTGGTTTGATTCAAACAGTTCCTAAACAAAAAGGAGTGGTTTTCAAATCTGCAGGAGTGTTGTCTCATTCGGTTTCAAATGAAAATATCGCTGGCTCATCTAGACATGAACACAAAGTTAAATTTCATTGTACCTTCTGTGGTAGAGATGGTCATGTCATAGATTTTTGTTATAGACTAGCTAAACAACAGAAAAGGGAAAGAATGGTTGCTAGATCTCATAACTTTCATGCAAAATTTGCTGCACACATTGAACCGAATGTACAACCTGCTATTTTGAGTCAAAAACATTCAAAGTTTACCTCCGGACCTTCTGTTTTTGCCTCCGGAGCTACTGATTTTTGTGCTACACAAGTAACACCTCATAGGTCAGTAGTTAAGAATAAAAAATCTCGAACTTTGACTCATAAACCTGCTGTTTTGTCTCAGCTTTCGCGTGTTTTTCCTACTGCACGTCGCGTGACTCAGTACTGGATTCCTAAATGCCTTTTGACTAACCCCAGTATTGAGTCATCGACGTATTGTGCTACTATGTAGGATACACGTTTGAGGAAGGAGAACATTTGGATTGTGGATTCAGGTTGCTCACACCACATGACCGGTAACAAAGATTGGTTCTCCTCCCTCTCTTTTGTGTCACGTGTAGAGAAAGTTACTTTTGCCGATAATTCTTCAACTCCTATAATTGCTAAGGGTTCGGTTAGAGTAAATGATCACTACACTTTGAAGGATGTGGCACTTGTAAAAAATTTGAAATACAACTTGCTTTCTGTTGCACAATTGCTAGATGAAAATCTAGAAATTATTTTCAATAAAAACTGCTGCAAAGTTGTAGGTTCAAATAGTGAGCTTATTTTTAACATGTCTCGGTTTGGAAGAGTTTTTAAAGCTGATTTTGATATGTATTCCTCTAAGCATAGGTGTCTAGTTGCTAATGATTCAAAGGACTTATATTTTTGGCATCGTAGACATGGTCACGTAGGCTTTGATCACCTAACGCGTGTTAGTGCTCTTGATCGCATACGTGGGCTGCCTAAGCTTAAAGGGGACAAAGAAATTGTGTGCTCTTCTTGTAGACATGCTAAGATGGTTGCAGGTTCACATACACCTCTCACAATGATCATGACAACTGAACCATGTCAACTTTTGCATCTTGATACCGTAGGACCTTCACGTGTTCAATCCTTCGGAGGTAAATGGTATGTTCTTGTTATTGTTGATGATTATTCTAGATATTCTTGGGTTTACTTTATGGCGTCTAAGAATGATGCTTTTAGTCACTTTAGGACTTTATTTCTTAGATTATCAATTGATCACCCATGATCATTAAAAGCAATTAGAAGTGATAATGGAACTGAATTTAAAAATCAATCTTTTGATCACTTTTGTGCTGAAAATAGAATAGATCATCAATTCTCTTCACCATATGTACCTCAACAAAATGCTGTTGTAGAAAGAAAGAACAGAACCTTAGTTGATATGGCTAGGACTATGCTTGATGAATATCAAACTCCTAGGAAATTTTGGGCTGATGCGTTAGCAACCGCTTGTTATGTCTCAAATCGTGTTTTCTTGCGTACTAAGCTAGGTAAAACACCATATGAGCTCCGGTTTGGACATAGGCCTAGTGTTACACACTTTCGGGTCTTTGGTTGCAAATGCTTTGTTAAGAAACATGATAATCTTGATAAATTTGAACCTAGATCCATTGATGGCATGTTTCTTTGTTATTCATCTCATACTAGAGGCTACCGTGTGCTTTTACTTGACACTAACAAAATTATGGAGACTTGTGAAGTGTCTTTTGATGAAGCTAGCCCAGGTACTAGCTCCGATGTTGCAGGACCAGATCCGTATCCTTAGGGGGAGGGTATTTTCGAAGATGAAGAAGAGCCGGTGATACTGCCTGGTAGTTCTGAAGTTGACACGTGTCCAGCTCCGGACATTGAACAAGCTCCGGCTATCACCTATGCTAGTCCTGATCATCCACAAGTCACAAGCTCATCAATCTACGATGAACCTAATGAAGAAGAAGCTTTTGAGACATCTTTTCCCCTACGTTTTTACAAAGATCATCCCCCACAACAGATAATTGGAAGCTTGCATGAATGAGTCACACGGTCCAGGTTTTGCGATCCAAACTCTCAAGCTCATTCTACTTTTGTTGCTTCTTTTGAACCCAAAGATATATCACACGCACTCACAAATGAATCTTGGATTATTGCCATGCAAGAAGAGTTAGAAAATTTTGAAAGAAATAATGTTTGGAAACTTGTACCTCCACCTCAAGGTCACACTTTAATTGGAACTAAATGGGTATTTAAAAATAAACAAAGTGAGGATGGGGTTGTGGTTAGGAATAAGGCTAGGTTGGTTTCTCAAGGTTTCACTCAAGTTGAAGGTCTAGATCTTGATGAAACTTTTGCTCCTGTCGCTAGATTAGAAGCCATAAGAATTTTGATAGCTTTTGCAGCATCTAAATGTTTTAAGCTATTTCAAATGGATGTTAAAAGTGCTTTTCTTAATGGCTACATAGATGAGGAGGTTTATGTCAAACAACCACCAGGTTTTGAAAGTCCAGATTTTCCTAATCATGTTTACAAACTATCCAAAGCCTTATACGCTCTCAAACAAGCCCCTAGAGCATGGTATGATAGGTTAAAAACATTCTTACTTGAAAAGGGGTTTACCAGAATGCGGCTTCCCTCCTCCCATTCGGTCCTCCCATGCGTCCTCCCGTTGACGTGTCAAAATATTATTGGTTCTTCATTAATACTTCATTTAACTACCATATATTCACAACAAATAAGATGATGACACATCAGCAGGAGGACGCATGGGAGGACAAACGGGAGGAGGGAAGCCGTGTCCGTTTTACCATGGGCAAGGTTGATAAAACTCTTTTTGTGCTTAAACATGGCAATGACTCATTATTCGTTCATGTGTATGTGGATGATATTATCTTTGGTTGTGCTTCTCATGATCTTGTGTCCAAGTTTTTAGCTATGATGAGTTCAGAATTTGAGATGAGTATGATGGGTGAACTCGCTTACTTTTTGGGGCTGCAAATCAAGCAAACCAAGGAGGGTACCTTTGTGCATCAAACGAAGTATACCAAAGACCTCCTAAGGCGCTTCAACATGGACAAAAGCAAGCCTCCACGGACACCAATGGGAACAGCAACAACACTTGAACTTGATGAGGATGGTGAATATGTGAATCAAAAAGAATATAGAAGCATGATCGGATCACTTTTGTACCTCACGACATCAAGACCGGACATACAATTCAGCGTATGTCTTTGTGCACGGTTTCAAGCATCCCCACGTGTTTCACATCGTCAAGCCGTCGAAAGGATTCTCAGGTACTTACATGGAACCCAAGAATTTGGCATTTTTCTTCCTTCTTCCTCAACCGTTACTTTGAAAGCTTTTTCGGATGCTGATTTTGGGGGTTGTAGGATTGATAGGAAAAGTACTTCTGGTGCTTGTCATTTTCTTGGTAATTCTCTTGTTGCTTGGTCCTCTAGAAAACAAAATTCAGTTGCACAATCCACAGCCGAATCTGAATACGTAGCTGCTGCTAGTGCTTGCTCACAAATTCTTTGGATTGTTCAAACACTTAAGGACTATGGGGTTGATCTAGATAGTGTTCCACTCTTATGTGATAACACTAGTGCCATTTGCATTGCTAAAAACCCTGTGCAACATTCTAGAACTAAGCACATTGACATTAGGTATCACTTTCTCCGAGATAATGTTGAAAAAGGAAACATTGTGCTTCACCATGTAGATACTGAACAACAATTGGCTGATATTTTTACAAAACCTTTGGATTTCACTCGTTTTTGTTACATTCGTAGTGAAATAGGGGTTATGCATCCTCATGGCTTAAATTAAGTGGGAGTTTTGAAACTTGGAAATTCTATGTGTGAATCTGAAATTAAAATAATATGAGCATAGTATTTCATACATATATGACTTTGTGATTTCTTTTACATGCTGAAAGTTCTTACTACATTACTCGTGTTATACATTTTGTAGTTTTTGCCATGTCTAGTAATTGGAATAATTACTTACACTAAAACTGGTCATAGTCGAACTTTCTTGCTGTTTTGAACTTGTTACATGTTCACAAGTGCTTTTAATCATTAAGAATTCATCAAGTAATCAACTCACATGTTGAGTTTTTATGAACAAATATAAATTGAGAAAAGATCAAGAGAATATGCTTGCATCGCACTTCTTCTTTTGAGATGGCTTGTCATTGCACTTAGATATGAACTTGGAAGAAGTTGTGTATGACTAAAACCATGTCCTTAAGCTTCTGATTGTCAAATGACATAGGCTTGGCTTGGTTGTTTAGAATAAGGCAGATGCGCATATAATCTCTTGCAAATATCATATGATCTAAATTTATGCTTTGAAAAATAATAAAATGCAGCAACTAGTGTCATGCTTTCAGGTTTTAAAATAGTTAAGTTTGTGGGATCATGACTCGCTTAAATTGTAAATTACATTTGATCTCTAGCATAGCTTACACTACTTTATGTATTTCATTGATGTGATAATATAAGGTACTTGATAGTATGACTTGGATGAGCTTTGTTTATATGTATATGGTATAATATGCTCATAACAACTGAAGGGGGAGAGATAATTTGTTTATATGCTCATGACTTGCTGAATACATTGTCAAAGGGGGAGAGATAAGCATGAAGAGAAAGAGAATATGTGCATAAGGAGAGATAATAAAAGGGGGAGAGATAATATGGGATAATTTTTCTTCTCGTTTTACTTTTGATTTACAAAAGGGGGAGAAATTGCCTTCAAAACTTTTATGTGAATAAGCCAATGTTCTGATTTTAAATGGTGTTGCCAATGCATTCATCAAGGGGGAGATTGTAAGACCTATATGTGCTGAATACATTGCCTTGTAGTGAATACACATGGCTTTGATGATAAAAGTTTTAAATATCACCAAAACACCTTTTTATCAAGGTCCGACTCTAGCTCTGAGCTACAGCAAGGTCCGACGGTAGGTCCGGCTTGGTTTGGGTAGCTCCGGTTACATTCGATGCTAGGTCCAACTAGCTTTGGTCAGCTCCGATGAGTTTTTTCTTTAGCTCCGGCATGTCTTTGATAGTTCCGGCGTGTTTTTGCTAAGCTCCGAATTGATTTTTCTAGCTCCGGCTTTTGGGTTTACTAGTTCTGGTTAGCTCCGGTGCTAGGTCCTGCTAGTTTTGTAAGCTCCGACAGGAGCTTGGTTGTACTAGTTTTGGTAAGCTCCGGCGCTAGGTTCTACTAGCTTTTGTTAGCTCCGGCTCAAGGTTCGGGTTGCTCTGGCAAGGTCCGGAACTTGACCGAAGTGCTTCTGCTTTTCATTTGCAATGTTTCGTACTTGCTTTACATGGTTGGAAAGTTTGCTTAGTATTCTTCTACTAAGTTTTTGGTGCGTTTTGGATGATATGGATGATATCATGTTACTGTGGTTTTGCAACATGCTTATGTGAGGCTCTCACGTAAGGTGTTGTGTTCGGAACTAACTTGAGTCAAGTCGAGGACTTGAGCTCGTATGGATTGCTTGTTTATTCATGTGCAGGTGTTGCTTGAGTTCAAGACATGGCTGGTGAAGGGATCCATTGGACTAGTCTCAGCGAGGAGATGAGGTTCCAACAACCAAATTCATGAGGAATTGTGGTTGAGCTGATCAGGAGGTTGTGCAACATGATTGAATCAAGAACAATGCATATGAAGGTATCGTGGACGTCATTGGAAGATGTTTGCATGTGTGCAAGGAGAGCATGGACGTGGCTACATGGTTCCGAGACGTGATGAAGAGACGTGGACATAAAGAATTGGTCGGAAAGGTCCAACCGACTAGGTTATGGACTCAGGCTGCGGCTGAGTCGGGTTTGACTCAAATATGGAAAGATTTGAGTTGGTTATGATAGGATTTCGTGTGGGTCACGAATTTGAGTTGTTTAGGAATGTGGGATACGTTCCTAAGGTGTTTGGAAGTCTTAAGATTGCTTCTATCTGCGTATAGAAGAATCTTGAGCAGTTATGGAAAGTTATGATTCGTGATCTGGGTAGGATTGGAGTCCTAGTTGATATTGGGTTGGCCTAAGGGCTGGTTATATAAGCAAGGGAGCCCAGAGCTCGTGGGAGATGACTTTGGGGCTGTTCCTCTTGTGTTCTATTGAATAAAATTCGTAGTTTGAAGAAACTTCTTGTGCCTTGTTCGTCCGACTTGTTCCAGACAAGTTTTACTCGTTGAGTTTCTGGACAGCACTACCGTTCGTCGGTGGTTTTATCATAACTCGAGTTTTACAGATCCAATTGACGTGATTCTTTTTGGGTTGTCTTCACAACTTGATTATCTATCATATATCAAAATTTCATGGTCATTGGATTTGTGTTTTATGATCTACACGAGTTTCTTTGCAGCGTTCCAGAACTGTTTTTCCTCGGGTAGGGCAGTTTAACCTATGTTTGATCTTTCGATCATAACTTGAGTTTTTCTTGACGGATTTGAGTGATTCTTTTTGTGTTGTCTTCGTGACTTGATTCTCTCTGATATCCATCACTTTTGTCATGGTGAAACACATTTAGATTAGTCTCACACACGATTTCTTTAAGAGATCGTTTTTCTGCCGAAGGGGTTGGGGTTTAATTATTTCTGCTGCGTAAGATTTTTAAATCTACCATTCATACCCCCTATGGTAGCTTTTCACGTGCTCTTCGATCCTACAGGGATCGGGCGCAACACTTAGTTGAGCATCAGGAACTTCACTTGCTTGATCTCGATGTCCAAGCCTGAGAGCACAGGACGGAGCACTGCGACCGGGGGCTCGATCTGCAGGAGCGTCAGCTGGCTCAGCCTCTGGAAGCCGAGGGTATGGCGGTGGCGGAGACGGTGGCATCCCATGTCCTATTGTGCTACCAGAGCCGGTACCCTGATTTGCCACTGGAGCCAATTTTTGAAGGTCCCGTTGAAGAGCGCGAGGAGACGACGGCAACAGAGGTCAAGAATGCCGCCAAACATGTCGTTATGCTATTCGCCCGAGACTGAGGCTGGCAGCTCATCTTTGTATCCGCGGTTCGCCCCTTTGTATATATTCCTTAATGAATCTGAATTTTTGTTTGACTTCTTTGCTTGCCTTTGCGCTTCTCAAATGTTGTTATGAGTCCTTAGCTGTGTAAGGGTTTGCAGAACCTTTGTAGAGCTTGTTAGTTTTTTAGGACCAATGATTGCACATACGATACGGCTGAAGTGTTGTCTGTTGACTTTCTTCCTATGGAACCCCCTTATAGGCCCCTTGGTAGACGTGGTTAGTTCGCTGGTGATCGCAGGATGTCTTCGACGGGCCCTAGTGGAGCAGGGGAGTTTGAGTGGATTGCTTCAAAATCTCTTGGGAGGTGCTGGAGCTGGCAGGCTCCATGGGAGGTGCCGGAGCTGGCATTTCTGGCGTCACCCACCATCATCGTAAAGACGTCGACAGCAGGCCTCTTGAGAGGTGACAGAGCTGGCTGCTACAGCATCACCCACCATTGTCGTAGAGATGTTGACGATAGGTCCCTTGGGGAGTACCGGAGCTGGATGCTCTGGCGTCGTCCACCATCTTCGTAGAGACGTCGACGGCAGGCCCCTTGGGAGGTGCTAGAGCTAGATGCTCCGGCGTCGTCCACCATCTTCCCAGGGACGTCGACGGTAGGCCCCTTGGGAGGTGCCGGAGCTGGCTGCTCTAGCGTCGCCCACCATCGTCATAGAGACGTCGACGGCAGGCCCCTTGGGAAGAGTTGTAGCTGGATGCTCCGGTGTTGTCCACCAGCTTCGCAGGAGCATCGACGGCATGCCCCTAGTTTACAGGCTATCACAAGAGAACCCAGTTAGCAACAAGAGCGAGGCAGGAGAATTTACTCACTTATCCGTGCTTGATGCTGTCGTCGCCGTGCTGGGACATCGACGGTAGGCCCCTTTGGAGGTACCAGAGTTGGCTGCTCCGGCGTTGCCCACCATCATCGTAGAGACGTCGACGACAGACCCCTTGGAAGGTGCAAGAGCTGGATGCTCTGGCGTCGTCCACCACTTCATAGAGACATCAACAGTAGGCCCGTTGGGAGGTGCCGGAGCTGGCTTCTCTGGCGTTGCCCACCATCGATGTAGAGATGTTGACGACAAGCCCCTTGGGAGGTGCCAGAGTTGAATGCTCCGACGTTGTCCACCACCTTCGCAGGAGCATCGACAGCAGGCCCTTATTCGTGTTTGTTGCTGTCATAGTCGTGCTGGGACATCGATGGCAGGCCCCTTGGGAGGTGTCGGAGCTGGCTGCTCCTGCATCACCCACCATTGTTGTAGAGACATCGATGGCAGGCCCCATGGGAAGTGCTAGAGCTAGATGCTTTGGCATCATCCACCATCTTCACAAGAGCGTCGACGACAGGCCCCTGGTTTATAGGCTATCTCAATAAAACCCTGTTAGCAACAAGAGCAAGGCACTAGAGTTTACTCACTTATCTACGCTTGTTGCTGTTGTCGCCATGCTGGGACGTCGACGGCAGCCCCTTGGGGGATGCTGGAGCTGGCTGCTCCAACACCGCCCACCATCATCGTAGAGACGTCAACAACAGGCCCCTTGGGAAGTGCCAGAGCTGGATGCTCTGCCGTTGTCCGCCATCTTCGTAGAGACATCAACGGCAGGCCCCTTGGGAGGTGTTGGAGCTGTCTGCTCTGGTATCGCCCACCATCATCGTAGAGACGTCAACAGCAGGCCCCTTATAGATGTCAGAGCTGGATGCTCCAATGTCGTCCACCATCTTCGCAAGAGCATCAATGGTAGGCCCTTATCTGCGTTTGTTGCTATCATCATCGTGCTGGGACATCGACGGCAGGCCCCTTGGGAGGTGCCGGAGCTGGCTGCTCTGGCGTCGCCCACCATCAACGTAGAGAAGTCGACTGCAGGCCGCTTGGGAAGTGCCGGAGCTGGATGCTCCGACATCGTGCACCATCTTCGTAGGAGCGTTGACGGCAGGCCCCTGGTCTACAGGCTATCACAAGAGAACCCTGTTAGCAACAAGAAAAAGGCATGAGATTTTACTCACTTATCCGTGCTTGTTGATGTCGTCGTCGTGCTGGGACGTCAACGGCAGGCCCCTTGGGAGGTGCCAGAGTTGGTTGCTCCGGTGTCGCCCACCATCGTCATAGAGACGTCGACGGCAGCCCCCTTGGAAAGTGTTAGAGCTAGATCCTCCGATGTTGTCCACCATCTTCACAGAGACATCGACGGTAGGCCCCTTGGGAGGTGCCAGAGCTGGCTACTCCGGCGTCGCCCACCATCATCGTAGAGACATCGATGACAGACCCCTTGGGAAGTGCCGGAGCTGGATGCTCCGACGTCGTCCACCATCTTCGTAGAGACATCGACGGTAGGCCCCTAGTGTACAGGCTATCACAAGAGGACCCTGTTAGCAACAAGGGCATGGCAGGAGAGTTTACTCACTTATCGACGCTTGTTGCTGTGGTCGACATGCTGGGACGTCGACGGCGGGACCATTGGGAAGTGCCGGAGTTGGCTGTCCTGCACATATGATAGACAAAGGGTGGACTAGTCTTGCTCACCGGTTCTACCTATACCTCTCCTTAGCTTTTTCATGTCTCACTGTCCTGGGACTAACGCACAAGGCTTGGGTAATTCGATACATTGGTGCTCTAGGGTCCGGCTCCCACTGTCCTTAGGGTGTAAGCTTTCTGGCCCCAGTACTCGGCCGCAGCGTTGGGAGGCAGGGTGTGTATGCTTAGGGTACATGACCAGGCTAAGCAGTTTACACCCCCTAGACCTCCTGCTCGGCACAGGCCTTTCCTAGGAAGCCTTCTGGTGCCATAGGACCCTGATGATGACAACAGCCGTAGGAACCTCTCACACACCGCAGGTACCTCAAGCAAACCCGCCTGCAGCAGGACTGCATGAATCCATCATGGGTGAGTTACAGAATGTATAACCGTGTATACAAAGGTGATATACAATAAAATGAGTCTACTATGGCATGATCATAAAATTAATGTGCAATTAAATGAACATTGTTTTTAAGAAAACATGAAGTAAAACAATGATTTTTTATCGGCGTTCATAGCGGGAGATAGGATTTTTACAAAAGAGGGCAACGGCTTGCTTCCGGATGATGAGGGAGGAAGGGTGTAAAAGGCTTAGGGTTTGGGACCAAGCCAAGCTGACTGCACACTCTAGACCTGACCCTCTCGGAGCTCGATTGTCCTTATTGCTGCTCCTAGATCCTATGAACACCTTCACACTTTCCTACTAAGCTTATTATTTACAATAGAGGTGCCCAAAGCTCCAAGGGTAGCTGTGATGGTTGCAGGGCAACCTTGTAGTCTACAGCTATAAGAGGGGCGATGAGGGAGCATCTCTACTTCCTTCTTTTACCACCCACCTAGCGAGTGGTCTGAGTGGAGCCAGGCCTGAGCCCGACAGCTTTGACGGGGGTGTAAGTGCTGCCGGAGGGATGCAGCCAGGGCGCAACAGTTGCTCCGCACTGATGTGAGCTCGACGAAGGATGACTTGATCCAACACCGCCCGGGATAGGTGTTGGGTCTGCTGTGAGGGCTTGGAGCTGCTCCAAGGCTAACACCATAGCAGTGTGGTCTCCGTGGATCCTGAGGACGCCAGAGGTGGTTCAGGACAAGGTAGCCATAGTGGGCTACGACCATGAATCGATACAGGGTGAGCCTTCGATGTCAAAGAGGATGCTCTCCGTCCTATAGTTTTCGGGTGTCCCAAAGGTCACCCGGAGATGGATGTTGCCGTATGGGATGATGCTCCCTGGTCCAACCCCCAAGAATGGGCTCGAGGATGCGAGTTTGGACACCAGGATCTGCAGCTGCTTGAAGGCTGCTCGGCTGAGGACGTTGATTCCAGCCCCGCCATCTATCAAGACGTAGTGGAGCTTCACATTGGCAATGGTGGGGGCGACCAGGAGAGGTAGAATCCCCACCACATCCATGTTCTTGGGGCAGTCAGAGGTGTTGAAGATGATCGGCATCTCCTTCCATCGGTGATGCAGCGCCGGAGTGGGGGCAGGGGCTATTGAAGCCACTGCACGACGAAGGGTCTTGACCGCGTTCTGGGACGCGACATACCAAGACCCTCCGAAGCTGACGTGGAGTGTCTTGTGATGCTCATGGTCGCTGCTGGCATCGGATTCCTCGTCTTGGTGGACCACTTTGATGACCTGCTCTTGCTTCTGGTACTCCATCTCCTCGTCATCATCGACCTTGGGGTCGACCTTATGCTTGCCCTCCCGCTAGCGGAAGGGGGCGTCGTCTAGACGCTGCTGCGTCCGCTCTTGGTAGCGTTCGGCGCATCTCTTGGTCTCCCGACACTCACTCGCGGTGTGGTCGTGAGTCTTGTGCACCGAGCAGGGCTCGGCTCCGTCATCAATAGCAGGTGGCTGATGTGGGCGCTTGACGGAGCATGGGGGTCTTCCCTTTCTGGTCACCGCTGTTGTGGCAACAGGAGACCCATGCAACGGCTTGTTATGGCCACCGCCCCAGTTCTTCTTTTAGCCGCTACCTGCGGTAATGGCACTGTTGCCAGTCTCGCCGTCTCCGCCCACTCTGGGGGTGGCCTGGGTGTGCCAGTCATGGCCCTCGGCCCCGCGGGCACATCAATCGGCGATGGACAAGAGCTCGGAGACATCTTGCACGTTGTGCGTGGCTAGCTTCTCGAGCATCTTCCGGTCATGCACTCCCTACCGAAATGCTACTATGACAGAAGCGTTCAGTAGGTTGGGGATGGAGTTACTTACCTGAAAGAAGCATTGGATGAATGATCTCAACATCTCCTTGGGTTGCTGGCGCATGACATGGAGGTCGATCTCGGTGTCAAGGCGCGTGTAGGAGCTGTCGAAGTTCGCCGTGAACTGTTGGCAGAGCTCATCCCAATAAGTTATGGGCCCCTCAGGCAGGTTCATTAGCCATGACCGGGCTCAGCCGATCAGGGCGACAGGGATGTAGTTTGCGAGGGCGGGCTCATCCGCTCATGCATCAAGAAGTGTCATGGTGTAGATCTGTAGGAACTCTGTTGGGTTGACGATCCCATCGAACCTTTCCGGCTAGTGTGGCCAGAACTTGCGCGGCCATGTCGCCATTCGGAGGTATGGCGCCAAGGCCATGCATCCTCCAACGGGCTTCACCGGAGATGCATACAGGACAGTGTACGCCATGGGGGTTTGCTGTGCCACATGTGGCTACTGTGGGGCCTGCTGTTGTGGCAAGTAATGCTGCGACACCTGGTGTACAGGGCACTGGAGGTGTGCAGTCGACCCAACATAGTCCTGGTTTAATGGCGGCGCTGGAGGGTTTACCTGAGGTGCTCCGCGGACGGAGCACTCCTCCTGCTCAGGCCCTCGAGGCCTGTACTCGGCGTCAAGGTTGCATCGTCTCTCCCGCTGCTGCTCGATGATGATGCGGCCATCTAACTGAGCTTGTCGGCGGTCAAGTTTAGCCCTCAGGTCCTCTGTGGGGATCTTGCCTGCGTTGGTAGGCCTGGTAGATCTGGAGTCAGTGGTGCAACAATCGATGGATGGCGTGCGCGATAGAGACAAGTGACGTCTCCCTCTGTTGGGAGATTTGATGGCCGCGATGATGAAGTGGTTGATCTCTTGGACCAACTGTTGTGCTGCTCCCCGGAAGCATTCAGCAATGGTGGGTAGTTTAGAAGAGCCCTGGCCGCTGCCAGAGCGCTCTCCGGGCTTGCTGTCGGCAGCGTCGGGGGAGCCAACTGGGTCGGGATGTGTCTCAACACACCGTCCTGGCCAGCCGTACCTGCACGAGGGCATGACAGACTAGAGAGAGCTGCTCAAGCGACAGATCTACTCACCGGACGAAGGCCTTGGAAACCGCCGTCCACGGGCCTGATGAACACCATGGTGGTGAAAGCACTACCACTTTTTTGAGGGAAAAAGCCCCTACCTAGCGCGCCAAATTTCTAAGTGTTTATGCAACACGTCCTCCATATCTGCTAAGGAGCATCCCGCGGAGGTTCTTGTTTGGCAGAGCATAGGCCTCAATTAAGTGTACGTGCATGTGAGAATGTATGAGACGGTGGTTTTTACGTGGTTCGGGTTCCAAGGAGCGTAACACCCTACTCCACGGTGGATTGTATTGCTAGTTTGTGAATGTTTGTGTGTGTATTAGGGATTCGATGTTGGATCCTTTGTAACGGTGGCAGTACGGTCCTTTTATAGACAAGACTTGATGCCTTATAAGTGGGGTCTGGGCCTCGGGGTGATCTTATCCTAAAGGTCTAAGGCTTCTCGCATAAGCTTGCTCTAATCGTGGCTTTGAAGACTCGCTGTCTTGCCACCTGAGTCGTCAGTAGCCCATCCGCCATTGCTTACAATGGCAGGGATGTCCCGTCCAACTGTCTCTTTCGTCGTAAACTCCCCACTTGGCAGAGTTGGATGGGCCTGCAGCGTCTTCACAGTGATGTGATTGGTCGTAGCGGTACCTGACATTAGGCGTGCGCCGCGCCATGCGTCTGGGGAAGCCGCGTATCTTCAATCCTAGACAGGGATAGGGCACACCGCCCTCTTAACTCCTGCAACCCTCCGTCCAGGGCAAGTGGCTAGATTACATGACAGCTCGGGAGCTCATCTCTGCGGAGGAGGTCAGGTCCCATGTTATGGGCCTTGTGGTAGCTCGGGAGCTCACCTCCGGGGAGGAGGTCAGGCCTCATCCTACGGACCACGTGGCAACTCTGGAGCTCACTCTCCAATAGAGCGAGGACTCTAGTGCTGCAGGACACGTTGTAGCTTTGGATCCCGCCTATACGAGAGGTGGCCCGTCTGATGCCTCGGGCCACATGGCAGCACTGGAGTCCTATCTCATGGGGGAGAGAGATCCTTACCTGCTAGACACATGGCGGCTTGGGAGCTCGTCTTCGAGGAGGAGCTAAACTCTTCTTCGGGTCTCTTGCAGGTACCCCGGACCCCGTATCTGAGGCTGATGGGTCCGGGTCTTCTGAACACGTGGCGCCCTCGGACCCTGCCTCTGCGGAAGGCGGGGTACCTAGGCAGCTCTAGCTTGTGCGCGAGGGTACCTGGTATGCCGGGTACCGACACATACATATCTTACTTTGTGATTCCTTTTTACATGCTGAAAGTTCTTACTACATTACTCTTGTTATACATTTTGTAGTTTTTGCCATTACTAGTAATTGGAATAATTACTTACACAAAATTTTGTCATTATTGAACTTTCTTGCTGTTTTGAACTTGTTGCATGCTCACAAGTGTTTTTAATCATAAAGAATAAATCAAGTAAGCAACCGACATGTTGAGTTTTTATGCTCATATGAAAAAATGAGAAAAGATCAAGAGAATATGCATGCATCACACTTCTTCTTTTGAGATACCTTATCATTGCACATAGATATGAACTTGGAAGAAGTTGTGTATGACTAAAACCATGTCCTTAAACTTCTGATTGTCTAATGATATAGTCTTGGCTTGGTTGGTTAGAATAAGGCATATGCGCATATAATCTTTTGCAAATTTCATATGACCAAAATTTGTGCTTAAAAAAATTTGCAGCAACAAATGTCATGCTTTGAGGTCTTGAAATAGTTAAGTTTGTGAGATCATGACTTGCTTAAATTGAAAAATTACATTTGATCTCTAGCATGGCTTACACTACTTTATGTATCTCATTGTTGTGATAGTCTAAGTTACTTGATAGTATGACTTGGATAAGCTTTGTTTTATATGTATATGTTATAATGTGCTCATAACAAATAAAAATATTTTTTTTGTACCTTGTTGAATACATTTTCATAGGAGGAGAAGAATGCAAGGGGCAGAATTATGTATAGGTGGAGAAATTTATTTCTATCTCATTTGATTTTCAAAAAAGGGCAGAAATTGTTTTCAAAACTTTTCATGTGAATAATCCAATGTTCAGATTTTAAGTGGTGTTGCCAATGCATTCATCAAGGGGGAGATTGTGAGACCTATGTGTGTTGAATACATTGGTTTGACAATAAAAGTTTTGAATTTTGCCAAAACACCCGTCTCATCAAGGTCTAACTCTAGGTCCGAGCTCCTGCAAGGTCCGATGATAGGTCTGGCTTGTTTTGGGTGTCTCTTGCAAGGTCCAACTTATTTTGGCTAGGTCCGACTTCTTTGTCTAGGTCCGACTTATTTTCGATGGGTCCGACTTGCTTTGGCTAGGTTCGACATGTTATTGCTAGGCCCGAAGCAAGGTCACCTAGCTTTGGTTAGCTCCGGCGCTAGCTAGGTTCGACTAGCTTCGGTAAGCTCTGGCGCTAGGTCCGACTAGCTTTTGTAAGCTTCGGCGCCAGGTCCTGCTAGTTTTGGTAAGCTCCGGTTCAAGGTCCGGTTAGCTTTGGCAAGGTTCGGAGCTTGATCGCAGTGGTTATGCTTTTAACTTGCAATGTTTCGAACATGCTTTTTGGATTATGGAAAGTTTTCTTAGTGTTCTTTCACTAAATTTTTGGTGTGTTTTGGTGGTTATGGCTGATATCCTTTTGCTATAGTTTGCAACATGCCTATGTGAGGTGCTCATGTAAGGTGTTGTGGTTTTGGAACTTACGTGAGTCAACTCGAGGACTTGTGCTCAAAAGTATTGGTTGTTTGTTCATGTGCACGTGTTGCTTGAGTTCAAGACATGGCTGGTGACGGGATCCATTGAACTAGTCTTAGGGACAGGATGAGGTTCAACAACCAAGATCGGGAAGAATTGTGGTTGAGTTGATTGGGAGGTCGCACAACATGTTTGAATCAAGAACACTGCATATGAAGGTATCGTGGACGTCATTGGAAGGTGTTAAAATGTGTGCAAGGAGTGCATGGACGTGGCTACATGGTTCCAAGATGTTATGAAGAGATGTGGACGTAAAGAATTGGTCGGAAATGTCCAATCGACTAAGTTATGGACTCAGGCTGCGGCTGGGTCAGGTTTGACTCAAATATGGAATGATTTGAGTTGTTTATGATAGGATTTCGTGTGGCTCACGAAGTTGGGTTGCTTTAGGAATGTGGGACACATTCCTATGGTTTTTGGAAGTGATTGTGGCCTAGAGGGGGGAGATGAATATGCCTTCTTGAAATTTAGGCAAAACCTGCAACACTTAATAGACTGATCAAATCCCGAGATATCGGACTAGTACGGTAGAGTGCGGACTAGTCCAGTAGAGTGCAGACTAGTCCAGTGCGTGCGGACTAGATCGATCAAGTTTGATCAATTATCTTGATCCTAGACTCTATGCAGCGGAAATATACTTGTAAATAGAGGTAATACTTCTATGAAACTGAGTGTTGCACAAGTTAATATTATACTCAATGTTTTAACGTAATGTTGAGAAGATCAAGTGAAACCCTAGATAGCAATGAAAAGTAAGAACAAAATGCATAAAGTGTAGACACAAGATTTTTATCTCGTGGTTCGGTTCCCACAAAGGCAACCTACATCCACGTTGAGGATCCCATGAAAGGACCGCGTCCTTAACAACCCTAACCTCGTCGAATCGCCACGAAGGACAATTCTCTTTCACTATCACAAGGGTAAATCACCAAGTTTAAGGGGCCTTCTCACAAGTTGAGGGCTCCCCAAGATTACAAGTCGAACACCACCAAGAACACACTCTTAAGATCAACAATGAAACAACAGGAGTGTGTTAGATATCAAACCCAAGAGCTCAAACTTGTGAATCATGTCTCTCCTTTGAACTAAGAAGAATCCTCAAGGATTTGATCTTTCTTGCATTGGATTGCGTGGAGAGATGTGTTTTCTAAGCTCTTGGAGGGTGTGATGGCACTGGGAGTGGATAGGGTTGAAAGTAGGGCCATGCACATCTATTTATATGGTGTTTCCAAAGGTTACTGTTAGGGTTTCGAGGATCCAGACTAGTCTGTGGTGGAGTCCCGACTAGTCCACTGTGCGGCGAGTAGAAAACCCTAAGTTCTCAGGAAAATCGGACTTGTCCGTATTAGGGCGGACAAGTCCGATTTGGGCTCTGGAAAACTTCGGACTAGTCCGGTTATTTTTGGACAAGTCTGGCTGTGGTGATCTCCTTGGTGAATTGGGACAAGTCCGCATTTAGAGGACTTGCCCGAATTTAGTCAGAGAGGTTACCGGACTAGTCCGGATATTATCGAACTTGTCCGATGTTTGTGCAAAGATGTGAAGTGTTGAGGACTAGTCCGCACTGGGGAGGACTAGTCTGATTTTAGTCAGAAATATATCGAACTAGTCCGTGGTGATATCAGACTAGTCCGGTCTGTGTAGAGTCAGATTGTGCAGACTAGTCCGCACTGGGAGGACTTGTCCGATTTTGAACAGAGGAGTTATCGGACTAGTCCGTATATTATTGGACTAGTATGGACCTGTATAAATTAGTGTAGTGAGTGAGTTTTCTTGTGATTGAGCTCTTGAGGTGTGTTTCTCCAACACACTTCATACACAAAGATCTAATCTATTTAGCTCTTGAGCTCTTTTCCATATAGATCCCCATTCTCCTTTCTTTTTGCACTTTCTTCATAATTTCTTTTGAGACCTGCGCTCATCTCAGCGATTTGGTTAAGATCTCATTTGTTTGTCATAGATCAACCAAAACCCACAAGGGATGCCTATATGCACTTTCAATCTCCCCCTTTTTGGTGATTGATGACAATCAATTGAGATTTCACAAAATATGATAAATAGACAAAATTTTCATAAAGTGTGCACATATGAGTGTGATACAAGTTAAGCAATGAAAACATGGGTTACATATGCACTCTTTATGGTGGGTTGTAAAACCACGTGAGTGTGAGCAATAATCGTGAGGAGAATGAAGTGATTGACAAGAAAATACCAATATCAAGCATATATGTCAATTTCAATGCAAAACACAAATTTCATAACATAAGCAAAGTCATTCCATCACACCACAAAACCAAAGACAGAGATAACAATATTAAAGTTTTACAACCCAAGAGAGACACAAAAAGATGCACAAATGAAGCTCTCATCTCTCAACCTACAGCTAGGACTAGTGACTCCCCATCAGTCTCTCCTCCTTTGGCATCAAGACACCAAAAAGAAGGAGAAGAAGGAGCTAGTGGCTCATTCCTCGCTGTCAATTCTCTCCTCATCTTCGTCTTCATCTCCCGGCTGGGTAGGAGGAGGAGGAGCAGATCCACTCAAAGTGCCCCTAATGCCAAAGTAGGCAAGCTTGGAGGGAGTCAAAGGCCCGAGCTCAGTGAAATCCGAGGCTGAATCGTCAGAGATGACTGAGGATCCAATAGGCTCGATCTCCAGCTTTTGGCAAATATGCTTAACATTTTCTTTGACATATCTCATATCTGCCTTCCTCGCCTTGTTCAGCTTGTGAGTATTCACTTCGGCCTTCTTGCATGAGGCAAAGATTGCTGCCAAGTACTTCAGGATTCCACTAGGAGACCCTTTTTGAGGAGGGGCCCTAGTGGAGGCGACAGTCCTCTCATCTACTATAGCTCTCCTCGAAGCCTCCTCACTCGACACTGGAGATTGGGCAGCTTGGACATTTGCTTGGGGAGGCTTCTAGGGCCTCAAGGGAGTGTGCTCCACGTCCATCACGAACTCGATCCCTGTGACCTTCTCAATCATGAACATCAAGTAAGGGGCATAGCCACAGGACCTGTTCGACATGCAGGAGATGTTGACCATATCATTCCAGATATAATCAAAGATGTCAAACATCCTGTTCTTGCTTATTACTTTCATCAAGGTCCTCAAGTAACCTTGGAAACTTCCTGCATCCCCATCTTTTGGTGCTATTGTCTTTTTCAGCACCCTGTTGAGCACTATGAAGAAAGGCTTCATGTCCTTGTTTAAGGGAGGATTGAACTTCAGAGTAGTATCATAGAGAAAGTCCATCTTGTCTTTTCCTAAGCCACTAATGTTGTGGATAGTCAACTCATTATTGCCGGTGTCTTCTAGGTGAAGGAGTCTTGCAAAGTCATCATAAATGATAGTGTACTTGGATCCATGAGTCATCCAAGTCACCCTTTTCTCCTCATCCCTTGCAAAGAAACAAGTGGCATAGAACTGAGTGATGATCTCATCATTCCAGTTAAATCTGAAGGCAAAAAGCTCCTTCAGTCCATGCCTCTCCACTGCATTTAAAACTTCATCAAAGTATGAACAACTCTTCCTCTCAAAGTGATTCCAGTCGATCCTTGACTGCGGACCACCGGAGTCTTAATGGTAAGGTACACTGAGCTGTAGAAGTCTGCATGAAAATGGCTCCAAAACCAGGCATCAACAACCTTCTTGGGTCGGCTGTAGTAGTCCACGAATTTGAGTTTGGAAGCAGTGTCGCTTCCCTTGCCGTTGAACTTCTCATCAGAGGGATTTCTGTTTCCCTGCCTCGGAGAATACATCTTGAGAGGGAAAACTGGCCCCATAGCAATCCCCCTTCCTTTGCCCTTCACTTGGCGAAGAGCCGCTGAGCTGGATCCAGCTGCGTCCTTGGCCTTGGACGCAGGCTTCTTGGCGAGCACCTTGCGTCGCACCTAAGGTGGAGAAGGAGCAGGCTCGGAGGGGCGCTCCTGCCTCTTTTGAGCGCGAGACTCTGAAGCTCGCGGCAACAAGTCTTGTTCCATCTCATCCTCAAAGTCGGATATGTTCTCATTCAACATTGTCCTGAGAGAGCATTGCACAATGTATGGATAAGAATTGATGGAAAAGAGGTGCATTGAGGAATGAGCAATTAGGGTTGAGTTCAGTAAAAATCGGACTTGTCTGGTGTACAGGTACGGACTAGTCCGGGGGAACTGGACTTGTCCGTACATGGACCAGACTAGTCCGGTGTTCATCACCTCAACCCTAACTAGACGACAAATGGTGATTCCCAATGCAAAACTAGTTCAAGATAAATGTAACACAGCAAGGAGGCATGTATTGACGAGAGGAACTAGGCTATTTAGTCAACAATGAAGAAAATCACGATTTCTAGGGCTTGGGAGGAAATTTTACCAAAGATACTTGATTCTTGGAGATGGAGGGGTTGAAGTTGCGTACAAGTTAGTGGTCTTCAATCCCGATGCAATGGAGATCGTTTTTCACCCAAACTCGAAGGGATTTGATGGAGAACGGAGGAAACCGCCTTGGGAGCACTCGAGAGAGGAGAGAGAGCATGGGGCAAGTTGTGAGGACGAAGAAGATTAGGTTTTGGCGGCGGCTAGGGTTATGGAGTCGAAAAATCAGACTAGTCCGTGGTTGGCCAGACTAGTCCGCACTACTTGACCCTCTGCGGACTAGTCTGTAGTGTGCGGACTAGTCCAGATAACCACGTACTAGTCCGTGGTCACCAGAACAAATTAAATTAGCCCATTCATATATATTCGAAGGTTCTTATAAAGAAAACATGGGGGCCAAAACAATCATGTAATCTTGATGAATATGATCAGTAAGCATACAACAATCAAGCAATGACCATAATTCATCAAGATCAAGTAGTTGAAATAGTTTTTGGAGAAAATTGAGAAAGATGATTTTCGCAACTCAAACAATATATTTTGAAGAGTCCATACAGGTATGCAAGTTTTCAAGCCACATTTGGAGCATCAAGGATATTGAGTTCATTTTGGAGCTCCCAAAAATGTTTTTCATCAAGTGGCTTGGTGAATATGTCGGCTAGTTGTTTTTCGGTGTTGACATGGGAAATGGCTATGTTTCCTTTCATTGAGTGGTCTCTCAAAAAATGATGTAGGATGTCTATGTGTTTGGTTCTAGAGTGCTCAACTGAATTATGAGCAATTTTAATGGCACTCTCATTATCACAAAGGAGTGGAATACGGCTCATATTGTAACTGTAATCCCTTAGAGTTTGTCACGTCCAAAGGAGTTGGGCACAACAACTCCCGGCTGCAACATACTCTGCTTCGGCCGTGGATAAGGCAATGGAATTTTGTTTCTTGGAGGACCAAGAAACTAGGGATCTAACTAGGAATTGGCAGGTGTCGGAGGTACTTTTTCTATCTACTTTGCATCCGGCATAATCTGCATCGGAGCATCCAATGAGATTGAACTTGGAACCTTTGGGATACCAAAGGCCTAGGTTGGGTGTATGAACCAAATATCTAAAGATCCTTTCAACGGCTATCAAATAACACTCCTTAGAATTGGCTTGAAATCATGCACACAAACATACACTCAACATAATATCAGGCCTAGATGCACATAAGTAGAGTAAGGATCCAATCATGGAGCGATATACCTTTTGATCAACGCTTGGTTCATATTCATTGAGATCCAAGTGTCCATTAGTTTCCATGGGAGTCTTTATAGGCTTCGCCTTGTCCATCCCAACCTTCTTGAGTATGTCTTGAGTGTACTTGGTTTGGCTTATGAATGTCCCTTCCTTTTGTTGTCTCACTTGGAATCCCAAAAAGTACTTCAGCTCTCCCATCATAGACATCTCAAACCTATCTGTCATAATCTTACTAAATTATTCACAAAAGGATTTGTTAGTTGAACCAAAGATAATGTCATCAACATAGATTTGACAGCTAAAAAGATCATTGTCGAAGTGTTTTGTAAATAATGTATAGTCCGCTTTACCAATCATAAAACCATTTTCAATTAAGAAATCCTTAAGACACTCATACCAAGCTCTAGGAGCTTGCTTGAGGCTGTAGAGAGCCTTACACAGTTTAAAGACGTGGTCGGGGAACTCTTTATCCTCAAATCCGGGAGGTTGCTCCACGTATACCTCCTTCTTGATTGGACCGTTGAGGAAGGCGCTTTTCACATCCATTTGGTAGAGCTTGAAATCATGGTGAGTAACATATGCAAGCAATATTCTAACTGATTCAAGTCTAGCTACGTGAGCAAAGGTTTTATCGAAATCCAAACCTTCGACTTGTGAATACCCTTTGGCCACAAGTTGTTCCTTGTTCCTTGTCACCACCCCATGTTCGTATTGTTTGTTGCGGAAGACCCATTTGGTGCCGACGACGTCCGCGTTGGGTCTTTCGACGAGTTCCCACACCTCGTTACGTTTGAAGTTCTTCAGTTCTTCTTGCATCACCACCACCCAGTCTGGATCTTTCAATGCATCCTCAATCCTGCGTGGTTCCGAAAAGGACACAAAAGAGTAATGCTCAAAGAAATTAGCTATGCGGGATCTAGTTGTTAGTCCCTTTTGGATGTCGCCGATGATGTTGTCGATTGGGTGATCCCTTTGGAAGCATTGGTGTACTCTCGGGTGTGGCACTTGCAATCTTATATCTTCACGATCTTCTTATACCCCCCCCCCTAGATGGTTGCCCTCATTGACTTGTTGATCATCTTCGTCTTGTTGAGGTTGATCTTGTGTGGAAGCTCCCCCTTGATCATTGGCCTCCACTTGTTGTTCATCTTCCTCATGCACATGTAGAGGTGACTCTTGTGGTCGAACATCGCCCACCGCCATTCTTCTCAATGCTTGACAAGGAGCTTCTTCTCTATCTAGCACACATGGATCAACTTGCTCTTTTTGAGAGCCGTTAGTTTCATCGAACACTACATCACATGCTACTTCAACAAGTCCGAAGGTCTTGTTGAAGACACGATATGCGTAGGGGTTCGAATCATAGCAAAGCAAGAAACCTTCATCAGACTTCGAGGCGAACTTTGAAGTCCTCGGCTTCTTGTTCAAAATATAACATTCAGAAACGAAAACTCAAAAATAAGAAATATTTGGATTGTTACTGGTGAGTAACTCATAGGCTATCTTCTTGAGTAGTCGATGAAGATAGAGTCGATTTATGGCGTGGCAAGCGGTGTTAACCGCTTCCTCCCAAAACCGATCCGAGGTCTTGTATCATCGATCATTGTTCTCGCCATATCTATTAGGGTTCGGTTCTTCCTTTTGGCAACTCCGTTTTGTTGAGGGGAATAAGGTGCTTAAAACTCATGCTTTATCCCTTTTTCGTCTAGGTACTTTTCAACTTGAGTGTTCTTGAACTCCTTGCTATTGTCGCTTCGAATGTTCTTGATCTTCAATGAGAACTCATTTTGAGAATGCTTGAAGAACTTCTTCAGGGTTTCTTGAGTCTATGTCTTATTATGCAAAAAGAAAACCCAAGTGAAGCGCGAAAAGTCATCAACAATTACTAAGCCATATTTTTTACTACCGATGCTTATGTAAGCAATTACACCGAAAAGGTCCATGTGAAGTAGCTCGAGCAGTCTTGTTGTAGTCATGATGTTCTTCGCGAGATGAGGTGCTCCAACTTGCTTCCCGGCTTGGCACGCACTCCAAGGCCTGTCTTTCTCAAAAACGACATCCTTCAAACCTCAGATGTGATTTCCCTTGAGGTGTTTTTGAAGATTCATCATACCAACATGCGCTAGCCGTCTATGCTATAGCAAACCCATGTTTGTATTTGCAATCAAGCATGTGTCAAGTTCGGCTTTATCTTTGTTGAATTCAACAAGGCAAAGCTTTCCCTTTAACACACCCTTGAATGCAATGGAACCATAACCCCTTCTAGAGACGGTCACACCCTCATTAGTGAACAAGCAATTATAACCTTTGTGACATAATTGAGATATGGACAGCAGGTTATAATCTAAGGAATCGACATATAACACATGAGAAAGAGTATGTTGAGACGATATAGCAATTTTACTGGTACCGAGCACCTTTCCTTGACTATTGTCTCCAAAATAGATGCCCTCGCTTGGATCCTCATTTTCTTCATATTCAACGAACATCCTTATTTCTTTGGTCATATGGTTGGTGCAACCACTGTCTAGCACCCACTTCGATCCACTGGAGGAATAGGCCTGCAAAACAAATCATGCCTTGGTTTTAGGTACCCAAGCTTGCTTGGGACTTCTGAGGTTAGTTACAAGAGATTTGGGCACCCACACATGAGACTTGGTGTTCCATGGCGTGGCCCAACATAATGAGCATAAACTTTACCAAAATTACTTCTCATTAGAAAATAGGATGCATCAAAAGTCCTAAATAATAGTTGTTGTTGTTTATGAACAGAACCAGTCTGGGAAACCGGACTTGTCCGTGCGGATACCGGACTAGTCCGGTGCTCATATGTGTTGACTTTAGGCTTTCTAGCTTAAGAGGAGTTTCCCTTCACATAGACAGTGCTCTCCTTGTTATTTTTATGGCTTCTAGCATATTGCTTTTCACCATAAGAATACCCAATGCCATATTTGACATTAGGAGGTCTTGTGGCCAAGTATGCACTACGTGCATATTTGATCTTCTCCTTGTCAAATATGCCACTTCGGGAAGGATGCTTGTCCTTGGTAGAGGTTGACTTGTCTTTCAAGCTAGTGTCAATTTTAGCACATAAACAAGTAATAGTAGCTTCAGTTTTAAGGGGATGAGAAGGTGAGCTTGAAGAGGATGTGGGGTCACTTTGTTTGAGTGACTCAACTTGTATCTCAAGGATCTTGTTAACCATGGATAGGTTAGCAAGTTTGTCCTTGATGGTAGTATTTGAGTCGCTTAACTTCAAGCAAGCTTCCTTGCTTGAGGCTAACTCAAGCTCCAGTGACTTGTCTTGCTCCTTTTCCAATTCGAGAAGTTTGTCAAGTTCAAGATATTCCTCCTTTTGGGAGATAATCATATCTTCTTGACTGTTGATCAACTTCTCCTTCTCAACAAGCTGATCAAGTAGAAATTTCATTTTCGCAGCTGTTTTCTTTTCTAAGCCAAAGAGCATGTCTTCATTATCACTAGCGACTTCACAATCACTAGAAATGGGAATGCAAGGAAGAGGATTTGGTTGTTACCTTTTGTTTACCTTTCTTTGCCATGAGGCAAGTGTCGTTGCCCTTCCATGCGCCGAGAGTAGGGAAGAGGGTGCACTTCTTGGATGTCTTCTCGATGGCTATGCTAGCCATCTCCTCTTCCTCTTCGGATAAGGACTCATCATTTGAGTACCACTCCTTTCCTAGATGCGCTTGTCCAGCTTGCTTCTTCTTCTTGAAGAATTTCTCTGGTTGATGCTTAGTTTCCTTGGTTTTCTTCTTGTTTTCTTCATACGGGCAATCAACTATAAAGTGGTCATATTCACCACAGATATAGCACGCCCGCCTCAACTTCGGTCTTGATTTTTCTTTGTGTTTTCCTTCACTCGATTTAACCTCTTGTCTTCTCTTCATCATTCTCTCGAATCTCTTCATAAATAGGATCATTTCTTCCTCGTTTATGTCGCTGCTCTCATCATCACTGTCCTCTTCTTGTTGAGCTTCTCGAGCTTCTTTTGACAAGAGTTTGCAAGTGGACTTCAAAGTGACCCCTTTCTTCATTGCCGAGGTGAGGTTGGCAATCTCCTTGACATGCATTTCTTTCTTTTCCATCATCTTGAAATTGATGATTTTCCCAAGCAGCTCATCCGGGGTCATTTTCTTGTACCCGGGGCTTTCTCTAATCATCGAGCACAAGGTGACGTTGCGAGGCATGAAAGCTCTAAGGATGAGCTTCACCACCTCGTGATCGTTCCAATTCTTGCTTCTGTATGCTCGAACCTTGATGATGAGCATATTTAACTGGTTTTACATGTCTTGTGGCGACTCATCTTTCATCTTCTTCTATGGTGAATCTTCCCAATTCGCCTTTGATCATTTCTATCTTCGCTTCTCGCACATGGCGATCGCCTTCATGTGCAGTTTGCAATGTATCCCAGATTTCTTTCGCAATCTCGAGTCCATCCACCTTGGTGAACTCGTCCCGACTTATAGAGGATGTAATGACTGCTGCAGCTTGAGCATTCAGATGAATTTCTCGCTCTTGACTTGGTATAAGCTCTTCATCGTCATCTGGGATATCTATTCCTGTACACACAATATGCCATAAACTGGGATTGGGTGAGATTAAGTGCATTTTCATGTTTTGCTTCCACATTGAGTAATCGTTGCCATCAAAATGTGGGGTTTTTCCTAAGGGAATAGACAAATAATGGTTATTATTAGAATTTAACCGATCGTAGTTGAAAGGATATCGGGAGTAGTCGGTGTGACTACTCCCCTTCTTCTTGTCCTCAATCTTCACTTTCCCTTTGGAGAGGGCTTTCTTCCTTAGGAGTACCTTGAGTTCTAGCGTCTCCTCATCGTCATCCTCGAAGTCCTGAATGGCGTCGAGGAGCCTCTCCAATTTTTGAGCTTTGTCATCTTCAACCTTATCTTGGTTGAGACTCTTGTGCTTACCCTTCATGTCTGACATGTTCTCTTCAAGCGATTAGTCTCTTGCAAAGAGTCCTGCTCTGATACCAATTGAATGTGGCCTAGAGGGGGGTGAATAGGCATTTTTGAAATTTAGTCGGAACCTGCAACACTTAACAGGCTAATCAAATTCTGAGATATCGGACTAGTCCGGTAGAGTGCGGACTAGTCCGGTGCGAGCGGACTAGATCGATCATGCTTGATCGATTATCTCGATCTTAGATCCTATGCAGCGGAAATATACTTGTAAATAGAGGTAATACTTCTATGAAACTGAGTGTTGCACATGTTAATCTTATACTCATTGTTTTAATGTAATGTGGACAAGATCAAGGGAAACTGCGGATAGCAATGAAAAGTAAGAACAAAATGCATAAAGTGAAGACACAAGATTTTTATCCCATGGTCTGGTTCCCACAAAGGCAACCTACATCCATGTCGAGGAGCCCACGAAAGGACCGGGTCTTCACGAACCCTAACCTCGTCAAATCGCCACGAAGGCCGATTCTCTTTCACTATCACAAGGGTAAATCACCAAGTTCAAGGGGCCTTCTCACAAGTTGAGGGCTCCCCAAGATTACAAGTTGAACACCACCAAGAACACACTCCTAAGATCAACAATGAAACAACAGGAGTGTGTTAGAGATCAAACCCAAAAGCTCAAACTTATGAATCGTGTCTCTCCTTTTATCCAAGATGAATACTCAAGGATTTGATCTTTCTTGCGTTGGATTGCTTAGAGAGATGTATTTCCTAAGCTCTTGGAGGGTGTGACGGCGCTGGGAGTCGAGAGGGTTGAAAGTAGGGCCGTGCACATCTATTTATATGGTGTTTCCAAAAGTTACCGTTAGGGTTTTGAGGGACCTGACTAGTCCGTGGTGGAGTCCGGACTAGTCTGGTGTGCGGCGAGTAGGAAACCATAAGTTCTCAGGAAGATCGGACTTATGCGGCTTAGGGCGGACTAGTCCGATTTAGGCTCTGGAAAACTTCGGACTAGTCCGGTTATTTTCAGATAAGTCCGGCTGTGGTGATATCCTTAGTGAATTGGAACAAGTCAGCATTTAGAGGATTTGTCCGAATTTAGTCAGAGAGGTTACCGGACTAGTCCGGATATTATGGACTATTCCGGTGTTTGTGCAAAGATGTGAAGTGTTGAGGACTAGTCCGCACTGGGGAGGACTAGTCTGATTTTAGTCAGAAAGATATCTGACTAGATCATAGTGATATCGGACTAGTCCGGTCTATGTAGACTCAGACTGTGCAGACAAGTCCGCACTGGGAGGACTTGTCCGATTTTGAACAGAGGAGTTATCAGACTAGTCCGTATATTATCGGACTAGTACGAACCTGTATAAATTAATGCAGTGAGTGAGTTTTCTTGTGATTGAGCTCTTGGGGTGTGTTTCTCCAACACACTCCATACACAAAGATCTAATCTATTTAGCTCTTGAGCTCTTTTCCATATAGATCCTCATTCTCCTTTCTTTTTGCGCTTTCTTCATAATTTTTTTTGAGACCTACGCTCATCTCAACAATTTGGTTAGGATCCCATTTGTTTGTCACAAATCAACCAAAACCCACAAGGGATGCCTAGATGCACTTTCAGAAAGTCTTAAGATTTCTTCTATCTATGTATGGAAGAGTCTTGAGCAGTTATGGAAAGTTTCGATTAAATCTGAGTAGGATTTGAGTCCTAGTTAGGATTGGGTTAGCCTAAGGGCTGGTTATATAATCAAGGGAGGTCAGAGATCATGGTGCACGACTTTGGGTCTGTTCCTCTTTTGGTTTGATCAATAAAATTCGTGGTTCAAAGGAACTTTTGTTCCTTGTTCATCCGACTTGTTTCAGACAAGTTTTTCTTGTCGAGTTTCTGCACATCACTACCATACTTTGGTGGTTTTATCACAACTAGAGTTTTATACATCGAATTGATGTGATTCTTTTTGGGTTATCTTCACAACTTGATTATCTATGATCTGTGGAAATTTCACGATCATTGGATTTGCGGTCTTGGATCTACACGAGTTTCATTGCAGTGTTGTAGATCTGGTTTTTCTCGGGTAGAATATTATGACCTTCATTCAATCTTTCGATCGTAA
The DNA here is from genome assembly GCA_036927565.1 of Tuctoria greenei. Taxonomy (NCBI): domain Eukaryota; kingdom Viridiplantae; phylum Streptophyta; class Magnoliopsida; order Poales; family Poaceae; genus Tuctoria; species Tuctoria greenei. The sequence continues at coordinate 104,810,724 of JAYESD010000006.1, read as the reverse complement.
CTTGAGTTTTTCTCCACGGTTTTTCGTGATTTTTGTTGTTGTTTCTTCATGACTAGTTGATTCTCCACAATCTATACTGGTTTTGTCACGATTGATCATGTTTAGATTAGTTGCACACACGATTTCTTAACAGATTGATTCTCTACCAAGGAGTTTTTGTTGCTTCCGCTGAAAAAGTTTTAAATCGACCATTCACCCCCTCCGGTAGCTTTTCACATGCTCTTTGATCCTACAGTACCTACTGTGGTAGAGATGGTCATGTGATAGATTTTTTTTATAGACTAGCGAAACAACAGAAAAAGGAAAGAATGATTGCTAGATCTCATAACTTTCATAAAAAATTTGCTGCACATGCTAAACCGAATGATAAAAACATGCAACCTGCTGTAATGAGTCAAAAACATGCAAAGTTTGCTCCTAAACCTACTGTTTTTCATGCTACACATGTAACACCTTGTAGGTCAGTAGTTGGGTACAAAAATCCTCAAGCTTTGGCTTATAAACCTGCTGTTTTATCTCAGGTTTCGCGTGTTTTTCCTGCTGCATATCGTGTGACTTAGTACTAGATTCCTAAATGCTTTTTGACTAACCTCACTATTGAGTCATCAACGTATTGTGCTCCTATGTAGGTTACACGCTTGAGTAAGGAGAACATTTGGATTGTGGATTCAGGTTGCTCACGCTACATGACCGGTAACAAAGAATTGTTCTCCTCCCTCTCTTTTGTGTCACGTGTAGAGATATAATTCTTTAATTCTTTAACTCCTTGTGTCAGGTTCGTTTAAATTAAATGATCACTACACTTTGAAAGATGTGGCACTTGTTAAAAAATTGAAATGCAACTTGCTTCATAATTACTAGATGAAAATTTGGAAATTATTTTCACTAAAAATTGCTGCAAAGTTGTAGATTCAAATAGTAAGCTTATTTTTAACATGTCTTGGTTTGGAAGCGTTTTTAAAGCTGATTTTGATATGTCTTCCTCTAAGCATAGGTGTCTAGTTGCTAATGATTCAAAGGACTTATATTTTTGGCATCGTATACTTGGTCACGTAGGCTTTGATCATCTAATGCTTGTTGGTGCTCTTGATCGCATACGTGGGATGCCTAAGCTTAAAGGGGACAAATAAATTGTGTGCTCTCCTTGTAGACATGCTAAGATGCTTGCAGGTTCACATTCTCCTCTCACAATGATCACGACAACTGAACCGGGTCAACTTTTGCATCTTAACACCGTAGGACCTTCACGTGTTCAATACTTCGGAGGTAAATTGTATGTTCTTCTGATTGTTGATGACTATTCTAGATACTCTTGGGTTTATTTTATGGCATCTAAGAATGAAGATTTTAGCCACTTTAGAACTTTATTTCTTAGATTATCAATTGACCACCCAGGATCTTTAAGAGCATTTATAAGTGATAATGGAACTAAATTTAAAAATCAAGCCTTTGATAATTTTTGTGCTGAAAAAGGAATAGATCATCAAAATTATTCACCATAGGTACATAAACAAAACGGTGTTGTAGAAAGAAAGAACATAACCTTAGTTTTGATGGCTAGGACTATACTTGATGAATATAAAATTCCTATGAAATTTTGCGCAGACGCAATTGCAACCGCTTGTTATGTTTCAAATCGTGTTTTCTTGTGTGCTAAGCTAGGAAAAACACCATATGAGCTTCGGTTCGGACATAGTCCTAGTGTCACACACTTTAGGGTCTTTGGTTGCAAATGCTTTATTAAGAAACATGGTAATCTTAATAAATTTGAAGCTAGATATGTTGATGGCATGTTTCTTGGTTATTCATCGATGAAGCTAGCTCAGGTACTAGCTCAAATATTGTAGGTCCAGATCCATATCCGCTGGGGGAGAGTATTTTCGTTGAAGATGAGGAAGAAGAGGTGCTGCTGCCCGAAAATTCAGCAGCTAATGACATTGTTCCAGCTCCTGATTTTGATGCACAACCAGCACCGACAACTACCACTGCTGGTCCAGATCATCCTCAAGTCACAAGCTCATCAATTTGTGATGAATATGAAGAATAAGAAGAAGCTTGTGAAGTGTCCACTCCCCTCCGGGTTCTCAAAAGTCATCCTCTGCAACAAATTATTGGAAGCTTGCACGAACGAGTCACACGGTCTAGGTTTTGCAATCCAAACTCTCACACTCATTCTGCTTTTGTTGCTTCTTTTGAACCCAAAGATATATCGCATGCACTCATTAATGAATCTTGTATTATTGCCATGCAAGAAGAGTTAGAAATTTTTGAAAGAAATAATGTTTGGAAACTTGTACCTCCACCTCAAGGTCACACTATAATTGAAACTAAATGGGTGTTTAAAAATAAACAAAGAGAGGATGGGAGGCTAGGTTGGTTGCTCAAGATTTCATACAAATTGAAGGTCTAGATGTTGATGAAACTTTTGCTCCTATTGCTAGATTAGAAGCCACAAGAATTTTGTTAGATTTTGCTACATCTAAAGGTTTCAAGTCATATCAAATGGATGTTAAAAGTGCTTTTTTGAATGGCTATATAGATAAGGAGGTTTATTTCAAGCAACCATCGGGTTTTGAAAATCCAGATTTTCCTAATCATGTTTACAAACTGTCCAAAGCCATGTACAGTCTCAAACAAGCCCCTAGAGCATGGTATGATTTGTTAAAAACATTCTTACTTGAAAAGGGGTTCACCATGGGAAAGGTTGATAAAATTTTTTTTGTGCTTAAGCATGGCAATGACTCATGATTCATTCAAGTGTATGTGGATGATATGATCTCTGGTTGTGCTTCTCATGATCTTGCATCCAAGTTTTCAGCTATGATGAGTTCAGAATTTATGATGAGTATGATGGGAAAACTCACATACTTTTTGGGGCTGCAAATCAAGCAAACCAAGGAAGGTACCTTTGTGCATCAAATGAAGTATACAAGAGATGTTATCAAGTGCTTCAACATGGACAAAAGCAAGCCTCTTCGAACACTAATGGGTACAACAACGGCACTTGAACTTGATGAAGATGGTGAACCCGTGGATCAAAAAGAAGATAGATGCATGATCAGATCACTTTTGTACCTCAAGGCATCAAGACCGGACATACAATTCAGTGTATGTCTTTGTGCATGATTTGAAGCTTCCGCACGTGCTTCACATCGTCAAGCCATCAAAAGAATCATTAGGTACATACACGAAACTTAAAAATTTGGCAATTTTCTTCCTTCTTCCTCAACTATTACTTTGAAAGCTTTTTCGGATGCTGATTTTGGGGGTTGTAGGATTGATAGGAAAAGTACTTTGGGTGCTTTTCATTTCCTTGGTAATTCTCTTGTTGCTTGGTCCTCTAGAAAACAAAACACCGTTGCACAATCCACAACCGAATCTGAATATGTAGCTACTGTTAGTGCTTGCTCACAAATTATTTGGATTGTTCAAACACTTAAGGACTATGGGGTTGATCTAGATAGTGTTCCACTATTTTGTGATAACGCTAGTACCATTTGCATTGCTAAAAATCACGTGCAACATTCGAGAACAAAGCACATTGATATTAGGTATCACTTTCTCTGTGATAATGTTTAAAATGGAAACATTGTGCTTCACCGTGTAGATACCGAACAACAATTGGCTGATATTTTCACAAATCCTTTTGATTTCCCTCGTTTTTGTTTCATTCGTAGTGAAATAGGGTTTATGCATCCTCAAGGCTTAAATTGAGAGAGAGTTTTGAAACTTGGGAAGTCTATGTGTGAATCTAAATTTAAAATAATATGAGCATAGTATTTCATACATATATGACTTTGTGATTCCTTTTAAATGCTGAAAGTTCTTACTACATTACTCATGTTATACATTTTGTAGTTTTTGCGGTGACTAGTAATTGGAATAATTACTTACACTATATCTGTTCATGATCAAACTTTCTTGCTGTTTTGAACTTGTTGCATGCTCACAAGTTCTTTTAATAATGAAAAATTAATCAATCAACTACCCACTGTTGAGCTTTTGTGATCAAATAAAAATGAGAAAAGATCAAGAGAGTATGCATGCATCGCAATTCTTATTTTGAGATGGCTTATCATTGCACTTAGATATGAACTTGGAAGAAGTTGTGTATGACTAAAACAATATCCTTAAGCTTCTGATTGTCAAATGACATAGGCTTGGCTAGGTTGGTTAGAATAAGGCAGATGCGGCATATAATGTCTTGCAAATGTCATATGATCTGAATTTGTGCTTTGAAAAATAATAAAAATGCATCAACAAGTGTCATTCTTTCATGTTTTGAAATAGTTAAGTTTGTGAGATCATGACATGCTTATATTGAATACTACACTTGATCTCTTGCATGGCTTACACTACTTTATGTATCGCATTGATGTGATAGTGTAAGTTACTTGATAGTATGGCTTTGGATGAGCTTTGTTTTATGTGTATATTTTATAATATGCTCATAACATTTGAATTTTTTCTTTTGAACCTTGCTGAATACATTGCGAATGGGGGAGAAATTGATTACACATTGCACACATTCACAAGTGTTTCGACATGATTCTTCTCAGGGGAGAATTTTTGTTTTCTTCTCATTTTATTTCTGATTTACAAAGGGGGAGAAATATGTATAGGGTTGATTTCAAAACTTTTCATGTGAATAAGCCAAAGTTCGGATTCTAAGTAGTGTTGCAAATGCATTCATCAAGGGGGAGATTCTGGGACCTATGTGTGCTGAATACATTGGCTATGGCGATAAAAGTTTTGAATATGACCAAAACACATTTTTCAACATGGTTCGACTCTAGGTCTGAGCTCCAGCAAGGTCCTATAATAGGTCCAACTTGTTTTGGGTAGCTCCGGCAAGGTCCAACGTAAGGTCCGACTATTTTTGTCTAGGTCCGACTTACTTTGGCTAGGTCTAACTTCTTTGTCTAGGTACAACTTGCTTTGGCAAGGTCTGACTAAGCTTTAGTAAGCTCCAGCGCTAGGTCCGACTAGCTTTAGTAAGCTCTGGTGCTAGGTCTTGCTAGCTTTGGTAAGCATCAGCGCTAGGTCCTGCTAGCTCTGGAGGAAATTGTTTACAAAACTTTTAATGTCAATAAGCCAATGTTTGGATTCTAAGTGGTGTTGCCAATGCATTCATCAAGGGGGAGATTGTGAGACCTATGTGTGCTGAATATATTGACTTTTACGATAAAAGTTTTGAATATTGCCAAAACACTCTTTTCAACGAGGTTCGACTCTAGGTCATAGCTCCGACAAGGTCCAACAACAGGTCCGACATGTTTTTGGTAGCTTTGACAAGGTCCGACAATAGGTTCGACATGTTTTGGGTGGCTCTAACAAGGTCTGACAATAGGTACAACATGTTTTGGGTAGCTCCGACAAGGTCTGATGATAGGTTTGGCATGCTTTTGGTTAGCTTTGGCTAGGTCCAGCGCAGAGTCCGGTTCGCTTTGGTAAGGTCTGACGCAAGGCTCGGTGCAAGATCGCAGTGGTTCTGCTTTCAACTTGCAATGTTTGAAACTTGCTTTACACTTATTGTAAGGTTTTCTTAGTATTTATTTGCTATGTTTTTGGTGTGTTTTGGTCATTAAGGCTGGTATTATCTTGCTATGTTTGTAACATGGTTATGTGAGGTGCTCACGTAAGGTGTTGTGGTTTTTGAACTAACGAGAGTCAAGTCGAGGACTTGGGCTTGCAAAAGATGGTTGTTTATTCATGTGCAGGTGTTGCTTGAGGTCAATACATGGCTAGTGACAGAATCCATTGAACTAGTCTTAGGAAGAAGATGAGGTTCAACAACCAAGTTCAGGAGGAATTGTGGTTAAGTTTATCGGGAGGTCGCAAAGCATGTTTGGATCAAGAACAATGCATATGTAGATATCGTGAACGTTGTTGGAAGGTGTTTGCACATGTGCAAGGAGTGCATGGATGTGGCAACATGGTTCCAAGGTGTGATGAAGAGAAGTGGACATAAAGAATTGGTCAGAAAGGTCCAACCGGCTGGATTATGTCGCAGGTTGCGGCTGAGGTGGTTATGGTTGGTTCATGGAAAGTTTCGAGTTTGTTTTGGTTAGATTTTGTGTGGGTAACGAATTTGAGTTGTTTTAGGAATGTGAGATACAATCCTAAGGTGTTTGGAAGTCTTAATATTGCTTCTATTTGCGTATAGAAAAGTCTTGAACAGTTATGGGATGTTTCGGTTGAAACTTAGTAGAATTAGAGTCCTAGTTTGGATTGGGTTGACCTTAGGGCAGGTTATATAAGCAAGGGAGGCTAGAGCTCGTGGTGAGACGACTTTGGACTCTTCCTCTTGTGATCCGTTGAATAAAAATCATAGTTTTAGAGGAGCTTTTTTGCCTTGTTCATCCGACTTGTTTCAGACAAGTTTTTCTCATCGAGTTTCTGCACAACGTTATGTTGCTTTGGTGTTTTTATCATAACTCGAGTTTTACAGATCCAATTGACATGATTGCCTTTGGTTTGTATTAATTTTATTGTCTATCATCTGTGAAAATTTCACGATCATTAGATTTGTAGTTTCTGATCTACACGAGTTTCATTGCAGTGTTGCATATCTGTTTTTACTCGGGTAGAACAGATTGACCTTTGTTCGATTGTTCGATCATAACTTGAGTGTTTTTTGACGGTTTTCCGTGATTCTTGTCGTCTTGTCTTCGTGACTTAATTATCTATAATATCTACTACTTTTATCATGGTTGAACACATTTAGATTGGTTGCACACACGGTCTCAGATTGATTTTCTATTGAGGGGTTTTTGTTGCTATCGCTGAAAAAGTTTTAAATCTACCATTCACCCCCTCTGGTAGCTTTTCCCATGTTCTTCTATCCTACAATGTGCCAACCATGACATTCCCAAAACGAGATCAACCTTTTGACCTTTCAATATGATAAGACTTGCAGTGTATATTTTTCCACCCAAACATAGAGGTACTCAGGGAACAATTTCGTCATCTAAAATCCTACCTCCGGATGAGTTGATATGGAACAGATATTTTGTGGTAGTGAATGGTAGTTGGTGCTCCAGCATGGAGGTTTTGCTAATGAAATTATGAGTAGCACAAGAATCGAATAGAATGAAGGTTGGTTGTTGATGTAGAGTGAACATGGCCGCTAAAATGGGTTCACCTTTCGTAATGTCCTCAATTGCAGCGTAGTTAACACTGCCAGACATTGATAATGTTTTCTATTGATGATCATTATGCTGATTAGAATCTTGATGAGAAGGCATTTGTCTATCGATATTTGAGGATGTTCGACAATCCCGAGCGAAGTGAACTCTTTGCTTTCCACTGAATTGGGGTGGACAAAGACTTGCACATCTTGCTGCGGTAGAGCGGCACGAACGAGCTATGGTTGCTGCTGTTGAGGTGTAGGAATTATTTGCGCCCTCGGCTAAGGTAGGGGCGCACAAGTAATTAACTGTTGCTGTTGGTGGTTGCACCACTGACTGAATCTCCTAACCGGATGGTAAGCAATACACTGCCCGATGCTTCCGAGGAAAATCACTGGTACCCTCCAGTAGTATGCTTCTCTCTCTCTTCCATGCATTATAACAGAGATTGGTATCTTCTTGCATAATGGCGGCATTCACCAACTCTTTTTAATTGTTGTTATTGAATCAAGCCACTTGAGCCTTAAGTTTAGCATTCAGGCCCCAGAAAAAGCATTCACACTTCATAGATCCTTATCCACAAACTTATACTGCACCAAGAAGTTGAACTATTTTAAATACTCAAAAACACCCATTTCTCCTTGCTTCAACTCTAAGAAATCTTCATACTTCCTGCTTATAATGGAGATTGGTATCTTCTTGCATAATGGCAGCATTCACCAACTCATTGTAATTGTCGTTATTGAATCAAGCCACTTGAGCCTTAAGTTTAGCATTCAGGCCCCCCAGAAAAAGCATTCACATTTCATAGATCCTTATCCACAAACTTATACTGCACCAAGAAGTTGAACTCTTTGAAATACTCAAAAACACTCATTTCTCCTTGCTTCAACTCTAAGAAATCTTCATAATTCCTGCTTATGATCCCTAAACAGATGTGATGTGCGCGAAAAGCAGCTCTGAATTCATTCCATGCCACACGATGACCTTCATGGAGAGTGGTCAGATATTCCTCCCACCAAGCTCCAGCAGATCCGTGAAGTTGCTGAGCAGCAAATAAAGCCTTTTGACACTCATCACATTGGAACATCTCGAACTTGGATTAAACAAAATGGAGCCAATGGGCTAACTCCAATGGTTCTTTCGCTTCCGAGAAAACCGGCGGTTGTGTCGCCAAAAAATCCACATACGTGCGTTGAGTTGGAATACTCGTCTTTCTTCTGGATGAATACCCTGTTGCACCAGCACTTAGAGCAACTTATTATTCTCCTGCTGATAATCCACTATCTTTGCCATGACTTCGGTGAATACTACTGATGGTGACGCCCGTGGTGGAGTCGAGTCATCCATGCCTCGTCTCGAATCTCCCACATCGGTTGGAGAAAGCATACTCACTGTACTGCAAAATTAAATTTTGAAATGGATCAAAACTCAATCTTAGAAGTAAAGTGAAGATAAGTAAAATATCAACATGTTAAGGTCTTCATGACAATATAACAGCACTCATCTTAAGAAATATCTCATTGTATGCTTCACCGATCAACTTTCTGTCCAAACCGACCAGTCTGGACCCAGCCTTGATTTTTATCCAGTTAATGGCAAAATCAGGACTTTAGATGAATAAAATTAGTTGTAGTTGACTTCAGGACATTTTTAGAATGTATTTATTTTCCTCCAGATTATTTCTGGTTAAGGAGATATGGTTTTGCAAATTGACATTTTTTTCTGGAAAATTTCAGCAGCACCTCCTTTGAAAGTGGCTGATTTTGGTCCACAATCCCAGATATGCAAAAACCGAAAATTACAAAGTTGTTACATACATCACAAGGACTTCAGAAGTGTATCACGTGACCTCATTCAACTTTTCTACAAAGAGTTATGTCAAAAATGGTGAAAAGTGCAGTTTCTGTCCAGGTTGACTGTTTTTGGAAATTTGAACTTTTCGCTATGTTCTAGGTGGTATTCTGCTCTTGGAGTGAACTGAAAAGTTTTAGAGGACTCTCATGTCTTTCAAACCATATATGGCACGACTTCATTGTTGAAATCAACTGGGACACATACTGTCTCAAAGTTAGGCTATTTTATGCCAAATTCACAGTTTTGAATTTGAAACTGGCATCTTATGTTCAAATGCAATTTTCATCTTGTAAATGTGGAGATCTTCCTTTGAGCTTAAAATAAAACTTGTGGAGAACTTCTCCAAGTTTCCAAATATGTACCCGGCGACTGCAGCAATACCATCTACCCAAATTTATCACCCTCAAAGCCCGGCGAAAAATTCCATCAGAAAACTCGGAGGGCTTTGAATAGACGATTTGGCACATAATTCACTTGCAATCTGTTGTAACGCTCCAAAATAGAAATTAAAAGTTCAAACATAAGCCTGCATTGACAATGTTACTTGTTTTACGAGTCACACCTCCAGCACAGATATCATAGGAAGAGAGAGGGAGAGAGAGAGAGAGAGTGAGAGAGGGAGAGATAGAGGAAGAGAGAGAGTGTGTTAGAGAGGGAGGCTAGAGGGAGAGAGAGATAGAGGGGGATAGGAGAGCGATAGTGGAAGAGGGAGGGGACAAGTAGAGAGAGAAAAACAGTGAGGATGAGTAGATAGTTGGAGAGAGGGAGAGAGAGTGGGATAGACGGAGTTAGTAAGAGGGGAGAGGCAAGAAGAGGGAGAGGGAGAGAGAAGGAGAAAGGGAGTGAGAGAGAGAGAGGGATAGAGAGGTAGAGAGGGTGGAGAGAGTGATAGAGAGAGGGAGAGAGAGGGAGAGAGGGAGGGGAGAGAGGGAGAGAGAGGCAGGTAGGAAGGGAGGGGAGAGAGGGATATAGTGGGAGAGAGAGATGGGTAGGGAGAGAGGGGGAGAGGGTGGAAAGAGGGAGAGAGGGAGGAGAGAGGGAGGGGAGATGGGTATAGTGGGTGGGAGAGTGTGGGTGAGGCAGAGATAAAGGGAGGGTGGGTGAGAGAGAGAGTGAGAGAGATAGGGGGAAAGAGAGGGAGTGAGAGTGGGAGAGAGAGAGATGAGAAATGAGGAGGGAGGGAGAGAGGGAGAAAGAGGGGTAGAGGGAGTGAGCGTGAGAGAGAGGGTGAAGAAGAAAGAGGGAGAGAGAGAGGGGGAGAGAGGGAGAGAGAGGGACATATAGTGAGAGGGAGAGAAGGAGAGAGAGAGTGAGCGAGAGGGAGAGAGGGGGAGAGAGGGAGATAAGGAGAGAGGGGGAGGAGGAGAGAGTGAGAGAGAGAAAGTAGAGAGAGAGGGGTGAGGGAGAGAGAGTGAGAGATAGAGAGGGAGAGAGGGGGACACAAAGAGGAGGGTACGGAGAGGGAAAGAAGGAGAGAGGGAGAAAGAGAGGTAGAGAAGAGAGAGGGAGAGTGGGAGAGAGAGAGGAAGATGGGGAGAACGAGAGATAAGTGGAGAGAGAGAGGGGAGAGGGAGAGATAGGGAGACAGAGAGAGGGAGAGGTAGAGCGAGAGGGAGTGATAGGTAGAGAGAGAGGAGGATGGGCAGAGAGGGAAAGACAGAGAGAGTGAGTGAGAGATGGGGAGAGAGTGGGAGAGAGAGGGAGCAGGAGAAAGGGAGAGAGGGAGAGAGAGATCTCTCTTTCTTCCTCTCTTTCCCTCTCCCCCCTAACTCTCTCACTCTTCCTTCTCTTTCCCTCTCTCCCCCTTTCTCTCTCACTCTCTCTCTCCCCCCTCTCTCATGCTCTCTCTCACTCTCCCTCTACCTCTCTTTCAATCTCTCTCCTTCTCATACTCTCTTCCAGTCTCCCTTTTACTTTCCCACTCTCCCTCTCACTTCGAAGGTGGTAGAGAGAGAGGGAGAGTGAGAGAGAGAGGAAGAGAGAGGAAGAGAGATATAGAGAGGGAGAGAGAGGTAAAGGAGAGGAAGAGAGGGGGATATGGAGAGAGAGAGGCAAAGATAGAGAAAGAGAGATGGAGAGAGATAGAGGAAGAGAGAGTGAGTGAGAGAGGGGAAGGTGGAGACAGTGGGGTAAAGAGAGCGGGAGAGAGAGGGGGAGAGAGGGGGAGTGAGATTGGGTGAGGGGGAGAGAGCAAGAGGGAGAGAGAGAGGGGGGAAGAGAAAGGGAAGGGAGAAGGGGAGAGAGATGGGGGAGATAGAGAGGGGGAGATAGAGATGGAGAGAGAGGCGGAGTGATGAGGACATCACAATAGCAGACACGCACATTGAACTGCAAGGACCCTTCACAAGAGCACGAGCACAGTTAATAAATCAGCAGGTGAACACACTTCTAACTTCCTTTGGATGTGAGTTTGAGAATAGATTGCTATGTGATGATTTAATTGTTATTAGGAACAATAGAGAAGATCAATAAGTGAAGGGAAGAGGCTTTGGGAACGTGGAGAACCAGCTGGGACGTCCACAAGTTGTTGGTATCTGTTTACAACTCGGATTCCAGGAGCAGTCCACCTTAAAACAGATGACCAGGATGGATACAGAGTCCGTTTTTGACATTCCACATTTGCACGGAAAGAGGAGAAGATAAAATTTCTAATGGCTCTGGTCCCACCTCCAAATTGTTCTGGGTCCTTGGGAATTGTCGAAACAAGTCGACTCCAGATTTCTGTCCGGTGCTGCGCCACTGAATCGGGCCTTTGGGGCTTGTATCCTGTATGAGTCCATTAGAGACGCGTCTAAGCGTGTTTTGGCAGAATCCTAGCCTTTAAATACTGCATAAGCCGGTCATATTCGGTGGGTTTTACTTATATCAATAATATCGTCGTTCTACGGTTTGTGAGACCCCAACTTTGCAATTTCAGATTGTGTCTTCAACGTTCTTGCTTGTTCAGTTGCACTTGCAGGGATTAGCCTTCTTGGTGAGGTCAGCCATATGCAGCACAGTTCATAACCAACGGAGCAGTGGCGTAGTGATTGCAGGCATATTCGAACTGCTCGAGTGCCACGGATCATCAACGTCGAGTTCTCCACCCCAATCGACTTACCTTTCAGAAGATTCGGCCTAAACTACTCATCAATTGGAATCATATTTCTAGGTTGCCCATGAGGTATCTTTGTTCGGTTTTGTTTCGTATCTAGAGTCCACAGAAAAGCCACAAAAAAATTAAATCATTTTTACCGCTTCCTAGACTATAGTGCTTGCAGTTTCGTTTTTTAGTTTGCATTGTTGAGTTTGCATTCGTGTGGTCGAGTCTTGTTGCTGGTTTAGCTTTGTGTTTGGGTCCTAGTTATCATGTTTCGTCCTTGTTTTCTTGTTGTTCGACACCTATTCCACAATCCCTAAACAACAAACCGATCTACCACGTTCATCGGTTTGCCCTAGCTACCCGCCTAGCATGAACTCCCGCATCGTCAGCCCTAGATTAGGTGACAAACCTTTTTGCCACTCATCCTTGAATCATCACACATCACCCCATTAGTTGCTGTGCAAATTTCCGATCATTTTCATATCCGATTGCGATTTTTGTTCTCAAACCGAGTTGGAATCAACATCCAAAAATCGTAACTCGGACAACCTACCTTAAAACGACCATAACTTTCACATATGAACTCGAAATCGGATGATTTTTTTCAAATTGATCTACGCGAAATTTCGCATCTGATTTTCCTCTGCGTAGCCACATTTGGCGAAGTTAGATTGCCCAAATTCATCTTGGAATATAGGCTATCCGGCCTTCGAAGTTTTAGCACGAATTTTAAAGAATCTTCTTGATTTTCTATAGGCTGCATATTACATCCAATTGAGCTGCAAATTTGTGTGCTTCCTATTTTCGTGCTCCTGAGTAAAGAAAAATATCAAAAAAATATTACAAAAAAGGAAAAAAAAGTGAAGAGCATGCATATTAAAGCAATTGGCCTATACCACTTGGTGCTGTTTTGTTGGCTATATCTTTTTGTCTTTCTTTTCCTTGCTACTTCCTTGTGTTGTGCTAGGCCCTAGAACACTTGGTTGACTAGCAGCAGTTTCCTACATTGAATACTTATTCAACTTTGTTTATCTGTTAACGATTTTCTGCTTATTAGCCACGATATTGTGCCATCCGAGCTCCACCTTTCTCTTGAGTATAGCAGGTAAATTTGCAATCACCCCACGCTTTATTGGTTCATCTCACCGTCCACACCACCTGCTGTGTCGGTAAGAACACTTGTAAGAGCATGGTAAGACGCTTGAGCAGGAGAGATTATTTTCTTCCACCTTTCACATTGTCACTGTAGTTGGTAGGGTAACATATTTTTGTTGACTTTTTTTTTACTACTAACAATGGCAGGAGAAAACAATAATGACGAATGTGTTCAACATGCTGAGTTACATGATATGATGAAGGCCATGACAGATATGTTTGCCAAATACAACGCATCAACGGAGGAGTCATTGGCGAACTTGACTCGCCAACTTGATGAACTTGCTCTTCGGATGAATACTCTTGTGGCTCAGTTGCCTCTCGCTGGAATACATGAAAACAATGCTTATGATGATATGGAAGATCACAACAATCAGCCAAGACTGCCACTTTATCGTCGATGTATGGGAGGTAATAATCGTCATAACAATTATAATCGTCCTCCTGATAATCCTTTTGCTAAAGTGAAATTTAATATACCCTCTTTTCTGGTTCTTATGATGTGGAAGCTTATCTTGATTGGAAGATGACAGTAGAGAAAAAAATTTAATGTCCATCTTGTTCCTGAACAACATAGAGTTCGTCAAGCCACTAGTGAGTTTAAGGACTTTGCTATCATATGGTGGAAGAACTGGTTAAAACAAGAACTGATCCTCCAACATGGGATACATTAAAAGAAGCTATGCGTGTTCGATTTGTTCCTCCTTCTTTTCAGCGGGACCCTCGCAAAAAATTGTAGCACTTAGACCAAGGTAACATGTCAGTAGAGGAGTATTATCAAGAGTTACGAAAGGGTATGCTGCGTTGTGGTGTAGTAGCGGACATGGATGATAAAATAGCTTGTTTTTATGGGGGGTTGAGGCATGAAATTCAGGACATTGTTGATTACAAGGAATATAATACTGTTAATAGATTGTTTCAGCTTGCTATGTTGGCAGAAAAAGAATTGCAGGGCCGACAACAACAGCAACAACACACGAGGAGTATCTTTAGGCCGCGTTCGACGTCTACACCATCCAAAACAACACCATCTTCATCCCCCATGTAGCAACTACACCATCTAATGGCGGCCAACGAACTACACCTGCTGCTCCACCTACTCGCGTGCCAGAGGGCAGCAAGGCGGCATCATTCAAGCCTTCGTCCTCCACTCCTTCTATGAGTCGTATTTCTGACATTAAGTTTCACCGCTGCCAGGGACTTGGTCATATGATGAGAGATTGCCTGAGCAAACGAGCATACATAGAACGCGATGACGGCGGGTATGATAGTACTTTGGATGTTGAATATGAATATTCTCTTGCTACAGACTTTACAGATCCAAATGACGAACACACCAAAGAAGAGGTACTTGGTACAGCGGCGACAGAGAACTACAGGAGCATCATTGTGCAGCGTGCCTTGAGCTCCAAAGTGGAGGCCGACAACAAGCTACAACGACACAACCTCTTCCACATGTTTCTTGTCGTCAAGGACTGCCGTGTACAAACTATAATTGATGGATGTAGCTGCAATAACTTGGTGAACACGGACATCATTAAGAAACTTGGTTTGACAACAAGTGCACACCCTCATCCATACCACATTCAATGGTTCAACAACAATGGTAAGGTTTTGGTAACACAAATAGCGAGAATACATTTTTCAATTGGTTCTTACCATGATTTTGCTGATTTTGATGTCGTGCCTATGGATGCTTGTTCCCTTTTATTGGGTCGTCCTTGGGAAATTGGTACAGATGCTATTCATCATGGTCGAACTAAGAAATATACTCTCATGCATAAAGGAAAGAAAATCACTTTGCTTCCCATGACTCCTGCTGATATTGTGCATTTTGAGAAGAGTAAAATTTGTGATGGCAAAGCAACAAAACTAGAATTCGAAAACATCAAGTCATTAAGTTAAAATCACCATTGTTGCTCACAACTAAATCTGACCATGCTGATTTATTCGATGCCAAGGGGATGTGCTATGCTTTAGTATCCAAAGAAGCCATGTTTTCACTTCACGAATTGTCTATTGCATTGCCCCCTGCCGTTGCTAACCTTTTGTGGGAGTATGATGATGTGTTTCCCTCCGAGATACCCCCTGGTTTACCACCCATGAGAGGCATTGAACACAAGATCGATTTGATTTCAGGAGCAAGTTTGCAAAATCGTGTAGCATACAGGGCAAATCCAGAAGAAACTAAGGAAATTAAGCGACAAGTCCAAGATCTTTTGGACCGCGGGTACATTCATGAAAGCCTTAGCCCTTGTTCCGTTCCTGTTCTTTTGGTTCCTAAGAAAGATTGTAGTTGGGGCATGTGTGTTGATTGTCGAGCGTTTAATAACAACACCATTAGATATCGTTATCCTATTCCTCGCTTAGATGACATGCTTGATGAATTGAGTGGTGCTATCATCTTTACAAAAATTGACTTGCGTAGTTGTCGGTACTCTGCATATCGGGTACCCCATGATACTACAATAAGTGCAAGGGAGTTCCACTTGTCAGAGTTGAAGGTCTCCGTAGGCCCCACGTGTTACACGACACTGGACCCGCCTCCTTAATATGGGTAGCTCTGGCACTATCACGTGTGATATAAGACCGGAGCTAAACTCTCTACATGGGGAAGCTCCATGCTTGACACGTGTCTAGTGACCCTGGACCTAACCCTGGAAGAGGGAAGCTCTGATGCTGCCACGTGTGTAGCGGCCCCGGACCTACCTCCCCGCAAGGGGAAGCTCCGGAGCTGCCACGTATTGAGCCTTCGGACCTACGACACCAACGGGAAGACGGGCAGATCTCCAATGGCACAAACTTTCAAGGGGCAAGTAGTACTACAGTTACAAGACCTGATTATGTGTTATTAATACGATATTAATGATACACAATCAGAGGACCCTTAATACCGGTAACGCCGCCATTAAGGCAAGTTATCACACTATTAAGGGTACTTAAACACATCCAGATCGTGTATTAGGCAATAATAACCGTCGGGGCCACATGTTGGGTCAGGCAATTGATGTAACAGCCAGTCCTTGTACTATAAAAGGACTGCACCGCATGATACAGAGGACCAAGCACATACACACGCAAGCATCAGTGAATCCCTAATACAACACACACCCCGTGGAGTAGGGTATTATGCTCAGGCAGCCCGAACCACGTAAATCTTTTGTGTCATCATATTGCCTAGAATCTCCGCACGCCCAAACCTATCAAAGAACCTCCGTAGGGTACAATTTAGTAGTACCCGGGGAATTGTCAATCGTATGCTTCGGCATTTGGCGTTCCAGGTAGGGGAGCCTAAGATCACAAGATGGTGAACTCTGCCATAGGATCATCCAACGGCAACAACGCTATGCAACCTACTGGAGGGAATCCTTCCAACATGCAGCAACCAGCAGGACTGATGTCCCAGCGGGCGTCGTACCACCACCACTGCCATCTGTTCTGGCAAACAATGCTGGACAACAGGATGGAGTACTTGCATCGATCACAGCATTGACGAACAACAACCCTAAGCACGCGCTTGTTGCTGCGCATACTCTACTCCAGCGTCCACCACCTCCAGGAGCACCCAGGGTGCAACGAAGCAGTGGAGGGCTGATGTTGAACATCTGGTTTCAGCTGCAGCCGATGGCATCAGCAACCAAGGTCGTGCTCCTTCGGGCAGGCACCTTCATAGTGCTAGATCTTGTTAGGAAGACTTTGTTTGCAAGATTCACAGCAAAGGAGACGTGATGTCTCCCAACAGGTGATTTTGCTGCCCTCCGGGGCACATCGCACCCACACTGTGTCGACACTCTCAACGCATGACCTGCGGTCTGAGCATGATCGCCGCTATCTACAACAGGATGGCCGCGTCCAAATCGAGCGCGCTCGCGAGAGGCGAGAAGCTCGGGATAACCCTGCTCCGGTGGGAGTAGGAGGAGGTTGTTCTGTCCTGGCTATGCATCTATGCATGGTCAGATGGCCACAGAAGTTCTGGCCTCATTTGCCGTAGAAATTCAATGGGACTGTCAACCGTGTTGAATTCCTTCAAATTTACTCCACTGCTATTCTAGCGGCGGGTGGCAATGAGGCTGTAATGGCCAATTATTTTCCTGTGGCTTTGACCGGGACTGCCAGGTCCTGGTTCATGAGCCTCTCGCTTGATTCCATTAACAGTTGGGCGGAGCTATGCCAACAGTTCACTGCCAACTTCAGGAGTTCTTATACCCGGCGTGGCACTAAATTGGATCTATTTACTGTGAAGCAGACATCGGGGGAATTGTTGCGATCCTTTATCCAACGAATCTCTCAGGTACGCAATACCATCCCTTCCATCTCAAATGCTTCTATTATTGTCTCATTTAGGCAGGGCGTCCGGAAAAGAAGATGATGGAGAATCTGGTGACAAAACAAGTCACTAGTGTCATGGAGCTCTTTAACCTGGCTGACAAATGTGCCAGAGCTGCGGAGGGCTGTGAGATGCACTCCAGGGCAGCTCCAGAGGCCAGCAAAAAGTCCTCTAAGGATAAAGCCACCACCTCCGGTAGTGGGAAGAAGAAAAAGAAGCCCAACGACAAGAAAAAGCCGTCTGCTGGTGCACCTACTGCTGCGGCTGCTACATCTCTGGGTGGTCGGGGGCCACGCCCCGAAAAATGACCTCGACCATTGTTAGAAGATGGCGGCAGTTCCATGATGTGGTGTACGATCCACAAGACGGACAAACACAGTCTGGAGGATTACTGAGAGGTCCAGAACCTTGTTGAGCGCTACAACAAGCATCAAGAAGAAGTTCCTTTCCATTAGTAGGAAGGAAAACAAAAAGTCGATGAAGGTCCAGCTGACACAGATATAGGATTTTAGGATCCCAAGAAGGTCCTGAAGGCTGTGTACAACACAGTCGACGATGACTCTGACGTCTTTGACAACGAGCGCCGGAAGACCTTGAACACCATCTATGGTGGTTCTTGGGACATCACTTCTCGTCGCGTCCTCAAGACAATGCAGCGGGACATGGCCACTGCAGCTTCTACCGCTAGGGCGAAAACTTATCAAAAGTGGATGGACACTCCTATCACCTTCGATGCCACAGACTGCCTTCAGAACATGATCGGAGCTGGCCAATTGCGATTGATGGTGTCTCCTACCATCAACAATGTCCAACTCTACCATGTTTTGGTGGACGGAGGTGCGGGGCTGAACCTCCTAAGCTACGAAGCCTTCGTCAAGCTCCATCTCCGACCCTCAAACCTTCACCCCTCACAACCTTTCTGTTGGTTAGGTCCGGGATTCATTAGCCTTCTCGGGTCCATTACACTGCCGGTGACCTTCGGAACTCAGGAAAAGTACAGGACCAAGAAGCTGGTCTTTGACCTGGCGCAGATCATCTTACCATTCAATGCCATCCTAGGCAGGCCTACCCTTTATAGGTTCATGGTCGCAACCCATTATGGATATTTGATGTTGAAGATGCTGACACCTTCAGGCGTTCTCCGGATCTGCGGGGATTGCACTGCAGGAGTCACTGCGCTGGAAAAATTCCACACGCTTGCAACAACGCAGGAGGAAGCATCCGGTAAGGAGCTAGCTGCTCAACCTCCGATCACTCATCACCGAGACTCAACCTCTGCACCCCGCATGCAACCAAGCGGCGACACCGATGTTCCCGTCAAAGTCGTCCATATTGGTTCCAATGCTGCTCAAACCACCTGTATATCAGGAAGTTTGAACAACAAATAGGAACTCGCGCTCATCACTTTCCTCCGGGCTAATGTTGACGTGTTTGTCTGGTAACTGTCACAAATGCCTGGGATCCCTAGGTAGGTGATTGAGCACAATCTAAAGATTTACCCCAACACTCAGCCAGTACACCAGAAGCCTCGAAAGCAATCAGTAGAGCAGCAAAAGTTCATTCGTCAAGAAATCAAGAAGCTGCTTGAAGCTGGTTTCATCCGAGAAGTTCTTCATCCAAAATGGCTGGAAAACCCAGTCGTTGTACCTAAGGCCGACGGGAAACTTCGGATGTGTATCGACTACACCACACTAAATAAGGCATGTCCAAAAGATCCATTTCCACTACGTAGAATAGATCAGATAGTGGACTCCACTTCCGTGTGTGAGCTATTGTGTTTTCTAGATGCATACTCCGGATATCATCAAATCCAAATATCTAGGGAAGATGAAGAGCATACCACCTTCATAACAGTAGATGGATTGTACTGTTATACTGCCATGTCCTTTGGTCTCAAAAATGCTGCTTCAACCTTTGTGCGAGCTATGTACAAAACTTTTGGAGAACTCATTAGGGACAACGTGGAAGTGTATGTTGACGACATCGTCGTTAAGGTAAAGAACAAGGAGTCACTCCTTAACAACTTGCATGTCGTCTTCAATAAGCTGCGTACCACGCACACCAAGCTGAACCCGGACAAATGTGTTTTTAGGGTTAGGTCTGGGAAACTCATTCGTTTTTTGGTGACCCAACGAAGAATTGAGGCAAACCCAGCGAATACCAAGGACAAAGAAGACATGCGGCCCCCAACCCACATCAAGGACGTTCAGAAGATAACTAGATGTTTAGTTGCGCTCAGCCGGTTTATTTCAAGATAGGTAGAGCGAGCACTTCTCTTCTTCATGTTGTTGAGGAAGTCCGGGCCATTTCATTAGTCTAAGGAAGCTGAAAAGGCTTTTCAAGAGGTGAAGCAGCTCCTCACAACACTACCAATTCTGGTAGCTCCGAACCCTGGTGAGCCTCTACTGCTTTATATTTTTGCAACTACAAAGGTCGTCAATATGGTCCTGGTCGCGGAAAGACCGGAGCCACTTCAGGAGCCTAGACCCCTCCGGGAGGATTCAGAGCTACCTGAAGGTGAGTCTGGGTTCTAGCCCCCAGGAATGGATCTTCAAGGCGAAATTCTAGTGGATCAGCTTTGCTCATCTGATGGAGTTCACACAACTAATCAAGAAGATCCGAACCCTTCCGGGAGGGTCAGGATTTAACAAGAAGAAGTTTCGGAAACCTCTGGGATGATTCGAGAAGATGAACAAGAATGTCCGGACCCCTCTGGGAGGGTCCGGTTAGATGGAGGAGAAGCTTCGGGCCCTTCAAGAGGGTCCGGACCGTACAACGCCCAGTATACTTCATCAACAAAGTATTACACGATGTCAAGACTCAATACCTTGAGGTGCATAAGCTTCTTTACGCCGTCCTTGTCACCTCTAGGAAGCTTCGTCACTATTTTCAAGCCCACAAGATTTCAGTGGTAACTTCTTATCCACTGCGAGTGATATTACAAAACCCCAATTCTATTGGGAACATCGCAAAGTGGGCAGCAGAGTTGGCTGAGTTCGATCTTGAATTTGTACCACGACAAGCAATCAAGAATTAGGCATTGGCTGACTTCATGGCGGAATGGACTCCCTCTCCATCAAATCCTGGGGGCCCCAGTGAATAGAAGCCGGAACCCAAGGTCCCGATCTTCATCAAGCCTCACTGGCTCTCTACTTCGACGGTTTCATGCTGAAGCAGGGGGCCAGAGCTGGAATCCTTCTCCACGCTCTGACCGGGGAGAAGGTCAAATATATGATACACCTTGATTTCAAGGCGACCAACAACATGGTGGAGTATGAAGCTCTCATCTATGAGCTCAAGGTGACACTATCCTATTGTGTCAGGCCGCTATTGGTGAAGTGTGATTCGCAGCTAACAATAAAACAAGTCAAAGGTGAATACTGCTGCAACAACCCTCAACTTGCCATGTATCTCCTTGAAGTACAGAGGCTCCAGAAGGACTTCAAAGTCCTGGATCTCTGCCATGTCCAACATCTACACAATGTTGAAGCCGACGAACTCTCGACAAAGGCCTCAACCAGAGCTCTGGCTCCCGATAGAATCTTCGTCCGGAGGATATCAAGACCAACAGCTCAGCCTGCCGAACTGAGTGAAGAGGGTGAGACCAGCACCTCAAAGCTGGCAGTCCCAGTGGACCTGTTACCATGCCGTCCACCAAGGGTCGTAGGTGTTGTGGGAAGCTCCGAGCAACCCTGCACGCAAGACTCAGAAGCTCAAGTTAGCTCAGATGCATGGATCTCGAGGATCCAGAGCTACTTGAAGGACAACATCCTCCCTAAAGATAGTTTATTCGATGATCGGATCGTCAAATTGGCTAAAAGATACATGCTGGTAGAAGTGGATCTCTATCAGCGTGGTGCCAACGGTGTCCTAATGTGGTGCATTGCAAAGGAAGAAGGCCGCAAGCTCCTCGCGGAGATCCATGGAGACGAGTGTGGGAACCACACATCTTCCAGCATACTGGTCGGCAAAGCCTTTCAGCATGGCTTCTCCTGGCCAACAGCACTCCAGGATGTAGTAGAGTTGGTAAAAAAGTGTGAAGCGTGCCATTTCCACGCAAAACAAATTCACACACCGGCTCAATCACTGCAAATGATTCCACCTACATGGCCATTCACTGTGTGGGGCATAGACATCTTGGGACGTTTCCCAAAAGCCGTCGGAGGTTACAGGTGCCTGTACGTCACCATAGACAAGTTCACCAAATGTCCGGAAGCAACTCCAGTTGTGACAATCAACAGGCAATCAGCCATCAAGTTCTTGAAGTCCATCGTATGCAGATTTGGTGTTTCGAACAAAGTCATAACTGACAACGGAACCCAGTTTACAGGTGTTGCATTCTAAGAGTATTGTGAAGACCTAGGCATTCAAATCAACTACGCCTTAGTAGCTCACCCGACAAGTAATGGCCAAGCCAAGAGAGCCAGTGCAGAAATATTAAAAGGACTTAAGACGCGCACATATGAGCACTTAAAAAAGCATGGAGCCAACTGGATTGAAGAGCTTTCGTCCACCTTGTGGGCTAACAGGACAACACTTAACCAGTCTTCTGGAGAGACCCCCTTTTTCCTGGTGTACGGAGCTGAAGCAATCCTTCCTCCGGAGATCACCTTGGGGTCGCTCAAGGTCCAGACCTTCCACGAAGCCACGCAGGACCAGCTCCAGTGTGAAGACCTTGACCTCATCGACGAGGGAAGGTGCCAAGCAGCTGTTCAGAATCACGTTACTGCCAGGTGCTCTGGCACTATCATCAAATGCACGTGAACAACCGACAGCTCGAGGAAGGTGATCTAGTGCTGCGGAGAATACTGACTCCTAAAGGGTTGATTAAACTTTCCCCCAGCAAGGAAGGTCCCTTCCGGGTGATCAAAGTATCCCGTCCCTGATGCGTTCGCTTGGCAACTTAGGATGGACCCCACTTCCCAATCCTTGGAACATCGAGCACCTCCGTAAGTTCTATGCTTAGTTTCACGGAGATGAGTCTGTAATTACACACAACGTATGTTATAGACTCAATATAAAGAGTTGGGTAGGTCCTCTGGGAGAACATTCGGAACCCTTCGGGAGGGTCCGGTAAGTTCAAGCAACACTTGATAGAGTCCCAGCACTAAAAGTGTATATACCTACCCCGGTTTTGAACAAGAGGTATAGCACATTTATCCTGGTTTCGAACCCTAAGTGTGTCCTTATCTCCCCTGTAATCTAGACCTATAGTGAAAGACGTCGTTGCGTGAAAACAAACTCCACATGCATTTATTTTGTACAGGCTCATTCTTTCGAATTATCATTCTTTTCCTTCTTGTCTATAATGAAGGTGTGCAATTCTTGTTGGCTTTTAGTCCAAGTATTTCATATGTTATGCAAGTTGCATTATTGATTTCTTCGGATTTTAACATTGTTAGACAGTCTACTCGCCTAAACACCAAGCCAATATGGGTTCGGAGTGAGCTATTGACTTAGCTTGGTCTTGCACTCTAAGTACGCCACTCTACCTACATCCCCGCAAGCCTCAGTAGTGTGGGTCCAAAAGACATATGAATTTGGAGAAATTAAATTAGTGCGCTTGTTTACATATTGAATTATTACGGATCTAAAGTTCAAATAAGAATAGTAAGACGCAAACGAGTTATAGACGAGAAGACAAATTTTACTATTTTTTATACTTTAGTGTGCAGGAAAGATGGAAAATTCATGTCAATGGTGGACAATGCCGGAGCTACTAAGCTTCAACATTCCCTAAGGGGGCCCGCCGTCGACATTTCATGCATTAATAGTGGTTGCCTTCGAAGCTAACAAGCTCCAACAACCCCAGGGGGCTGCCATTGGTCTCAAAAACCCAAGATGATTGAAGTGAAGATGGTGGAAAAATCACCCCTAGGGGCCTACCGTCGACATTTTATACATTGACAGTGGATGTCGTCAGACCTATCCAGCTCCGACAACCCCAGGGGGCCTGTTGTCGACGTTTCATATGTTGACAGTTGATGTCATTGGACCTATCCAGCTCTGACAACGCCAGGGAGCCTGCTGTCGACGTTTCATGCATAGACAGTGGGTGTCGTTGGACCTATCCAGCTCCGACAACCCCAGGGGGACCCGCTGTTGATCTTCCTACACATTGAAAGTGGGTGCAATCAGACCTATCCAGCTCCGACAACCATAGTGGGCCCGCTGTCAACGTCCATGCACGTTGATAGTGGGTACCGTCGGACCCATCTAGCTCCGACAACTCTCAGGGGGCCCGCCGCTGACGCAATAATTAAAAGCTCCTTGGAGAAGTCAGAGATAAAAACTTCGGACCTAAAGTCTACAAATTCAGAACACTCAAGTCTTCAACACATAGTCAAATCCTTTTGGTACATGTTTGCAAATAAATTGTGTACATCTACTAAGGGGCAAACACGATGAATGACAATGTATTTAAGACAAAATGGAATTCAATCATTAAAAAAAGTTTGGATTTCATTCATCTGAGGATTGGAGATCACAAAATTGAAGAAGTTACAAGCAAGGTAAATTCCTAGGTCCCACCGAAGTATGAGGCGACTTTCTGGGCAACCTCTTGAACGTTGGTCTTGCTGGCATCCTCCTCTTCAGCAACGGGACCTTCGAGCACCGGATCTAGAGGGAATTGGGTGTCTCAACTCTTGTAACACGTCAGCACATTTTCTGTGAAGTTCTTAGCCAAAGATTTCCCCTCTGTCTCCAACTGGTCCACGATGACATCACCCATTGCGTCGAGTTTGCCACCAGCAGAGTTGAGAGCCACCAATGCTCGGTCCAGCTCCAACTCTAGATTGTCCGAACGCACTGGACTGAAGTCTGGTGGCATCAACACATTATTGGCTCGCCCCAGGAAGTCCCACACTTGTATAGACTCGATCTCCCTCAAGCTTCACAGCTCCTCCAGTAACCTCCGGGCAGCCGCAAGCTCCGAACCTTCACGGGCAAGGCGCTCTACTTCTTTGGCATGCTGCTGAATGCTTTTAGCAACTTGCCTTTCACGTTTAGCAAGCTCCATCTCCTGGAGGTAAATGTGGTTCTGCCGGTTTGCCAGGTCTTTTTCCCTGCCCCACACCTTCTCCTCTCTGGTGGAGACTTCAACCTCTCTCTTGTTGAGGTCTTGTCCCCTCTGCCAGAGCTTCTCCTCCTCTTGCTTGCACCGCTCATCAAGTTTCTTGGTACGGTCGGCCAAGCTCTGTTCACCCAAAGATAGTCTATGGGTGAGCTCCTCCTCTCTATTCAAAAGATCCTCCTGTTCCTCTAGGAGTTTTTCCTCTCACTCGTCGATCCCTTTCCGCCGCTTGAGAAGTGCCTCATTGTCGTTGAGGCTATCTTGGCGGTCATTCGCCACTTCATTAGCCGCATTGGCTTGCTCGAGTATTGCCTGGGACTGCTTATCAAGAGCTTGTATCATGCTCTCCCTTTCATCCAGCAACTTGCCCTAGTATTCTATCCGGGCCTTTTCCTTCTCGACCTACTCCCGCTGGTCGGCCAGCCTCGTCTGCGCCAGCTTGGTCTCAAAGTGAATCCTGTTGTGCCAACGTCTCAAGGTGTGGTGCTCCTCTTCGAAAACTTTGTAGTCGTGATCAAAGGCGAGCTAGACTTGATGGAGGCTCGAGCAGTCGTTGTATATGGACAATGCTAAGGGAATAGGCTTCGGACCTATCGGGGTCATCTTCGCTGGCTCAAGAGTGTTTTCATAAACAAAAATAGTGTCCCACTCTACAAGCGTAGTTCCCAGAGCTTCTGCGACACTAGGGCTGCCCTCTGGGAGCTCCTCGGCTGTTGCTGAGGAAGATCTCGCTGGGGGAACTTCTACCTCCGGAGCTAACGCCGAGGGTCCTGCCTCTGGGTCTTCAATTGCTGGCTCCGCGAGTGGATGGCCTTCTACTTCTTCTGCAGGGCGTCCCGGCTTGGGTACGGACATCTCCGGAGCAATTACTTCTGGATCAATCCTTGGAGCTTCATATGAAGCCACTTCCACTGTCGGCTCAGGCGTCGGTACCTCAATCACCTCCGACTTAGCTGTCGGAGCTCCAGGCACTTCTAGGTTAGCAGCCGTAGCTTCAACTATCTTCGGCACAGAGGCCGGAGCTTCGGGCACCTCCGGCTCAATCGCCGGATCTTCAACCACTTCTGGCAAGGGAGCCGGAGCTTCGGGTACCTCCAGCTCAAGTGCGGGGCATCAGACACCTCTGGCTCCAGCATCGGAGCTTTAGTCTCTGATGCTGTTGCTGGTGGCGCAACTTCAACAACTTCTGCCCCATGGTCCGGTGCTACCATGGGGGCTTCTGGCGCCTCTTGTGGATCTAATTCCACGACAGATGGCGCTGGAGCTGTTGTGTCTTCTGCCGCCACCTGGGGAGGCTCAATGGTCGAAACTGGAGCTTCAGCATGCACAGGTCCAGTCGCTGTAGCAGATGCCGAAGCTTCAGACTTTCTTCTTGTCACCCTGGGAGCAAAAGGTCGATAAGATTAAAAATATAATAAAAACAAGATTAGCATTTCAAGGTAAGATGGCGACGCGTACTTGGGGATGCTACTATCCCGGTCACCGCGAAATCTCTTCTTCAGGGGCTCGGAGTCGGAGCTCACCAAATTTGGTCAGACATCAACTTCAGACCTTGGTCGGAGGCCATCTGCAGTAGCTGGAGTCTTCTCAGCTGGAAAATGCCTCGGCTGGGAAGGACCTCCAGACCGGAGCTCACAACTAGCACCGGAGCCGGAGTTGACCTGCTGGAGCTTGAGTCCCTCGAGGGAGCTAGCACCAAAGCAGGTGTGGTCACCGAAGGTCTCCTCCGCCGGGGAGAAGGGGCTGCAGGAGTTGGAGTAGACTTGATGGAGCTCCCGTCAGCATGCCTCAACTTCCTCTTGCAACTGGAAGATTCACCAGGTTCCTTTGCTTTACCCTTTCCCTTGTCGATGGCATCCACTCTCTGCCTCGTGGCAGGGGTATTCACCCTCTCAAAAACTCCGGGGATTGTAACCCTCAAGACAGGGCACCTGTCTACCACGCCCAGGTCATCCAATGCCGACATCCTCCTCCGGATCTCCCTGCTGACCTCCGGAGCCATGTTCAGAAGTAGGAAGGTGGCTGGCGGAGTCACGACGTCATGAGAGACACCTCCATTTTAAAATTTTATGAGATGGATCCTCAAATCTTCATCATCCAAGTTAGTGTTCAAACTGACTTCAATTCAGTCATGATCCATCTCACTATTGAATACCCATGCGGGTCGTTCCCTAGTCTTTAGCGAGGCCCACCTGTTCACCAGGAATTAGCCAAAGACCATTTGAGGGGTCACTCCTCCCTTTATGCATTCTTCAATCCTTTCCAGGACGGGCTTGTATGCATCAGACAACTCCAAAACTATGTTCCAAGCGTCGGTGTCGACATTGGGAAGGCCCTCGTGCAACTTCAGTTTCTCATGCTCCTCCATAGTGACGATCACCCAATACTTCTTCCAATCGTCCCACTTGCCGGAATGGAATGACTTCAAGTACTTGAAATGGAAATTCTTCTGCTTCACGAAATAGTAGAAGCCGATGAGCTCTGTCCCCTTGCCGGTGGTGTGGACCGTGAAGAAGGTCCGGAACATCTCGATGCAAGGAGGTAGGCCCACCCATGTCTCGCAGAAGTAGACAAAATTCGCCACTAGCAAGATGGAGTGGGGGCTGATATGGTAAAGCTGGAGGCCATATAGATCTAGCAACATCAAGAGGAAGCTTGAGAAAGGTGAGATCAGACCCACCATGGCGTTCACCGAGAGGTACACCATATCTCCAGTGCGCTCCTTCTTGAAGGGGAGATTGCCGAAATGGATGTCTTTGTTGTAGTATTCGCCAGACCAACCCATGTAGGTCCAGACACTCGCCATCTCCTCCTTGTTCTTGACCTTGCTGCGGAGAAGACCTAACTCCATCACGGCAAAGTGGAGCGAAAGCTGGAAGGTTGTACGAGGGTTGGGAGGCTCTCAGCGCGAGTTCGATTGAAAGCGTTGAAAGTGCATCTAGGACCCCCTTGTGGGTTTTGGATGATTTATGACAAGCAATTGGGATCCTAATCCTTTTGTTGAGATGAATGCAGGCAAATGATGAAAAATGAGCAAAATGCCAAAAAGAAGGCAAATGAGAAGCAAAGTGAATTTGAGCTCAAGAAGAAGAAAATTGTAGATTATTATGTATAGAGTGTGTTAAGGAAACACACCCAAGAGCTCAATCACTTTCAAGCACACACATACAATGCACAAAGTTATACAGGACCGGACTAGTCCGATATCAGCCGGACTAGTCTGATATTACATTCTGCACTAGATCGGACAAGTCCGGTCTCCACCGGACTAGTCCGATATCTTTCTGATCCACTTCGGACTAGTACTCTCCAATGCGGACTAGTCCTTAACACAATGCACAAGTCACACAAAATCGGACAAGTCCGTTGTGACCCGGACTAGTCCGATGTTCATTCTGATCCACTTCGGACAAGTCCGGTGTCTACACGGACTAGTCCGATATACACACTGATCTAAATCGGACAAGTCCTCCAAGTGCGGACTTGTCATCCCAAACACTTAGGGTTTCATATGTCCGGACAAGTCCGATGGCAATCGGACTAGTCCGAAGATTTCCAGTAGCGAAATCGGACAAGTCCGTTTTCAACCGGACTAGTCCGATAATCCTGGACACTTAGGGTTTGCTTCACACAGCACACCGGACTAGTCCGGTGACCACCACGGACTAGTCCGATCTTTCTGAACCCTAACGGTCACTTTTAGAAACCCCATATAAATAGAGGTGCACGGCCCACTTTCACTATCTATCGAACCCTAGCGCCGTCACACCTCCCAAGAGACTCAAAAATCATCTCTCTCCACGAAATTAAGTGCAAGATTAATCAATCCATTGAAGATCACTTCTAGATCATTGGAGAGACACTTGGCACACATCATTGAGCTCTTGGTTTGATTCTCTAACACACTCTTACGTTTCAATTTATAATTTTCGAGTGTGTTATTGGTGTCATTGTGAGTTGTAATCAAGGGAGCTCTCAACGTGTGAGAACGCCCCTTCAACTTGGTTATTTACCCTTTGTGATTAGTGGAAGAGGATTGGCCTTCGTGGTGATCCAACGAGGAAAGGGTTGGAGAAGACCCGGTCCTTTTGTGGGCTCCTCAACGTGGATGTAGGTTGCCTTCGTGGTAGCCGAACCACGGGATAAACCGTGTGTCTTATTCTTTTTGTGTTCTTCATCTAATTTGATCAACTTAATCTAGGGTTTGATTCACTTTGTTCAATCTAAGTCTAATTGTTGATTAAGAGCTTTAACTTCTATAGAATCTGACATACTACTATTAAATTGAGTTTCAAGTTTATATTTCCGCTGCAAACATTAACGAATCAATCAAATTTTCTAAACTTGATCAACCTAGCCCGTGAAAACTGGACTAGTCCGCACATTACCGGACTAGTCCGATATCTTTGGTATTGACCTTGTTGTTGAGTGTTACAGGAACCGAGAAAAATCAAGAAGGCCTATTCACCCCCCCTCTAGGCCTACATTCAATTGGTATCAGAGCAGGTTCTTCAAGAAAGAGTGCAACCACTCGAAGAGATCATGTCGGACATGAAAGATGTTCAGAAAATCAACAACCAGGAAGAAGTAAACAAAGACAGGGACCAAAAGCTGGAAAAGTATCTCGAAGCAATTCAAGACTTCGATGATGATGACGAGGAGACGCTGGAGCTGAAAGCACTACTCAGAAAGAAAGCACTTTCCAAAGGGAAAGCTAGAGTTGAAGAAAAGAAGAAGGGGAGTAGTCACACCGACTACTCCCGATATCCTTTCAACTATGATCGTTTAAATTCTAACAACAGCCATTACATATCTATTCCTCTTGGAAAAGCCCCACACTTCGATGGGAGTGATTACTCCATGTGGAGGCAAAATATGAAGATGCACTTGATTTCCCTTAACCCAAGTTTATGGCATATTGTGTGCACAGGAATAGACATCCCAGATGACGACGAAGAGCTCACTCCAAGTCAAGAGCAAGCCATCCATAGAAATGCTCAAGCCGCAGCCGTGATCACCTCCTCTCTAAGTCGAGATGAATTCACAAAGGTGGACGGACTGGAGATTGCCAAGGAAATATGGGACACACTACAAACAGCCCATGAAGGTGACCGGCATGTGCAGGAGGCTAAAATTGAAATGATTGAGGGCGAACTAGGAAGGTTCGCAATTGAGGAGGACGAGTCTCCCCAGGACATGTACAACCGATTGAAGACACTTGTAAACAAGGTTCGATCATATGGGAGCAATAAGTGGAATGACCACGAGGTTGTGAAGCTCATCCTTAGAGCCTTTATGCCTCCCAATGTCACACTATGCTCTATGATCAGAGAAAGTCCCGGGTACAAGAGGATGACTCCAGATGAATTGCTTGGCAAAATCATCAATTTTGAAATGATGGAGAAACAAGCCAAGCACGTCAAAGAAATAGCCGACCTCACATCGGCCAAGAAGAAGGGAGTTGCCCTAAAATACACACTCAAACCTCTATCCAAAGAAGCAAGAGAAGCTCAGTTTGAGGAGGATAGCGATGACGAAAGCAGTGAGCTGGACGAAGAGGATATGATTTTGTTCATGAAAAAGTTCAAAAGAATATTGAAGAAAAGACAAGGAACAAAATCTGGTGAAGGCAAGTACAAGGAAAGGACAAAGCCGAAGATGAGGCGGGCGTGCTATAATTGTGGTGAGTATAACCACTTTATAGTCGATTGCCCGTATGAGGACAACAAGAAGAAGAATAAAGAAACCAAGCCTCAACCGAAGAAATTCTTCAAAAAGAAGAAACAAGCTGAACAAGCACACAATGGAAAAGAGTGGGACTCAAACGATGAGTCCTCATCATCCGATGAGGAAGAAATGGCTAGCATAGCCATTGAAAGCTCGTCCAAGAATCCCACACTCTTCCCCACACTCGGTGCAAAGAAGGGACATGGCACTTGCCTCATGGCAAAGGAAGGTAAACGCAAGGTAAACATCAAAACTCCTTCCATGCATTCGTACTCAAGTGGTGATGAACTAGATAGTGATGATGAAGATATGTTAACTGGATTAGATAGAAAAACTGCTGCTAAAATGAAATTTTTACTTGTCCAACTTGTTGAGAAGGAATCGCTAATTGATCGTCAAGAAGACATGATTATCTCCCAAAAGGAGAGGTATGTCGAACTTGACAATCTTCTAGCTCTTGAAAAGGAGAAAAACAACTCACTGGAGCTTGAGCTAGCTTCAAGCAAGAAAACTTGTTTGGAATTAACCAACTCAAACGTTGCAATCAAGGATCAACTTGATGACCTGATCAAGGTCAACAAGATCCTTGAAGTGCAAGTTGAGTCACTCAAGCTAAGTGAACCTTCCTCCTCTTCAAGTCTGCCTTCTCAACACACTTCAACTGATCCTGTTCATATGTGCAAATGTGGCAAAGTCGATATCAACTTGAAGGAAAAGTCTATCTCCACAAAGGATAAAAATCCTACCCAATGTGGAATATTTGACAAGGAGAGGATCAACTATGCACGTAGTGCATACTTGGTCCAAAGACCTCCTAACGTCAAGTATGGCATTGGTTACTCTTACGATGGAAAGAAAAATGCTGGAAGTCATAAGAATAACAAGGGAAGGATTACCTTTGTGAAGGGAGGACCCTCACAACCTGGTAACTCAAAAATTAAGAATCTGAACTCTCATAAACACCGAACTAGTCCGGTGGAGGCCCGGACAAGTCCGGTCATTCGGACAAGTCCGGTTACCCAGACTAGTCCGATCCATAAACAACAACAACTCTTGTTCAAAACCTTTGATGCCTCTTATGTATTAATGAGAAACAATATTGGTAAAGTTTATGCTTACTATGCTGGGCCACGCCATGGGAACACAAAATCCCATGTGTGGGTGCCCAAATGTATTGTAACTAACCTCCAAGGACCCAAGCAAGCTTGGGTACCTAAAACCAATGCATAATTTATTTCTGCAGGCCTATTCCTCCGGTGGATCCAAATGGGTGCTAGATAGTGGATGCACCAACCACATGACCAGAGAAAAGAGGATGTTCGTGGAATATGAAGAAAACGAGGACCCAAACGAAGGCATCTACTTCGGAGATAATAGTCAAGGAAGGGTGCTCGGTACCGGTAAAATAGCAATATCCTCTGAACACACTCTTTCTCATGTTCTACATGTTGAATCTTTAGATTATAACCTGCTGTCCATATCTCAATTATGTGACAAAGGTTATAATTGCTTGTTTACTAACGAGGGTGTGACCGTCTCAAGGAGGAGTGATGGTTCCGTTGCATTCAAGGGTATGTTAAAGGGAAAGCTTTACCTTGTTGACTTCAACAAGGATAAAGCCGAACTCGACACATGCTTGATTGCAAAAACCAACATGGGTTGGCTGTGGCATAGACAGCTAGCACATGTTGGTATGAGGAATCTTCAAAAACACCCCAAGGGCGATCACATCCGAGATTTGAAAGATGTTGTTTTTGAGAAAGACGGGCCTTGTAGCGCGTGCCAAGCCGGGAAGCAAGTAGGAGCACATCATCCTGCAAAGAACATTATGACTAGACAAGACCGCTCGAACTACTTCGTATGGACTTGTTTGGTCCAATTGCTTACATAAGCATCGGCGGTAATAAATACGGTTTAGTCATTATTGATGATTTTTCCCGCTTCACTTGGGTGTTCTTTTTGGATGACAAGTCAGAAACACAAGGAACGCTCAAGAAATTCTTCAACCGAGCTCAAAACGAGTTTTCACTATCGATCAAGAGTATTCGGAGCGACAATGGCACGGAGTTCAAGAACATACAAGTGGAGGAGTACCTTGAGGAGGAGGGAATCAAGCACGAATTTTCAGCACCATACTCTCCACAACAAAATGGAGTCGCCGAAAGGAAGAACCGAACGCTCATAGAGATGGCAAGAACAATGCTCGATGAATACAAGACTTCGGATCGATTTTGGGCGGAAGCGATTAACACCGCTTGCCACGCCGCAAATCGACTCTACCTTCATCGACTACTCAAGAAGACTCCTTATGAGCTACTCACCGGTAACAAACCCAACATTTCATATTTTCGAGTTTTCGGCTCTCCATGTTATATCTTGAACAAGAAACCCAGGACTTCAAAGTTCGCTTCGAAGTCCGATGAAGGTTTCCTTCTTGGCTATGATTCGAACACTTACGCCTATCGTGTTTTCAACAAGGCCTTCGGACTTGTTGAAGTGGCGCGTGACGTAGTGTTCGATGAAACTAATGGCTCCCAAAAGGAGCAAGTTGATCAATGTGAATTAGGTAAAGAAGAAGCTCCTTACCAAGCATCGAAGAGAATGGCTCTAGGCGAAGTTCGTCCACAAGAGTCATCATCACAAATACAAGAGGAAAGTGAACCACAAGAGGAGATCAACAATCAAGGGGGAGTCTCGATACAAGATCAATCACAAGAATATGAAGATGATCAACAAATCAACGAGGGCAACCACTCAGGGGGAGAAGAAAATGATCACCAACACTCAACTCCCCAAGTGCCACACCCAAGAGTACACCAACGCACTCAAAAGGATCACCCAATCGACAACATCATCAGTGATATCCAAAAGGGAGTAACCACTAGATCTCGTATAGCTAATATTTGTGAGCATTACTCGTTTGTCTCCTTTTTGGAACCACACAGGACTGAGGATGCATTGAAGGATCCGGACTGGGTGGTGGCAATGCAAGAAGAGTTGAACAACTTCAAGAGAAACGAGGTTTGGGAACTTGTGGAAAGACCCAATGCAAACATAGTGGGCACCAAGTGGGTCTTCCGCAACAAGCAAGACGAACATGGGGTGGTGACAAGAAACAAGGCACGACTTGTGGCCAAAGGTTACTCACAAGTCGAAGGTTTGGATTTCGATGAGACTTTTGCTCCAGTAGCTAGGCTTGAATCAATTAGAATATTACTTGCATATGCTACTCACCATGATTTCAAGCTGTACCAAATGGACGTGAAAAGCGCCTTCCTCAACGGACCGATCAAGGAAGAGGTGTACGTGGAGCAACCACCCGGATTTGAAGACGAAGAGTTCCCCGACCACATGTATAAACTGCGTAAGGCTCTCTATGGCCTCAAACAAGCTCCTAGAGCTTGGTATGAGTGTCTTAGAGATTTTTTAATTGATAATGGCTTTCAGATTGGCAAAGTAGATTATACATTATTCACGAAAAACCTAGATAATGATCTTTTTATTTGCCAAATCTATGTTGATGACATCATTTTTGGGTCAACTAACCAATCCTTCTGTGAAGAATTTAGTAGAATTATGACAGACAGGTTTGAAATGTCAATGATGGGAGAATTGAAGTACTTCTTGGGATTCCAAGTGCGGCAACAAAAGGAAGGAACATTCATAAGCCAAACCAAGTACACGCAGGACATAATCAAGAAGTTTGGCATGGACAAGGCAAAGCCCATAAAGACTCCCATGGCTACGAATGGCCACTTGGATCTCACTGAAGATGGACCGAGCGTCGACCAAAAGGTATATCGCTCCATGATTGGATCTTTACTTTACTTATGTGCATCTAGGCCAGATATTATGTTGAGTGTATATTTGTGTGCAAGATTTCAAGCCAACCCTAAGGAATGTCACTTGACAGCCGTAAAAAGAATCTTGAGATATTTAGTTCATACACCCAACCTTGGTCTATGGTACCCAAAAGGATCCAAATTCAATCTCATTGGTTACTCCGATGCAGATTATGTCGGGTGCAAAGTTGATAGAAAAAGCACCTCTGGCACATGCCAATTCCTAGGAAGATCTTTGGTTTCTTGGTCATCTAAGAAACAAAATTCTATTGCTTTATCCACAGCCGAAGCGGAGTATGTTGCAGCCGGGAGTTGTTGTGCACAACTTCTTTGGATGCAACAAACTCTAAGGGATTACGGTTACAATATGAACCATATTCCTCTCCTTTGTGACAATGAGAGTGCCATTAAAATAGCCCACAATCCAGTTGAGCACTCTAGGACTAAACACATAGACATAAGACATCATTTCTTGAGAGACCATTCCATGAAAGGAGACATAACCATCTCACATGTCAAAACACAAAAACAATTGGCCGACATATTCACCAAGCCACTTGATGAAAAGCATTTTTGCGAACTCCGAAATGAGCTAAATATTCTTGATTCTCGGAGTGTGGCTTGAAAAGTTGCATACCTGTATGATTACTTCAAAATGTTGATTGATTTGTGAAAATTACCCCTCCCTATTTTTCTCTCGGAAAACTATGTCAATTATTAGATCTTGATGAATTTTGATCATTGTATGATTGCTGTATCCTTACTGGTCAAATTCATCAAGATTGCTTGAATTGTTTTTCCTCTCTATTCTCTTTTATTGAACCTTCAAATATATATGAATGGGCTATGCAATTCTTTCCTGGTAACCACGGACTAGTCCGTGGTTATCCGGACTAGTCCGCCCATGCAGACTAGTCCGCAGAGTGCCGGTTAGGCCGGACTAGTCCGACGGACCACGGACTAGTCCGATATAGGTCTCTGGATGACTTAGGACTAGTCCGGTCGAGTCCGGACTTGTCCGATTTCTCGTGTCCATAACCCTAGCCGCCACCAAACCCTAATCCACTCATCCCCACATTTGCTCACGCCTTTCTCTCTCTTGCGCTCGAGCTCCCAAAGCAATCTCTTGTGTCCTCCGTCGAAAAGCCACAAGTTTGGGCGGAGATCAAGCTTGAAGACTTGGGGATTGATTCCACCGGACAAGTCCGGCCTCAAACCCCCAAAACTTCAAGTCTCCAATGATTTCTTCGGTAAAAACCTTCAAAACCCTAGAAATCATATTTTTCTCAATCATTGATCATTTGGCCTAGCACCCTGCACTAGTTACATGTTTATCTGATGTACTACGTGTATGCTAGACTAGAATTGCATTAGGGACTGTGTCCAGTTCAATCTGTTAGGT
This sequence comes from Tuctoria greenei, assembly GCA_036927565.1. Classification (NCBI taxonomy): domain Eukaryota; kingdom Viridiplantae; phylum Streptophyta; class Magnoliopsida; order Poales; family Poaceae; genus Tuctoria; species Tuctoria greenei. The sequence goes on along the minus strand of JAYESD010000006.1, from coordinate 104,775,127 downwards.
TTTTGAGGATGAACATCGGACTAGTCCGGTCCATGCACGGACAAGTCCGGTACCTCGGACTAGTCTGTGCCTAGGCACCGGACAAGTCCGATGTTTCTGAACCTGAACCTAATTCCTTAATCCCCTAACGCCATCCATTACTATCATGTCTCACCTATGCCTTGCATAACTTGTCATTTTTCTTGCTCATTCATTCTCAGATCATGTCGAGCTCCGACAACGAAATCTCTGACTTTGAGGCCGAGTTGGACCACGAGGTGGCATCGCGATCCTCGGCGGGTCTAGGCAAGAAACGCCAAGAAAGACCTTCCGAGCCTGCTACTTCCCCTCCCCAAGTTCGGAGGAAGGTCTGTGCCAAGAAACCCGCCTCGAAGGCTGCTACACCCTCAAGCGGCCTTCGGCAAGCAAAGGGAAAGGGCAAGGGAGTTGCAACGGGGCCAGTTGGGCCCTTGAGGCTCCATGCTCCCAGGGAAGGGGTCCGGGACCCCACTGAGGAGAAGTTCAACGGAAAAGGCAGTGGTTCTGCAGCAAAATACAGGAGCATTGACTGGTATGGCAAGCCAAAGCAAGCTGTCGATAGAAGGTTTTGGTGCAACTTCCATGCAGACTTCTACAAATCAGTGTACCTCCCGATGAAGACCCCGGTGGTGCGCAGTCAGTGGATCGACTGGGCCCACCTAGAGAAGAAGAAGTGCTCAGCCTTTGATGAGGTCATTGCTGCAGCTGAGAGGCATGGCTTGAAGGATCTCTTTGCCTTCAGGTATAACTGGAATGATGAAGTGCTTGCACAGTTTTTTTGCAACGTGCCACTTCTCAAGTGAGGATGGAGAGAGTGTTACTTGGATGACACATGGATCTAAGTATAGTATCACTCAAGAAGAGTTCAATAATCTGCTCCATCTGGACACCTCTGGACCCGACAGGCTGATCATCCACAACATTGGTGTCATGGAGAAGGATAGGATGAAATTCCTATATGAGCCTAACTCAAAGTATGTTCCTCCCTCTACAAAGCACATGAAACCATTCTTTGTGGTCCTCAACAGAGTGCTGAGGAAGACTATTGCTCCTAAAGATGGAGATGCTGGGAGCGTGCAGGGTTACCTCAGAACCCTAATGAGAGTCGTAAGCAGGGACCGTCCATTTGATGTAGCGGAGTACATTTGGAATGATATGGTCAACATATCCTGTACGCCTAACAGGTCATGTGGCTATGCTCCCTACCTCATGTATGTGATTGAGAAAGTCACAGGTATTGAGTTCATGAAGGATGTGGAGCACACCCCCTTGAGGCCTCAGAAGCCTCAACCTGTGAGCATCTAGGCTGCTCCCTCACCAGTCTCCAGTCCCGAGGCACCCAAAAGAGCAAGAAGCAGTGTCAGGGAGGTCCCTACCTCTAGGGAAGCTCCTCAGAGAGGATCCGCCAGTGGGATCCTCAAATACTTGTCAGCAATCTTCTCCTCCTGCAAAAAGACAAAAGTGAAGGTCCACAAACTCAACAAGAAAAGAAAGGAGGATATGAAGTATATAAAGGCCAACGTGGAGCAAATCTGTTGGAAGCTGGAGGTCGATCCCATTGGATCTCCAGTGATATCTGAGGAGTCTGACCCGGATTTCACCGAGCTCGGGCCCTTGACCCCTTCCGAGCTTGCCTATTTTGGCATTGGGGGCTCGAGCAGCTCCGCTCCTCCTCCTCCCTCTCCTCCTCGTCAAGCAAAAAGCGAAGAAGATGAATACGATGACGAGAGGACCGACAGTGAAGAGTGAAGACCCTAGGACCCTCATCTCCTTCTTTTTGGTGTCTTGATGCCAAAGGGGGAGAGATTGAGGGGGAGTCTTAGCTTTAGCTGTGATAGAGTGCGAGGAGAGAGTTCTCTTTATCTTTTATTTGTGGTAGTAATAGCTTAACTCTGTTTTCATATTAAATTTGGTCCTGTGATGAATTGCTTAATTTATTTGGAGTGTGTGATGGAAACTGTGTTTTTGCCCCTGGAATGTCATATGCATTTGATATCGGTTGGTTAATGCAAATTCTGTCATTCTCAATGTATTCATGCACTTAGTATGCATCCCACCATAAAGAATGCACATATGGATAATTCTCTTGTTGCTTGATGTATTTTTGAGTCATATGTGCATACTTTATGAAAATCTCATTTTTTTTGCCTTATTTTGTGAAATCTCAATTGGTTGTCATCAATCACCAAAAAGGGGGAGATTGAAAGTGCATCTAGGACCCCCTTGTGGGTTTTGGATGATTTATGACAAGCAATTGGGATCCTAATCCTTTTGTTGAGATGAATGCAGGCAAATGATGAAAAATGAGCAAAATGCCAAAAAGAAGGCAAATGAGAAGCAAAGTGAATTTGAGCTCAAGAAGAAGAAAATTGTAGATTATTATGTATAGAGTGTGTTAAGGAAACACACCCAAGAGCTCAATCACTTTCAAGCACACACATACAATGCACAAAGTTATACAGGACCGGACTAGTCCGATATCTGCTGGACTAGTCCGATATTACATTCTGCACTAGATCGGACAAGTCCGGTCTCCACCGGACTAGTCCGATATCTTTCTGATCCACTTCGGACTAGTCCTCTCCAATGCGGACTAGTCCTTAACACAATGCACAAGTCACACAAAATCGGACAAGTCCGTTGTGACCCGGACTAGTCCGATATTCATTCTGATCCACTTCGGACAAGTCCGGTGTCTACACGGACTAGTCCGATATACACACTGATCTAAATTGGACAAGTCCTCCAAGTGCGGACTTGTCATCCCAAACACTTAGGGTTTCATATGTCCGGACAAGTCCGATGGCAATTGGACTAGTCCAAAGATTTCCAGTAGCGAAATCGGACAAGTCCGTTTTCAACCGGACTAGTCCGATATTCCTGGACACTTAGGGTTTGCTTCACACAGCACACCGAACTAGTCCGGTGACCACCACGGACTAGTCCGATCTTTCTAAACCCTAACGGTCACTTTTAGAAACCCCATATAAATAGAGGTGCACGACCCACTTTCACTATCTCTCGAACCCTAGCGTCGTCACACCTCCCAAGAGACTCAAAAATCATCTCTCTCCACGAAATTAAGTGCAAGATTAATCAATCCATTGAAGATCACTTCTAGATCATTGGAGAGACACTGGGCACACATCATTGAGCTCTTGGTTTGATTCTCTAACACACTCTTACGTTTCAATTTGTAATTTTCGAGTGTGTTATTGGTGTCATTGTGAGTTGTAATCAAGGGAGCTCTCAACGTGTGAGAACGCCCCTTCAACTTGGTTATTTACCCTTTGTGATTAGTGGAAGAGGATTGGCCTTCGTGGCGATCCAACGAGGAAAGGGTTGGAGAAGACCCGGTCCTTTTGTGGGCTCCTCAACGTGGATGTAGGTTGCCTTCGTGGTAGCCGAACCACGGGATAAATCGTGTGTCTTATTCTTTTTGTGTTCTTCATCTAATTTGATCAACTTAATCTAGGGTTTGATTCACTTTGTTCAATCTAAGTCTAATTGTTGATCAAGAGCTTTAACTTCAATAGAATTCGACATACTACTATTAAATTGAGTTTCAAGTTTATATTTCCGCTGCAAACATTAACGAATCAATAAAATTTTCTAAACTTGATCAACCTAGCCCGTGAAAACCGGACTAGTCCGCACATTACCGGACTAGTCCGATATCTTTGGTATTGACCTTGTTGTTGAGTGTTACAGGAACCGAGAAAAATCAAGAAGGCCTATTCACCCCCCCTCTAGGCCTACATTCAAGCGTAAAGAGTCCTCAATCCTTGTGGGCTTTCCTTCTTAAGTAAGCCTCCGTAATGCTTGGATGGAAATTGCAATGAGAGCAAGAACACATTTCAAAAATCTACCCCGTCAATGACGAGGGGGCCCGAGGCCACCCCGACGAGCAAGTCGAGGTTATTACCCCAAGCGGACCGTTGTCATGATGGGCGGTGGGAAACCCGAGGGCGGCAGCCTGATAAGGCGCTCGGAACCGATACTGTTTTCGCATTGGGAATCAGGGACCATCAATTTCGTGAGATCTGCAACATGGATATCACCTGCTGTATTCAAAGAAAGCCACGAGACGATGGTTCAACAGTGAACCATCACCCCAACTGCACCTTTGAAGTTGCATCGCGGAAATCGAAGATGGCCCCACCTCTGGTAGAATAACTTAACCCAAAGGATTTCTCCTAGAGGTTTGCTCGGGGGCCACTGTCGGTAATCTGCGTACCGGGCACCCCACGATACTACAAGAAGTGCAAGGGAGTTCCACTTGTCAGAGTTGAAGGCCTCCGTAGGCCCCACATGTTACACGGCATTGGACCCGCCTCCTTCATATGGGTAGCTCTGGCACTATCACATGTGATATAAGACCGGAGCTAAACTCTCTAGATAGGGAAGCTCCATGCTTAACATGTGTCTAGTGACCCCGAACCTAACCCCCGGAAGAGGGAAGCTCCGATGCCACCACATGTGTAGCGGCCACGGACCTACCTCCCCGCAAGGGGAAGCTCCGGAGCTGCCACATATCGAGCCTTCGAACCTACGACACCAACTGGGAAGATTGGCAGATCTCCAATGGCAGAACATTCAAGGAACAGTTAGTACTACAGTTACTTGACCTGATTATGTGTTATTAATACAATATTAATGATACACGATCAGAGGACGCTTAATACCGGTAACACCACCATTAAGGCACGTTATCACACTATTAGGGGTACTTAATCACATCCAGATCGTGTATTAGGCAATAATAACCGCCGGGGCCACATGTCGGGCCAGGCAATTGATGTAACAGCCAATCCTTGTACTATAAAAGGACTGTATCGCACGATACAGAGGACGAAGCCCATACACATGCAAGTATTAGTGAATCTCTAATACAACAATACACACCCCGTGGAGTAGGGTATTACGCTCAAGCGACCCAAACCACATAAATCTTTTGTGTCATCATCTTGCCTAGAATCTTCGCGCGCCCAAACCGATCAAAGAACCTCTGCGGGCTACAATTTAGTAGTACCGGGGGAAGTGTCATTTGTATGCTTCGACAATAGTGGTTACCACAAAATTAGAATAACACTAGGAGATGAATGGAAAACTGCATTTAAAACCAAGTTTTGACTTTATGAGTGGTTAGTCATGTCTTTTGGTTTAACTAATGCACCCAGCACCTTTATGCGATTAATGAAAGAGGTTTTATGTGCTCTCATTGGACAATTTGTGGTAGTTTACTTCGATGATATCCTCATTTATAGCAAGTCATATGATGAACATCTTGATCATTTACGTGTTGTTTTTACTGTTTTCAGAGATGCATGTTTGTTTGGTAACCTCAAAAAATGCGTCTTTTGCACCAATCGAGTCTAGTTTCTTGGCTATGTCATTTCCTCGCAGGGAATTGAGATGGATGAGGCAAAAATTGAAGCGATCAATAGCTGGCTAGCCCCAACAACAGTCATGCAGGTTCGTTGTTTTCTTGTTCTTGCAGGGTTTTATTGCCATTTTGTGCAGGATTTCAGCACCATTGCAGCACCTCTACATGATCTAACAAAGAAGGGAGTGCCGTTTTGATGGGGCGAACAGCAGCAACAAGCTTTTGATGCTCTCAAATCGAAGCTTACACAAGCACCATTGCTACAACTTCCTAATTTGGACAAGACCTTTGAGCTAGAATGCGTTGCAAGCATCATTGGTATTGGAGGCGTTCTTATACAAGGAGGTAAACCTGTTGCTTTCTTAAGTGAAAAAGTTCATGGTCCTTCTCTGAATTATTCTACTTATGATAAGGAATTGTATGCCTTAGTGCGAGTATTACAAGCTTGACAACATTATCTTTGGTCTAAGGAGTTTGTCATACATTCCGATCATGAATCATTGAAGTATCTTAAGTGACAAACCAATCTGAATAAACGACATGCTAAATGGATTGAGTTCATAGAGTCGTTTCCATACATCATTAAGCATAAGAAAGGGAAGGAAAATGTCATTGCCGATGCATTATCTAGACATTATACCATGCTGTCCCAACTTGATCATAAATCTTTGGTTTGGAAACAATAAAATCATTATATCCTACTGATTTGGACTTCAAAGATGCTTTTGAAAAATGTAGAGAAGAAAGAACATGGAATAAATATGTGCTGCAAGAGGGTCTCCTCTATCGTGCTAACAAGCTATGTGTTCCAGCTAGCTCCGTTGTCTACTACTTTTGCAGGAAGCACATGGAGAAAGAGTGATGGGGCATTTTGCAGTGAAGAAAACTGAAGACGTGCTGTCCACACACTTCTTTTGGCTCAACATGAGGCGTGATGTTGAGCGCTACGTGTCACGATGCACTACTTGCAATAAAGCTAAGTCTCGCCTTAATCCACATGGTCTTTATATGCCTTTTCCTGTTCCTAGTGTATCTTGGGAGGAAATTTCTATGGACTTTGTTTTGGGATTGCCTAGGACTAAGAGGGGGAGGGATAGTATTTTTGTAGTTGTTGATAGTTTCTCCAAAATAGCACACTTTATACCTTGTCATAAGGATGATAATGCCTCACACATTGCTGATTTGTTTATGACGGAAATTGTTCATTGACATGGTGTGCCAAATACCATCGTTTCTGATCATGATGCAGAATTTTTAAGTCATTTTTTGAGAACTTTGTGGTATAAATTGGGAACGAAGTTGCTGTTTTCAACTACATGTCACCCACAAACGGATGGACAAAACGAGGTAGTTCATCATACTTTATCCACTATGTTGTGGGCTGTCTTGAAAGCAAATTTGAAGTTGTGGGAGGAGTGTTTACCACATATAGAATTTGCTTACAACAGATCCGTTCACTCCACGACAAAGTTAAGTCCATTCTAGGTAGTGTATGGTTTTAATGCCCGTGCTCCTATTGATCCACTACCTTTGCCTCCTTCTGAAAATATAAATTTTGATGCTACACAACGATCTGAATTAATTCTTAAGATGCATGAAACTACAAAGAAAAATATTGTACAGATGAATGAGAAGTATAGGATTCCAGGTACTAAAGGTAGAAAAGAAGTAAAACTTGAACCGGGTGATTTGGTGTGGTTGAATTTGAGAAAAGAGCGATTCTCTGACTTGGGAAAATCTAAACTTATGTCACGAGTTGTTGGTCCTTTTAAGATTGTTGAAAAGATTAATGATAATGCATATAGCTTGAGTTGCCTCCTGATTTTGGGGTTAATCCTACATTTAACATTTCAGATTTGCGATCGTACTTGGGAGAAGAAGATGACTTGAGTCGAGGACGACTCCAATTCAAGAGGGGTAGGATGATGAGGACATCACAACAGCGGAGACGCACATTGAACTGCAAGGACCAATCACAAGAGCACGAGCACGATTAATAAATCAGCAGGTGAACTCACTCCTAACTTCCATTGCATGTGAGTTTGAGAATAGATTGCTGTGTGATGATTTAATTGTTATTAGGAACAATGGAGAAGATCAACAAGTAAAGGGAAGAGGCCTTGGGAATGTGGAGAACCAGCTGGGACGTCCAAAAGGTTATGGAATCAGTTTATAACTCGGACTCGAGTTCAACTAGGAGTCCAGGAGTAGTCCACCTTAAAACGGACGCCCAGGATGCATACGGACTCCATTTTTGACGTTCCATATGCACAGAAAGAGGAGAAGATAAAATTTCTAATGGCTCTGGTCCTACCTCAAAATTCCTACGGAATCCCCGGAAATTGTCAAAACAAGTCGAGTCCAGATTTATTTCCGGTGCTGCGCCACTAAATCGGTCCTTTGGGCCTTGTATCCCATATGAGTCCATTAGGGACGCGTCTAAGCGTCTGTTGACATAACCCTAGCCTTTAAATACTGCAAACGCCGGTCATATTTGGTGGGTTTTTCTTAGATCAATAATATTGCCGTTCTACGGTTTGTGAGACCCCAACTTCGCGATTTCAGATCATGTCTTCGACGTTCTTGCTTGTGTTCTCGGTTTCACTTGCAGGGATTATCCTTATTGGCGAGGTCAAGCGTGTGCAACACGGTTGATAACAAATAGAGCAGTAGTGTAGTGATTGCAGGGGTATTCGAACTACTCAAGTGCCGCGGATCTTCAGCGTTGAGTTCTCCACCCCAATCGACTTACCTTTCAGAAGATCGTGCCTAAACTACTCATCACAGAGAGAGTGATGGGAGAGGGGGAGAGATAAGGAGAGAGGGGGAGAGGGAGAGAGAGTGAGAGTGAGAGTGAGAGAGAGAGGGGGGAGAGTGGTAGTAAGTGAGAGAGGGAGAGGGGGTGAGAGACGGAGAGAGAGTGTGAGACGGAGAGAAAGGGAGAGAGGGAGAAGGAGAGAGAGTGAGAGGGAGTTAGAGAGTGAAAGAGAGAGAGAGTGAGAGACAGAGAGAGTGAGAGAGAGTGAGACGGAGAGAGAGATGTAGAGAGAGTGAGACAGAGAGAGGGAGAGAGAGGGGGAGAGAGAGGGAGAGAGGGGAAGAGGGAGTGAGTGAGAGAGGGAGAGGGTCAAAGAGAGAGGGAGAGTGAGGGAGAGAGGGGGAGATAGAGGAGGGAGAGAGAGAGGGAGGGAGAGGTATAGAGGGGGAGAGAGAGGAGTGAGAGATAGAGGGAGAGGGAGAGAGAGGGAAAGAGGGAGAGAGGGAGAAAGGGAGACAGAGTGACAGAGAATGAGATGGAGAGAGAGTAGGAGAGAGAGAGGGAGAGTGGGGGGAGGGGGAGAGAGAGTGTGGGAGAGAGGTGGGAGAGAGGAGGAGAGAGAGAGAGCAAGAGTGAGAGACGGGAGGAGAGTGGGAGAGAGAGATGGGGTGGTAGAGGGAGGGAGAGAGGGAGAGGTGAGAGGGGGAGGGGGAGAGAGATACGAGGTGGTAGAGAGACGAAGATAGGGAGGGAGAGAGAGGGGGTGGTATAGAGTGGGAGAGAGGGAGAGGGAGAGGGAGGGAGAGAGGGTGTGGTTAAGAGAGAGAGGGGGAGAGGGAGGGAAAGAGGGAGAGATGGAGATATATTGAGAAAAGAAGGTGGTATAGAGAGGTAGAGGGGGAGAGAGAGGGAGTGGTAGATAGAGTGAGAGAGGGACATAGATGGTGAGAGGGAGAAAGGTGGTGGTACAAAGAGGGATATAGGGATAGGAAGAGGGGGAGAGAATGGGTGGTAGAGGGAGAGTGGGAGAGCAGGAGGGGTGAGAGGGAGAGTGGGGGAGAGAGGGGGAGAGAGGGAGAGGGAGAGAGAGAGGGGGGAGAGAGATTGAGGGAGAGAGGGGAGAGAGCGTTAGAGAGAAGGAGATAGGGAGAGAGAAAGAGAGAGGGAGAGTGAGGGAGAGAGGGATGGCAGATGGGAGAGGGAGGGGAGAGGGAGAGAGGGAGAGGGGGAGAGAGGGAGGGGGAGATGGAGAAAAGGAAAGAGAGGGAGATAGTATGATAGAGGAAGAGAGAAGGAGAGAGGGAGAGGGGGAAGAGAGAGTGAGAGTGAGGGGGAGAGAGAGGGAGAGAGAAGGGGGGAGAGCGTGAGAGAGAGTTAGATAGGGAGGGAGAAAGAGAGAAGGAGAGAGAGGGAGAGAGGGAGGCAAGAGGAAGTGGAGAGGGAGAGGTGGGAGAGAGAAGGAGATAGAGAGGGAGAGCAGGGGGGAGAAAGGTAGAGAGAGGAGGGAGAGAGAGATAGGGAGAGAGAGAGGGGGGGGGGGGGGGAAGGAGAGGGGAGGGAGGGAGTGGTGGAGAGAGAGGGAGTGAGGGAGAGGGAGAGAGGTAGAGAGAGGGACAGGAGAGGGAGAGAGGGGGAAAGTGAGAGAGAGGGAGTGAGGGGGAGAGTAAGAGACGAAGTGTGAGACGGATAGAGTGGGAGAGAGAGAGGGAGAGAGAGAGAGTGGGGGAGAGGGATAGAGGGAGAGAGAGGGAGAGAGAGTGAGAGAGAGTGGGAGAGTGAGAGGGGTGGAGAGGGAGGGAGAGTGAGAGATGGAGAGAGGTAGAGTGGTAGAGGGGAAGTCGGTGAGTGGGTGAGATAGGTGGAGAAGGAGATAGGGGGAGAGAGAGGGAGAGAGGCGGAGAGAGGGGAGAGGAGAGGCAAAGAGATATAAAGAGAGAGGGAGAGATATAGAGTGAGAGAGAGGGAGAGAGAGCAAGAGAGAGAGGGGGAGATATAGGGAGAGAGTGGGAGCGAGGGAGAGTGAGAGAGGGATAGGGGAAAAGAGGAAGAGGGGAGAGGGGGAGAGGGTGAGGGATACAGAGGGAGGGGAGAGGGGAAGAGAGAGGGAGAGGTAGAGAGAGGGCGAGCGAGGGAGGTGTAACACAGTCATTTTCATCATCATGCATTGCATTCATCTCCATGGAAAACATTAAGCCATATAAAGGAACAAGAATAGAAGAATTAAAAGTAAAAAGACAAGTAAAACTGAGCCAAACCACACATTTGTTCGGTCCAATAACGGATTAGTCCGGTATGCTCAGCTTGCACGGACTAAATCATAATTTCCCCATCACGGACTTGTTCGTTTTAACCACGAACTAGTCCGATATATGTTACTGTACCACCTCAGACTTGTTCGAAAACACCCAAAAAAGTCCGAGCCAACTCACTGTAAGTCAACGGACTTGTCTGACCTCAACCCCAAACTAGTTCGATGTACCTTTCTGTACAACAATGGACTTTTCTGCTATAAAACAGACTAGTCCAGTATCTAGGGTTTCATTTTAGATTCAAATTTCACCATGATGGTTTCTTGAGTAATAAAAAGAAAAATAAAAATAGAAACTCTGTGCCCCACACCATTAGAGTCTAAGGGGGACCCCACCATGGCCACCCTCACCCATCCCCACCGAGTCCCATTGGGATTCCACCCCAACCCCACACCTTGCCCCTATATAGGTAACCACATTCCTGCCCTAACCCCTGCCCACGTTGACAAAACCCCAACACCCCTGCATTGCATTGTGAGCCACTGTTCGGAAGGAGAATCCCTCGCCACAAGAAGTAGAAGGAAGGAGAAGAGGAAGAAAGAGGAAGGAGAAGCTAGCGAGATTGTTGTCGCTCCTGCTTCTTTGTCAACACCTCGCCATCATCTTCTTCATCTATGTCACACTGTCAATTTTATCATCAATGAAACCTAGATGCCGGAGATACAAGCCTTGTCAATCCGATCGTTGAAGCCCTACACCCATGGTAATTACCCTAGGTTCAGTTCTTCATGACGAAAATGATCCACTACTCGAAACATGCCATGCCATAGCCAAAAATATTGTGTTTCTCTGGACCACCAAAGACTCGTCTGGTCCTATTGTGGACTTGTCTGGTGAGTGCGGACTTGTACGGCCGAACTGCGGACTAGTCTGGTGTCTAAATTACAGCTACTCGTAAATTTCCAACAAAATCACTAGAAATGACCTGAAACCCACATGAACACTTACAATCTAGTTGCACTTAATTAGTAAACAATGGTAGTGAATTATTAGCATGTGTTACACCATAATTATTGCATGCATACAATAATAGCATATTATTATATGAGCATTTGTGTGTTTGCAATTGTTTGCTTTGTATGTTTGTGACCGCGAATAGAAGGACACACCCAATAGGGTACATACAAGGACCTTCAACACCAAAACTTTGAAGCACTTGATAGAAACCAACTACTGGAGCAAGACAAGTGCCCTTGAATATTTTGATCCCGTTTTTAAATGTATTATTTTTAACTTGCATGCTTGTGTCAATTTGATGAGAAAACACATGAGTAGGAGTTTACTAGACTTGTATATCCTGTCTTTTTGCTCGGGGCGTAATAAAGAGAGTCGGGAAGGGTATTTTATGTTTTTGCCTCGCTTTGTTTAATTGGGTTATAAAAGAACAAATAACTTTATTATGAACCTTTGATCATATGAACTATGTAAGATGATGGTAATGATCCTTAGCAACATGGAATCTAGAGATCTAAGCAAGCTGATTTTGTGGATTGGATTGGATGGTATGGTGGTTTTGCTTGCTAAGGACCGGTTCGTGGAGCAACCACCTAGGATTCGACAGTGCCACCACAGGGCCACTATGGGAGTGGCTTAGCCAATTAATTAGGTGTATTGCCAATATTGTTCGGATCATTTGGAGCATCAGGGAATGGGAGTTGGTTCGGGTCGGCAATAGTGGCGGGACAACCCTCGGATCCAAACGGTACAAGAGGGGGACCTCGGATGGATGTGCTCGGTTTTCAACATCACCTCTGGTGAAACCTTAGTGGGCGTGTACATGCTGGTAGTCCTTTTATAAAGACTATTTTGTGATCTCTTGGCTCACACCGACGGAAGTGTGAGATGACATAATTGGGATTCTTTCGTTACCAAAAGATGATGAAATCACAGACTTGTAGGTAAAATGGTGCAACCTATGTAGAGTGTAAAACTATCATGATAGTCGTCCTACCGGTCATGAGCAACCTAGGCCCTCACTTGATTAGAGTTATGAACTTGAGTAAGTTGGATAATGATTGGAATTGAGAATGTGTTATGTACTTGGTTATAGTGAATTGAACATGGACAATCATGGATGTATGTGAATGGTTGTGATTAATTACGTCGGCTGGTTATTTATGGTTGGGAATGGTAATTGATGAAGTTGGGTATGGTATATGTTGGATTACTCGGGTTATGTTGTGATTGACCACACCTAGTAAACTTAAGTCGCATTTTAACTTTTGCGAATGAAACTTTATTTTTTGCAATGAACCATTTGTTTCAATCCTAGTTGAATCTAGATGTCATACTTCCACACACTTGTTGAGTACGACATATACTTGCCCTTGCTATTCTCACATTAATTCAGCTACAGAAGACAAATAGGAGTACCCTGAGGATCACATGAAGTACTAGGCGTGCATGTTACCATCGATTGCCTGTGGAGTTGGAGTCTGTTGCTTAGTTTATTTTTTGCTGCAACAATAATAATTGGAGTGTCATTTGAGACCATTTGAATTATTGTGGTAATGTACTATTCGTGACATGGTTATTGTAAAAGCCCTAAAATTTATGTGTTCATCTCATATATGAAATGCATTGTTAGACGAGAAATCGGAATGGCAATTGAAAGATCAAATTAATTCAAACCTAAAGTGAGGGGTTCAAAATTCAAAAAATTACTACAATTCAAACTTTGTCAAATTGTGAAATTGAGACGTCCATTGGATTCCTCGTGATTCAAATAGCATCCATGCGAAATTCATGATTTGTTCAACATCATATGCTATTTTATTTAGAACTACAAGAGGAAGAACATTCGAGTTTAAATTCAAATTTGAATCACCACTAAATTCCCCATAATTGGATTAGTCCACCTGTGAAATTTTGTTTTTAGACCAGCAAAGATATTTTGGGAATTTTGATGAGGATAAGGAGAGAGCAAAATGGGACCCATCTGTCCTACTCTCAATGGGCAAAATAGAGCATATCTTCTACTCTCTTCTCTGTTTCTTGCCCAGGCGCCACGCACCAGCATGCAGGCCACAGAGCTCTCTGCCTGCCTGCTTGCTTGTTCTACGGTACAGCTGCAGCACACTACCCCTCTGTCCTCCATTCTATTTTTCCTTGCCGTGGTGGAGAAGAATTGGCTCTGCTTTCTGTTTTCTTCCCTAAAGAACAGAGCTCTATCGCCCAGTTGTTCCCTCCATCACTCCATAGCTTCAAGTTGAATTTCTTGCTCTTGACAGAAGCAAAAAGTGGCGCAAGATCCTCCTCTCCCTTCATCAACACGCTGAAGGATGTTTTCCAGCTTCATCGTGCCGCACCGAGGCAATATTCATCCACTGTTCAAGGTTGCCGGCTGCTGCTACAGTTCCTCGTTGCCAGGCCAAACTAGGAGCTTTCCACTTGAGCCAAGCGCACCAAAAGGTCCTAAAAACTATCCTCTCCACGTCCCTGTATTGGATTGAGCTCTCATCGTTCGGTTTTGCCAGAACAAGAAGTTTCATGGCCGCCGCTTGGTGACCTAGGTCACCAACGAACACCAAACTACAGCCGATTTCCTTGCAATTATACTTTATATTCACTACAGGAAACGAGATCATTTGCGACGGCTACATTTATTCGCGATGGCCAGCCGTTGCAAATAACTTAAATTGTGACGGCTTGACCTTGGCCGTCGCAAATAACAAGACCGTCGCGAATAAGGCCTTATTTGTGACGGCCGTCAGTCTGGCCGTCGCAAATAAGAGTTTATTTGCGACGGCCAACCCTAGGCCGTCGCAAATAACGCAGCCATCGCAAATAAACTCGTATTTGTGACGGCCGTCTGACCGGCCGTCGCAAATAGGCTTTAATTGCCACGGCCGTAACTTAAGGCCGTCACAATTAAGACCGCCGTCGCAAATTAGGGTTAATATCGGGACCCTCTGGCCCCGACTCTTCATTCACTTCTCTCCACCGCCGCCGCCTGCAGCGCCCCCGCCGCCTGCCGCGCCCCCGCCACCGGCCCAACGCTGCGACCCCGGCTCCGCCACCGTCCCGCCGTGCCCCGGCCGCCCCCGGCCCCGCCGCCCCTACGCCCCCGGCTCCAGGCGCGCCTTCGCGCCATAGCCGCCGCTCGGCCCCGCCGCCCCTGCGCCGCCGCTGCCAGCCCGCCCCCGCCGCCCCTACGCCGCCGCTGCTGGCCCGCCCCCGGCCCCGCCGCCACTGCGCCCTCGCCACCGGCTCGCCCCCAGCCGTCCGTCCGTCGGGCACTAGGTACACACTTCAATTCGTTCTCTTGACACACTACTACGTCTGCTTGTCTTGTTTTGTTGCATGGAGCCCATCACCACTATATTATTGACCATGGATTAAACATATGGATGGATGGTATATAAATTAACAAGACCAGCTAGCTAGAGATAATGGACAGTTGTCCTTGGTGATGCTCTTAGTGGTGCACTAATGTAATCAGCATACCATCGATTAGGTTTTATGTACAGAAATATAATTCCTAGGCGTTATGTGCCTAGGCGTTCCTGATTGGGATTCCCTGATGTGATGCATGATTCTCGCATTCCCTGATGTGATGCATGACCATTTTGCGAGGAAACTAAGCTCAGCAGCTGGTTGGCGCTTCCTCTGCTGATCTTGCAGGGATGGCAATCGCGAGTCTGTAGTAGGTGGTGATGAGATAGCTAGTAGGTTATCTGGGATGTTATGCCAGTCGCGATGATGAAAATGAAAATCCAATGCTCTTCGTTGTTTACAACCACATCTCTGCTTCCGATTCACACTCTGTGATTGCTTCTCGAAATCTGACTGTTAACCAATCATCTTGGATCTTCTGATTCGCTTTACGGGCAGAAGGGAGAACGCCCCCTTGGGGAACCTATTCCCGCATCGAGTGTCTTTGATAGGCTCTCGCGCAAACACTTGCTAAAGTCTTTTGGATCACGTCCTAACGTTGTCGCCGGGCGATTTAGTATCGACGCTATCACGAGGACAACCAGTTCATGAACGTTTCGATAAAGCTGGTGAAATAACGTTAGGTGCCTAGGCATTCCTGGATCCACCTATCTGGGACATGCTCCCTCTACCGCTCCTCCGGATTTGTCCGAGATTGGCACTACCTCCGCGGAATGGCCGCCTAGCCCCCTAGGCGAGGCGCAAGAGCTGCGCCTCGTGCCCCCACCTTATACTGCCTTTCTGAACCCTAATTGTGTTTTAGAGAGTGAGGGACTTGTTTCTAGATCAACCAAAAGCATCATAATATGGTGATCTAGCTGGCCCAATTATATTCAGTTCTTTGAGTGTTCTAGCTGTTTTTATCAAATCAGTCTTGACATAATGCATTTTTTTTTACATTTCTCAGGTCCCCTCCTCACCGTGCACACTCAGGTCCACTTCACCGCTCAGGTATGACACCATCATTCTTCTCATATTGTATATGATAGAGTATAGTGCTTTTAGCTGTATATGATGACTTGTTGCTCTTATAGTAGCTGCCCTAATATGTATAATGTTTCAACTGTTTTTTATCAAACTTTTAATGATGTAACACATTTTCTTTAGATTTGCATCACCATGTTACTAGTTCAGCCTATGTCAAGTGTGTGATCTAGATGTTGCTAGATGATTATGTTTTTTTAGGTTTAGATAACTTTTTGTCATGCTTTGGTAAATATGTTTATTATGCAGGTTACTAGAATTAATAATTTTTTTCTCTTGTTCTTTTGATTGCGTGAGTGTTTAGAATTAATAATTTTCTTCTATTCTGCTTTTGTGCATTCATATAATGTTTTTGAGTAACTACTTAATATATATAAATAAACGGGTTTTGGGCCGTCTCGGACCAACCCGGAAGGGCACGACACGTAATATGTGTGATCGTGTCGTGTAGACCATTGTAGTGGCACCGTATGTGTCAAGTCGACACGGAAGCGAACAGATTGATAAGGATGTCAATGACCCGCGATTGCGTGGACAGTGGAAATGGATGTGGAATTGTCATCTAAAACCAACTTTCCTCTCACTCTTTGTCTAGTTCTTTTCTCTCTCTTAAATGACCTCAAAATGAAAATGAGCAACGTAACCTATAGCAATGTATTACTCGTTTCGGATCGGCACATCTCACATGCCATTGGCATGTGAGACGTGCTGGTTCGGAATTGTCCCTTTTTGGACAGCCTCGGAGTGACTGAGGGGGCGTGGCTTGTGACGAGACGCAGGTCCGGATTTGGACGAGATTTCGGCGGCGTAACCCTGGTGTTCTCTGCTGCACCATTTTTGGGCGTGCAGTGGAGAACAGTGGGGTTATGCTGCCAAAATTTCTTTTGAATCCGGATCACGCGTCTCATCATGAGCACGCTTCGCTCGGTCACTCTTGGGTGGGTTTAGGATCTATCTGCCTAGGTTGTAGGGCCGTGACATAACATAACAATACATTAACAACAATTTCTTTCACGCTAAACTGCAGAGCCAAACATGGGTGAAGACCGCAGTTGGATGTATACTGGCTGGAAGAGCAGAACTAGTGGTCACTCCGATGAGTGGTTTATCAAGTTAGATCAATTTTTGGATCGAGCATTTTGGTTGTCAATGGAAGATATGGTGCGGTGCCCATGTACAAAATGCCGGAACACCAAGTTTTTGAGAAGATTGGAACTTTCGTTTCACTTATGTCGAAATGGTTTCACTCCACATTATGAAGTGTGGACCTTTCACGATGAGACTAATTCTGGAGTCATAGCCGAAGTGGATGAGGATGATGATATAACAAAGGTTGATAGGATGGATGAGATGCTAGAAGCTCTAGAAGCGGAGGATCCTCTTACAAATGAGGCAGAGAAGTTCTTCGAGGAGCTGAAGAAATCACAAGAGCCGTTGCATGAACACACGGTTGTGACCGTACTTGCTTTCTTGACCAGATTTATGGCAATTAAGTCCAAGTACTTTTTTCCATCAACTGCTACAACAATCTCATGAAATTGATCTGCGATATCCTTCCACAACCTCACAATGCGCCGGCCGATATGAATCATTCAAAGATCAAGATATCTGGTCTCGGTATGAAGTATGAGAAAATTGATGTGTGCCCAGACAACTGCATGCTATCCTGGAAAGAGCACGCCAATGCGAAGATGTGCTTGAAATGTGGTAAATTGAGGTATGTCTAAGTTGTTAATGACGATGGCGATAATGTGATGACAGACATCGCACATAAGTAGCTTTGTTACTTGCCTGTGCCACCTCGGTTGAAGCGGATGTTTCTTTCAAAAAGAACCGCAAGACACATGAGATGGCACAAAGAAGGTAAACGTGAGAACAAAGAATTCTTGACGCATCCGTCCGACGGTGATGCATGGAAGGCGCTAGACCGTTACAATCTAGACTTTTCTCATGATGCGAGGAATGTTCGCATCGGATTAGCGACAGACGGATTCTCACCGTTCAGTACGAACGCCATGCCATACTCATGTTGGCCCGTCTTTGTCATTCCGTACAACCTGCCACCTGTTTTTTGTACGAAGAACGAGTTCATGTTTCTCAGCCTCATTGTACATGGACCTGATCATCCCGGGTCACATCTCAACGTGATGTTGAAACTGCTGATCGAAGAATTGAAAGTCTTGTGGATAGGAGTCGAAGTGTATGACAGTTACAAGAAGGAGAAATTCAACCTTCGAGCTGCTTATTTGTGGCCCGTCCATGATTTGTCGGCATACGACATGTTTTTCGGATGGAGCACTCACGGTCGTCTGACGTGTCCGATATGTGCTTCAGACACGGATTGCTTTCGACTAAATCATGGAGGCAAAATATCTTACTTCGATTGTCACAGACGTTGGCTGCCCTTGAATCATATATTTAGGCAGCAGAGGCATGTCTTTCGAAAGAACACTGTTGTCACTAAAGGACCACCGAAGCGTCTCAACGGGTCAGAAATTTCTGATATGTTGGATAAACTGGTGCCTGATGAAGGTCGTCCTGGATATTTCGTAGGTTATGGAGAGGAACACAATTGGACTCACATATGTGGACTTTGGGAGCTAACGTATGTGAAGTCGTTGATTCTAATGCACAACATTGATGTCATGCATCAGGAGCGTAACATGAGCGAAAGTATCATAAGCACTTGCATGGATATGCCTGGCAAAACAAAAGACAATTAGAAAGCTAGACTAGATTTGGCAGACATTTGTCACCGTCCAACTCTTTAAATCTCTGAAAGTGGTGGAAAGCCACGTGCTTCTTTCTGTCTTCGATCAAAAGAAAAGAAAGAAGTTATGAAATGGATGAAAACTTTGAAATTCCCAAATGGTTATGCAGCTATCCTGAAACGAGCCGTAAATGTTAACACAGGAAACCTCACTGGGTTGAAGAGTCATGATTATCACATTATAATGGAAAGACTCTTACCTATTATGTTTTGAGGCTATCTAGATGATGCGGTGTGGAAGGTTTTAGCCGAGCTCGGCTATTTCTATAGACAGCTTTGTGCTAAAGAAATCAAGATTGGAATGATGGATAGGTTAGAGAAGGAGATACCCATACTTTTATGTAAGATGGAAAAAATTTTCCACCGGGTTTCTCCAATCCAATGCAACATCTGCTTATCCATCTTCCATTCAAAGCTAAAGTTGGTGGTTCTGTGCAATATAGGTGGATGTATCACATTGAAAGAGCGCTACGATATCTGAAACCAATGGTTGGCAACAGGGCAAGGGTGGAAGGGTGCATCGCTGAAGCATATGCTCTTAAGGAAGTAGGATACTTTTAAAGTGTCTACTTTGCGGAAGAAAACAATAGCAATACTTCGGTGATGCGGTACAATGTGGATGAAACACCCCCTCTAAGCGACCTTTCCATTTTTGAAACGAGAGGCACCACCGTTGGTAGCTACACGACCTACGTGCTATCGGAACATGAAAGGACTATTGCTTTACTCTACATGTACGCAAATATAGAAGGCATGCAGGAATACTTCGAGTAAGTGTTTGTCCTTCATTTATGCTAATCGACATATTTTGCTACACATGTACTCTAAAAGATGTTTTTTCATGTTCAGCGAGTTCCACAGACAATGTTGGCCACATAGGCATCAACCTACGACCAAACAAGTAGAAGCGATGCGAAAAGAAGGAATAAATGGGGGGCAGAGTTTCCTGTCCTGGTTTTGAGATTATGTAATATTCTCTCATCTTCTATGTATTATAAGTTACTATTATTAAAGAAGTATTATTTTAACTTATGATCATTTATGACACTGTCGGACTCACAATGTCCATGAAGATTTGCGGCAACTATCTTATGGATTGGTGAATGTTAGAAGCTATGGTCGATATGATGTAAATGGATTTCGATTCCGTAAAACTCATTTTGATGCTTTTCGTCCTCTCGCGACAACATCAAATTCCTGTGTTGTGATGAGAGCAATGGACACTCAAGGGAATTTAACCGATTATTATGGGATCATTAACAAAATTCTTGAATTTACTTTTATCGGAAATAAGACCTTCGAGTTGTCTTCTTTGATTGTGATTGGTTTGATCGCACTAATGGAACTCGAGAAAACTAATTTGGAATGGTGGAAGTGAAACATAAGGACCAACTACAAGGTTACGATAGATTTGTTCTTGCATATCAAGTGGAACAAGTGTATTATCTACCTTATCCATGCACGAAGCTCAGTGCTTGGTGGGTGGTATGTAAGTTGAATCCTCGTGAGCGGTTATATACTCCTGGGGATCATGGTTACCATGATAGCGAAGACGTTGAAGAAGTGTACCAAGAAGAAGAGTTGCCAGACACTTTTATCGTCGAGCTTGGTGCAGGACTCGATCAATTAGTTGGAGATGTTGAAGACGTTGAAGATGTAGAGGCAGATGATATGCGAAAACGAAAATTAGATTAGGCCACGATGGAAGATCGTTGGGCTGGTTTAAGGAGTAGGGCACAAACACATGATAATGATGTTGATGAATTTTGAAAGCGATTACAAGTAATGTTTTCTTAAAGATAGTAACATGAATTTTGTATATTTTATTTGCATATTTACTGATTATCTAATTAAAATAGGATGGCGTCAAAGAAGGGTAAGAAGGTGCCGCCGACGAGGGGGTTCTACCTCTCTAGACGTGAAGACACTTTCGCTGGTGCCTCGTCGACCGGGAGCAGACACTCTTAGCTGCTGGGGCACGTTCTGAGCAGCTCTAGAGCTTCATCACAGGTAAATTTCACTCACTTTTAACAAATTCATTAAATTCAATTTCACATTAATCTTACTTATGAATCATTTGAATGTTGTAGTCCTCACCGGCTGACTCAGGGGTTGCAGCGCTAGTTGACCCTGGCTACCCTTCGGTGAGCCAGCCGTCGGCCAGCCAGCCCTCGGCCAGCCAGCCCTTGGTTGGCGATCCTTCTGTTCCTGAGGCCTTTGGCTCGGCTGGTGAGGAGCCGTCTGGGTCACCTGACGTGGCGCCCTAGCAGACGCGGAGGACGAGGAGGACTCACTTTGTCAGTCCTCATGCGGTCCCTTCACAGAGGATCGTTATTCGTCCAGCCGGAGACAGGTAATAAAAATTATAGTGTTCAATTTTAGTTTCTTTTGATTACTTAAGTAATGAATTAATAAATATCTTGCGGGGTTTGGGACGACACGTCTTTCACCGGTGAGAGACACCACAGACCGGTGAACGGTGTCCTCAGGTCCATAGTGCGTTTGCACTATCCCGGGGTCATCGACGGGGTGCCTGCTCTTTCATGGGAGGACTACGCACATGTCCATCACCAGGAGCACGGCAACGTTCAAGAGGCTGTATGGGCCGATTTTATGGTAAGTATGTTAAAAAAAGTTTCTAAGTTTCAACTCTTAAACTCTTTTACCGAACATATCTTCAATATATTCTTTATCGCAGGCAAGATATTGTAAAAGCCCACTTTTCGGAAGAACAAAAACGCAAAAATGCAAACTTAAAAATTTTGAAAGTGGACTTGGAAATCCAAACTCACATGAGCCATATGAGTTAACCCATGTTCACTAAAAATAGGAACTTGTTAAAATGTTACATATAGAACATGTTTGCTAATGTATTTGGGACTTAAGGGGTAAGATTCTTAATTTCCATGTATTCAAATTAAAATATAAAAGAAAAACAAAATTAGAGAGAAAGAAAAAGGAATTATTCCAACCCTAAAATGGGACATCCAAAAATATTCGAATCTCATGCCGTAAATTTTTCCATGACCTTCTAATATTCCAAATAGACTCTCGGTAAAGTTTCAAAATTTTTGAAGCACGTTTCCCATTTATTGGACACGTACTGAGAGTTTAATCAACGTCAACTTCCAATTTAAATTTTGGGCTCAACCTTGTCCAAATCAACTCCAATTTTTTCCTGAGGTCCCTTATGGTTCAAAAAGGTTAACTTCAAAGTTTCAGGATTTTTGAACCTGCTCTACTATTTATTTCCTTGAGTCAAGTATCACCACTTGAATTCAAATTCAAACCTGAGTTCAAATTCAACTTGCTCAGTTTTGAAATCTGATTACACCATAAAATTCTCCACATTTTATTTAGTCACTGGGCCAAAGTTGACTATTTTTGAAGCATGTCTGCTAGCTCCATTTGAATTTTAAAAGAGAAGGGAGAAGAGAGTGGGACCCACATGTCATACTTATCCTCAGTACTAGGAAAAAGTGGTCCCCACCTGGCGGGTTGGCCCCGGCTTTCTCTTTCCTCCCCTGCCTCCATGCAGCCACATGCAGGTGCCACCGCTATGCAAATCGGCCTTTATCTAGCTCGCTCGTCGGCGCGCCTCTGCGTCCCTCCCGGCCGCCGACCGCCTTGCCCCGGTTGCGCGTCTTCCTACCGACCCACGACCGTCGCGCCGTGCTCGCCCCGCTCCGGCCCCTGCGCCACAGCACCGGCTCCCGCCGCCAGCGCCACGCCTCCTCCACGCTGGCGCTCCACCTCCCCGACCTGCCGCTTGGCCTGGCCGCGGTATCGCGACGCTCCCGCGCGCTCCACCTCCCGGTCGCTGCGACGTTGCCCCCGCCAGCTCGTGCCGCCGCCGATGCCGGCGCTCCACCTCCCCGCACCACGCTCAGTCCGCCCCACCGGCCACCTCCTCGCCACCGGTGCCGCCCCCAAGCACCGCCAACGCCGCGCGCCCCCACCGCGTTGCTCCGCCTCCTCGCCAGCGCCAGCTGCCGGCTCGCCCCGCCCCTGCACAGTCAGTTGGCACTGCCCAAACCTGCGGCGCACGACGCCTGCTCACTGGGCGCGCACGGCCTACAGCGCCGTCCCCCTGCACGGCGACACCGCAGTACGCCTCGCCTGGCCGCGTCCCAGCTGCCCCGGACATCGGCTGCATGCCGCCCACCGCTGGCACCCCCGCTCACGCCATGGTCGGCTCCCTGATGGTTGCATTTCGCCGGTGCCCCGCGCCGCCACCACCTGCTCCCGGCCGCGCGAAACTCGCTGCCCTAGCCACCCACGTGCCCACGTTCCGGTTGCTGCTGGTCATGCTTGTCTACTTTCCATCAGCATCGTCGCCCCGTTCCGCGTCATGGCTGCACCCAACCAGCGAAGCGAGTGACCTGTGAGATGTATTGAGATGCAAGAACACGTTGATGACACAACAGCGACGACGATTGGTTCAAGGGGTAGAATGATGTGGCAATCGACAAGGACATGTGCCAAGATACCTTTTTAATGTTGATGAAGCGACGGAATCAAGTACACACCCAAGATGTTCGGCGATATGCCTACAAGGTGAGCCTTGTCCTGAAATACCTTTCCTGAAGTCACCGACGTCTGTTCGTCGTGATCGCTAAGGTTACTCATGTGTCGTCAAGTCGTACGTCCAGTTTCCGCATTTATATCATTCCTATAGGAGTCCCTAAGTTGACCTCCTTTGTTGTTTGTATCACATTGGCATATCCGTGCGTGCTCGTGATGCTCCACCATGAGCCGCGTCGACGTTGATGACCATATGACATCGTCGTGACGTTCCGAGCAATCATCGTGCCCTGGCGTCGAGATGAAGGATGCCTGTAACATACATGATGCTGGAGCACAACCACGACACAATAGTCTGACGGTCGTTTAGCCAAATTAGGGTTTAGTCGAGGCAAGACTCGTCGAGCCTTGGGTGTAGCCAGAGTGCTCGATGAAATGCCTTCTAGGTCAAACCAGGTGTGTCGGTGATCACCGATGACCTGGAGTAAAGGTATGCAAGAACGTTGCGACCAACAAGGAGAACTAGACCAAGGGGAACCTTGGATAAGAGTTCCTTGGTTGTGTCGAGGATGTTCCGTAGCCGATCACAGGATTTGTTTAACTTGGTGTACCATTTCATCGAAGATAGGATCGTCGAGTCGCTTAGCCACAACCGAGTCGACATCACTAGCCTTAAGACTCACAAGGTGGTCTTCGAGATTCCGCTCACCCCATTGACGAGTCCGGGTTGTTGTGGACGACGCTAAGACGATCTTCTCAAGATGGCAAAGCATGCCTTCACGGCAAGGTCTCCCATCATGTTTAAGTGCCAAGAGCTTACCGAACTCACCTGGACAAGCTTGCAGGAGACACTACATTAGTGTCGTCGTGTAAGCACCTGAACGATGCTTGCGACGTTAGCCGTAGCAACTGGTTTACCTAAAAGCGGTTTGAACATTGTCATGGTACTCATGCTAGGTTAACAGTGCTCGTTATGACGTCTTAAGTCCAAAGAATGTTGACCTCACTTCACTCCCAAGTGTCGCTAGAGTTTCACCCTGGTTCATCCTTATCAGAACCCTGCGACCACCCTTGTCCCGTAATTAGGTTTACTCCATAACGATTTTGTGTAACTTCATTGGTCGACTTCTAAGTCACAACCTCTTGTTGCACAGTTCACTCATGCCTTAATGCTTTCAATGGTCCATCTTGATCGCCTAGTCTTCCTTACATCACATAGTCCAATAATGCTTCTTCACCATTCTACCTTATCACTCTTTGAGCGGTATAGCTCCAAGTGTCGAGTGCTAAATCGCGATGTGTCATTACATTGCATCTTTCAGTGCTTATCTCGACACTACTATGCCACCTTGAGTCATCCTGTATTTATCCACACAACAGAGGCATGTCTGTTCCTCTTAGTCAATCTCGTCGTTCCTAAAGAGTACACAATCTTCTTAACTCTAGTGTTTCCTTATATTACTTACTTATATGCATATCATGTCGATAGTAAACATGGTGGTAGGTGATCGACGAGGAGCTTCACTTGGAGGAGAAGGCCAAGGTGTTCCCACTGAAGTTCCATGATAGGTTCTCCGGAGGAAGACCAAGCCCTAACAATTGACATTTATTCGAGTCGCAAACTAAGGCAAGCCCCGGTTTGCATTTCAAAGCTTTTTAAAGTTTTCCAGTTTTATTCACTTACGTCTTCAGTTGATATTGTGCATTACGTATAAGGTGTTTGATACTCCACTTGCATGACCAAAAATCCCAGGGATTGATTGGAACGACTTACAGTTTGACCTGTAGTAACTGCTTTGCTAATGAATAAGAAATCTGGTAGAAGTCGAGTAGTTGGAATCTACTCGCGAGAGGTGTAGGACATATCTCACTGGATTGGTTAGATAGAAAATGGCATAATATAATGAAATGGAGACCAGGCAGGGAATGGATAGGAAGCGGCGAGAATTGAGTCTCGGTCGCATAGCCCTGCCTGTGTCGATTAAGGCCGTCTGTATGCGGCCCCTTCGGACAAGCTTGAATTGTACCGGCAACATAATGGACATATGGAATCCAATAAACTGACGTAGCTTGGTCACTTGGGTGTCGAGGCATACCGTTCCATTTTATAGGTGTGGGTTGAGGGCAGCAAGGTGTAAACCCGCTGGTGGGCACGTCAGAGTACGCACCACACAGGGACCCCCTGCTCGTGACGGATCGAATGATTCGGCATTTGAGTGTCTCGCGAAAGATTGCCATATACTACTAGTACTAAAGTGTTATGTAGGTACTGCGCGAAGTACTCGCTGGCATTTCCGAAAGTGCGTATGTGTCTTGTTGTCCGGGTGTGTCCTGATTGCAATCACCGTCCCTCGCAGTAATAGAGTACCACTTGTTCACTGCGCTGTGACGTAGTAAATACTAAAGAAGCCAGAAAAATCATATTGTATTGAATTATAATTGTTTGCAACCTTGTATGATTTAGAGATAGTACAATTAAAAGTTTACAGTTTCCCCATACTTTAGCTGTAATAGCATTATGTGCTTTGGGCATGTCATATCATCGGCAAAACATTTCTTGTTTGATTGTGGAGTTTATGATGTGCCGCGCCCGAAGAATGTCGTTTGCTTCTTAAAACATGATTATAAGGATCCACTTGTAGGCGAGTCTATTTATGCTATTCCTTACCTTTGTTTAGTGTCCCCTCTGCATATGTCTAGTGAGACGGTTAAGTCTTGCTGAGCCTTATGCTCACATTTGCGCTTTAACGATTTTTGCAGGTATTAGTTTTATTTCTGCTCGTCAGGTTATACATGAGATCTTGAGATATCGAGAGAAATCTCATGTGAACCACGCCGCTGCTGAATGTTCTTCTTGTTGCTAATGAGAAGCGTCCTAGGGCATAAACGTCTTCTCCCCTGCTTAGTTAGGTGAGATTATGAGTATGTATTTTCCGCTGCGTGTGTATCCCTGTGGTACACTCTTTTGTCAACTCTCCTTATTATGAAATGAAAACTTTATATGTTTTGGTATCCTTTTTGTGTGTGTTGTTAGGTGTCGCATCGCACGACACCACCCAATGAGATCCTCGGATGTGTCGACCTCAGTCCCCACAGACATGGTATCAGAGCTTCATTGGGAATAGCACGCTCGAAAAGAGCCTATTTTCGAAAACTCCGAAGTAGTCGAGTGAGGATTAGCTATATGCCCATTAAGGACTATTACTAGTATAAGTTTTAAAGGTGGTGAACTAACTTGTTATATTATTTCTATAACGACGCTCCGTCTTCAAGGTAAGAGGTAAGGTACGCCACCGAGAGCGGATCAATCTCGGTAAGCTCAGCATACGAGGAGTGGTATTGAAAATTTCCGTGGCTTGGCACGGGAAGTTAATAGGAGTCTCTGAAGCTTTCAATGTTTCTGAGAACCTATGACACGAGGTACCCCAGCGTGACACAAAATTAGTGGGAGCCCCCGTCGGGTGGTGTATAACCCGATAGTATGCATCTCTAGAACTATTCATGTTCTATGGGATCATGCGAAACACTTATGCCCGAGCGTGTATAAGCCGGTTCGTACGGGAGTCTTTGCTGTACAGACGTATTTACAGCCATGTACCTCGAGACATGACTTCGCTCGAGGGCGACTCACACCAGAGTCGTATGCATTTACTTTCATATATATTATTGTGACTTCATGTCGTGTTTCCCCGTGCCGCCCTTGAGGTGTGAAGGTGTGAAAGGGGATTGTTTGTCTTCTGCAGGTACTGTAACTCCGGTAGCGACCTGTGTAGAATACGTTTGCGAGTGATCGATATTAGGACCACCTCTAGACGTATCCGGATATACCGGGTTAGACTTTTCTTTTAGTAAGGCACGTAGTACCGTCAGTATCCCACTTGATACTTTGACCGTCCCCCACGAAAGAAATGGCTTCATTATCATCTTGTAAGATCCAACTACCAGTTGCTGGTAAGTTTTGGGTCAAAGTTTCGACATGGTTAGTGCAATGCGAAGAAGGATGAAGATTAAGGCTTTTGTGTACTCTTGACGGAATCTAGCTCGCTTTTGTCAAGAGATGCTTCTAGTTAAACTTCATAGCACATAATAGAATGCTATATGGAGTATGAAAATCTTCCAGTCCTCGATGACTTCTCTATGGACGAGTTGGACAGAACAACACTTGGAAACTCGTCCAAATCATTAGAAACTAGCATTTCTTCACGTCCTGGATCTAATGAACTAGCCTCGGCATTTTGACCATAACTCTTTGTAAACTTCACAAATGAAGGTCTAAACTATCTTGTTGGAAAGTATAGAGTCTTCTACAACCTTTCCATTAAACTTCCGGTCAGCGTTCTCATGGAACTTGGCGAAAGACTCGAAGCTCCAAATTTTATCGGATCTGAACACCTAGTGGACAGTTCTGCATACCGTTACGGTTTCGACCATACCTCTTCGCAGAATCGTCGGATAGCTTCGTGCAAAACATTTCCGGAAACCTTGCGACTGGCACAACAAGTTTGTATTGGGACTTGCTGTCAAATTGTGAGGTTATCCATCTGAAAATCAGTGGCCAAATCAGCTATAAACAACCATGATATATCAAACTAAATTTTAAAACCTGAACCGATTGTTCCACTTAAAAAATCCGTATCTCTTCAACCTGGAGGTCTATGGAGGCAAGTGAATACTTTTTGGAAAGACTTTGAAGTCTTCTATAAGTTTTCTATTGACCTCCAAGCCAAAGGACCTTTGTATGGTGATGAAAATGCACCATAACCACTGCAGCTGCTGTTCTGAAACTGTACAAGACAGTATTTGAACTTTTGTCATATTTCCTTGAATAAAGCTCTTTTATTACATTATGATACATTTATGGAAAGGGGAAGAGCTATTATACAACTTTGTTATTCAATGTTACCCCAAATTCAGTTTAAAACTAATTAGAAACTGGAGTTGAAGATAATACATGTATATAAGTGCTATCTGAAACAGTCAGAAAAATTCTGAACTTTGAACGGCCATAACTCTTAAACTAGAAATGCAACCTATGCATGTTTATACATGTATTGAAAGCTTAAAGAGTCCTCTCTCAGCTTTCTATTCAACACAAAGGCTAAAACTCTCAATAACGAAGTCTAAATTGAAGTATCGTTTAAGGTGTCGAAACAGTTCAGAATATGGACTGTTACCTGTTCAGTTACTGTTTCGATTATAATTCCTAGTAGACTTATCGAATGGCTTCGTATTTTACATTTCTGAGATCCTGAGAATGTATGAAACAAGTTTTCTATGTATTACTTTTGCAAATATTGATGTTTGTATATCTGAAAATGGTGGACAAAATCAGCCTTAAACAAAGGAGATGCTGTCCAAATTTTCAGAAAAACTGTCAACTTGCAAAATGCCGTATCTTCTCAACCAGAAATGCTACGAGGGCAAGTAAATACTCTTTAGAAAGATTTGGAAGTCCTCTACATGTTTTCTGTTCAACACCAGACCAGAATCCTTTTCTTGTGGGTGAAATTTGGATAATCGCAGAGACTGTCCAGGCATACCCAAACTGGACAGCAATCTGTACACCTCTGAATTTAATCCATAACTCGCAGACCCTTGATCCAGTGGTGTCGCTCGAGTAACCGTTGGAAAATTTAGAGAGTCATCTACAATTGTTTCAATTGGCTCCAGACCTGAATCGGTCATCTACCTATTCCAAATCGAGTTTGAATACAGAGTGGTCAATCTGAACTGAATTCAATTCTGAATACTGAAATTTTACCCAACTTCAAAAATTCATATCTTTTGAACCAGAACTGATATGAAGACAAGTAAGTACATTATGGAAATATTATTACATTGGCTACAACTTTGTATATAAGAATATTTCCAGATTTCCATCAGAACAGCCTGAAAACTTTAGATCAAAACTGCTACTGTTTAAGCAGATTCTGCTGAAAGTGCAGAGAAATCTGCTAACTTCAAAATTCCATAACTTGCAAACCAGAGATGATCTAGAGGCAAACCAATACTTTTTTGGAAAGGTATTGAAGTTTACTTTAACTTTGTTGTTCACCTCAAGATCTGATTTTCCAATTTACTTGGCCAAAATCGAAGTTGCGTCCAAGCTGTTCATCCTCCACCAGGATTTAATCGGGTGATGACTCTTTAGGGTGATTATGGATTTGGTTCTCGAGTTCAACTCGAGGAGTTTCATAACATCCAAGGTGTTGCGACCCAACAATAATTGCCATTAGGGTTGAGTATTATACTAAGTCAAATCCCTTTTTGCTCGGATACACATGGTAGTGTTTTAACTATGCAACCTTGCACCTCACACTTTATTTATGCATTGAGTATGTATGACACTTCCCTTAGTTGGACGACCCTCCCCATAAAGATTGCTTGGAGTAAGTTTCTTGCTCACCTAGCTTGAATATTAAGGGGGAAGTAGTTCATCTAGTAATCGAAGTGTTACGTTCACCTAGGTATCGTACCAAGGTACATCGACACCGAACCAACGTGCTGGAAGCAATGCTCAAGTAAGTAGGACCGAGTACAACGTTTACCCATTGCGTCAATGAGAAGCTTAAGTAACGGATCACCTCGAACCCCGTTTCTTGTAGAACTCGATCATCGAGTTAAAGAAGTTAGTTGATTCTTCATGCTAAACCACTCCCTTGCTTCCGTCTCTGAGACGAGAAGCCGTATGTGAGTAGTATGAGCTTGAGATTCTTTAGCAAGCACGTGGATCACTAACCAAGGTCGTGCCTAGCACACTACCTTGTCAACCACTTTGTGCAACCTACGGAAGTGATGAGAACCTTACTCTTCAAAGGTTACTCTCTTTGCAACTTCTGAAGGTAACCCTGCCGCACCTTTTAAGGGGTAGACATAGTACTTTAAGAAAACTACGAGATGAAAAACCTGACCCTTTGTTAAGGAACCACAACTACCTGTATGTTGTGATTAACAAGCTTTAGGGAACTTCCGATCAACAAGAAGTTCAATCACATTGTTCCATTTTGTACACTCCGTTGCCTTGATATGAACCTCACCATTCCTTGCTAATACTTTTACCTTGAAACCATCGAACTTGGTCGAGATATGAAAGTAGCAAGTTATGTCTAGCGCCTTTCATGACCAAGTTTATTCAATCCTCCTGTATTTGGGATACTTCTGACTGTGTTTGGATTGTCTTACCTACTTTTGCTCAAAGCATAATACTGAATGCATCATACCGTCTACACTTCTAGCTGGCCAACATTACATCATTAATGCATAACATTATTCCACTTGTGCTGCATCATGAAACGTAATTATCAATGAGTTTTGAGCAAGAATATATGACTCCATTCAAATACCTACGTTGTGTCTCACAATTTCGAGTTGTGATCAACATTATCATTCGCATTGCCTTCGACTTGTTTCGTTATCTTGAGTGGTACAAGGGAAACCACTTAACACCTCGTGACCAAAACACAGTTGAGCCTTTGTCCTTGACTCGTTTAAACTCAAATCAACTTGAGTCCCAGAAACTGATAGTTTCTAGTTGCGAGGAGCTTCCTATGGACTTCTCGACCTCGCTAAAACCCTGCATCTTTCTTTTCGCGAGGTTAGCAGTTAATTATCAAGTATTGGAACTCCTTGACTCGTAATGGATGGTGACATTGCTTTGGCCACAAGACCAGGGCATAAAAGTCTTCGTAAGAGAAACACTCAGAGTTAAGGACACCTAACTATCATAGAGTCTAAGGTCCTCCGATGCAGAAGCTTACTTCTTTTTGATGAAAAGAAGAAGATGTCAACACCTCAACATAACTTTTTAAGACCCAAGTTTTACGAAGTGATATTGTCATGTCGAGCCTACTGTCAAGGTTATCAACCTAAAGACTGGAATCACTTGAAGCAGACTTTAGAATTTCTTAAGATGCCTGAAGATAATCATTATTTCGTAGAACCCAAGTCTTTAAGGACATTGTCATTTTCCTTAGTCAGTGACCCTCTTTTACGGATCGTCCCCTCATCGTTTCTGTTATTCTACTTGTTAGAATCTCGGGACGAGATTCCTTTAAGGGGAAGGATTGTAAAAGCCCGCGTTTCAGAAGAACAAAAACGCAAAAATGCGAACTTAAAAATTTTGAAAGTGGACTTGGAAATCCAAACTCACATGAGCCATATGAGTTAACCCATGTTCACTAAAAATAGGAAGTTGTTAAAATGTTACATATAGAACATGGTTGCTAATGTATTTGGGACTTAAGGGGTAAGATTCTTAATTTCCATGTATTCAAATTAATATAGAAAAGAAAAACAGAATTAGAGAGAAAGAAAAAGGAATTATTCCAACCCTAAAATGGGACATCCAAAAATATTCAAATCTCATGCCGTAAATTATTCCATGACCTTCTAATATTCCAAATAGACTCTCGGTAAAGTTTTAAAATTTTTGAATCACGTTTCCCATTTATTGGACACGTACTGAGAGTTTAATCAACGTCGACTTCTAATTTAAACTTTGGGCTCAACCTTGTCCAAATCAACTCCAAATTTTTCCTGAGGTACCTTATGGTTAAAAAAGGTTAACTTCAAAGTTTCAGGATTTTTGAGCCTAATCTACTATTTATTTCCTTGAGTCAAGTATCACCACTTGAATTCAAATTCAAACCTGAGTTCAAATTCAACTTGCTCAGTTTTGAAATCTGATTGCACCATAAAATTCTCCACATTTTATTTAGTCACTGGGCCAAAGTTGACTATTTTTGAAGCATGTCTGCTAGCTCCATTTGAATATTAAAGAGAAGGGAGAAGAGAGTGGGACCCACATGTCATACTTATCCTCAGTACTAGGAAAAAGTGGTCCCCACCTGGCAGGTCAGCCCCGGCTTTCTCTTTCCTCCCCTGCCTCCATGCAGCCGCATGCAGGTGCCACCGTGATGCAAATCGGCCTTTATCTAGCTCGCTGGCCCGCGAGCCTCTGCGTCCCTCCGGCCGCCGACCGCCTTGCCCCCTAACTGGGCTCTTGAATGCTCTTAGGCTACCGTAACGATAAGAATGAATTCCGTGTTGCGCGTCTTCCTACCGACCCGCGACCGCCGCGCCGTGCTCGCCCCGCTCCGGCCCCTGCGCCATGGCACCAGCTCCCGCCGCCAGTGCCGCGCCTCCTCCACGCCGGCGCTCCACCTCCCTGACCTGCTGCTCAGCCTGTCCACGGTATCGCGCCGCTCCCGCGCGCTCCACCTCCCGGTCGCCGCGACGTCGCCCCCGCCAGCTCGCGCCGCTACCGACGCCGGCGCTCCACCTCCCCGCACCGCGCTCAGTCCGCCCTGCCGGCCGCATCCTCGCCACCGGTGCCACCCCCAAGCACTGCCAACATCGCGCGCCCCCACCGCGCTGCTCTGCCTCCTCGCCAGCGGCAGCTGCCGGCTCGCCCCGCCCTTGCACAGTCCGCCGGCACTGCCCGACCCTCCGGCGCACGGCGCCTGCTCACCGGTCACGCCCCGCCTGCAGCGCCGTCCCCCTGCGTGGCGACACTGCAGCGCGCCTCGCCTGGCCGCGTCCCAGCTGCCCCGGACGCCGGCTGCATGCCGCCCACCGCTGGCACCCCACTCACGCCATGGTCGGCTCCCTGATGGTCGCGTTTCGCCAGTGCTCCGCGCCACCACCACCTGCTCCTGGCCGCGCGAAACTCGCTGCCCTGGCCACCCGCATGCCCACGTTCCGGTTGCTGCTGGTCGTGCTTGTCTACTCCCCATCGGCATCGTCGCCCTGTTCCGCGCCATGGCTGCACCCAACCAGCGAAGCGAGTGACCTGTGAGATGTATGAGATGCAAGAACACGTTGATGACACAACGGCGACGACAATTGGTTCAAGGGGTAGAATGATGTGGTAATCGACAAGGACATGTGCCAAGATACCTTTTTAATGGTGATGAAGCGACGGAATCAAGTACACCCCCAAGATGTTCGGCGATATGCCTACAAGGTGAGCCTTGTCCTGAAATACCTTGCCTGAAGTCACCGACGTCTGTTCGTCATGATCGCTAAGGTTACTCATATGTCATCAAGTCGTACGTCTAGTTTCTGCATTGATATCATTCCTATAGGAGTCCCTAAGTTGACCTCCTTTGTCGTTTGTATCACGTTGGCATATCCGTGCGTGCTCGTGATGCTCCACCATGAGCCGCGTCGACGTCGTTGACCATATGACGTTGTCGTGACGTTCCGAGCAATCATCTTGCCCTGGCATCGAGATGAAGGATGCCTATAACGTACATGATGCTGGAACACAACCACGACACAACAATCGACGGTCGTTTAGCCAAATTAGGGTTTAGTCGAGGCAAGACTCGTCGAGCCCTGGGTGTAGCCAGAGTGCTTGATGAAATGCCTTCTAGGTCAAACCAGGTGTGTTGGTGATCATCGATGACCTGGAGTAAAGGTATGCAAGAACGTTGCGACCAACAAGGAGAACTAGACCAAGGGGAACCTTGGATAAGAGTTCCTTGGTTGTGTCGAGGATGTTCCGTAGCCGATCACAGTATTTGTTAACTTTGTGTACCATTTCATCGAAGACAGGTTCGTCGAGTCGCTTAGCCACAACCGAGTTGACATCACTAGCCTTAAGACTCACAAGGTGGTGTTTTAGATTCCGCTCACCCCATTGATGAGTCCGGGTTGTTGTGGACGTCGCTAAGACGATCTTCTCAAGATGGCAAAGCATGCCTTCACGGCAAGGTCTCGCATCATGTTTAAGTCCCGAGAGCTTACCGAGCTCACCTGGACAAGCTTGCGGGAGACACTACATTATGTCGTCGTGTAAGCACCTGAACGATGCTTGCGACGTTAGCCGTAGCAACTGGTTTACCTAAAAGCGGTTTGAACATTGTCTTGGTACTCATGCTAGGTTAACAGTGCTCGTTATGACGTCTTAAGTCCAAAGAATGTTGACCTCACTTCACTCCCAAGTGTCGCTAGAGTTTCACCCTGGTTCATCCTTATCAGAACCCTGCAACCACCCTTGTCCCGTAATTAGGTTTACTCCTTAACGAGTTCGTGTAACTTCATTGGTCGACTTCTAAGTCACAACCTCTTGTTGCACAGTTCACTCATGCCTTAATGCTTTCAATGCTCCATCTTGATCGTCTAGTCTTCCTTACATCACACAGTCCAATAATGCTTCTTCACCATTCTACCTTATCACTCTTTGAGCGGCATAGCTCCAAGTGTCGAGTGCAAAATCGCGATGTGTCATTACATTGCACCTTTCAGTGCTTATCTCGACACTACTATGCCACCTTGAGTCATCCTTTGTTTATCCACACAACAGAGGCATGTCTGTTCCTCTCAGTCAATCTCGTCGTTCCTAAAGAGTACACAATCTTCTTGACTCTAGTGTTTCCTTATATTACTTACTTATATGCATATCATGTCGATAGGAAACATGGTGGTAGGTGATCGACGAGGAGCTTCACTTGGAGGAGAAGGCCAAGGTGTTCCCACTGAAGTTCCATGACAGGTTCTCCGGAGGAAGACCAAGCCCTAACAATTGACATTTATTCGAGTCGCAAACTAAGGCAAGCCCCGGTTTGCATTTAAAAGCTTTTCAAAGTTTTCCAGTTTTATTCACTTACGTCTTCAGTTGATATTGTGCATTACTTATAATGTGTTTGATACTCCGCTTGCATGACCAAAAATCCTAGGGATTGATTGGAACGACTTACAGTTTGACCTGTAGTAACTGCTTTTCTAATGCATAGGAAATCCGGTAGAAGTCGAGTAGTTGGAATCTACTTGCGAGAGGTGTAGGACATATCTCACAGGATTGGTTAGATAGAAAATGGCATATATAATGAAATGGAGACCAGGCAGGGAATGGATAGGAAGCGGCGAGAATTGAGTCTCGGTCGCATAGCCCTGCCTGTGTCGATTAAGGCCCCTCTGTATGCGGCCCCTTCAGACAAGCTTGAATTGTACCGGCAACATAATTGACATATGGAATCCAATAAACTGACGTAGCTTGGTCACTTGGGTGTCGAGGCATACCGTTCTGTTTTATAGGTGTGGGTTGAGGGCAGCAAGGTGTAAATCCGCTGGTGGGCACGTTAGAGTACGCCCCACGCAGGGACCTCCTGCTCGTGACGGATCGACTGGTTCGGCATTTGAGTGTCTCTCGAAAGGTTGCCATATACGACTAGTACTGAAGTGTTATGTAGGTACTGCGCGAAGTACTCACTGGCATTTCCGAAAGTGCGTATGTGTCGTGTTGTCCGGGTGTGTCCTGATTGCAATCACCGTCCCTCGCGGTAATAGAGTACCACTTGTTCACTGTGCCGTGACGTAGTAAATACTAAAGAAGCCAGAAAAATCATATTGTATTGAATTATAATTGCTTTGCAACCTTGTATGATTTAGAGATAGTACAATTAAAAGATTACAGTTTCCCCATACTTTAGCTGTAATAGCATTACGTGCTTTGGGCATGTCATATCATCGACAAAGCGTTTCTTGTTTGGTTGTGGAGTCTATGATGTGCCGTGCCCGAAGAATGTCGTTTGCTTCTTAAAACATGATTATAAGGATCCACTTGTAGGCGAGTTTATTTATGCTATTACTTACCTGTGTTTAGTGTCCCCTCTGCATATGTCTAGTGAGACGGTTAAGTATTGCTAAGCCTTATGCTCACGTTTGCGCTTTAACGATTTTTGCAGGTATTAGTTTTATATCTGCTCTTCAGGTTATACATGAGATCTCGAGATATCGAGATAAATCTCATGTGAACCACGCCGCTGCTGAATGTTCTTCTTGTTGCTAATGAGAAGCGTCCATGGGCATGGACGTCTTCTCTCCTGCTTAGTTAGGTGAGATTATGAGTATGTATTTTCTGCTGCGTGTGTATCCGTGTGGTACACTCTTTTGTAAACTCTCCTTATTATGAAATGAAAACTTTATATGTTTTGGTATCCTTTTTGTGTGTGCTGTTAGGTGTCGCATCGCACAGCACCACCCAATGAGATCCTCAGATGTGTGGACCTCGGTCCCCACAGATATATTTTAGAGGACCCGAACGACCATCGCCAGTTTGAGGACGCGAGGCGAGTGTTTCACTACAACGCTGCCAAAGCGCTTCGACAAGCTTTGTCGAACGCCCGTGTTCAAATTATTAATGAGCACTTGAAGGCGAACCAGCAGCCCATGCTACACTTCCGGCAAGTGAGCGAGATGCACCTGACGGGGGAGGAGTGCGCAGAGGTACATGGAGTGTAGTAAGTATTTTTTTGATAATTTCCTCGATGGTATTTTTAACGACTTTCAACTATGTGCAGGGCCACGTGAGCTGGTTGCAGGGTCGGACCGATGCATTTCGGGCCCTTTGTCACTACTGGGCTAGCAATGAGTTTAAAGCTAAGTCCAAAAAGGCTCGAGACTGCAGAGGGTTCGAGGGGAAGAGCAAGCACGGGCAAGATAACCACTTGCGTTTAGCTAAACGCATGGTAAGTGTGTGTAACTTATGTTTATATATTCATAATATATTGTTCGTACTAACACGTATTGACAGGAGCGCGAGACGGGGGTGCCGCCGACCCCTGCTGAGATCTGGAAGAGAGGTCACAGGGACCCTTCTCAGCCAACGGGGTGCAGTAAGGCTGCAGCCGAGCGATTGGTAAGTATAGAAATCATTCATATTAAATATAACTATATTGATTGTTGAACTTACACGGTTTTCTTGTTTTGCAGGCTAAGTACGGGGAGGAGGCTAGGAAGATACACGGCGAGGATTTCAATTGGGAACGTCAACCAATCGATCCTGAAGCCATGTATGCAAGCGGTGGTGAAAAAGCACACGGAAGGTGAGTTTACAAGTCATTTTATCCTTTTCAATTCAAAGTATTCAAGATATTTTAATTTCATATTACTAACTCTCTTTTCTATAGGCTCGCCATATTCGACGGAGTTGTCGACTCGAGGGCGGGGAGACCTGCGAGAGGGAGCTCCACGCAGGCTTCTTCGGTGGGCACGACTAGTCGTCGCGCCTCGTAGAGGGACATTGAGCTGCAGTCCCTCTTCAGGCGACTGGAGGAGTCGGAACGCCAAAGGATCGCGATGGAGGCCACAATCCAAACCCAGGCAGCAGCGTTGGCGCAGATGCGGGAAGCAATGGAGAACAAAATAAAAACTAAAGTTCTCATTAATTCAACGTAAATTATTTACTAATAGATATCATTTAATGTTTGCAATGACAGGCCATGGATCGGGTACAAGGTCTGGGGATCCAGCTACTGGTACTACCACCAGTCCTTCCAGGCGATCCTTCTTCTGCGGGTCAGGTAATTTTCTATGTCATACTTCTTCTTCAGCGTAAAAAGATTGAGATAGAAGAAAGATGGAGATAGTTAGATAGAAGAAAAGGATCGAGATAGAAGAAAGAGAGATAGAAGAAAGAGAGAGATAAAAGAAAGAGTGAAAGATAGTTAGATAGATTAGGAGGGGAATGAAGAGAGAGTGTAAGATGTAGATGGAGATAGAGAGAGGGGAAGATAGAGGGAGGGAGATGTAGATGGAGATAGAGGGAGGAAGATAGAGGGAAAAGGATAGCAATAGAGAGATAGAGTGAGAGAGAAAGATAGAGTGAGAGACAAAGAGAGAAATGAAAAGAGAGAGGAAGAGAGGGGGATCTAGATGAAGATAGAGGGAGAGGAAGGGAGGGAGAGAGATGTTGATGCATTTATATTCTAACTCTAAGTTTCATTAATTGCAGGGATCTGCGACGGCTGCACAAACGTCGTCGCCGTCGCTACCGCCACCTGGAATGAGGCGCGACGATGACTTCGACTTCGGAGGTGGCTCCGGAGGTGGCTACGGAGGTGGATACGGAGGTCAAACGGGCGTGTGAGCCGATGTTTAGTTTGTTGATGTTGATGCGATGTTTGGACGATGAGTGTGATGTGTTTCGAAACTGTTGTGATGTGTTGTGATGAATATTGTCTGTTCCGTGATTCTGGCCATGGAGCCGGTTAGTATTTTCTATTTTTTATTAAAAAATAAAAACCTTATTTGCGACGGCTTTTAACAAAGTACCATCACAAATAAGGTTTGAGGCCGTCGCAATTAAGCCACTGCTATTTGTGACAGCCTGGCCGTCGCAAATAAACATTAATTGCGACGGCTTGGCCGTCGCAAATAGCAGCGTGGGTCTCGAAGGAGGACACGTGGGCCCTGTCCACTGAACTCATTTGCGACGGCCCAGTAAGGCTCTTGAAGAGGAGCGCCAAACCCTTAGGAGGTGGTGTAACCGGCTCTACTTCGAGACCAAGCTGGCGCAGTCGAGGCTGGCAAACGACAAGGAGTGGATCAAGCAGGAGAAGGTCCGCCTGGAATACTGGGGCAAATTATTGGATGACAAGGAGAGCATGACTCGTGCCCTCGACGCTCAATGTCGGGCCATTTATGAGCAGACCAAGGCAGCTAATAGTGCAGCAGATGATCGCCAAGAAAGGCTTGAAGCCATTAACACTACTCTCATCAAGTGCCGGGAGGCACTTGAGGAGAGGGATAAAAGGCTCGAGGATGAAGAGCAAAAACTCCTAGAGCTGTGGGATGACGTCCTGAAGAGGGAGGAGAAGCTCGCCGAAAAGGGCTTCGAGGAACGCGCCAAGAAATTGGAAGAGCATTGCGCTGAGGAGGAGGAGAAGGCCTGGGTGCAAGGGCAGGAACTCTACCAGCAAGAGTGTGCCATCGCTGCCAGGGAGAAGAAAGTGAGGGGCAGGGAGAAGGACATGGTTGACCGCCGGAATAAGATCTACCTCTGGGAGGAGGAGCTCGGAAAACTCGAGAAGCAGGTTGCTGAAAAGATTCAGCAAAATGCAAAAGAGGTTGAGCGCCTTGCTCGCGAGAATTCTTAACTGGCGGCGGCCAAAAGATCCTTGGAGGAACTGAAGGGCTTGAGGGCTGCGGACTCCCTACAGGTTTGGGAATTCCTGAGCAAAGCCAACGACGCGTTGACACTGATGGGCTTCAGTCCTGTGCGTCCGGATGATCTGGAGCCAGAGCCGGAGCCGGACCTGGTGTTGCAGGCGTTGAGCTCGGCGGGTAGCAAACTCTCCAAGGTGGGTGACATCATCGCGGACCAGTTGGAGGTTGAGGGGCATTCCCTGGCAAAGAACTTCGCAGAATATGTGCTGAC
Organism: Tuctoria greenei; assembly: GCA_036927565.1. Taxonomy (NCBI): domain Eukaryota; kingdom Viridiplantae; phylum Streptophyta; class Magnoliopsida; order Poales; family Poaceae; genus Tuctoria; species Tuctoria greenei. Next base: position 104,735,782 of record JAYESD010000006.1, on the reverse strand, counting down.
GTGCTACACCAGCTGGGATCCCCAATTCCCTCTGGACCCGGTGCTTGAAGGTCCCGTCGAAGGAGAAGGTGAAGCCACCCGAGCCAACGTGTCGGAGGTTGCTCAGAAGGTCGCCCAGTTCTTCCATAGGGTCTAGGACCATCTCTGTAGCTCCAACTTGTATTCTCTCTTTTTCTTCCCCAATTTTGTAATACCTTGTCTCCAGATGAATGAAATCCAATTTTTTGTGAATTTCATTTTTTGTTTTCAACACTTTTGTCTTCACATGGCCCCCTGGTAGATGTACACAATTTGATTGTGATCATGTACCAAGAGGATATTGTGTTTTGTTGAAGACTCGTTTGCTTCGAACATGTAGAGTGTAGGTCCGAAGTCTTCGATAGTGAAGGCCCCCTGAGGTTGTCGGAGCTCAGAAGCTCCGGTATTAACTATTGTCGGGGCTCAGTAGCTCCGACAATAGTTCCTATCAACGCGTAGAGCATCGATAGTTAGCCCTCTGGGGTGTCGGAGCTTAGTAGCTACAGCAGTGACCTTTACCAACGCGTAGTTTGTCAGCAGCAGACTCAGTTTGTGGAATCTTCTCACCATCTTTTACTCTGCGTCGACGGCTGGCCCCCCTAGCTTTACCGGAGCATTGTTGCTCCGGTGATGCTCGTTTTCAATGTTTAACATCGATCACAAGCCACCTAGAGGGAGTCGGAGCTTCGTCAGCTCTGGCTTTTCTCCATCAACGTGGATTCTTTATTTTTTCTGCACACTGAAGCCAAGAAAAATAGTAAAATTCGCTCCTTGCCTATAACTTCGTCGCGGCTTATGATTCCTAAGAAAATTTTAGGTCAAACACAATTCTGAATACAACCGAATTCGTTGCCTTCTTTCTTCCGGATCCAATTGTACTTGGACCCGCCTTATTTCAGCCCGCCGGGGTGTAGGTAGAATGGCATACTTAGGGTGCTTGACCAGGCTAAGTCGATAGCACACTCCAGCCCTAGATTGGCTTGGCGGCATTCAGGCGAGAGGGCCATGAACAATATTTGAATCCAAAAGAATCGACAATACAGCTCGAATCGTATGTGAACCGGTCGAACTAAAATTTCTTAAGAATTGCACATCCTTGTTATAGACAAGAAAGAGAAAAATAAAAAATGTTGAGCCTGTACAAAGTAAATGCACGTGGAGTCTGTTTCACATGAAGATGTCTTTCATTATAGGTCCGGGGTACAAGGGAAACAAGTACACTCTTAGGGTACGGAACCAGGCTAAGCGTGTTTCATTTCTCATTTGACCCAGGGTAGCTAGCCACACTTTTAGTCCTGAGACTGTGTGAAGTGTTGCGTGAACTTTGCGGACCTTCCGAGAAAGGTGCGGCTATTATCCCGGAGGAACTACCCGACTCTGTACAATGACTCTATAACATACTCCTCAAGTTACTACAGACTCACCTCCGTGATATTAAGTGTAGATCTTACGGAGGTGCTCAATATTCCAAGGATTTGGGACAGGTGTCCCATCCTCGGTAGCCAAGCGAACGCTTCCGGGACAGGATACATTAATCACTCAGAAGGGTCCTTCCCAGCTGGGGGAGAGTTTGTTTAACCCTTCTCTGGATTGTATTCTCCGTAGCACCAGATCGCCTTCCTCAAGCTGTCAGTTGTGTACATGCCGCTGAAGATAGCGCCGAAGGGCTTGGCGGTATCGGGCATTCCGAACAGCTGCTTGGCACCTTCCCTCCTCAAGGAGGTCTAGTTCTTCACGCCGGAGCTGGTCCTGCGTGGCTTCGTCGAAGGTCCAGACCCGGAGTGACCCCAAGGTTATTTCCGAAGGAAGGATTGCTTCAGCTCCGTACACCAGGAAGAAGGGTGTCTCTCCAGTTGACCGGTTTGGAGTTGTCCTGTTGGCCCATAGAGTGGGCAGAAGCTCTTCAATCCAGTTGGCTCCATGTTTTTTCAAGCGCTCATAGGTGCGCATTTTGAGTCCTTTCAGGATTTCAGCATTTGCTCTCTCGGCCTGGCCATTGCTTGCCGGGTGAGCTACGGAGGCGTAGCAAACTTGAATGTCGAGGTCTTCGCAATACCCTTGAAATGCAGAACTTGTGAATTGGGTCCCGTTATCAGTAATGATTTTGTTTGGGACTCCAAATCTGTATACGATAAACTGCAAAAAGTTGATAGCAGATTGCTTGTTTATTATCACAACTGGAGTTGCTTCCGGCCACTTGGTGAACTTGTCAATGGCGACATACAGGAACTTGCAACTTCCGACGGCTCTTGGGAAAGGTCCCAGGATGTCCATCCCCCACACGGCGAAGGCCCATGTAGGAGGTATCATTTGTAGAGGCTGAGCCGGTGTGTGAATTTGCTTTGCATGAAATTGGCATGCTTTGCATTTCTTCACCAGCTCAGTTTCCTGGAGTGCTGTAGGCCAGTAGAAGCCATGCCGGAAGGCTTTACCGACCAGCGTGCGGGAAGACGCATGGTTCCCACACTCGCCTCCATGGATTTCTGCGAGGAGCAGCCTTCTTCCCTTGTGATGCACCGCATTAGGACGCTGTTGGCACCGCGCCGGTAGAGATCCCCTTCTACCAGTGTGTATATTTTAGCCAATCTGACTATCCAGTCAGCAGATAAATCATCGTCAGGAAGGATGTTGTCTTTCAAGTAGCTCCGGATCTCCGAGATCCATGCATCGGAGCTAACTTGAGCATTTGAGTCTTGCGTGCTGGGTTGCTCGGAGCTTCCGGCAGCACCTACGACCCTTGATGGCTGCCATGGTAACAGGGCCATCGGGACCATCAGCTTCGGAATGCTGATCTCGCCCCCTTTGCTCAGTTCGGCAGGCTGAGCTGTGGGCTTTGACAACCTCTGGACAAAAGTTCTGTCAGGAGCTGGGGCTCCGGTTGATGCTTTTGTCGAGAGTTCGTCGGCTTCAGCGTTGTGGGCACGCTGGACATGGTGGAGATCTAGGACTTTGAAGTCCTTCTGAAGCCTTTGGACTTCAAGGAGGTAAGCAGCTAGCTGGAGATTGTTGCAGGAGCATTCACCCTTCACTTGCTTAATGATGAGCTGTGAATCTCCCTTGACCAGCAGCTGCTTGACACCGTATGACAGTGCCACCTTTAGTCCGTAGATGAGTGCTTCATACTACGCCATGTTGTTGGTCGCCTTGAAGTCAAGGTGTACCATGTATTTTACCTTCTCCCCGGTTGGTGCTAGGAGAAGGATCCCAGCTCTAACCCCCTGCTTTTGCATGGAGACGTCGAAGTAGAGGGTCTAGTGAGGCTCGGTGAAGACCGGAGCCTTGAGTTCCGGCTTCTGCTCACTGGGGCCCCCAGGGTTTGATGGAGAGAGAGTCCATTCCGCCATGAAATCCACCAATGCTTGACTCTTTATTGCTTGCCTTGAAATGAATTCGAGATCGAATTCGGCCAATTCTGCTGCCCATTTTGCAATATTCCCAGTTGAATTGGGATTATGCAAGATTGCTCGAAGTGGGTAAGAAGTCACCACTGAAATCTTGTGAGCTTGGAAGTAATGGTGAAGCTTCCTGGAGGCAATGAGAACTGCATAGAGCAGCTTATGCACCTCTAGGTATCGAGTCTTGGTGTCATGAAGTACTTCGCTGATGAAGTACACTGGGCGCTGGATGGTCCGGACCCTCCCAGAGGGGCCCGGAGCTTCCTCTTCATTGACCCAAATCCTCTCTGAGGGATCCGGACCTTCTTCGGGGACCTCCGGGTCCTAGCTAGAGAGACCCTGAGCTTCTTCAGAAGCGACCTGGACCCTCCCGGAGGGGTTTGAGTCTTCTGAAGTAACTTCTTGTGGACTCAAGTCTGGGAGCTTAGACCCAAACTCGCTTTCAGGAACCTCCGGACCCTCCCGGAGGGGTCTGGATTCCTGAGCATGGGATAGTTCTGGTCTCTCCGCGACCAAGACCATACTGACGACTTCGCCAGTTGCTGAAATGTAAAGCAACAAAGGCTCACCAGGGTTCGGAGCTACCAGAGTTGGTAGGATGGTGAGGAACTGTTTTAGCTCCTGGAACGCCTTTTCTTCTTCTTCAGACCATTGGAATGGTCCGGACTTCCTCAATAACTTGAAGAAGGGAAGTGCCCGTTCCGCCAGTCTTGAAATGAACCGGCTAAGGGCTGCTAGACATCCAGTCAGCTTTTGGACATCCTTGATGCTGGCTGGTGGCCGCATGTCTTCAATGGCTTTGATCTTCGCCGGATTAGCTTCTATGCCCCGGTGACTTACCAGGAAACCAAGAAGTTTTCCGGAGCTAACCCCGAAGACACACTTGTCTCGGTTTAGCTTTGTGCGCGTGACTCGCAATTTGTCGAAGACAGCCTGTAAGGTGTCAAGGAGTGACTCCTTGTTCTTGACCATGACCATGATGTCATTGACGTACACTTCCACTATGTCTCTAATGAGTTCTTCAAAAGTTTTGTACATAGCTCGTACAAAGGTTGAAGCTGCATTCTTGAGACCAAATGGCATGGCTGTATAACAGTACAATCCATCTACTGTGATAAAAGAGGTATGCTCTTCATCTTCCCTAGACATTCTGATTTGATGATACCCAGGATATGCGTCTAGGAAACACAGTAATTCACACCCGGAGGTGGAATCCACTATCTGATCTATTCTAGGTAGTGGGAATGGATCTTTTGGACATGCCTTATTTAGTGTTGTGTAGTCAATACACATCCGAAGCTTCCCGCAGGCCTTGGGCACAACGACTGGGTTTGCCAGCCATTTTTGATGGAAGACTTCTCGGATGAATCCAACTTTGAGCAAATTCTTCACTTCTTGTCGAATGAAGTTCTATCGCTCCACAGATTGTTTCCGAGGCTTCTGATGCACGGGCTGGGTGTCAGGGTAGATCTTCAGGTTGTGCTCAATCACTTCCCTGGGGATCCCAGGAATTTGTGACGGTTGCCAGGCAAACACGACGACATTAGCCCAAAGGAAAGTGATGAGCGCGGGTTCCTATTTGTCATTCAGTCCCCCAGATATACGGGTGGTCTGAGTGACATCAGAACCGATTTGGACGACTTTGACGGGAATGTCGGTGTCGCCGCTTGGCTGCACACGAGGTGCAGAAGTCGAGCCTCGCTGACGAATGCTCGGGGGTTTTGGAGCTTGCTCCTGTCTGGAGTCCTCCTCTTGCGCCATAGTAAGCGCATGAAGTTCTTCCAGAGCAGTCATTCCAGCAGTGCGATCTCCGCGGATCCGAAGAACGCCTACTGGTGTTGGCATCTTTAACACCAAATAGCCATAATGAGCAGCTGCCATGAATTGGTGCAAGGTAGGCCTGCCCAAGATGGCATTGAAAGGTAAGTTGATCTGAGCAACGTCAAAGACCAACTTCTCAGTGCGATACTTCTCCCGGGTCCCAAAGGTAACGGGGAGAGTGATAGCACCGAGTGGGGTAATGGCCCTCGGACCTACTCTAGAGAAAGGTCGGTAGGCATGGAGATTCGAAGGTCGGAGCTGAAGCTTGGTAAAGGCTTCGAAGCTTATGAGGTTCAGACCCGAACCTCCGTCTACCATAACATGGTGGAGCTGGATGTTATTGATGGTGGGAGATACCATCAAAGGTAACTGGCCTGCTCCAACCATGCTTCGAGGGCAGTCCGAAGCATCAAATGTGATTGCCGTGTCCATCCACTTCCGATGAGGCTCCGCCCTGGCTGTAGGAGCTACAGCGGCCATGTCCCGACGCATTGTCTTGAGGAAGCGACGGGAGGTGATGTCCCATGATCCACCAAAAATGGTGTTCATGGTCTTCCGACGCTCGTTGTCAGAGACATTAGAATCATCATCGACGGAGGTGTAGACGGCCTTCAGGACCTTTTTGGGATCCTGAAAACCTAACTCCTCTTCAGCCGGAGCTTCGTCAACTTTTTGTTTTCCTTCCCTCTATCGAAAAGGAGCTTCTTCCCGCGCTTGTTGTAACGCTCGGTAAGGTTTTGTACCTCCCGATAGTCTTCCAAACTATGGCTGTCCGTCTTATGAATTGGACACCAAACCTTGGGTTTGCCACCGTCTTCAGAGGACGGTCGAGGTCGCTTCTCGGGGCGTGGCCCCCGGCCACCCGGAGCTGTAGCAGCTGCAGCATTAGATGCGCCGGCTGACGGCTTCTTCTTGCCGTTGGTATTTTTCTTCTTCTTGCCACTCCTGGAGGTAGTGGCTTCGCCTTTGGAGGATTTTTTGTGATCCTCCGGAGGTGGTTTGGAGTGCATTTCAAGTCCCTCCGCAGCTCTGGCACATTTGTCAGCCAAGCTGAAGAGTTCCGTGACACTGGTGATCTCCTTGATCGCCAGTTTCTCCAACATCTTCTTATCCCGTACACCCTATCTAAATGCCACAATGACAGAAGCGCTAGAGATAGAAGGGATAGTGTTTTGTACCTTAGAGAATCTCTGGATGAATGATCGCATGGATTCTCCCCCTTTTTGCACGACTGCAAAAAGGTCCAGTTCAGTGCCTGGTAGGGTTTATGAACTCCCGAAGTTGGCGGTGAACTACCGGCACAAATCCACCCAACTGTTGATAGAGTTGGGTGGAAGGCTCATAAACTAGGACCGGGCGGTCCCAGTTAAAGCCACTGGAAAATAATTGGCCATTACGGCCTCATTTCCTCCAGCTGCCAGGATAGCAGTGGAGTAAATCTGAAGAAATTTAACGTGATTAATGGTCCCGTCAAACTTCTCCGGCAGGTGAGGACGGAATTTCTGTGGCCACCTGACCATACGCAGATGCATGGCCAGGGCCGAGCAGCCTCCTCGTACTCCTTCAGGGGCAGGAATGTCCTGAGCTTCTCGTCTTTCACGAGCACGCTCAATATGGACTCGGCCGTCTTGTTGACGGTATCGGCGATCAAGCTCTGCCCGGATGTCATGAGTTGAAAGCCTTGACACCGTGTGAGTGCGCCGTGCCCCGGAGGGCAACGACATCACTTGTTGCGACGCAGCACGTCTCCTGTTGTTGGAAACATGCGGACCAAGTCTACCAGACAAGGTGCGTCGCTGCAACAGGGCCCGTCCTGAATGAGGAGGACCCTGGTTGCTGATGCAGTTGGCTGCTGCTGCAACCAAGTGTTCTACATCGGCCCTCCACTGCTCCATTGCATCCCGGGATGCGTCCGGAGGTGGTGGGCGCTGAAGAAGAGCACGTGCTGCATGGAGCGCGTGTTCCGGGTTGACATGATTTGCCGATGCAGTGATTGACGCCGGTGCACCATCGCGCTGCCCAACTTGATTTGCTGGTGGAGGTGGCGGTGGTGGAAGTGTGACTCCTGCTACGACTGAGGTTCCTGCTGGTGGCTGCATATTGGAGGGATTGCCCCTAACAGCTTGAACAGTGGGATGACCATTGGATGATCCAGCAGCTGAGTTCACAATTCTTGAAATCTCAGGCGCCCCTACCTGGCGCGCCAACTGTTGGTGGTTTTGATCCGGCAGATCTCCCGAGACTACTAAGGTGTTTGCGGAGTTTGAAGTTCGGTGTGGGCGCGCGGAGATACAAGAAGGTGAACTTTAAAATGACACAGGAGACACGAAGATTTACGTGGTTCCGGCCGCCTAAGCGTAATACCCTACTCCACGAGGTGTGTTGGTGTTGTATTGGATGTATGAGCTCAACGTGAGTTGAGAGTGTAAAGTGAGTGCGTCGAGTCAGCGTCCCCTATGTGTCGTCGGCCTGTCCTTTTATAGAACAAGGGCAAGCCGTTACAAGTTGGCCTGGCCCGACATGTGGCCCCAGCGGTTACTAATATTGATACACATTTGATACGCCTAATTACCCTTAATGACCGGGTTACGGGCTTTGACAGCAACGTTACTGGTAATTAAGGTCTCCGATTGTGTGTCATTAACATAGTATTAATGACAATTAATCGGGTCTTGAAGTCCTTGATTCCCCTTTGAAGATCCGGAGCCGTTGTGAAGTCTTCCGGAGGTTTGAGGCTGAAGATCCGACGGTTGGACACGTGGCAGCTCCGGAGCATACTGTGCGGAACAGATAGGTCCGATGCCACTAGACACGTGTCAGTTCTGGAGCTTCCCTCGGTCTGGGGGTCCGGGGGTGCCGTTATGGTACATAGCCCGGAGCTTCCCCCTTGTGGGCGGTAGCTCCGGTTTCATGGTACACGTGGCGACCCTGGGACTAACCATGTTGGGGAAGCGGGTCCGTTTATGTCTGACATGTGGGCCTCCAAAGGTCTTCAAATCAAGTATATGACATTCCCTTGAGATCTTTGCAATCTCAAGGGGTATACGGTACCCAGGGTACCGACACTCCCAAACTTGGTTGTTGAACCTCATCTTCTCCCTAAGACTAGTTCAATGGATCCTGACAGCAGTCATGTCTTGAACTCAAGCAACACCTGCACTGAATAAACAACTGATACTTCTGAGCACAAGTCCTCGACTTGACTCATCGTTAGTTCCGAAACCACAACACCTCACGTGAGAACCTCACATAAGCATGTTGCAAACCTTAGCAAAAATATATCAAACATAACCAGTAAACACACAATAAACTTAGTAAAAGAATACTAAGCAAACTTTCCATAGATGTAAAGCAAGTTCGAATCAATTCAAAGTAAAAACAGAACCATTGCAATCTAGCATCGGACCTTGCCAAAACTAACTCGACCTTGAATCGGAGTTACCAAAGCTAGCAGGACCTAGCACCAGAGCTAACCAAAGCTAGCCAGACCTAGCGCCGCAGCTTACCAAAGCTAGTCGGACCTAGCACTAGAGCTAGCAAAAACATGTCGGACCTAGACAAAGAAGTCGGACCTAGCCAAAACAAGTCGGACCTTATGTCGGACCTTGCCGGAGCTACCCAAAACAAGTTGGACCTATGGTCGGACCTTGCTGGAGCTCGGACTTAGAGTCGGACCTTGTTGGAAAAGGTGTTTTGGAAGTATTCAAAACTTTTATCGACAAAGCCAATGTATTAAACAGACGTAGGTCTCACAATCTCTCCCTTGATGAATGCATTGGCAACACCACTTAAAATCCGAACATTGGCTTATTCAAATGAAATGTTTTGAAAACAGATTTTTTCCTGAAATATTTCTCCCCCTTTGTAAATCACAAATAAAATGAGAAGAAAAACAAAAATACCTCCCTATGGAAGTACACTGCCCTTGAGAAGAATATTGAAAAAATACTGGTGAATGTTTGCAATGTGTGATCAATTTCTCCCTCTTTGACAATGTATTCAGCAAGGTACGAAACAGAAATTTTAATTTGTTATGAGCATATTGTAACATATACATATAACACATAGCTCATCCAACTCATACTATCAAGTAACTTACACTATCACATCAATGAAATACATAAAGTACTGTAAGCCATGCTAGAGATCAAACGTAATTTTCAATTTAAGCAAGTCATGTCTCACAAACTTAACTATTTCAAAACTTGAAAACATGACACATGTTGATGCATTTTTCATTTTTCAATATTATTTAAAGCACAAATTATGATCATATAACATTTGCAAGAAAGTATATGCCGCATCTGCCTTATTATAACCAACCAAGCCAAGCCTATGTCATTTGACATTCAGAAGCTTAAGGACATGGTTTTAGTCATACACAACTTCTTCGAAGTTCATATCTAAATGCAATGATAAGCCATCTCAAAAGAAGAAGTGTGATGCATGCATATTCTCTTGATCATTTTTCATTTTTATTTGATCATAAAAGCTCAACATGTGAGTTGATTACTTGATTAATTATTCATTGTTAAAAGCACTTGTGAGCATGCAACAAGTTCAAAACAGCAAGAAAGTTTGATCATGACCAGATTTAGTGTAAGTAATTATTCCAATTACTAGTCAGCAAAAACTACAAAATGTATAACATGAGTAATGTAGCAATAACTTTCAGCATGTAAAGGGAATCACAAAGTCATATATGTATGAAATAATATGCTCATATTACTTTTAAGTTTAGATCCCCAAATAGACTTCCCAAGTTTCAAAATTGTCCCTCATTTTAAGCCATGAGGATGCATAACTCCTATTCACTATGAATGAAAGAAAAATGAGTGAAATCCAAAGGTTTTGTGAAAATATCAGCCAATTGTTGTTTCGGTATCTGCATGGTGAAGCACAATGTTTCCTTTTTCAACAATATCATGGAGAAAGTGATACCTAATGTCAATGTGCTTTGTTCTCGAATGTTGCACGAGAGTTTTAGAAATGCAAATGGCACTAGTGTTATCACAAAACAGTGGAACACAATCTAGATCAACCCCATAATCCTTAAGTGTTTGAACAATCCAAAGAATTTGTGAGCAAGCGCTGGCAGCAGCTACATATTCAGATTCGACTGTGGATTATGCAACTGAGCTTTGTTTTCTAGAGGACCAAGCAACAAGAGATTTACCAAGAAAATGACAAGCACTCGAAGTACTTTTCCTATTAATCCTACAGCCCCCGAAATCAGCATCCAAAAAAGGATTTCAGAGTAATGGTTGAGGAAGAAGGAAGAAAAATGACAAATTCTTGAGTTCCATGTAAATACCTGAGACTCCTTTTGACGGCTTGACGATGTGAAGCACGTGGGGAAGCTTGAAACCGTGCACAAAGACATAGGTTGAGTTGTATGGCTGGTCTTGATGCCATAAGGTACAAAAGTGATGCAATCATGCTTCAATATTCTTTTTGATCGACTGGGTCACCGTCTTCATCAAGTTCATGTGTTGTTGTTGTACCCATTGGTGTCCGAAGAGGCTTGCTTTTGTCCATGTTGAAGCGCTTGAGAAGGTTTCTTGTATACATCGTTTGATGCACAAAGGTACCTTCCTTGATTTGCTTGATTTGCAAACCCAAAAAGTATGTGAGTTCTCCCATCATACTCATCTAAAATTCCGAACTCATCATAGCTGAAAACTTGGACACAAAATCATGAGAAGCACAACCAAAGATAATATCATCCACATACACTTGAACGAATAATGAGTCATTGCCATGCTTAAGCATAAAAATAGTTTTATTAACATTGCACATGGTAAACACCTTTTTAAGTAAGAATGTTTTAACCTATCATATCATGCTCTAGGGGCTTGTTTGAGACCGTACAAGGCTTTGGACAGTTTGTAAACATGATTAGGAAAATCTGGATTTTCAAAACTAGGTGGTTGCTTGACATAAACCTCCTCATCTATGTAGCAATTAAGAAGAGCACTTTTCACATTCATTTGATATAACTTGAAACCTTTTAGAAGCAGCAAATGCTAACAAAATTCTTATGACTTCTATTCTAGCAACATGAGCAAAAGTTTCATCAAAATCTAGACCTTCAACTTGAGTGAAACCTTGAGCAAACAACCTAGCCTTGTTCCTAATCACAACCCGATCCTTACTTTGTTTATTTTTAAACACCATTTAGTTTCGATTAGAGAATGACCTTGAGGTGGAGGTACAAGTTTCCAAACATTATTTTTTTCTAAATTTTCTAACTCTTCTTGCATGGCAATAATCCAAGATTCATTAGTGAGTGTGTGTGATATATCTTTGGGTTCAAAAGAAGCAACAAATGCAGAATGAGCATGAGAGGTCCGGATCACAAAACTTGGACTGTTTTACTCGTTGGAGGATGACCTTTGAGAATGCGGACAGGAGTAGACACTTCACAAGCTTCATGTTCATCATAAGTCAATGAGCTTGTGACTTGAGGACGATCTGGACCAGCAATGGTGGTCGTCGGTGATGGTTGAGAATCAAAATCTGGAGCTAGAACAATGTCATTAGCTGCTGATTTTTTGCGCAGCGGCACCACTTCTTTCTCATATTCAACGAAAATACTCCTCCCCTGTGGATATGAATCCGGACCTGCAATATTTGAGCTAGTACCTGAGATAGCTTCATCAAAAGAAACCTCACAAGTCTCCAAAATTTGTTTAGTACAAGTAAAAGCACACGGTAGCCTCTAGTATGAGATGGATAACCAAGAAACATGCCATCAATAGATCTAGCTTCAAATTTATCAAGATTACCATGTTTCTTAACAAAGCATTTACAACCAAAGACCCGAAAGAGTGTGACACTAGGCCTATGTCCAAACCGAAGTTCATATGGTGTTTTTCCTACCTTAGCACGCAAGAAAACAAGATTTGAGACATAACAAGCGGTTGCAATTGCATCAGCCCAAAACTTTCTAGGAGTTTGATATTCATCAAGCATAGTCCTAGCCATCTCAACTAAGGTTCTATTATTTCTCTCTACAACACCATTTTGTTGAGGTACATATGGTGAAGAAAATTGATGATCTATTCATTTTTCATCACAAAAATGATCAAATGATTGATTTTTAAATTCAATTCTATTATCACTTCTAATTGCTCTTGAAGATCCTAGGTGATCAATTGATAGTCTAAGAAATAAAGTTATAAAGTGACTAAAAGCTTTTCTTAGATGCCATAAAATAAACCCAATAGTATCTAGAATAGTCATCAATAATCACAAGAACATACCATTTACCTCCGAAGGATTGAACACGTGAAGGTCCTATGGTGTCAAGATGCAAAAGTTGACCCGGTTCAGTTGTCATGGTCATTGTGAGAGGAGCATGTGAACTTGCAACCATCTTAGCATGTCTACAAGAAGAGCACACACTTTCTCTGTCCCCTTTAAGCTTAGGCAGGCTACGTAAGCCAGGACTACAATACCACCATGAGGCCAAGTATGGGTGCGGCGTAGCTGATTAATTAGGGCTTTACCAGTGCTATTTGGACCATTAAGGATGCTCGGGGAAGGTGTAGTCGGATTGGATTGTTGATGATTGGCAGGACTACCCTGGGATCCGAATGGCTCAAGAGGGGGCCCTTGGTTGAAGATGTGCTCACTTGGAGACATCGTCACCGATGAAACCTCAGTGGGGTCTAAATAGGCTAGTAATCCCTTTGTAAAGGCTATTTTGGGACCTCTTGGCCACACACCAACGGAAGTGTGTAATGTGACTGACGAGTCACGAGCATAAGGGAGGTTCTTAGTCTCCGAAAGGTGATGAAATCACAAACACATGGGTAAAATGGTACAAACTCTACGAAGTATTTAAAAACTATCATGGTAGCCGTGCTTCCGGTTAAGAGCGCTTGGATGGCCTACATAATTAGAGGGAAATTAGGATTCGGATGGTTATGGTTTAATACTAGTTATGGGATGGTATTATGGTTTATGGTATTGGTTAATGGTAATGGTGAAATCTGCTATGTGAGTGATGGATATGGAATATGGACTGGTACTATGTTATTAATTATAGTTTATGATGGATTTGAATTCCATACATATAATATATTGCTTTTCGAATGTTTTAATGTACTTTTCAGCGTTTAGCCATTATTATATTCGTCATTTGTATCAGCCACATGTCATACTTTCTACACTTGCTAAGTACGACATGTACTCACCCGTGCAATTCCGCCACCAACTGTTGCAGGTCAGGATTGGAGTTTAATGGTGATAATGCGGAGTTCTAGGTCGTGTCTACCGCCAGCTTTGCCTGTGGTGTTGATTGGAGCTGCGTTACCCTATTGCCTATGCTTAGTTGCTTAATTAGTTTATTTCTGCTGCATTAGTTCAAACGGGTCATTAATATTCATTAGAGCCCGTATTTGAGGATATTATGAATGGTGTAATGAAAGTACTTATTTAATAATTTGAGCTGTGGTAATTTTCTATATATCCTTTTGTAATGCACTTGTGTATGTGTGTTGAACAACCTAGGCACACATATACTGCACTTGGTTCATTTTCGGAACTGGGTGTCACAGGTTACCGCTCCAACTGGCGCGGAACTTCTTCACCGGGCGATCGGAGCTAGAGCCCACCATGGTCAGTGTGGTCGGAGCTCCGGATTGCTGCCAGGAACTTGCTCTGTCTTCGGTGTCGCGTCAGCCGGGAGCTCCGTCGGTTGGGAAAGACCTCTGGACCTGGAGCCCATGCTTGGCGCTGGGACCGGAGTTGATCTGCCAGAGCTAGCGCCCTTTGTGGACGCCTGCACCGGAGGAGGCGTGGCTACTTAAGATCTACCTCGCCGGGGAGTAGGGGCAGTTGTAGTTGGAGCTGACCTGATGTTGCTCCCATCAGCGTGCCTCAACTTCCTCTTCCGGGTGGAGGATTCGGTCGGCTCCTTGCCTTTACCCTTGCTCTTGACGACGTCATCGACTTTCTGGCTCACGTCAAGGGTAGCCACCCTCTCTGAAGCTCCGGGGATTGCAACCTTGGAGATATGGCACCTCTCGACCACGCCCAAGTCATCCAAAGCTAGAATTCTCCTTTGGATCACCCTGCTAACCTCCGGAACTATGATCAGAGGCAGGAAGGTAGCCGACAGAGTCAGGGCATTGCAGGAGATACCTCCATTTTGAAACTTCTTGAGATGGATATTCGAAGCTTCATCATCCATGTTGGTGTTCAAACCAATTTCAATTCGGTTATGATCCATCTCACTATTGAATACCCATACGGGCCATTCCCTAGTCTTCAGCGGAGCCCACCTGTTCACTAAGAAATTGTCGAAGACCATTTGAGGGGTCACTCCTCCCTCTATGCATTCTTTGATCCTTTCCAGGATAGGCTTATACCCATCCGACAGCTCCGGAACTACGTTCCAGGCGTCGGTGTCGACATTGGGAAGGCCCTTGGGCAGCTCTAGCCTCTCATGCTCCTCCACCGTGGTGATCACCCAATACTTTTTCCAATCGTTCGACTTGCCGGAGGTGAAGGTCTTCAAGTACTTGAAGGGGCAATTCTTCCACTTCACGAAGTAGTAGAAGACGATGAGATTTGTCTCCTTGCCGGTGGTGTGGACCGTGAAGAAGGTCCGGAACAGCTCGATGCAGGGAGGCACACCCACCCACATCTCGCAGAAGTGGACGAAAGTCGCCAGTAGCAAGAGGGAGTGGGGGCCGAGATGATAAAGTTGGTGGCTGTAGAAATCTAGCAACATCAAGAGGAAGCTTGAGAAAGGCGGGATCAGACCGACCATGGCGTACGCCGAGAAGTACACCATATCTCCAGTGTGCTCCTTCTTGAAGGGGAGCATGTCAAAGCGGATGTCGCGGTTAAAGGAATCACTAGACCACCCCATGTAGGTCCGGACGCTCGCCATCTCCTCGTTGGTCTTGACCTTGCTGCAGTAAAGAACAAACTCAATCGTGGCAAAGTGGAGCGAATGTTGGAAGGCTATGCAAAGGTTGGGAGGCTCTGAGCATAATTTCGATCGAAAGCGTAAAGAGTCCTTAAATCGTGCTGGCTTTCCTTCTTAAGTAAGCCTCCGTAACCCTTGGATTGAAACCACAATTGGATCGAGATCACATTTTCAAAAATCTACCCTAGCAATGATGAATGGGCCCAGGTCCACTCCGATGGAAAGGCCGAATTTATTATCCCAGGTGAACCATTGTCATGATGGGAGGTTGGAAGCCCGAGGGCGGCGGCCTGACAAGGCGCGCGAAACCAATACGATTTCCACATTGGGAGCCTTCAATTGCTTGAGATACGCACGTGAAGATCTCACCTGCCGCATTCAAAAGAAGCCACGCGACAATGGTTTAACAACGGACCATCGCCCCAACAGCACATCAGAAGACCTTTGAAGCAGCACCACAGGAATCCAAGATGGCCCCACCTCTAGTAAAATAACTTAACCCAAAGGTTTCTCCCAGAGGTGGGCCCGGGGCCACTGTCGGTATCCTGCGTACCAGGTACCCCATGATGACGCAAGAAAAGCTAAGGAGTTCCTCTAGTTCTAGTTGAAGACCTCCAAAGGCCGCACGTGTTACACGGTGCTGGACCCGCCTCCCTTGTTTGGGTGCTCCAGCATTGCCGCGTGTAACACAAGGCCAGACCAAACTCCCTTCATAGGGAGGCTTCGGTCTTGCCACGTGTCCAGTGTCCCCGGACCTAAACCCAGTAGAGGGAAGCTCCGGTACTGCCACATGTATACTGGCTCCGGACCTGCCTCCCCATGATGTGAAGCACCGGAGCTGCCACGTGTCGAGCTTCCGGACCTAGAACCTCAACAGAAGACTGACAGATCTCCAACGGCTCAGACTTTCAAGTGACATTTAAAGCAACAGTTTCGACACCCGATTACGTTTCATTAATGCTATATTAATGAAACATGATCAGAGGGCTGTTAATAGGGGTAACGCCGTCATTAAGGTGCATTATCATACTATTAATCACACTTAATACTCATAGATTGTGAATTTGGATATTAACTACGCCAGGGCCACATGTTGGGCCAGTCAAGTGTTGTAACGTCCAGTCCTTGGACTATAAAAGGGCAGCGCTGCACGGTACATGGACATGCAAGCTCACACGCTCGCAAGCGGCACTAAAATTCATATATACAACACACAACCCGTGGAGTAGGGTGTTACGCTCAGGCGGCCCGAACAACATAAAATCCTTCGTGTCATCATCTTGCTTGTAATATCAACACGCGCCGCAACCAATCAAGAACCTCAGTGGGCTACGATCTAGTAGTACCAGGGGAAGTGTCGATTGCACACTTCGATAGCGCCATTTGATACGGTCTTCGAGAAATTGGTATGGTTCCCAGCACAAGTTCAATCTTGAACTCGACATCACGTTCGGGCAGCATTCCTGGTAAGTCGTTGGGAAACACATCGGGCTACTCACTGACCACCGGAATATCTTCATGTTATATGCAGCTGCACTGTCCCGCTCCATGCTATCAAAAAAAAAGTGTTTGCTCTCCGTGCAGCGGAGAGTCAATTTAAACAGTCCGGGTACCGATATTAAGAACGGCACCGAGATGGTTTAACCATGACATCCCCAATATTATGTATGTCGAAATCTTAATGCGACACTTCCCCCGGATCTGCTAAGGGGAAGCCCGTGAAGGTTCTTTGATCGGCAGGGCTTAGTTCTCAATCTAGTGATTGCGTGTATGAGAGTATGAGACGGTTGTTTTTATGTGGTTTGAGCTGCAAGAGCGTAACACCCTACTCCACGTTGAGATTGTATTGCTGGTGTGTGTGTGTTGGGGACTGATTTTGTTGTCCTTTTTATCGATGGCATGCCAAACGCCTTACAAGTGGGGTACAGGGCCCAACAGGTGGTCCCGGGGCGGTCTTATCAGAATGTGGCCTAGAGGGGGGGGTGAATAGGCCTTTTTGAATATTGTCGGATCCTGCAACACTTAACAACCAGTTCAATACCAGAGAAATCGGACTAGTCCGGTAAAGTGCGGACTAGTCCGGTGTATACGGACTAGACTGATTAGGTTTGATTGATTGACTTTATTCTTTAATATATGCAGCGGAAGTATACGATTAAACAAAGTTTCACAAGGTTATGTATAAGGTTATATCACAATTCAAGCTTATACTTGATATTTCAATGTAAAGTAATCAAGATCTATTTGTAACCCTATATTGATATGAAGTAAGGACAATGAACACAAAAGAGAGCACAAGAGATTTATCCTGTGGTTCGGTTCCCACAGAGGCAACCTACATCCACTTTGAGGAGTCCACAAAAGGACCAGGTCTTCTCCAACCCTACCCTCGTCGGATCGCCACAAAGGCCAACCCTCTTCCACTTATCTCAAAGGGCTGAATAACCGAATTCAAGGGGCTTTCTCACACGTTGAGAGCTCCCTTGGATTACAACACGAAATACCACCAAGAACACACTCAAAAAATTACAATTAAATTGCAGGAGTGTGTTAGAGAATCAAACCAAGAGCTCAATTTTGTGTTGAATGTGTCTCTCCAATGAACTAGAGTGAATCCCCAAGGGATTGATCTTTGTTGCACTTAATTTCGTGGAGAGATGTGGTTTTTGAGGCTCTTGGGAGGTGTGACGGCTCTAGGGTTCGAGAGAGTGTAAAATATGGCCGTACAACTCTATTTATATGGTTTTCTAAAAGTGACCGTTAGGGTTCAGAAAGATCGGATTAGTCCGTGGTGGTCACCGCACTAGTCCGGTGTGCTGTGTGTAGCAAACCCTAAGTGTCCTGAAATATCGGACTAGTCCGGCACGGACTTGTCTGATTTTGCTATTGGAAATCTTCGGACTAGTCCGATAGTCATCGGAATTGTCCGGATATGTGAAACCCTAGGTGTATAGGATGACAAGTCCGCACTTGGAGGACTTGTCCGATTTAGTTCAAAGGGTATTTCGGACTAGTCCGTGCAAATATCGGACTTGTCCAATTTGGATCAGAGAGAGTATCGGACTAGTCTAGTTGTGATCGGACTTGTCCGATTTTGTGTGACTTGTGAAGTGTTTTGAGGACTAGTCCGCACTGGGGAGGACTAGTCTGATTCTAGTCAGAAAGGATATCGGACTAGTCCGATGAATATCGGACTTGTCCGATTTTGTGCAGAAAGGATATCGGACTAGTCTGGTGTTAGTCGGACTAGTCCGATCCTGTGTAACTTTGTGCAATGTGTGTGTTTAAATATGATTGAGCTCTTGGGATGTGTTTTCTTAACACACTCCATACACAATGATCTACTATTCTTCTTCCTTGAGCTCATTTCCACTTTGCTCCTCATTCTTCCTTTTTTTGGTACTTTGCTCATTTTTTTGTTAAAAACCTGCACTCATCTCAACAAAAGAGGTTAGGATCCCAATTGCTTGTCATAAATCATCCAAAACCCACAACGGAGTCCTAGATACACTTTCAATCTCCCCCTTCTTGGTGATTGATGACAACCAATTGAGATTTCACAAAATATGATAAAAATTGAGATTTTCATAAAGTATTCACATATGAGTCCAAAATACATCAAGTAGTGAAAGCATAGTCCATATGTGCTTTCTTTATGGTGGGATGTATAACTAAGTGCACGAAAACACTGAGAATGACATAATTGACATTAATTACCCAATAGCAAGCATATATGTCATTCTAGAGCAAGATCTCAGTTTTCATGAATACTACTCAAAGGATCAAATCATTGCATCACAGAACCATAATTAACATAAGATCATTGTTAAAACTTTACAAGCCACAAAAGTGTTAAAAAAATATAGCATAGAGCTCACTCCTCGAAAACAACAGCTAGAACTAAGACCCCCCCTCAATCTCTCCCCCCTTGGCATCAAGACACCGAAAAGAGGAAGAGGAGGGTCCTAAGGTCTTCACTCTTCGCTGTTGGTCCTCTCTCGTCGTCTTCATCATCTTCATCTTCAGCTTGATGAGGAGGAGGAGGAGGTGCAGAGGTACTCGAGTCCCCAACGCCAAAGTAGGCAAGCTCGGAGGGGGTCAAGGGCCCGAGCTCGGTGAAATCAGAATTTGAGTCTTCAGAGATTGTTGGAGACCCAATTGGCTCAATCTCTAGCTTCTGGCAATTTTGCTTCACATTTGCCTTAATATACTTCATGTCCTCCTTTCTTTTCTTGTTGAGCTTACGGGCCTTCACTTCGGCCTTTTTGCAGGAGGCAAAGGTTGCAGCCAGGTACTTGAGAATTCCACTGGCTGAACCTTTTGAGGTGTTGCACTAGAAGCAGGGGCAGCCCTAGCATCTTCTCTTGATCATGCCGGTGCCTCGGGACTGGAGGCCGGCGAGGAAGCAGCCTGCACACTCGGCTTTTGAGGCATTTGAGGCCTCAAGGGGAGATGCTCCACATCTTTCACAAACTCAATGTCGGTGACTTTCTCAATCACAAACTTTAGGTAAGGAGCATATCCACAGGACCTGTTGGGAGTGCAGCATATGTTGACCATATCATTCCAAATGTATACCGCCACATCAAATGGACGGTCCTTTCTTACGACCCTCATCAGAGTCTGGAGGTATCCTTGCACACTGCCAGCATCTCCATCCTTGGGAGCAATTGTATTCCTCAACACTCTGTTCAACACCACAAAGAATGGCTTCATGTTTTTGGTGGAAGGAGGGTTTAACTTTGAGTTTGGCTCCTATAGAAACTTCATCCTGTGCTTGTCAATGACACCTATGTTGTGTATGACCAAGTAATCAGATCTTGTGGTGTCAAGGTGAAGCAGGTTAGCAAACTCTTCTTGAGTAATACTGTACTTGGAACCATGGGTCATCCAAGTGACACTCTCCTCATCCTCACTAGAGAAGTGACAGGTCGCAAAGAACTGTGCAATCACTTCATCATTCCAATTATTTCTGAAAGCAAAAAGATCTATCAGTCCATGCTTCTCAATGGCTCTCACTACATCAGTGAACGGTGAGCAGCCCTTCTTCTCAAAATGTGCCCAGTCAATCCGGTGAATGCGCACAACTGGTGTCTTCATTGGGAGATACAACGATTTGTAGAAATCAGCATGGAAGTTGCACCAAAACCTTCCATCAGCTGCTTGCTTCGGTCGGCCATACCAAATCGATGCTTCTGAACTTGGCCGCCGAGTCACTTCCCTTCCCATTGAACTTCTCTTCATTGGGGTCCCGGACCCCTTCCCTTGGAGCATGAAGTTTCAACGGGCCAACCGGGCCTGTTGCTATTCCTTTGCCCTTGCCTTTTGCTAGGCGGGCACTTGCCGCGCTAGGGCCATCGCAGGTGGTAGCCCTAGAAGCAGGCACCTTGGAGGATGGCTTCTTAGCTAGCACTTTCCTTCGAGCCTGTGGAGGAGACTGAGCTGGCTTGGAGGGTCTTTCTTGACGCTTCTTGCCAAGACCCGTCGAGGTCCGAGGTGCCACCTCGTGGTCCATCTCAGCCTCAAAGTCGGAGACATTATTCCCCGAGCTTGACATAACCTCAGAATGAGTGGCATGAATGACAATGAATGATACAAGGCATAGGTGTGAAAGGATAGCAAGGAATTGCATTGAGGAATTGAAGAATTAGGTTTTCAGTTCAGAAACATCGGACTTGTCCAGTGCCCAAGCACGGACTAGTCCGGGGGACCGGACTTGTCTGTGCATGGACCGGACTAGTCCGGTGTTCATCCTCAAAAACCTAAGGGACTGGACAAAAGTTGATTCCTAATGCACAATAAGTGTAGCATACACTTAATACATCAAGGAGGCATGTATATAGTGAAATATGCTAGCCTATTTGATCAACATTGAAGAAATTTGGAAATTCTAGGGTTTGAGCAAAAATTACCGGAAGAATTGCTTGAAACTTGGAGTTGAGGGTGTTGAAGGCTGGACAAGTCCGCTAGCTTCAATACTCAAGTGGACAAGCTTGATTTCCGCCCAAATGCGAAGGTTTTTGGTGGAGGGAGCAAGAAATCGCCTTGGGAGCTCGAGCACGAAGAGAGAGAATGCGTGAGGCAAGAGTGGAGGTGAAGAAATTAGGGGTTGGCGGCGGCTAGGGTTATGGACACGAAATATCGGACAAGTCCGAAGATGACCGGACTAGTCCGAACTTTTCTAGGGGCTATATCGGACTAGTCCGTTGTGTACTGGACTAGTCTGGCCTAATCGGCACTCTACGGGCTAGTCTGCATGGGCGGACTAGTCTGGGCAACCACGGACTAGTCTGTGGTCACCAGGCAAGAATTTCTTAGCCCATTCATATATATTTGAAGGTACATATGTAGAGAGTAGAGAGGCAAAACAAATCAAATAATCTTGATGAATATTATTAGTAAGCATACAACAATCAAGCAATGATCATAATTCACCAAGATCTAGTAATTGACATAGTTTTTCGGAGAAAAATGAGAGAGATTATTTTCACAATCCAATCAACATATTTGAAGAATTCAGGTATGCAACATTTCAAGCCACACTCCGAGCATCAAGGATATTTAGTTCATTTTGGAGTTCACAAAAATGCTTTTCATAAAGTGGCTTGGTGAATATGTCGGCCAATTGCTTTTGAGTGTTGACATGTGAAATGGATATGTCTCCTTTCATGGCATGATCTCTCAAAAAGTGATGTCTTATGTCTATGTGTTTAGTTCTCGATTGCTCAACTGGGTTGTGGGCAATTTTAATGGCACTCTCATTGTCACAAAGGAGTGGAATATGGTTCATATTGTAACCATAGTCCCTTAGAGTTTGTCACATCCAAAGGAGTTGTGCACACCAACTTCCGGCTGCAACATACTCCGCTCCGGCTGTGGATAAGGCAATAGAATTTTGTTTCTTGGAGGACCAAGAAACTAAGGATCCCCCTAGGAATTGGCATGTACCAGAAGTGCTTTTTCTATCTACTTTGCACCCGGCATAATCTGCATCGGAGTAACCAATGAGATTGAATTTTGAGCCTTATGGGTACCAAAGACCGCGGTTGGGTGTATGAACTAAATATCTCAAGATCCTTTTCACGGCTGTCAAGTGACATTCCTTAGGATTGGCTTGAAATCTTGCACACAAACATACACTCAACATAATATGTGGCCTAGATGCACATAAATAGAGTAGAGATCCAATCATGGAGCGATATACCTTTTGGTCGATGCTAGGTCCATCTTCATTGAATTCTAGGTGACCATTCGTTGCCATGGGGGATTTATGGGCTTCGCCTTGTCCATGCCAAACTTCTTGAGTATGTCCTGCGTGTACTTGGTTTGGCTTAGGAACGTCCCTTCCTTCTATTGCCGCACTTGGAATCCCAAGAAGTACTTTAACTCTCCCATCATTGACATTTCAAACCTGTCTGTCATGATTTTACTAAATTCTTCACAAAAAGATTGGTTAGTTGACCCAAAGATTATATCTTCAACATAAATTTGACAAATAAAAAGATCATTATCAAAATTTTTCGTAAATAGTGTATAATCTACTTTACCAATTTTAAAGCCATTTTCAATTAAGAAGTCTCTAAGACACTCATACCAAACTCTAGGAGCTTGTTTGAGGCCGTAGAGAGCCTTATGCAATTTAAATACGTGGTTGGGGAACTCTTCGTCTTAAAACCTGGGTGGTTGCTCCACGTACACCTCTTCCTTGATTGGTCCGTTGAGGAAGGTGCATTTCACATCCATTTGATACAGCTTGAAATCATGGTGAGTAGCATATGCAAGTAATATTCTAATAGATTCAAGCCTAGCTACTGGAGCAAAGGTCTCATCGAAATCCAAACCTTCGACTTGTGAATACCCTTTGGCCACAAGTCATGCCTTGTTCCTTTTCACCACCCCGTGTTCATCTTTTTTGTTGCGGAAGACCCACTTGGTGCCGATGAAGTTTGCATTGGGTCTTGCCACAAGTTCCCACACCTTGTTCCGCTTGAAGTTGTTCAATTCTTCTTGCATTGCCACCACCCAGTTCAGATCTTTCAATGCATCTTCAACCCTGCGTGGTTCCAAAAACGATACAAACGAATAGTGCTCACAAAAGTTAGCTATGTGAGATCTAGTGGTTACTCCCTTTTGGATGTCACCGATGATGTTGTCGATTGGGTGATCCCTTTGGATGCATTGGTGTACTCTTGGGTGTGACACTTGAGGAGTTGTATCTTCATGATCATCTTCTTCTCCCCCTAAGTGATTGCCTTTGTTGACTTGTTGATTATCTTCGTATTCTTGTGGTTGATCTTGTGTTGAATCTCCCGCTTGGTCGTTGGTCTCCTCTTGTGGTTCATCTTCCTCATGTACGTGTGGAGGTGGCTCTTGTGGTCGAACCTCACCTAGAGCCATTCTCTTCAATTCTTGACAGGGAGCTTCTTCTTTACCTAGTTCACATGGATCAACTTGCTCCTTTTGGGAGCCATTAGTCTCATCGAACACTACATCACGTGCTACTTCAACAAGTCCGGAGGTCTTGTTGAAAACACGATAGGCATAAGTGTTCAAATCATAACCCATCAAGAAACCTTCATCGGACTTCGAAGCGAACTTTGAAGTCCTAGGCTTCTTGTTCAAGATATAACACGGAGAACCGAAAACTCGAAAATATGAAATATTTGGTTTGTTACCGGTAAGTAGCTCATAGGATGTCTTCTTGAGTAGTCGATGGAGATAGAGTCAATTTACGGTGTGGCAAGCGGTGTTAATCACTTCCGCCCAAAATCGATCCGATGTCTTATACTCATCGAGCATTGTTCTTGCCATCTCTATGAGTGTTCGATCCTTTCTTTCGGCAACTCCATTTTGTTGTGGGGAGTACGACGCTGAAAATTCGTGCTTTATGCCTTCTACATCAAGGTACTCCTCCACTTGCGTGTTCTTGAACTCCGTGCCGTTGTCGCTTCGAATACCCTTGATTGTCAATGAGAATTCATTTTTAGCTCGCTTGAAGAACTTCTTCAGTGTTCCTTGTGTCTCTGACTTATCATGCAAAAAGAAAACCCAAGTGAAGCGAGGAAAATCATCAATGACAACTAAGCCATATTTGTTACCGTCGATGCTTGTGTAGGCTATTGGACCAAACAAGTCCATATGTAGAAGCTCGAGTGGTCTTGTTGTAGTCATGACGTTTTTGGCGGGGTGAGGTGCTCCAACTTGCTTCCCGGCTTGGCACGCGCTACATGGCCTGTCTTTCTCAAATACAACATCCTTTAAACCTTGGATGTGATCGCCTTTGAGTAGTTTTTGAAGGTTTCTCATACCAACATGCACTAGCCGTCTATGCCACAGCCAACCCATGTTGGTCTTTGCAATCAAGCATGTGTCAAGTTCAACTTTATCCTTGTTGAAGTCAACAATATAGAGATTTCCCTTTAACATACCCTTGAATGCAACGGAACCATCACTCCTCCTAGAAACGGTCACACCCTCATTAGTGAACAAGCAATTATAACCTTTGTCGCATAATTGAGATATAGATAGCAGGTTATAATCTAAGGATTCAACATGTAAAACATGAGAAAGTGTGTGTTTAGAGGATATTGTAATTTTATCGATACCGAGCACTCTTCCTTAACTATTATCTCCAAAGTAGATGCCCTCGTTTGGATCCTCATTCTCTTCATATTTCACGAACATCCTTCTTTCCCCGGTCATATGGTTGGTGCGGCCACTGTCTAGCACCCATTTAGATCCACCGGAGGAATAGGCCTGCAAAAACAAATCATGCCTTGGTTTTAGGTACCCAAGCTTGCTTGGGTCCTTGGAGGTTAGTTACAATACCTTTGGGCACCAACACATGAGACTTGGTGTTCCCATGGCGTGGCCCAACATAATGAGCATAAACCTTTCCAAAATTATTTCTCATTAACACATAGGAGGCATCAAAAGTTTTAAACAATAGTTGTTGTTGTTTATGTACAGGACTAGTCTGGGGGGCTGGACTTGTCCGGAGTACCGGACTTGTCCGGACACCGACCGGACTAGTCCGATGTTCCTGTGTAGTTACAGTCTTAATCTGTGACTTTCCAGTTTGAGGGGGCCTTCCTTTTACAAAGGTAATCCTCTCCTTGTTATTCTCATGGCTTCTAGCATGTTGCTTTTCACCATAAGAATAACTAATGCCATATTTGACATTTGGAGGTCTTTTGACCAAATATGCACTACGTGCATATTTGATCTTCTCCTTGTCAAATATGCCACTTTGGGCAGGATGTTTATCCTTTGTAGAGGTTGGCTTATCCCTCAAACTGGTGTCACCTTTCCTACATGTGCAAGCATGAGTAAAATCAGTTTTAGTGGGTTGAGAAGGTGAACTTGAAGAGGAGGAAGGTTCACTCAGCTTGAGTGACTCAACCTGCACTTCAAGGATCTTGTTGACCTTGATCAGGTCAGCAAGTTGGTCCTTGATTGTGGCATTTGAGTCAGTTAGCTCCAGGCAAGTTTCCTTGCTCGAGGCTAACTCAAGCTCTAGTGATTTGATTCGTTCCTTTTCAAGTTCTAGAAGTTTGTCAAGTTCGACATATTCCTCCTTTTGGGAGATGATCATGTCCTCTTGACGATGTATTAACCTCTCCTTCTCAACAAGTTGATCAAGCAAAAATTTCATTTTAGTAGCTATTTTCCTATCTAGTCCAATAAGCATGTCCTCATTATCACTATTGCGTTCATCATCGCTAGAATAGGAATGTACGGAAGGGGGTTTAATGGTTACGTTGCGTTTACCTTCCTTTGCCATAAGGCAAGTGCCATCTCCCTTCCATGCGCCAAGTGTGGGGAAAAGGATAGACTTCTTGGATGTCTTCTCGATGGCTATGCTAGCCATCTCTTCTTCTTCAGACGATGAGGACTCATCATTTGAGTCCCACTCTTTCCCAATGTGCGCTTGTTCAGCTTGTTTCTTCTTCTTGAAGAATTTCTTGGGTTGAGGCTTGGATTCTTTGGTCTTCTTCTTGTTCTCCTCATATGGGCAATCAACTATAAAGTGGTTGTACTCACCACAATTATAGCATGCCCTCCTCAACATTGGCTTCGTTTTTTCCTTGTACTTTCCCTCGCTTGACTTTGTACCTTGTCTCTTTTTCATTATTCTCTTGAATTTCTTCATGAACAATATCATGTCTTCTTCATCCAATTCACTACTCTCATCGTGAATATCTTCCTCTAGTTGTGCTTCTCTAGCTTCATTGGATAGGGGCTTGAGAGTGGACTTCAAAGCCACCCCTTTCTTCTTTGCCGAGGTGAGGTCGGCAATTTCCTTGACATGTTTTGCTTGTTTTTCCATCATCTCGAAGTTGATGATCTTTCCAAGCAGTTCATCTGGAGTCAACCTTTTGTATCCAGGACTTTCTCTGATCATGGAGCATAGTGTGATGTTGCGAGGCATAAAAGCTCTGAGGATGAGCTTTACCACCTCGTGGTCATTCCATTTCTTGCTTCCGTATGATCTGACCTTGTTGACGAGTGTCTTTAATCGATTGTACATGTCTTGGGGTGACACGTCTTCTTCAATCGCAAATCTTCCTAGCTCGCCTTCAATCATCTCGATTTTTGCTTCATGCACATGTCGGTCACCTTCATGTGCAGTTTGTAGTGTGTCCTATATCTCCTTTGAAATTTCTAGTCCATCCACCTTGGTGAACTCGTCCTAACTGAGTGAAGAGGTTATTATGGCTGCGGCTTGAGCATTTCGGTGAATTGCCTGCTCTTGGCTGAGGGTGAGCTCTTCATCGTCGTCTGGGATATCTATCCCCGTGCACACAATATGCCACAAACTTGGATTGAGGGAAATTAGATGCATTTTCATATTTTGCCTCCACATTGAGTAATCACATCCATCAAAGTGTGGGGCTTTTCCAAGTGGGATAGACAAATAATGATTGCTATTGCAATTGAGACGATCATAGTTAAAAGGATATCGAGAGTAGTCGGTGTGACTACTCCCCTTCTTCTTCTCTTCAACTTTTACTTTCCCTTTGGAAAGTGTCTTCTTTCTTAGGAGCGCCTTTAGCTCCAGCGTCTCCTCATCGTCGTCCTCGAAGTCTTGAATGGCTTCGAGGAGCTTCTCCACCTTGAGGTTCTTTTCATCATTAACCTTCTCTTGGTTGTTGCTCTTGTGAGTGTACTTCATGTCCAGCATGATCTGCTTCGAGCGATTAGTCTCTTTCTTGAAGAACCCGCTCTGATACCAATTGAATGTGGCCTAGAGGGGGTGAATAGGCATTTTTGAATATTGTCGGATCCTGCAACACTTAACAACTAGTTCAAGACCAGAGAAATCGGACTAGTCCGGTAAAGTGCAAACTAGTCCGGTGTATACGGACTAGACTGATTAGGATTGATCGATTGACTTTATTCTTCAATATATGCAGCAGAAGTATACGATTAAACAAAGTGTCACAAGGTTATGAATCAGGTTATATCACAATCCAAACTTATACTTGGTATTTCAACGTAAAGTAATCAAGATCAATTTGTAACCCTAGATTGATATGAAGTAAGGACAATGAACACAAATGAGAACACAAGATATTTATCCCGTGGTTCGGTTCCCACAGAGGCAACCTACATCCACGTTGAGGAGTCCACAAAAGGACCAGGTCTTCTCCAACCCTACCCTCATCGGATCGCCACAAAGGCCAATCCTCTTCCACTTATTTCAAACGAGTGAATAACTGAATTCAAGGGGCTTTCTCACACGTTGAGAGCTCCCTTGGATTACAACACAAAATACCACAAAGAACACACTCAAAAGATTACAATTAAATTGCAGGAGTGTGTTAGAGAATCAAACCAAGAGCTCAATGTGGTGTTGAACGTGTCTCTCCAATGAACTAGAGTGAATCCCCAAGGGATTGATCTTTGTTGCACTTAATTTTGTGGAGAGATGTGGTTTTTGAGGCTCTTGGGAGGTGTGACGGCACTAGGGTTCGAGAGAGTGTAAAATATGGCCGTACAACTCTATTTATATGGGTTTCTAAAAGTGACTGTTAGGGTTCAGAAAGATCGGACTAGTGTGTGGTGGTCACCGGACTAGTCCGGTGTGCTGTGTGTAGCAAACCCTAAGTGTGCCGAAATATCGGACTAGTCCGGCTAGGAACGGACTTGTCCAATTTAGCTACTTGAAATCTTCAGACTAGTCCGATAGTCATCGAACTTGTCTGGACATGTGAAAACCTAATTGTATAGGATTACATGTCCACACTTGGAGGATTTGTCCGATTTAGTCCAGAGGATATTTTGGACTAGTCCGTGCAAATATCGGACTTGTCCGATTTGGATCAAAGAGAGTATCGGACTAGTCCGGTTGTGATCGGACTTGTCCGATTTTGTGTGACTTGTGAAGTGTTTTGAGGACTAGTCCGCACTGGGGAGGACTAGTCCGATTCTAGTCAGAAAGGATATCGGACTACTCCGATGAATATCGGAATTGTCCGATTTTGTGCAGAAAGGATATCGGACTAGTCCGGTGTTAGTCGGACTAATCCGGTCCTGTATAACTTTGTGCAATGTGTGTGTTTAAATGTGATTGAGCTCTTGGGATGTGTTTTATTAACACACTCCATACACAATGATCTACTATTCTTCTTCCTTAAGCTCATTTCCACTTTGCTCCTCATTCTTCCTTCTTTTTGGTACTTTGCTCATTTTTCTATTAAAAACCTGCACTCATCTCAACAAAGAGGTTAGGATCCCAATTGCTTGTCATAAATCATCCAAAACCCACAAGAGAATCCTAGATGCACTTTCATTATCTTAAATATCTAAGGCTTCTCGCATAAGCTTCCTCTTATCGCGGCTTGAAGACTAGCCGTCTTGCCGCCTCAGTCGCCAGTGGCCCATGCATAGTCGTTGATGATGGCAGGGAATGTCCCATCCATCTGTCCCTGGCGCCGTAAGCTACCCACTTGGCTGAGTGCGGTAGGCCTGTAGTGTCTTCACTACAATGCGATTGGGCGCAGCGGTACCTGACAACAGTGAAAGCATCTAGGCCCCCCCATGATGTACGGTTTCGGTGATTAATGACAACCAATGAACTTTACTAATAAATTTATGAATGCAAGGTCCCCATAATCACTAATAAAATGAAATGAATATGTCATTGGAGACCCATATACAATCAACTTTTGAGATCAAATCAATGAGATAAAGACACGAAGTGAAAGCTCTTATGTCTAAGTCACTCAACCATAAGTTGACAACATACAATGCTTGAAGATCATCAGAGAGACTTGTGGAACAAATGTCTAAGAGGTCATCTGAGCAAGACACAAAAGATTCACTCAAAACAACTCGAAGCAAACAAAATCAACTCACCGGATCAACCGATGATTTCAGAAACATACACATCGGTCGAGTTGGTTCAACTTAAGAAGAAGACCTCAGACAAATGTACTCACCAGATCATCCGATGTGAATGGCTCAGTGACATCGGTCCATCAGTACAGTTTGCAATACCATTGGACCAAGTGAAGCACCGGATCATCCGATGTGCAGACTTACACACATCGGTCGATCACTCCAGTAAGCATCAAGATTAAGCAAATTCTGGAGGAAGAGCCACCGGATCATCCGATGAGAAGACAGGGGCAACATCGGTCTAACAACGGTCATATCTGACACAGTGACGTCAGCCAAAGTAATTAGACCGATGATAACTAAAGGGGAGACATCGGATCATCCGGTGTTCACAATAAAGTTCTGTCAGCCTACTTTTCCAACGGCTATTTCGGGGAGGCTGGCTATAAATACCCCCTAACCCTATCATTTCGTCAAGTCTTGATCACCTGAAGCTATCCACACATCCACAAGTGTTCAAGGCCAAGAGCAATCACTTCCACACTATTTTGATCACCTCTACACCAAGGTTTATGCTAGAACTAGCTAGAGAGAGAGCTTGTGTGCCACCATTCTGGGTGAGTGGACTCTCTAGGTTAGTGTGAGAGCCTCAAGGGAGTGCCCTTGGTGTTGTAATCGATAAGAGACTTCCGGAGCTTGCCAAGGCGTGTGTGGAAGCCCGGAAGGTCGAAGTTGTACAAGGCTTGAGCTCCACCTTGCCAAGGAGGCGAACGGAGAAGATTAGTGAAGACCCCTCATCTTGGTGACGTGGGTGTGGCAAAACCCTTTGGTGGGTGCCACAACGTGGATGTAGGAAGATCTTCACGATCTTGCCGAACCACGGGATAAAACCTTGTCTCCTCGGGAGTTTGCATCCTTCTCCTTCCCTTTCTTTTATGCATTTATATTCCGCAAAGTTTCTATCTACTAGAATGCATAGTTAGTCGCGTAGGTAATTTGGCTTTAGAAATTAAGTTTCAATTGCTTAGAATTTTTCGAAGAAAGCCCAATTCACCCCCCCTCTTGGGCATTCGGTCCTTACAATTGGTATCAGAGCAAGGTTGCTCATAGGATCATTCTAGCTTCACAGCTAGAGAGCTAAAATGGCCAAGGTTGGGGGTTCGGTTCTTATCTTCGAGGGCAAGAACTTTGCCTATTGGAAAGCACGCATGCGCGCTTACCTTGAGGCTATTGCCCCCGAAGTATGGGAAGCGACCCACGCGGGGTTTGGAGAACATAATTATGTTGGTGATCAACTTAAATGGGATGCTAAAGCTAGGAATGCAATCTATTAATGTATTAGTCAGGATGTGTTTTCTAGGATTGTAGCAAGGAAAAGGCTTGTGAAATTTGGGCTTGCTTAATTGAGATTCATGAGGGCTCTTCTCGTGTCAAGGAATTAAAATATCACATGCTTAAAGCCAAATATGATGAATTTAAAATGCTTCCTCATGAAAATGTCAATGAAATGTTCTCTCGCTTGAATGTTCTTATTGAAGAAATCAATGCTCTTGACATTGCTTCTCTTGGCAAGGGACTCATCAACCGCAAGATCCTCATGCTCCTTCCCAAGCCAAAGTACAACATCATCAACTCCATGCTCCAAAAAGAGTCACTTGACCACATTGAAGTTTCGGAGCTTATTGGAGAAATACACGCTCATGAGATGAGTGTACTTGGGATGATGGAGTAATCATCATCAAAGACAATTGCTCTAAAGGCCTCCACCAAGAAAACAAGCCTCAAGAAGAAGAAGGTGGTTGCGCCTAGCTCAAGTGAAGAAGAACAATCATCAAGTGAAGATGATGATGATGAGCTTGCATTAATGATGAGAATGTTCTCACGCTTGAACTCCAAGATTACCAAGAAGGGATACACCTTTGATCCCAAGAAGAAAGCGTTTCTACCAAGGAGAGATGATCGCAAGACTTGCTACAATTGTGGTGATCAAGGCCACATCTCCTATGATTGTCCAAAACCGGACAAAAGAATAGAGAACTACAAAGGCAAGCATCGCAAGCTTGAAGGAAGCAATGATGATGAAGAAGAAGCCAAACCAAAGCCAAGATCCTTTGGGAAGAAGAAACATGACAAGGGCAAGAAGGCAAGATTCTTCCTAAAGATGAGAAATGGACCACAAAAGGTGTTCATGTGTGAGGCAAATGAATGGGTCACCAATGAAGAAACAAGTGATGAAGAGAGTGAAGAGGAAGAAGAAAGCTTGGCCGGCCTTACCATCGCCAACAATGATGATGCACCTCTTCATCCACCACCCATGTGCCTCATGGCAAAAGGTAACACCAAGGTATGTGATGACTCTAGCGATGATGAGCTTTCCCCCGATGATTTAACTTCTTTGATAAATGAATATCATGCTATCATTAAGAGGGAAAAGAGTAAGGTTAAAGTGCTTGAAGAAACTCGTGCTAAACTTGAGAGCACTAACCTTGATTTGCTTGACAAGTATGAAAGCATACTCAAAGAGCATGACACGCTCAAATCCCATGTCAAGCAAATTGAGGAAGAAAAGGCTAAAATCAAGATAGATAATCATGAACTTGACTTAGCACATCAAACACTCTTGGAAGAGCACAACAAGTTAATACAAGAACATCAAACACTTAACCTTGCTCATGACATGCTTGATCGAGAGTTGAAAAATATGAAGAAGCAAACTCTCAATGACAAGATATCCAGTACTTCTCATGCCACTAATTCCTTGCACAAGTCTTTGCCTTTGAAAGCTAATGCTAGGGAGAAGGACTTGTTGGAAGAAATTGAGAGTCTCCGCACTAGCGTGGCTAGAATTTCAAAAGGAGAAGTCAAGCACAAGGAAATCCTCTTCCAACAAGCAAAGGCCTTCAACAAGAGAGGACTTGGATCCTTCCCGGTGCCTAACAAAGGAAAGGTACCCTCACCGGAGCTAAGAACAAGCTTCATCAAGGAAGTTGGTTCTTATTGCCAACATTGTGAGGTCACTGGTCACCACACAAGGGAGTGTCCTCTTCCTAACCGACCTTCTCCTAAATCGCCTACTAACTATAAATCTACTTTCAATGATCATTATTATCTCTTAAGTAAAGTAGGTGGCAAGGTGAAGGCAAGATTCATTGGCAAAGACATGAATGGCATGAAGGTGAAGCTCCCCAAGCAACTTTGGGTCCCAAAAACACTTGTATCACACATACAAGGACCTAGGTTGGCTTCGGTTCCTAAAGCCAAAAATTGAATTCATGTGTGTAGGTGAACTACAAAGCCGGAGGAAAGCATTGGGTACTCGATAGCGGGTGCACTCAACATATGACCGGCAATGATGGTATGTTCACCACCATAGAAAACCCCGGCAATCATGAACAAGTCACCTTTGGTAACTCTAAGGGAAAGGTAATTGGGTTAGGTAAAATTGCTATTTCAAATGATTTGTCCATTTCTAATGTCTTGTACGTTAAATCACTTAGATTTAATTTACTTTCTATTGCACAACTATGTGATCTTGGACTAACGTGCACATTTAGCAAAAATTATGTTGTTGTGAGTAGTGAAACTAGCCAAGACATAGTCTTCAAAGGATTCCGGCACGGACATCTCTACCTAGTGGACTTCGACAACAAGAATGCTAGCTTGACCACTTGTCTTTTCACTAAGACAAGCTTGGGTTGGCTATGGCACCGACGCATAGCGCACATTGGAATGAGCAAACTCAAGAAGTCATTCAAGCTTGGGATGGTGACCGGCGTAAAGGATGTCACATTTGAGAAGAACAAGCTTTGTAGCGCTTGTCAAGCTGGGAAGCAAGTTGCTTCACACCACCCAATGAAGACAATGGTGTCAACCTCCAAGCCACTTGAACTACTCCACATGGACCTCTTTGGACCGTCCACATATCAAAGCCTTGGCGGTAACCTCTATTGTCTTGTTATTATTGATGACTATTCTCGCTATGCTTGGACTCTATTTCTAGGTGACAAGAGTGAGACTCCGGAAGTGTTCAAGACCTTTGCCAACCGCGCTCAAAGGGAATTTCAACTTCCCATCATCAAGGTCCGGAGTGACAATGACACTGAATTCAAGAACTACAACATTGGGGAGTGGTGTGACCGTGAAGGAGTAAAACATGAGTTTTCGGCCACATACACCCCTCAACAAAACGGTGTAGTTGAAATGAAGAACAAGACACTCATCACTCTTGCAAGAGCAATGCTTGATGACTACGGCACGTCAGAGAAGTTTTGGGCCGAAGCAATCAACACGGCGTGCCATGCCGCAAATAGGGTCTACCTACATCGACTACTTCAAAAGACCCCGTACGAGCTTCTCATTGGGAGAAAGCCCAACATCTCATACTTTCGAGTCTTTGGATGCAAGTGCTACATCTACCGCAAGAAAAGGCTCGATAAGTTTGAAAGAAGATGTGATGTTGGTATATTCCTTGGTTATGCATCAAACTCAAAAGCATATCGAGTATTCAACCAAACCTCCGCTTTAGTTGAAGAAAGTTGTGATGTTGAGTTTAGTGAATCTAATGGCTCCCAAGAGGAGAGTTTTGGTCATGATGAAATAGATGATGAGCCTCTACGAGAAGCCATGAAGAACATGACCATTGGAGACATCAAGCCGGAAGTTGAGGAGAGCCATGATCAAGGGGGAGCTTCAAGTTCCAACAACGACACCTCTATGGCGCCTCAAGTTGATGAAGAAGAGAAGGATGATCCATTGCCGACGCAAGACTCACAAGCACAACCACATCAAGAAGAAGAAGAAGAAGTCCATGATCAAGTCCAACCACAAGAGGAGCGACACACATCACCTTCGCCAAGTGCTTCACAACTGCTTATGAGGCATAGACGAATCTCCAAGGCGCATCCAATGGATCAAATCATTGGAAGTGCGTCAAGGGGTGTAAGTACACGTTCTCGCCACGTTGCTTCTTTTTGTGAGCACTACTCTTTTGTTTCGTGTGTAGAACCCACTCACGTTGAGGAAGCGCTCCAAGACCCAAATTGGGTGATGGCCATGCAAGAAGAACTCAACAACTTCATCCGCAATGAAGTTTGGGTGTTGGAGGAGCGACCCAAGGACAAGAACGTCATCGGAAAAAAGTGGGTGTACCGCAACAAACACGAAGAGAATGGAGTTGTGGTCCGCAACAAGGCAAGACTTGTGGCCAAAGGGTTCTCACAAGTTGAAGGACTAGATTTTGAGGAAACATTTGCCCCGGTCGCCCAGCTAGAAGCCATCCGTATACTTCTTGCCTTTGCATGACATCATAGTATTAGACTTTATCAAATGGATGTGAAAAGTGCCTTTCTTAATGGCTACATTAACAAGCTTGTTTATGTTGAACAACCTCCCGGGTTTGAATATCCGAGGAATCCTAATCATGTGTATAGGTTGCACAAGGCGCTCTACGGGCTCAAGCAAGCACCTAGGGCGCGGTATGAACGACTACAGGACTTCCTCATCATGCAAGGATTCAAGATCGGGAGGATGGACACCACACTCTTCACCAAGGACATTAACGGAGATTTGTTCATTTGTCAAATTTATGTTGATGATATTATTTTTGGTTCAACTAACGAAGCTTTTAGCCATGAGTTTGGCAAAATGATGTCTAGGGAATTCGAGATGTCAATGATTGGAGAGCTCAACTTCTTCCTTGGATTTCAAATCAAGCAACTTCAAGAGGGGACCTTCGTCTATCAAGAGAAGTACACCAAGGACCTCTTGAAGAAATTTGAGATGGGAGATTGTAGCTCAAGAAGCACGCCAATGGCAACAAATTGTCATCTCGACGCGGATAAGGACGGTAAACCTATTGATCAATCTAACTACCGTTCTATGATTGGTTCATTGCTTTACCTTACCGCATCTAGGCCCGATATCATGTTTAGCGTACGCTTGTGTGCTCACTTTCAAGCGGCACCTAAAGAATCGCATAGAAAGGCGGTCTTTAGGATACTTAGGTATCTTAAGCATACCCCTAGTGTGGGCTTGTGGTACCCTAAAGGTGCAAAATTCCATCTTGTGGGATACTCAGATTCGGACTTTGCTCGATGCCGCGTGGATCGCAAGAGTACCTCCGGTGGGTGCCACTTGCTTGGGCGTTCCCTAGTTTCTTGGTCAAGCAAGAAGCAAAATTCCGTCGCTTTGTCCACCGCGGAAGCGGAATACATTGCTGCCAGTGCATTTTGTGCCCAAATTCTTTACATGAAACAAACCCTTTTGGACTTTGGTATTAAACTCGGTTGTGTGCCTCTCCTTTGTGACAATGAAAGTGCGGTTAAGATAGCTAAAAACCCCGTTCAACACTCCCGCACTAAGCACATTGATGTTCGCCATCATTTCATAAGGGACCATGAAGCTAAGGGAGACATCTCTTTGAGAGGTGTTAGGTCCGAAGAACAATTGGCGGATATCTTCACTAAACCACTTGATGAGAAAACTTTTTCTAGGCTAAGAAGTGAATTAAATGTGCTAGATGCAACAAACGCCATGTAAGAATGCATATCATATAGGTCTTGCCTAACTCTCAAAGGATAGGGGTGAGCAAGGGTTGGCTTGGGATGGTGGTTCTTTTGGGTTTCCCAAGGCATGGAAAGTAGCTCTCCCTGAAGAAGCCTTTG
Organism: Tuctoria greenei; assembly: GCA_036927565.1. Lineage (NCBI taxonomy): Eukaryota > Viridiplantae > Streptophyta > Magnoliopsida > Poales > Poaceae > Tuctoria > Tuctoria greenei. The sequence goes on along the minus strand of JAYESD010000006.1, from coordinate 104,699,600 downwards.
AAAGGTTCAAACTTGGCAAGATAGATTTACTTTATGCCTTGCATGATGCCTGCCATATAGATTTACAATTTCTTGCATTATAAAATGTTTGGCATTGCATACGGTAGATTGTCACAAAGGGGAACCCACCTCATGAGAAAGAGACTTGTTTGAAATGCAACATCTCAACTCATATGAGGTGGAAAGAACAAAATGTTAGGTGTGCTAATGCCTAGAGGAACATGCTTCAAAGAGATAGAAGTCTTCATACTCTACCTCACAAAGCATGGGCCTTACATTTTATTTGGATATATTCCTCCTATTTTTCTCGGTGTTCCATTTGCTTTAAGGATTAGCCAAGTTATTGGCATATTAGCATTTTTGAGGGGTAAGGGGTTGCCCAGAAAGTCCTAAGACATGTGTTTCTCTTTGCTTGGTTGTTTGGTCAAAGGACATATATGGGATGTTTTTGTTCTATAGTCATCGGATTACCCGATGCCTAGGTCAATCCTTCATCGGTTCATTAGGTGTTCAATTTCCAAGGGCCAGTTCAGTCAGTATCTCAATTCAACCGACGCGTTCATTCTGAAAAACATCGTTCCATCTGGTGTTCACAACCTGGAGCTGTGCCAAATTCCACCGATGCTACCTCCTCCATCGTCAGACCATCCGATGTCAACATCCCTCTTTTGAACACCCTTACTGTGCTATTCGACCGATGATCCAAACCCTAAACGTCGGTCCATCCGATGTCAACAGCAACTTTTTGAATATCCTTACTGTGACATTCGACCGATGCATATACCAACTAACATCGGTCCATCCGGTGTTAAAATTTCGGCTAGGGTTTGGGACCCACTATTTAAACCGGCCGTACCCCCCTCGCCTTTCCTCTCTCCTGATCCCGACGCCGCCATCGCTCTCCCCTCGCCGCACCATCACCAACTACCACCTCCACCGCCTCCGGCCGCCGCCGCCGCCGCCCACAGGCCGCCGCCGCCGTTTCCGGCCGCCGCCATCTCCACAGCGCCGCCGCCGCTCGCCGCGCCGCCGCCTCCACCCTCGCGCCTCTTCACTGCAGCCACCGCCGCTGCTTCACCTAGCCATCGCCGCTCCTCCACCCAAGCGACGCCGCCATCTCTGGTCCTGTTGCTAGGGTTTCGCGACCCGTTGATCTCCACGTCATCTCCTTCGTCGACTCTGTGGTCTCGGGCATCGCAATGGCTCGCGACAAGAAGAACAAGGGCAAGGCTATCGCGGAGCCGGCCACGAAGAAGCAAAAGTTGTCAAAGGAGGAGAAGAAGGCTTTGATGGCCGCTCGCGCCGCCGAGGAGCGTGGGCGTGGCCGAGGAGGGTCGCTAAGGATCCGCGAGGCTCGTCCGAGGCAGCCTCCTGTGATCGACGACTCCGAGGCAGAGGAAGAGCCTGTTGAGCCTCTCGTTCGCCGGCGCTCAGCCCGGACCCGTGGGGGTCATCCTCCGGCAGCTCCTCATTCGAGACCGACGGCTGCCGACCGTCATGAGGACAGGGAGGCCCAGCGTGCTATCTACGAGATGGACACCACTTTCCATGTCGCCGAAGGTGTCCGGTTGACCGACTACCGGAAGATGAAGGCCAAGCATCTTCGCAAGCTCAGATGGAATGTGCTGCTTAAGGAGTGGTACCCGCAGCCCCGGGAAGCTCTGGTGGATAGTCGCTTCTGGACTGTCACCCAGGCGTCTCTCTACGAGACCTACAGGCATCAAGGGCACAAGCTGTTCCAACACAACTATCTGGACTGGGGACAGCTAGCTTTGGCTGCAGAGACGGAGATCCGTCCTTACTTTGAGAGGTACCGAGGCTTGGTGCAGCTGATGGCATATGAGTGGAGTGCCTACGTGGAAGATTGGGTCCGCGTCTTCTACGCCACCCTCTATGTCTCTGAGGGCAGAAGATCAATTGACTTCATGTTTATGGGTCAGCACTACCACTTGACGAGGCAGACGCTAGGACAGTTGCTTGTAGTGGACTTGCACGACACCTGCGTGCATGAGAGGGTCTACGGTCAGGCAGATCCACCAAGGAGGCCGCTCACTGGAGGAGTGGCACCACCGCTGGAGGAGATCCGGTCTTTGTTCGGTCATACTTTCTCTCCGGACCAGCCAAGAGTTCCAGCTTTGTTGACTCCTGTTGCACGCACAGTGCACCTCGCCTTGCACCGCACGCTCCTGCCGAGATCTGGCTATTTGGAGGGGTTCACCAGCTTGCAGCAGACTCTCCTGTTCTACATCATGAACGGGATGGAGTTCGACATCGTGGACATCCTCATATGCGAGATGGAGGATGTGATCACAGACGGTGTGGGCATGATGAGGCAGCTAGTATATGGGCACTAGATCAGCTACCTGCTCACTATGATGGTTCCCGAGGGGTCCGCCGTGCACGACCGTCTCTCTGACGAGAGTGTGACACGGTTCGGACACTACCGTGCCCCGGCTCCTGGAGACCGCTGACTTGCCCGTCCAGTTGAGCGTCAGGTCAGGGCCCGACTGTCTGAGGAGGACTGGTCTGACCTAGAGAAGGAGGATGAGAGGCTTGCCGAGGCTGAGGCACAGGGGGAGGACCTGCAGCACATCTGGTCAGAGAGCAACACCGACGACAGTGTCGAGGAGTACTTCCCTCCTCCGCCCTCACCCAGGCAGCACGACGCGGAGGCTGGAGGCTCTACAGTGCCACCACCTACTCCACCTCCCGTCACTGAGGCGCAGGTCACGCAGCCGTCAGAGCTGACGTCGCTCCTCCAGCAGATGGTTGAGCAGCAGCGTCTGGACAGGCTGGCAGCCGAGCAGGCCCGAGCAGAGCAGGCCGCCCGTCTCCTTGAGCTCCAACAGCAGCAGCAGGAGATGCAGCGTCAGATCGCCCGTGAGAGGCGTGAAGACACTGACAGGCTGATGGGGCTCATCGACCAGATGCACCAGCGCACCCTCGACCTGCAGCAGCAGACGCAGCAGGTGGTGATGGGCATCCTGGGGTTGATCACCAACCTCTACACCCAGACCAGGATTGCCCTCCCGTCGCAGCTGCCAGGAGTCGCTCCACCACCTCCAGTCCTCGCTCCAGCTGCCGCTCCAGTGGCCACAATACCTTCTACACCGATTCCCTCCTTCAGCATGTCCCCTCTTCTGGTTCCTATTACTCCGCTTCACTCCCCGCTACCGGCCACGACCCTGTTCCAGCAGTCGCCGGCTTCCGTCGTCAGTGCCCCTGCTCCAGCAGTTCCTCCACAGCAGGCACCGACGATGGCTCCTTTGGCTCCAGCAGCTCCCTCCACCGCTACTCCAGCCAGCAGCTCGGACGACAGCGATGGTGACCAGTTCGTCATCGCGCCCAGCACTCAAGGTCCTTAGGCGCGCGGATCCCTTTTTGGTGTCTTGATGCCAAAGGGGGAGAAGAGTTAGAGGAGTCAGGGGGAGCGTCTTTGTGTCAGGTGGAGTCTTAGTGTCAGGGGGAGTCCCTTTTATCTTTTATCGTTTATCATTCTTGTAATTTAGTGTGTTTGCTACATTTGGTGTGTTTGCTACTCATTTGCTATTTATTGAGCTCTAATGAACTTATTTCCATGAGTTATTAATCAATTGGGCCAATTTGGTGTTTATCTATGTTTTTTGATCTCTTTTTATTCACACTTGAGTTATTAATTGGTGCTTAAGCTTCAAGTGTGACATCTTGTATTCATTGCATATTCTTTTAAGTTTCATTCTATCAAATTCATTACTATTGCGCTTTGATTATTGTGTTGTCATCAATCACCAAAAAGGGGCAGATTGAAAGCATCTAGGCCCCCCATGATGTACGGTTTCGGTGATTAATGACAACCAATGAACTTTACTAATGAATTTGTGAATGCAAGGTCCCCATAATCACTCATAAAATGAAATGAATATGTCATTGGAGACCCATATACAATCAACTTTTGAGATCAAATCAATGACATAAAGACACGAAGTGAAAGCTCTTATGTCTAAGTCACTCAACCATAAGTTGACAACATACAATGCTTGAAGATCATCAGAGAGACTTGTGGAACAAATGTCTAAGAGGTCATCTGAGCAAGACACAAAAGATTCACTCAAAACAACTCGAAGCAAACAAAATCAACTCACCGGATCAACCGATGATTTCAGAAACATACACATCGGTCGAGTTGGTTCAACTGAAGAAGAAGACCTCAGACAAATGTACTCACCGGATCATCCGATGTGAATGGCTCAGTGACATCGGTCCATCAGTACAGTTTGCAATACCATTGGACCAACTGAAGCACCAGATCATCCGATGTGCAGACTTACACACATCGGTCGATCACTCCAATAAGCATCAAGATTAAGAAAATTCTGGAGGAAGAGCCACCTGATCATCCGATGAGAAGATAGGGGCAACATCGGTCTAACAACGGTCATATCTGACACAATAACGTCAGCCAAAGTAATTAGACCGATGATAACTAAAGGGGAGACATCGGATCATACGGTGTTCACAGTAAAGTTCTGTCAGCCTACTTTTCCAACGGCTATTTCGGGGAGGCTGGCTATAAATACCCCCTAACCGTGTCATTTCGTCAAGTCTTGATCACCTGAAGCTATCCACACATCCACAAGTGTTCAAGGCCAAGAGCAATCACTTCCACACTATTTTGATCACCTCTACACCAAGGTTTAGGCTAGAACTAGCTAGGGAGAGAGCTTGTGTGCCACCATTCTAGGTGAGTGGACTCTCTAGGTTAGTGTGAGAGCCTCAACGGAGTGCCCTTGGTGTTATAATTGAGAAGAGACTTCCGGAGCTTGCCAAGTCGTGTGTGGAAGCCCGGAAGGTCGAAGTTGTACAAGGCTTGAGCTCCACCTTGCCAAGGAGGCAAACAGAGAAGATTAGTGAAGACCCCTCGTCTTGGTGACGTGGGTGTGGCAAAACCCTTTGATGGGTGCCACAACGTGGATGTAGGAAGATCTTCACGATCTTGCCGAACCACGGGATAAAACCTTGTCTCCTCGGGAGTTTGCATCCTTCTCCTTCCCTTTCTTTTATGCATTTATATTCCGCAAAGTTTCTATCTACTGGAATGCATAGTTAGTCGCGTAGGGAATTGGGCTTTAGAAATTAAGTTTCAATTGCTTAAAATTTTTCGAAGAAAGCCCAATTCACCCCCCCTCTTGGGCATTCGGTCCTTACAAACAGGCTTGCGCGTCACGTGCCTGCGGAAGATGCGAGTCTTCAATGCCTGATCTGGACAAGGCGCACCACCCTCTTAACTCCCGCAACCCACCGCCTAGGGCAAGTTGCAGGGTACGTGGAAGCTCCGGAGCTAACCTCTTCTTGGTAGTCCGGTCCAGACCTGATGACCACGTGGCAGCCATAGAGCCCGCTCCTGAGTAGAGTGAGAGTTCCAGGGCCATGGGTCAAGTGGCAGAGCTGGAGCCCGCCTCTTCGCGGAGGTGGCATGTTTGTTGTCTCGAGCCACGTGGCAGCTCCGAAGGCCTCTCCCATGGTAGGAGTGGGATCCCGTCCTACTGGACACGTGGCTGCTAGGGAGCGTCGTTGAGGGGGAGCTGGACTCCTTCTCGAGGTTCATGTGGGTACTCTGGACCCCGTATCTGAGATAAAGGGGTCCCGACCTTCAGTACATGTGGCGCCTTTGGACCCTGCCTTGGCTGGAATTTAGGGCACCTAGGCAGCTTTAGCTTGTGCGCGAGGGTACCCAGTATGTCATGTACCGACAGTGGCCCCTGGGTCCACCCTGAGGGGAGGTGATAAGCACAAGGATGGAGCCCTATCCCTGCTTTCCCTTGTTGTGTTTTCATTTTGTCTTGATCAGTCGAAATGGTGTGCGCCTCTGCCATCCTGGCCACGCATCCCTCTCTGGTTGAAGGTTCGTGGCGACGGAATCTTTGCTTGCTGCAGCTTCTTTACTGCGGTGGTTCCCAATGCGGCTGATGCACTTCTGCTGCTTCCACTCCCGCCTTTATGGGAACCGCTGGGTTGCCTTCTCGGGTCGAAGCCCCCTCTGGCAAATCTCTCCAATAGGAGAACTAAGCCCCATTGTCAGGGACGCTACGGGTTGAGCAGCGGAATTCAGACCCGAGTGATTTGCTCGGTGCGCTCAAATGCCAACAGGGTGTTAATAGGAAACCTTTGTGGGTAAAGGTAGTTCCTCCTTACGCACACCCCAATGTTCGCGCCTTCGTCTTCTTCTTGAGCACCCGCTCTCTGCCCACCTTTGAGGTTCTTGACTCTTGCTCCAATGGACTCAACCCTTCCTCCTTCCCGCATAGAGGATGTAGCTCCTGTGAGGCGGCTATTCGGTTGGGAGGACAAGGAGTGGCAGGATCTGATCCGTCCCGGCATCCTACCTCTGGAGTTTTGGGAGAAAGGATATCATCTTCTTGAAGGCGTATGCGTACTCCGGGTTCGTTCCTCCTGTTTCCTCCTTCCTGGTGACTATCCTGGAGGTCCTTGAGCTCCAGCTTCACCACTTGTCACCGAACTCTGTGGTGGCGGCGGCGTTGTTCTTGCACTTCTGCGAGATGTTTGTCGGGATGCATCCGTCCATGCCTGTGTTTCGGCAGTTCTTCGTGCTAAGATAGACTGGGAAGAAGAACAATACAAGCTTCCTCGACGGCTACTACTTCTAGCATCGGGCCAACAACACCTTCAAGTACATCACCCCGCTCTCCATAGCGAATTGGGCCAACTGGAGGAGGGACTGGGTGATCGTACAGGTCGATGCCCACGACAGCATGGTCCTGCCCTCCGATTGGCCTTTACTCAAGAAGAAGACATGAGAGGAGCACCTGGAGTTGGAGCAGGCGTACACCCTGGTGATGTATAGGATCCAATTCTTGGCGGATCATGGTTTGTCAGATCTAATGGTGATGGTGGACCCCATGTGTTGACGTTTGGCCCCTCTCTAGCATTGTAGCCGCCCTGCATGGCTTTACTTCGAGCCACACGATGGTACCTGGCTGGTGCATGGTCGGGACACATAGACGACCTCGCAAGAGGTGCTCGACGTAATGACCAAGGCGTGTGATGGCCCGGTGACTTCCAACGTCTTCAACCTTTCGGGGTCCTGTCTGCCGCTTTGCTCGGACCGAAACCTTCGGATGCAGATCCTAAAGGAGATGCCAAACCTAGACGCGCTCGGCCTTGCGCTATAGAAGGTTGGCGATGTGGACTGTGTACTGGCCATCATCGACCCTCCACATGAGTCTACACCAGCTATAGGCTCAGAAGCACCGAGGGTGGAACATGCGCGCTCCGATGGTGGGAGAGGCAAGGCGCCGGTCCCCAACACCGGGAAGGGGAAAACACTGGTCCCGGAACCGGGAAGAGGAAGTAATCGGTGATTGAGGTTGTGAAGGAAAAACGCCCTCGGTCGCCGCCGAAGGAACCGCCACAGGTGGTCCTCGATCTAAGTCAACGTCCCCTGATGCGCCCTTCCTCAGCATCATGTGTCGTTGGTTCTTGAAAGTGCATCTAGGATCCCCGTGGGTTTTGGATGATTGATGACAACAATTAAGTAACTAATGAGCTCAGTGATCTTAAGCACAGGTGTGGACTAAGTGGAAGCACAATCCCTCAAATAGGAAAAAGATGGAAATGGCGATGTCAACTCGAAAAGGAGAAACTAGGGTTTCTAGTGTGTCGAGTTTAGACTAGCCAAATTTGTGTGAGGATGTGTGTGTAAAGTGCATTGAGATCAAGTTGGGAGCTCAAAGCGGTTTAGAGGTCAAATCAATTGAGAGAAGAGAGTTGGAAGTAGTCTGGCAGTAGGGCCAGACTAGTCTGTGCAGGTGGCCGGACTAGCCCGCCCCTGGCCGGCCAAGTCCGTTTTCGGCCGGACCAGAAGGGTCTGACTAAGATCGGACTAGTCCGTATTGGGACGGACTAGTCCGGGTAGCCATGAAGTGGCTTTTGGGGACTAAGTCCCAAAACCACGGACTTGTCCGTTTTAGTCCGGACCAAGAGGTCCTGACTAAGATCGGACTAGTCCGCCTTCGGGGTCGGACTCGTCCGGGATTGAGAGGAGACGGTGTTTCAGAGACTAAGTGTGGGAAGGCCGGACTAGTCCGTGGTCTTCAGACTAGTCCGTTTTCACATGGAACAAAAGGTTCTGTGTGAGATCGGACTAGTCCAGTAAGGGCCGGACCAGTCCGTTGTTGAAGTGACCGTTTGAATTTGAAGTTTGGCGGATAGTGTGACGATTGCCGCGTAGTGCGACAGTTGTCAGGGGCGTCAGTGGTCCCCTAGGCCGGACTAGTCCGGGCTGTAGGTCGGACTAGTCCGCCCATTTGCTGAAGTCAGCAGCATGGGCTTGGGACCTCTATAAATAGAGGTCCCCTGGGTTCATTTCAACCATCCTTTTGAGCAAACTGAAACCCTAGCGCCGCCATAGCAACCTTGAGCCTCCAAAATCCTCCTTCTTGCCTACATTCCCTCTAAAACTAATTCTTGTGTGGATTAGAGTTTAGTGAGGTGAAGAAGAGGAAGAACACCGCTCTTTGGCTCTCGGTTTGATCTCTTGCACTTTGTGAATCTTTGTGATATGTGGCTTGAGTCAATCTTTGTGGTTTGCAATTGTAATTGTGGTGGGATCCTCAGATTGTGAGAAGCCCCAACGAATCTTGTATTCATTCTTTGTGATAGTGGAGAACCAAGTTAGGCCCGTGCGGTAAACTTGGTGAGGGAAGGGTTGTTGAACCCGGTCCTTTGTGGACTCCTCAACGGGGACGTAGATTCCTTGTTTGGGATCGAACCTCGAGGTAAAATCCTCGTGTCACTTGTGTTCTTAGCGTTCATTCATCACATATTGCTTCTAGGGTTAGCTTTACGGGTTTTGCTCATCACCTTTTCTTTGTTGTGATCCTTAGCTTCATACTTTCCATATAACTTGTTAAGGCTCACTAAGTTATTCTAACAAACGTTGCATCACAAGAATTGGACTAAAACCTGTTAGAAACCCTTTTTAGATTTTTCCCTGTAGGTGGACCGGATTAGTCCGCCCCTTGTGTATTAACCTCATTTTATTAAGTCATTTCAGGTTGATTAACCTATTCACCCTCCTCTAGGCAACTTTATGTTCTTCAGGGGGAGGCTCAGTCCGTCAATCGGTGGCTCCGCCATCGTCTGCGGCCAGCACACCATCCAGCATCCCCACTGCTAGTGCAGTCCAAGGCGCCACAGGGGGCTCCGGGAGCGTTACGCCTATGGAGCCTCAGGCAATAAAGCCTCGGGCTGACTACGGCAACAGCTCGGGAGGAGGCTCCGGGAGTGGCACCATTGGAGTCAATGGAGATACGCTGATGTAGGGTGGCGGCTTCGCCTGTGGTTTTGGTGGATGCTCGACCGGGACAACCTCACCTGCCACACCATCACCAGGGCTCGCAGCTTCAGGGCCACCGAAGGTGGAGGCCCACTGAAGCTTTCGGGGACGTCGGTGAGACATTCTTACCAATGCTTGCTTCGTTATATCGCCCGTTCTTCTAGCTTGGGAAGATTCTGATTTTGACCTGCGGGTCTACATCAGCTGTCATGACGCCTCTACCGCCAGGGGTAGTGTCCTGGAGTGCTGCAAAGTGGCCCAGGAGGCTACAGCTGTACCGGCAGAGCAGACCGCCATGCCTGTATAGGAGAATGCTGCTTCAGCGTCTGTACCCCGCGTTGGTAGTGGAGCATCTCCTGCCGCCATGCCAGAGGCACCTCCGGCTGTCGCGCCACAAGCAATGTCAGAGTCGGTTCAGCGGGCTGAGGGCCTGTCCTCTGCGGCTGCTGATCTGTCGGGTGGCTCCTTGGGTGACAGTGGGACTGCCGCTTCGGGTAGCACCGCAACTCCTGCTCAGTCACCGGGGACGAGGTACCCAATACTGGTGGTCTCGCCTTCGCCACCACCGGAGGAAGAGGTCCCCAAGATGATCACCGGGGGGCCTTCCAAAACTTCGGCCCAGCCAGAGCACCTCTTCTACAGCATGGACTCGATGCAGTCCATCATCAACCAGGTGCAATCAAGCCTCCGCTGGGCGCAGGGGGCTCTCGCCGTAGTGTGTGAGAAGTTACGTGCTGATTGCGTGCACCTCGAAGCCTGGGTGGACCTTCTGAGGTCTAGGATCGTTAAGGCGAAGGCGAAGTTCCAGAAGGAGACTGAGGAACTGGAGCTGAGGCACTGCTTGGCAAAGGCCATGGACGCAATGTCCTAAAATATTATGTCTGATGCCAAGGTAGCCAATGACACGGCTAACGCCCGCCTGTGCGCCCTTAAAGAGGGTCGAGAGGCCCTACGTCACTGCGAAGCCACTGTTGCTGAGCAGGAGGCTGCTGTCACCGAGCAAGAGGTTGTGTCCTAGGTGATGATGGCTCCGGTTGAGGCAGATCGGGTTACATTGCAATCCCGCCTCGATGACCTTGAGCTTCGAGAGAGAGACTTGGCGCGGGATCGAGCACAACACTTACATTAGTGTCAGGAACTCCTCCTTCGTGATCTCGACGTCCAGGCTCAGGAGCACATGACGGAGCGCTGCGCCCGGGAGCTCGATCTGCAGGAGCATTAGCTGGCTCAACATCTGGAAGTCGAGTGAGTGATGGCAGAGACAATGGAATCCCATGTCCTAGTGTGCTACCGGATACGGTACCCTGAGCCACCACTGCAGCCGGTTATTGAAGGTTCCATCGAGGAGCACGAGGAAACAGTAGTGGTGGAGGTCAAGGATGCTGCCAACCATGTCGTCGTGCAATTTTCCAGGGATTGAGGCTGGTGGCCTGTCTTTGACTCTGGGGTTCGTCCCTTTGTAAATATTCTTCAAAGAATTTGACTTTGTGTTTGTTTTCTTGGCTTGTCTTGTGCTTCTCAAATTGTTGCCCCAAGTCCTTAGAGGCGTAAGGTCCTGAAAAACTCTTGTCGAGTTCGCTAGCTTTTGAGGGACCAACACTTGCACAGTTGACATGGTCGATTTGTCATCATTTGACGTCTTGCCTATGGTGCCCACTTAGAGGCTCCCTGGTAGGTGTGGCCAGGTGGCTGGGAACGCTTACCACTTGATAGCATGGTGTCTTCGATTGGCCCCTAGTGGAGCGGGGGGGGGGGGGGGGTGGGGGGGTATGAGTTGTTGAGCTCGGTGTAGCCCTTCTAGGGGCACTGAGCTTGGTATGAGTGGAGACATCGACAGCAGGCCCTTTGGTAGGTGCCAGAGCTGGATGCTCTGGCGTCGCCCACCATCGTTGCAGAAACGTCGACGAAAAGTCCCCCAGGTGGTGTCGGAGCTAGCTGCTCCGTCGTCGCCCACCATCGTCTTAGAGTTGTCGACAGCAGACCCCCTGGGAGGTGCCGGAGGTGGCTGCTCCAGCGTCGTCCACCATCGCCGCAGAAACATCGACGACAAGCCCCCTGGGTGGTGCTGGAGATGGGTGCTCCAGCGCCGCCCACCATCATCGTAGAGTCATCGACGGCAGGCCCCCTTGATGGTTCTGGAGCTGGCTGCTCCGAGGTCGCCCACCATCATCGTGATCCGTCGACGGCAGACCCCTTGGGAGGTGCCGGAGTTGGATGCTCTGGTGTCGTCCACCACTGATGTGTAGAACTTTGACGGCGGACCCCTTGGGAGGTGCCAGAGCTGGATGCTTCGTCGTTGTCCACCACAAATGTGTAGCACTTCGACGGCAGGCCCCTGGTGTACATGCTATCACAAGTGGACCCTATTAGCAACAAGAGCGGGGCACGATAGTGTACTCACTTATCAGCGCTTGTTGCTGTCATCAACATGCTGGGACATTGATGAGAGGCCCCTTAGGAGGTGTAAGAGCTGGATGCTCTGGCGTCACCCACCATCCTTGGAGTGACATCGACGGCAGGCACCCTAGAAGGTGCCGAAGCTGGATGCTCTGGCGTTGCCCACCATCGTCTTGGATTCATCAACGGCAGGCCCCTTGGTGGGTGCTGGAGCTGGATGCTCCGGCGTTGTCCACCATTGGCGCAAAGACATCGATGGCAGGCCCCTGGTGTACATGCTATTAGAAGAGAATCCTGTAAGCAACAAGAGCCGGGCAGAAGAGTGTACTCACTTATCAGAGCTTGTTGTTGTCGTCGACATGCTGTGACATCAATGATAGGACCCTTCGGAGGTGCCAGAGCTGGAGGCTCGGCGTCGCCCACCATCGCCGCAGGGACATCGATGGCAGGCCCCATGGAAGGTGCCGGAGCTGGATGCTCAGGCATCGCCCACCATTGTCATGGAATTGTAGATGGCAGGCCCCTTGGCGGGTGCTAGAGTTGGATGCTCCGGCATCGTCTACCATCGACGCAAAGATGTCGACGCCAGGCCCCTGGTGTACAGGCTATCACAATAGAACCCTGTTAGCAACAAGAGCGGGGCTAGAGATTGTACTCACTTATCAGCACTTCTTGCTGTTGTCAACAGGCTGGGACATTGACGGCAGGACCCTTGGGAGGTGTCGGAGCTGGATGCTGTGGCATCGCCCACCATCACCGCATGGACGTCGATGTGAGGCCCTCTGGTGTACAGGTCATCACAAGAGCATCCTCAAGAGTGGGGCAGGAGAGTGTACTCACTTATCTGCGCTTGTTGTTGTCGTCAATGTGCTGGGACGTCGATGGCAAGCCCCTTGGGAGGTGTCTGAGCTGGATGCTCTGGCATCGCCCACCATTGTTGTAGATTTGGTGATGGCAGACCCACTGGGAGGTGCTGAAGCTAGATGCTCAGTCGTCGCCCACCATCATCGTAGATTCATCGACGGCAGGCCCCTTGGGAGGTGATGGAGCTAGCTGCTCCATTGTTGCCCACCATCGTTATAGAAAAGTCGACAGTAGGCCCCTTGGTAAGTGTCGGAGCTAGATCCTCTGGCATCATCCACCATCTCCATAGAGAAACCGACGGCAGACCCCTTGGGAGGTGCTGGAGCTGGATGCTCTGCCGTCGCCCACCATCATCGCAGGTACATCGACGACAGGCCCTCTGGGAGGTGCTGGAGTAGGATGGTCTGGCGTCGCCCACCATCGTCATGGGTTCATCGACGTTAGGCCTCTTGGTCGGTGCCAGAGATGGATGTTCTGACATTGTCCACCGTCGACGCAGAGACGTCGACGGCAGACCCCTAGTGTACAGGCTATCACAAGAGAACCCTGTTAGCAACAAGAGTGGGGTTGGAGAGTGTGCTCACTTATCAGTGCTTGTTGCTATTGTCAACATGCTAGGACATCGACGGCAGGCCCCTTCGGAAGTGCCGGAGCTGGATGCTTCGGCATTGCCACCATCATCTCAAGGACATCGACGGTAGGCCCCCTGGTGTACAGGCAATCATAAGAGAACCCTATTAGCAACAAGAGTGGGGTAGGAGAGTGTACTCACTTATCAGTGCTTGTTGTTGTCGTCAACATGTTGGGACGTCGACGGCAGGCCCCTTGGTAGGTGTTGGAGATAGATATCGAAAACCAGAACTAAGCTCCCAACGAAGGAAAGCTTCGGTGACAACACCTTTACAATGACCCTGGACCTAACCCCCAGCAGAAAGGAGCTCCAGTGCCGACAGTGTACAACAGCCCTGGACCTACCCTCCCGCAAGGGAAAGCTCCGGAGCTACCACGTGTGGAGCCTCCGGACCTTCATCAACGTATACAATGACAGATCTCCTTCAGCACATTCATTCAAGTGACAATCAAAGCGGTCGTTACAAGGTTTGGTTACGTGTCATTAATGTTGTATTAACGACATGCGATCAGAGCACTATTAATAGGGGTAATGCAACCATTAAGGCACATTATTACACTATTAACCATGCTTAATACCCATAGACAGTGTATTAGGCAACTTAATATGCCTGGTCCACATGTCACGCCAGGTGCATGATGTAACGGTCAGCCTTAGAACTATAAAAGGACTACACCGCACGAACCCAGGGATATCTGATCCAAGCTAACCCGCATACTAGGAAAGAGACTCATACAATACAAGAACACAAACCCTGTGGAGTAGGGTGTTACACTCATGCGGCCCGAACCACATAAATCTCCTGTGTCACCATCTCGTTACCGATCTTTAAGTGCCCCAACCGAAACAAGAACCTCCGCAGACTACATTTGGTAGTACTGGGGGAAGTGTCATTGCTACACTTCGACATTTGGCGCACCAGTAAGGGGGTGCTTCACAAGATCTCAATATGGTGAATTCTGCCGCAGGATCATCCAATGGCAAATGTGCTGATCAAACTGTTGGAGGCAATCCCTCCAACGCTCACCAGCCAGCAGGTGCCATTGTTCTAGCAAGCACTATGGCACAACAACCACCATCTGTTCCGGCCAACAATGTTAGGCAACAAGATGGTGCATCTGCATCGATCACTGCATCAACAAACAACAACCCTGAACATGCGCTCATTGCTGCGTGAACTCTCCTACAACACCCACTGCTTCCAGTTGCACCCCAGGGTGCTATGGAGCAGTGGAGGAATGATGTTGACTATCTGGTTGCAGCTGCAGCTGCAGGCATCAGCAATCAAGGTTGTCCCCCTTCCGGGCGAGCACCATCACAATGACGGACCTTGTTCGGCCGACTTGGTCCACAAGTCTCGCAACAAAGGAGACGTGCTGCATCCCAGGAAGTGACTTAGTTGCCTCCTAGGGCACCATGCACTCATACCATTACCAGAATTCTGACTCATGACCTGCGATTGGAACTGGATCGCCGTTACCAGCAGCTGGACAGCTGTGTCCATATCGAGCGTGCTCGTGAAAGGCGAGAGGCTCGAGACAACCCAGCTCCTCAGGGAGTAGGAGAAGGTTGTTCTGCCCTGGCCATGCATTTGCGCATGGTTAGATGGCCACAGAAGTTCCAGCGTCACTTGCCGGAAAAATTCGACGGCACTGTCAACCCCGCCGAATTCCTTCAAATCTACTCTATTGCCATACTGGCAGTGGGGGGGTGATGAGGCTGTGATGGCCAATTACTTCTCGGTGGCTTTAGCTGGGACTGCACGGTCCTTGTTCATGAGTCTTCCACCCGACTCGATTAATAGTTGGGTGGAGCTATGTCAGTAGTTCACTGCCAACTTTGGGAGTTCTTACACCTGGCCTGGCACTGAATTGGATCTGTTTGCTGTAAAGCAAACATCGGGGGAATCGCTGCGATCCTTCATCCAGCGGTTTTCTTAGGTACGGAATACTATTCCTTCAATCTCAAGCTCTTTTATTATCATTGCATTCAGACAGGGTGTTCGAGATAAGAAGATGCTGGAGAAGCCGGCTATCAAACAAGTCACCAGCATTATGGAACTCTTCAGTCTAGCTGACAAATGTGCTAGAGCTGCGGAGGGTCGTGAAATGCACTCTAAGCCAGCTCCGGAGGCCAACCAGAAGTCCTCCAAAACTGAAGCCACTACCTCCGGTAGTGGCAAAAAGAAGAAGAAGCCCAACGGCAAAAAGAAGCCGTCGGCCGGTGCACCAGCCGCTGCCGCAGCTCCTAGTGGTCGGGGGCCATGCCCTGAGAAAGGACCTCGTCCTTCATCAGAAGACGGCAATAGTTCCAAAGCATGGTGTCTGATTCACAAGATGAACCGACACGGCTTGGAAGATGCCGGGAGGTCCAGAACCTTACCGAGCGCTATAACAAGCGCCGGGAAGAAGCTCCTTTCCGCCAAGGGGAAGGAAAGCAAAAAGTCGACGAAGCTCCAGCTGAAGATAAACTAGGTTTTCAGGACCCCAAAAAGGTCCTGAAAGCTGTCTACAACACTGTTGACGATGACTCTGACATCTCTGACAACAAGCACCAGAAGACCCTAAACATATCTTTGGTGGTTCTTGGGACATCACCTCTCGCCGCATCCTCAAGACAATGCGGCAGGACATGGCCGTGGGAGCTCCCACTACCAAGGTAGAGCCACATCGGAAGTGGAGGGGTACTCCCATCATTTTTGATGCTTGAGATTGCCCCCGAAATATGATTAGAGCTGGCCAACTCCCGTTGATGGTGTCACCCACCATTAACAATATTCAACTCCACCATGTAATGGTGGACGGAGGTTCGGGGCTAAACCTCATAAGCTTCAAAGCTTTTGTTAAGCTTCAGCTCCAGCCTTTGGACCTTCGCCCATCCCAACCTTTCTCTAGAGTAGGTTTGGGAACCATTACTCCTCTCGATTCCATCACACTCCCGGTGACCTTCGGGACTCAGGAGAACTACAGAACTGATAAATTGGTCTTCGACATTGGGCAAATCAGTCTGCCATTCAATGCCATTCTAGGCAGTCCATCCTTGTACAAGTTCATTGCCGCAACTCATTATGGTTACTTAGTGTTGAAGATGCCAACACCCACGGGTGTTCGCCGGATCCGCGGAGATCACACCGCAGGAGTAACTGCTCTAGAAGAACTCTATGCGCTTATCACAGCGCAAGAGGAAGCATCCAGTAAGGAGCCAACTCTGAACCCTCCGAGCATTCATCATAAAGGCTCTACATCTGCACCCTGTGTGCAACCATGCGGCGACACCGACATTCCTATCAAAGTCGTCTAAATTTGTTCCAACGCTGCTCAGACTACCCGTATATCGGGAGGTCTAAACAACAAATAGGAACTCATGTTCATCACTTTCCTCCGGGCTAATGTCGACGTGTTTGCCTGGCAACCGTCACAAATGCATGGGATCCCTCGGGAGCTGATTGAGCACAATCTGAAAATTTAACCAGACGCACGGCCTGTACACCAGAAGCCCAAAAGCAATCAATTGAGCGACAAAACTTCATATGATAGGAAATCAAGAAGTTGCTTGAAGCTGGATTCATCTAGGAAGTCTTCCATCCAAAATGGCTAGCAAACCCAATTGTTGTACCCAAAGCAGGTGGGAAGCTTCGGATGTGTATCGACTACACCACCTTAAATAAGGCATGTCCAAAGGATCCATTTCCACTACCTAGAATAGATTAGATAGCGGACTCCACCTCCGGGTGTGAGCAATTGTGTTTCTTGCATATTCTCGGTATCATCAAATCCAAATGTCTAAGGAAGATGAAGAGCATACTGCCTACATAATAGTAGATGGATTGTACTGTTATACTGCCATGCCATTCGGTCTTAAAAATGTTGCTTCAATATTTGTGCGAGCTATGTACAAAACATTTGGGGAGCTAATTAGAGACTTAGTGGAGGTGTATGTCGATGACATCGTTGTGAAGATCAAAAACAAGGAGTCACTCCTTGACAACTTACGAGCCGTCTTCGAAAAGATGCGCACCAAGCTGAACCCGGACAAGTGTGTCTTTGGGGTTAGCTCCGGGAAGCTTCTGGGGTTCTTAGTGTCTCACTGAGGAATTGAAGAAAATCCAGCGAAGATCAAGGCCATAGAAGATATGCGGCCACAACTTGCATTAAAGATGTTCAGAAGCTAACTAGATGCCTAGCTGTGCTCAGCCAATTTATCTCAAGACTGGCAGAACGGGCGCTACCCTTCTTCAAACTCTTGAGGAAGTCCATACCATTTCATTGGTCTGAAGAAGAAGAAAAGGCGTTTCAAGAGCTGAAACAACTCCTCACCACACTACCGATATTGGTAGCTCCTAATCTTGGTGGGCCTTTACTGCATTACATTTCGGCAACCATTGAAGTTGTCAGTATGGTCCTGGTTGCGGAAAGACCGGAGCCACATCCAATCCAGGAGTCCAGACCCCTCCGGGATGGTCCGGAATCACCTGAAGGCGTGACTGGGTCCCAGCTCCTAGACACGGAACCTCAAAACGAAATGCTAGGAGATCAACCTCATTCGTTTGAGGAGGTTCACTTGGCTAACCAAGTTGATCCGGATGCTTCCAGCAAGGTCCGGGTCAAACAAGGATTTTTGGACCCCTCTAGGAGGGTCCAAGAAGCACAGCCAGAAGGTCCGGAACCCCCCAATAGGGTCCCGGTCGATGGAGAAGAAGCTTCGGGTCCTTCTGAAAGGGTCTGGACAATCCAATGCCCCATGTACTTCAACAGTGAAGTACTCCATGATGCCAAGACAAGATATATTGAGGTGCATAAACTGCTTTACGCAGTTCTTATTGCCTCATGGAAGCTTCGTCACTACTTCCAAGCCCACAAAATATCAGTGATAACTTCTTTTCCACTACATGCTATTTTGCATAACCCTAATTCTACTGGGAACATTGCAAAGTGGGCAGTGGAACTGGCCGAATTTGATCTAGAATTTGTATCATGATAAGCAATCAAAAGTCAAGCCTTGGCCGACTTTGTGGCGGAATGGACCCCCTCTCCATCAAACCCTGGAGGCCACTGTGAGCAGAAACCAGAACCCAAAGTTCTGGTATTCACCGAGCCTCACTAGACCCTCTACTTTGATGGCTCCGTGCAAAAGCAGGGGGCCGGAGCTGGAATTCTTTTCCTCGCTCCGACTGGGGAGAAGGTCAAGTACATGGTACACCTTGATTTCAAGGCAACCAACAACATGGCGGAGTATGAAGCTCTCATCTATGGACTCAAGGTGGCACTATCTTATGGTGTCAAACAGCTGTTGGTGAAGGGAGATTCACAAATCATCATCAATCAAGTCAAAGGTGAATGCTCCTGCAACAATCCTCAACTAGCTGCTTATCTCCTTGAAGTACAGAGACTTCAGAAGGACTTCGAAGTCCTGGATCTCCATCATGTTCAGCGTCTTCACAATGCTGAAGCCGACGAACTCTCGATGAAAGCCTCAACCAGAGCTTTGGCTCCTGACGGAATCTTCGTCCGGAGCTTGTTAAAATCAATAGCTCAGCCTACCGAACTGAGCGAAGAGGCAAGACCAGCATCACGAAGCTAGTAGTCCCAGTGGCCTATTACCATGGCGTCCATCCCAAGGGTCGTAGGTGCTGTTGGAAGCTCTGAGCAGCCCAGCACGCAAGACTCAGAAGCTCTATTAAGCTCCAATTCATGGATCTCGGAGATCCGGAGCTACTTGAAAGACAATATCCTTCCTGAAGATAGTGTATCCGCTGACCGGATTGTCAGATTGGCTAAAAGATACACGTTGGTAGAAGGGGATCTTTATCGGCTCGGTGCCAATGGCATCCTAATGCGGTGCATTATAAGGGAAGAAGGCCGCAAGCTCCTCACGGAAATCCATGGAGGCGAGCGTGGGAACCATGCTTCTTCCCGCACGCTGGTTGGTAAAGCCTTTCGGCATGACTTTTACTGGCCTACATCATTTCAGGATGCGGTTGAGCTAGTGGAAAATGTGAAGCGTGTCAGTTCCACGCAAAACAAAATCACACACCGACTCAATCACTACAAATGATACCTCCTACATGGCCATTCGCTGTGTGGGGAATGGATATCTTGGGACCTTTCCCAAAAGTTGTCAGAGGTTACAGGTTCCTGTATGTCTCCATCGACAAGTTCACTAAGTGGCCGGAAGCAACTCCAGTTGTGACAATCAACAAGCAATCAACAATCAAGTTCTTGAAGTCCATTATATTAAGATTTGGAGTTCCAAACAAAGTCATAACTGACAACGGAACTCAATTCACAAGTGCTGCATTCCAAGAATATTGCAAAGACCTCGGCACTCAACTTAGCTACGCCTCTGTAGCTCAACCAGCAAGTAATGGACAAGCCAAGAGAGCAAATGCAGAAATATTAAAGGCACTCAAGACGCGCACGTACGAGTGCCTAAAAAAGCATGGAGCCAACTGGATTGAAGAGCTTTTGTCCACACTATGGGCCAATAGGACAACACGTAACCTGTCAACTGGGGAGACTCCATTCTTTCTGGTGTACGGAGCTGAAGCAGTCCTTCCTTCGGAGATCACCTTGGGGTCCCTCCGGGTCCGGACCTTCGATGAAGCCACGCTGGACCAGCTCCGGCATGAAGACCTTGACCACGTCGACGAGGAAGGGTGCCAAGCAACTGTTCGTAATGCACGTTATCGCCAAAGCGCTCTGGTGTTATCATCAAAGGCATGTGCGCAACTGATAGCTCTAGGAAGGCGATCTGGTGCTTTAGAAGATACTAACTCGTGAAGGAATGAACAAACTTTCCCCCAGCTGGGAAGGTCCATTATGAGTGATCAAAGTGTCCCGTCCCGGATGCGTTTGCTTTGCAACTAAGGATGGGACTCCGCATTCTAATCCTTGGAACATCGAGCACCTCCGTATGTTTTATGCTTAGAATCACAGAGGTGAGTCTATAACTACAAATGATATATGTTATAGAGTTGATAAACAGACAGCGGTAGGTCCTCCGGGAGAACAACCGGACTCCTCCGAGAGAGGGTCCGGGAAGTTCAAATACACTTCATACAGTCACTGCAATAAAAGTGTAACTACCTACCCTGGATTAGTATAAGATGTATAGCACACTTAGCTTGGTCCCGCACCCTAAGTGTGTCTTTGTCTCCCCTGTAATCAAGACCTATAATGAAAGTCATTATTGTGTAAAAACAGACTCCACGTGCATTTAATTTTGTACAAGGCTCGATCTATTAATTTATCGTTTTTAACCTTCTTGTCTATAATGAAGTTGTGCAATTCCTCTTGAGTTTTTACCAAGTTACTCATATGCATTACAAGTTATATTGTTGGTCTCTCTGAATCTTAACATGTTGTATAGTCTACTTGCCTGAACGCCAAGGCAACATAGGTCCGGAGTGTGCTATCGACTTAGCCTGGTCCTGCACCCTAAGTACGCCACTCTACCTACAATCCGGGAGGCCTCAGTAGGGTGAGTACTAGAAAAGCATGTGGGTCCGGAAAGATTACATCAATATGCTTGTTACAATATTGAGTTTCTTCGGATTTAAAACTCAAATAGGAATTATAAGTCACAAGCGATTTATAGACAAGAGGACGAATTTTAGTCTTTTCTTGTATTTAATGTGCGGGAGAAACAGAAATTCATAGTGATGGTGGACGACGCTGGAGCTACTAAGCTCTGACATCCTCCAAAGGGGCCCAGCGTCAACATTTAATATGTTGACAGTGGGTGGTGCTAGAAGTGCTACAAAGCTCCGACAACCCCTGGGGGTCTACCTTCAATGATTCGTACGTTGACATTGGAAGCTACCGAATCTATCAAGCTCCGATAAATCCTAGGGGGCCCGCTGTTGACGTACTGGAGATAAATACTTCGGACCTAAAATCTACAAGTTCGAAGCGTTCAAGTCATTAATATACTGTCAAAACCTTTGTTACATGTACACACTTCAATTGTACACATGTAACAAGGGGCCAACAAGACAGAGAACATTATATTGAAGACAACGTGAAATTCATGGCAGAAAGGAGGATTTCATTAATCAAAAGTATTGGATTACAAAATTGGGGTTACAAGGGGGAAAAGGAAAAATGTCCTAGCCACTGGAGGATCTAGGTCCTGCGGAAAAACGAAGTAACCTTCTCAGCATCTTCGTGGACACTGGCTCTGGCGGCATCCTCTTGTTTGGCAATGATTCCTTCAAAGGCCTGATCAAGGGAGAACTGGGGGTCTCGGCTTTTGTAACACGCCAATACATACTCGGCGACGTTCTTGGCTAAAGATTTACCCTCTGTCTCTAGTTGATCAGTGATGACATTACCCATCGCGTCAAGTTTGCTGCCAGTAGAGCCAAGTGCCACCAGCGTCTGGTCCAGCTCCTGCACTGGGTCCTCCGGGTGTACTGGACTGAAACCAAGAGGCAAAGGGCCCTATTCGCACATCCCATGAAGTCCCATACCATCAGGGATTCGGTTACCTTCAAGCTCTGCAGCTCTTCTAGTGACCTCTGGGCGCCCACTAGCTCCAAACCCTCCCGGGCGAGGTGCTCGACCAATTTAGCATGCTGCTGCATACTCTCAGCAACATGCTTTTCACGATCAGTCAGCTCCATCTCCCGGAGGTGGACGCGGTTCTGCCGTTCGGCTAGGTCCTTCTCCCCGCCTCTCACCTTCCCTTCCCTAGTGGCAACGTTAGCTTCTCTTTTCGAGAGCTCCTGCCCCATCTTCCAGTACTTCTTCTTTTCGTCTTCACTCCATTGCTCAAACTTCTTTGTGTGATCCGCCAAATTCTGTTCACCTAGAGTCAACTTCTGGGTGACCTCCGCCTCTCTTTTTACAATATACTCCTACTGCCTTAGGATATTTTCTTCCCTTGGCTCCAGGTCTGCCCGACACTTCAGGAGAACCTCGTTCAATTCATTGAGGTTTTTGTGACGCTCATCAGCAGCATCACGCCTCTCCTTGGCTTGCTCAAGGATTTCCCTAGAGTTAGCATCGATAGCCCGGATGGCAGCCTCCTTCCCCTCAAGCAGCTTGTCCCAGTACTCTAACCGGGCCTTCTCCCTCTTTATCCACTTTTTCTGGTTAGCTAGCCTTGTCTGGGCAAGCCTGGTCTCAAAATGGAGTCTGTTGCGCCAATGCCTTAAGGTGTTGCGCTCCTCCTCCAGGGCTTTGCTCTCATGATCAAAGGCGAGTTAGACTTGTTAGAGGCTAGAGCAGGTGTTGTCTATGGACAACGCCAGAGGGGTAGGCTCCGGACCTACTGGGACCATTTCTGCAGGCTCCAGAGGGTTCTCAATTACAAAAATAGGGTCCCACTCTACAAGAGAGGACCCTTGAGCTTCTGCGGCACTGGGGCCGCTCTCCAGAAGCCCTTCTGCAGCAGGAGAGGAAGAACCCAATGGGGGAACTCCCACCTCTGGAGCAAAAGTTGAAGGCACTGCTTTAGGGACTTCGGTCGCTGGCTCCGAAGGTGGAGGACCCGTCACCACCTCTTCAAGGAGCTACGGCTCTGGCTCAGCTACCTCCGGGGCAATAGCAGGGGCTTCATCTGGGGCCTCTACCGCCGCTGGCTCAAATGTCGGCACGTCAACTTCTTCCGGTTCAACGATCGGAGCTTCAGGCATCTCTGGCTCAATCGTCGGACCTTCAACTGCTCGGCACAAGGGCCGAAGCTTTAGTTGTTTCCGACCCAGTGGCCAGAGCTTCAAATACCTCTGGCTCAGCGGGCAGGGCTTTGATGACTTCTGGCTCAAAGGCTGGAACTTCTGGCATCGCTGGTGCTAGAGCATCAGTCTCCACTATCGTCGCCAAGGGTACATTGACTTCTTTCCCGTGGTCCGGCACTACCACGGAAGCTTTAGGCGAGGACTCTGAATCCATGTCCACGACAGCTGGCGTTGGAGCTGTCGCGACTTCTGCCACCACTTGAGGAGGAGGCTCGGTGCTTGAAGCTAGAGCTTTGGCATGTGCAGCCCCAGTCGCTGCGACAGGCGCCGATGTTCCTGACATTTCTTCGACACCCTAAAAATAAAGGGAAGAAAAGGTTAAAGACACATAAAAAATAAGACTTGCATTTGAAGGTGAGCAATCAATGCTTACCTAGGGATGCTACCACCCCAGTCGCCTTGGAACCTCTTCTTCTGAGGTCCGGAGCCAGAGCCCACATGTCTGGTGAGACAATTGCTCCAGACCTCAGTTGAGGGCCACTAGGTGCAGCCATAGTCTTCTCGGCCGGAGCTTCTCTTGGCCGGGAAGAACTCCTGGACCTAGAACTCTTAGTCGGCACTGAGGTCGGGGTCGATTGTCTGAAGGTGATGCCCCTTGAAGACGCTTGCACCAGAGCAGGGGTAGTTGCATAATACCTCCCCCGCTGGGGAGAAGGATCCATGGCAGAAGGAGCAGGTCTGACGGACCTCCCGTCAGCGTGCTTCAACTTCCTCTTTCGGCTGGAGGGCTCAGCTGGCTCTTTGCCCTTGCCCTTGCCCTTGCTGGGGTCTTCAACCCTCCGGCTCGGGGCAGAGGCAAGCCCTCCTTTAGAAGCTCGGGGGATCACCACCCTAGTGGTCGGACGCCTTTCCACCTCACCAAGGTCGTCAAGCGCCGGCATTTTCCTCCAGAGCTCTCTGCTGAACTGCGCCTCCATGTTCAGAGGAAGGAAAGCTGCCGGCAGAACTAGATCATCGTCGTCGATGTTTATTCCATGCTGGAATTTCTTGAGATGAAGCCTCAAAGCTTCGTAATCTAAGTTAGATTTCAGACCGGTTTCAATTCGGTTGTCATCCATTACACCATTGAGGGCCCACGCGAGCTTCTCCCTCTTCCTCAGCGGAGCCCATCTGTTGACCAGAAAGTTGCAGAAGACCATCTGAGGAGTCACTCCACCTTCCACACATTCGCGGATACTGGTCAAGATGGGGTTGAAGGCATCTGACACGTACGCCCGTACTGGAAGTCACGTAGGTGCACTCCAAGGATGTCGTACGCAACAACCTTTCCCATGTCCCGTCCAAGCTTATTCGATTCAATCGTCTAGGATAGTATTCCCACTCACGGTACACCTTTCCGCTGTGAAGATGTCGTGAGCGAGTTTCCATCTACTGTGCTGCGGCCGAAAGCCTGTGGCGATAGAAAAAGTCTCAACAAAGGCTTCCCAAGGTACATTGGTTTCCTGGACCCCATATATCCAGTATGACTCCAGTACAAATCAAACTTACTCCACAAGGCCGCACATGGATCTGTCCTTGACCGACACAGGCGTAGCTATGGCTCACAGGCCCCTATGTCCTGCTGCTCCTACTTCATGTCCAGTCTCATATTTAACCAAATGGTGAATCTCTCGCTCGATCAAACCCGTGTGACTCCAACTCCTGAACTCGTGAGTAGATTCCCACTATTCGACTTCTACCGAAGCAACTATAGCATTAAGCATAGCATGGACACATCAAGGGCTTAACATTCTACCCATCTCTCGTGGTTTCTCTGGTCATGCAGGTAGAAAACTCCAAGAAAACTTAGACTTAATGCACATACATGCTAACCCATGTAGTGTGATACAAATCAAAGTCTAAAACACTATTAAATGCAAACCGGAGATCGCCTGGCTGCGAGACAGTATCAAAGTTAATCTCCAGAGGGATGACTTGAAGTGGCTCTGGGGTCTTCTTGAGCTCGGCAACTAATCAATATGCAAAGAATAATGCAAGTGAATAAATATCGATATTATGATATAGCTCAAAGGAAAGAAAGTTAAGCATATGAAATTAAGCCTACTGGTTATGGAAAGTTTACAAAGGATACTAGGTACTATGAGTGGGGTTCTAGCCAAAATTGGGATCAATTCATGGAAGCCTCTGTTGTATTAAATTTAATGAACCTAAACACTTCCCAGAAATTTGTGGAAAATTCTGTAGCTTTGACATGGCCAAGACTTGGTTTCCTGTTTATAGCAGGTCAAGAGTGATCTAACAAATATGGTTTCATAATTTTCTAAGCATTCTACTGTGGGATACTGAATTTACAAGTTTGGACAATTTGCTGAAAAGTTTCTGGAAATTTTGTAATTTTCAGGTACATATAGATTGGAAACATAATTTGGCTATACAAATCAACTCAAATGGACCTGAAACTTTTAATAGAACTCAAGGGAATTATTAGAATGACCTGGCCAAGTTTGAGAATTTTTGAATGAATGGAGCACCAGTAATTAATTTCAATAGAATTTTGCTTCACAGAATTATTGAGGACACATTAAGGATTTTCATACAGATCCAAGTGCACCACTGGAAAATATAAATCATTCTGTTTCTCAAAAAATTTATATGGGAATTTTTGGACAAGAGTCATAGGAGATAATGAATTTAAAAATTTGATGGAAATCTGGAATTAAAACTGAATTGGAAAAGATTGAATAATCAAGGGGGCCCACGCGTTTAAAATCCTCCAACAGCATTGCAGCCACACGAGGCTATAGACTTCTCAGTTGTGGCCACACCGGATCGCAACACCACAGCAGATCCGGGGCCTCGCCCACACTCGCTGATGGCCCGGGCCCACCCAGGTCATATTCCTCCTCGCGACTGGCGGTGCTAGAAGCGGCGCCCGACGGCGGCCAGCGGCGGCGCCAAGCGGCAACCTTCTCTAGGGCAGCACTGCCTCCAAAACTCACCGACCCCACCTATAATTCGATGGGAAACTCACTGGTGCGGTCTACGGCGGCGATACATGGCCGGAAAATGGTGCCCGGCGGCAGCGGCGCCGGCTAGGGTTCTAGCCAGGTCGGCCGGCCCCTACGGTGCATAATTTCGCATGGGAAAACTTCCAAATTCTTCCTGGAAACCTAGGGAGCATGTATGAGGGTTCTATGTGCGGTAAAAACCCATGGAAACAAGATTTCGACGGCGAGGTGGGGTGCTCAAATCGGCGGCTAGGAAAATTCATATTCCTAGGTGTTCAATCGATGGTTTTCGATGGGGTTTTTTTTAGGATGTGCGCCTGTGGAAACTATAATCTAACTAGCTTAGATGATTGTCACACCTATAAAACAAATTAAAGGAGAGACCTAGGTATGTTCATACCATGAACTCGTCGGAAAAATGGAAATACGGGTGCTACACTCCATGGCAAGGGCTCAAATTCTACCAGCAGCTACACTGGATATATGCTCACCTTTTTCGGTCAAGGACCGAGTTGAGAAAATGCTTGTATCACTGGGGCGTCAAAGGATCAGAGGGTGACCATTGAAGAACAGATCACGGTGGCCGGCGAGTCGTCTTGTCCTTTGTTGGGAAGGCTCAAACTGCACAAGGAATTGATCATACAGGTGCGAAATATGTTTGGGAGGAAGTAGAGATGAAGAAAGGTGATCTGAACCGAGTACCCTGGCTTGATTTCGGCTGGAGAGAAGGAAACACGGTGAAGAACATGTTCCTGTGCGGGAGAACAAAACTGAGACGAAATAATCCACTCTGGTGCTTAGATGAGGATGAAGAGGAAGCTTTGGTGTGAAGTCTGCAGCTGGAATCGAGCAGGTAAGCAAGCAGGTAGGCTGCTGCTGGCGTTTGCATGCCATGCTGTGTCACTCAGAGAAGAGGCAGAGAAACAGAGGAAAACTGGTTCACTGCCAAGTGGGGTCCACTGCACATACAACCCTCCCCTCTCTGTTAAAATTTAATGGAAATATGAACATGCTCAAAAAAATCCGAAATTTTGTATCTAGGTCAACTCAGGTGGGTGAGTTCAAATATGAAATCAGATTTGGCATTTGACAAAGTGAACAATGAAATTTGAATTCAAATTTGAATTTGAATTTTCTCACTTGGCTTGATTCAAATAATTAGCAAAAATGGTTCAAAATGCTCAAACTTGTCAGGAGTAATATTTGAATCATGAGGAGCATGTTAGAGACTGAGAACTTGAAGTTTTGACAATTTGAACTGAATATTTTGATTTGTTTTGAAACTCCCATTTTGAATTTTAACCTCAATACTCCACATGAGTCCTATGTTCCTAATTAAACTTCTTCTCACTAAATTTGATTCATGCACTGAATTCTACATTATGATTTTTAGGGCCTTTACAGCTATGGGGGCAAGTAAATACATTCTAGAAAGGTGTTCGAGTGTACTACAACATTGTAGATCAACTCAGGTCTCTATTTTGCCTCTAACTGGATGAAAATTGCAAGTTCCTCAAGACTGTTCGGTTTGAATAGAAACTGGATCGGTTAGGCGTACATTGAGATGTGTTCTAAGATGAGTATTGCTATACTTTCACAAAGACCACAACATGATCATGTTTCTATTATCTTCGCTTTACTGCTGAGTTTGAATTTTAACTCAATTCAGAATCCATTTCATGCAGTATGCTGCGTATGTATTCTCAACCCGAAGTTGGAGATTCTAGTCGAGTCAAAGTTTGAAGACTTCATGGAGTTAAAGCAAGGAGAAATGAGTTCTTGCGAGTATTTCAAAGAGTTCAACCGCTTGATGCAGTATGCAACTCATTATGTGGACTCAGAAACAATGAAATGTGATTACTTTTTCCAAGGCTTGAATGCTAAACTTAAGGAGCAAGTGGCTCTATTCAATAACGGTAACTACAATGAGTTGGTTAATGCTGCTATTGTTAAAGAAGATATGCATATTTGTGGTGAAGCGGAGAAGAAAAGAAGCATACCACTGGACTGTAATAGTGACATTCCTTCGAGATATTGGGTGAGGTATTACTTGTTATCCAGTCAGGAAATTCAGTCCCTGGTGCAACCATCGCAACAACAGCTGCAATTAATGACTTGTGCTCCTCCACCTCAGCTGAGGATGCAAATAATTTCTACACCTCAGAAGCAGCAACAAAATATTATTCGTGCAGCCCTACCACAACATGAGGTGCAAGAGTTATGTCCACCTCAATTTAGTGGAAAGCAGAGGGTTCTTTTAGCACAAGATTACTGTAAAGCTGAGGAGAGCTGCAGCCATATGCCATCTCACAAATGCTCAGACCATCACCTTGAACATTCGAAGGAAGCTTTATCAAAGTCTGGCAGCATTAACTATGCTGCCATTGAGGACATTCCGGAAGGCGAACCCATTTTAGATGGCATGTTCATTTTACACGACCAACCAGCTCTCATTTTATTTGATTCTGGTGCCACCCATATTGTCATTAGCAAGTCCTTCCTGTTGAAGCATCATCTATCATTAACTACCATAACACATCCATTCCATTTTAGTTCACCTGGAGGCAGGATTTCAGCCAATGAGATTGTTTCCCATGCGCCTCTATGTATGGGTGGAAAAATATATAAGACTGGAAGGTCAAAAGATTGATCTTATCTTGGGAATGTCATGGTTGACATTGTGGAGCTGTCTTCAACATTGGCTCTCAGACTGTTCAACAAAATTCCTCAATATACGGTTGCAACACATTGAATCTTGTGGAGTCATCACAAGAAGTTCCAACGATATATAATGTAGAAGCTGCCAAGCTTGAAGATATTCCTGTGGTTCGTGAATATCCATACGTGTTTCTCAATGACTTTGGTTATGCTAGTAGACAGAGACATAGGGTTCAAGATTGAGCTTGTTTCGGGAACCATGCCTATTTCTCATTGGTCATATAAAATGGCACCAAATGAATTAGCAGAGTTGAAGGAACATTTGAAGGACCTGGTCGA
Source organism: Tuctoria greenei (assembly GCA_036927565.1). Lineage (NCBI taxonomy): Eukaryota > Viridiplantae > Streptophyta > Magnoliopsida > Poales > Poaceae > Tuctoria > Tuctoria greenei. Next base: position 104,670,690 of record JAYESD010000006.1, on the reverse strand, counting down.
CAAAGGTCTAATATGCCCAAGTTCATCACCTTGGGGCTGCTCTGCACTATTTGTAAAGAAGAAATACAAGACTTACATCTATGTGTGGAATATCGTCCGCTCAATGCCATGACGGTCAAGAACAAGTATCCACTACCGCGCAAAAATTATCTTATTTGATAAACTACTGGTTCCTAAAATATTTTCGAAGATGGATCTTTGGTCCGGATATCATCAGATTAAGATTCGACCGGAAGATATTCCGAACGGCATTATCCACGAGATACGGGCTTTATGAATATCTTGTCATGTCGTTTGGACTTACCAACGCGCCAGCTCACTTCATGTATCTCATGAATTCTGTGTTCATGCCGGGGTTGGACAAATTTGCCGTGGTCTTCATCGACTGCATTCTGGTTTATTCTAAATTGGAGGAAGAACACGCCAAAGACTTGCATATCGTGCTCCAATGATTGGGAGATCATAAGCCATTTCTTAAATTCAGAAAGTGCGAGTTTTGGAGCAACCAAGTTCCATATTTGGTGCATATCATTTCAGCAGAGGGTATCACTATTGATCCAAGCAAGATTGTACAAGTGCTTAAATGGGTGTCTCCAAAGTCAGTTCACGAAGTTTGCAGCTTATTTGGATTAGCGGGATATTGTTGAAGGTTCATTCCGAGCTTCTCAAAAGTTGCTAAACCTATGTCAGAGCTGTTGAGAAAGAGGACTAAATATATTTGGAACAAGTCATGTGAGGATGCTTTTCAGACGTTGGTGAAACATCTCACAACAGCCCAAGTGCTAGATCAGAAGGATATGACCAAATCTTTCGATGTTTATTGTGATGTGTCTGGCATTGGTCTCGGCTGCGTATTAATGCAAGAAGGATGGGTGATCACATATGGATCACGGCAGATCCGTAATCATGAACAACACTATCCAACTCATGATCTTGAGCTCGCTATCGTAGTGCTTGCATTGACGATGTAAAGACATTATTTTCTAGGCAATCACGTGTATTTCTAAACTAATCATAAAAGTTTGAAATATATCTTCACTCAGAAGGAGTTGAATATGCAACAACAAAGATGGTTAGAGCTGATCAAAGATTGTGATATTGAAATTCACTACTATCCAAAGAAGGCGAATGTGGTTGCTGATGCACCAAGCCGCAAGTCACATGTCAACAATTTGTCTATTATTCCGATGGAAGAGGACAAGCCGAGTTTATACTTGGTTGCATATGGAGCATTCTATAATCTTGCTCTCATCCCTATGATATGAGAGAAGTATATGGAAGCTCAGAGGAAAGACAAAGGCAAGTTTCACATACGTGAGAGAATGGACAAAGGTGAGATGAAATGTTTCCGAAAGGATGATCATGGTACGCTATGGTTTAACAACCGTATAGTGGTACCCCATGATATGACACTTCGGAAGAAAACCATTGGTGAAGCCCACTTGTCCAAGTATTCCATTCATCCGGGCAGCAACAAGATGTACCAAGATTTAAAGACTAAATTTTGGTGGACACTGATGAAGCAGGAAATGGCTACATACATATCCGAATGTGACACGTGCACTACAAGGATTCCGACCTGTTGCTACGATTGTAATGCAACGAATACTAAATAGTTGTAGTAAGCTTGGCTTTTTGCCACGATTCCCTAGTTCGTGGCACTAGGATCTATCGTCGTGGAACATAATCATTGCATTAGGATCTGTAGCCACGAATTACTGGTTCGTGGCGTTACAGGATCTATCGCCACGGACCACAATCATTGCATTAGGATCTGTTGCCACAAATTACTGGTTCGTGGTGTTACAGCTTTATTGCCATAGAAGACAATCATTGCATTAGGATCTGTTGCCATGAATTATTGGTTCGTGGCATTACAGCTTTATTGCCACGGAACACAGTCGTTGCATTAGGATCTGTTGCCACGAATCAGCAAACAGTTGCATTTGGACCGTAATGCAATGAAATAGAATCGTTGCATTAGGATGTGTTGCCATGATATTCTGGTTCGTGGCGTTAGTATCAATGGCCACGGACCCCAATCGTAGCAATTAGGATGCGTGGCCACGATTCAATTTTTCGTGGCGTCAGGATGCTAATGCAACGAAACACAATCGTTGCATTAGGATCCGTTGCCACGAATCACTAGTTCGTGGCATCAGGATGCTAATGCAAAGGACCACAATCGTTGCATTAGGATCTGTTGCCCCGAATTACTGGTTCGTGGCGTTACAGGATCTATCGCCACGGACCACAATCGTTGCATTAGGATATGTTGCCACGAATTACTGGTTCATGGCGTTACAGCTTTATTGCCACGGAACACAATCGTTGCATTAGGATCTGTTGCCATGAATTACTGGTTCGTGGCGTTACAGCTTTATTGCCACGGAACACAGTCGTTGCATTAGGATCTGTTGCCACGAATCACCAATTAGTTGCGTTTGGACCGTCTTGCAACGAAACAAAATCGTTGCATTAGGATGTGTTGCCACGATACTCTGGTTCGTGGCGTTAGTATCAGTGGCCATAGACCCCAATCGTAGCAATTAGGATGTGTGGCCACGATTCAATTTTTGGCGTCAATATGCTAATGCAACGAAACACAATCGTTGTATTAGGATTTGTTGCCACGAATCACTAGTTCGTGGCGTCGGGATGCTAATGCAACGGACCACAATCGTTGCATTAGGATCTGTTGCCACAAATTACTGGTTCGTGGCATTACAGGATCTATCACCACGAACCACAATCGTTACATTAGGATCTGTTTCCATGAATTACTGGTTCGTGGTGTTACAGCTTTGTTGCCACGGAACACAATCGTTGCATTAGGATCTGTTGCCACGAATTACTGGTTCATGGTGTTACATCTTTATTGCCGCAGAACACAGTCGTTGCATTAGGATCTGTTGCCACAAATCAGCAAACAGTTGCATTTGGACTGTAATGCAACGAAACAGAATCGTTGCATTAGGATGTGTTGCCACGATACTCTGGTTCGTGGCGTTAGTATCAATGGCCACGGACCCCAATCGTAGCAATTAGGATGTGTGGCCACGATTCACTTATTCGTGGGGTCAGGATGCTAATGCAACGAAACAAAATTGTTGCATTAGGATGTCTTGCCACGATTTACTGGTTCGTGGCGTCAGGATGCTAATGCAACAGACCACAATTGTTGCTTTAGGATCTATTGCCACGAATTACTGGTTTGTGGTGTTACAGGATCTATCGCCACGGAACACAATCGTTGCATTAGGATGTGTTGCCACGATACTCCAGTTCGTGGCGTTACTATCAATGGCCACGTACCCCAATCGTAGCAATTAGGATGTGTGGCCACGATTCACTTTTTCGTGGCGTCAGGATACTAATGCAACGAAACACAATCGTTGCATTAGGATGTCTTGCCACGATTCACTGGTTTGTGGCGTTAGGATCTATCGCGACGGGACCACAATCGTTGCATTAGGTTGGAGCTACATGAAGTTGCATCCGAGGACACGGCTTGTATACTCTCATTCAGTGCTTCCATGCGTGCTCCTACTTAAGTGTCATGATGTTATTGGCCCTTTCATTTACCTAACATAATGTCTGATTTAACTTCAAAGAATTAGATGATGACACATAAGCGCGGAGTACGCATGGAAGCACAAACGGGAGCACCGAAGTTGCATCCCCAGATGGTTGCCACGTACGTTCACGCTCCAAATCTTACAGCATAGGGCACACTGCATGGTTCCCACGACTGTACCACCCTGCCCAGATGATTGCCATGTACGCGAGCGCACCGAATCTTGTCGGGCGCACAGGCACACACGAACTCCACGTCCGAACTTTGCTCAGCGATCCGAATAACTCGGCGCTCGGCGTGCACGATTGATCATCATGGGCACGAATAATATTATGAAATTATCGACTTTGATGATTCAATAATCTCAATCAAGTTTCATCCAACCTACCAACGAAAAATTGGATTGTCCAGTTCATCCAACCAAACGTTAATTTGGATGGTCCAAGACATAAAGAAATGGATGATCTATCTCCAATCGAACTTCAACATCAAACCAAACGCAATTGATGACTGAGCACTTTGTCACATGTCACTAGAGTGTACGCACAAATGACAAATACACGGCCTCAACACCGGGTTTAGGGTGCATCGTGGACTAACCACATGACCCGACCAAACACTCACGTAATTACCATACACCTGCAAGAGCAACCATCTGGCCGCATCCACCAACGCATCCCGACCCTAGGAAAGGATGACAAGCAGAGGCAGGAGAACACATTGCAGTGGCGGCACAATGGAAAACGGTGGCAGCGGACGGTGACGTACCTGGATGTTGGCGTAGTCGACCTCGCACATCTTCCGCGAGTCGTTCACCTTCTGCGGGAGCTGAACCACACTGGCAGGAACTCCTCCGGCGATGTGACGTTGACAAAGCAGTAGCCCTTTTTGGCCTCAGACCTTGGCAAATGCAACAAACGAGGTAAGTATCAATTAGTAATAGACTGGAGCTTGATTAGTATAATCATATATTTCAAAGCATAGGCGTAGTTCTTGAAGTCAAATGGAACGTGAATAAAATTGTAAAACCGTTGTTGGTGGTTTTGATCCGGCAGATCTCCCGACACTACTAAAGTGTTTGCGGAGTTTGAAGTTCGGTGTGGGCACGCGGAGATTCAAGAAGGTGAAATATAAAATGACGCAGGAGGCAAAAAGGTTTACGTGGTTCGGACCACCTGAGCGTAATACCCTACTCCACGGGATGTGTTGGTGTTGTATTGGATGTATGAACTTAACTCAGGTTAGTTTAGTGCGCGTGTAAGCCGATTAGACCGGATCAGGTCAGAGCAGGTCAGATCAGTCCCCCCTATGTATCGTCGGCCTGTCCTTTTATATTATAAGGACAGGCCGTTACAAGTTGGCCTGGCCCGACATGTGGCCTCGGCGGTTACTAATATTGATACACATTTGATGCGCTTAATTACCCTTAATGACCGAGTTACGGGCTTTGACAGCACCGTTACAGGTAATTAGGGTTGTCCTATCGTGTGTCATTAACATAGTATTAATGACACTTAATTGGGTCTTGAAGTCCTTGATTCCCTATTGAAGATCCGGAACCGTTGTGGAGTCTACCGGAGGTTTACGGCTGAAGATCCGATGGTAGGACACGTGGCAGCTTCGGAGCATGCTGTGAGGAACAGATAAGTCTGGTGCCACCAGACACGTGTCAGTTCTGGAGCTTCCCTCGGTCTGGGGTTAGATCCGGGGGTGCCGTTATGGTACATAGCCTGGAGCTTCCCCCTTGTGGGCGGTAGCTCCGATTTGATGGTACACGTGGCGACCCTGAGACTAACCATATTGGGGAAGCGGGTTCGGTTATGTCTAACATGTGGGCCTCCGAAGGTCTTCAAATCAAGTAGATGACATTTCCTTAAGATCTTTGCAATCTCAAGGGGTATACGATACCCAGGGTACCGACAGTGGCCCTCTGGGCCCACCTCTGGGGAAGACCCTTTGGGTGAAGTCATTCCGCTGGAGGTGGGTCCATCCTTCGACTTTTGAGCCGAGTCTTCAATGTTCTTCAGGTGTGCTGTTGATGATAGTTTTGGAGTTAAATCCTCGCCGCGTGGCACATCCCAGGTGCGGCAAATGAGATCTTTGGCGTGCGGATCTCACGCAATTGAAGGTCGCGGGTTCCCGATACAAAAATCATATTGGTTCCGGGCGCCTTGTCAGGCGCCGCCTTTCATGATGACAACCGTTCGTCTGGGTAAGAACCTCAATTTGATCGTCGGGGTGGTCCCGGGCCTTCTTATAATCGGCATGGTGAAATTCTTGAATAGTATCTTCGGTTTCCCTGCGGTTTCCATCCAAGCGTTGCGGGGGGCTTACTTAAGAAGGAATGTGCGCACCGTCTGGGGCTCTTTACGCTTCTCATCTGAACTAGCGCTCAAACTCCCAAACTTGTGCTTTCTTTTCGTCCCTTGCCTCGCTGTGCTGCGATGGAGTTGGGTCTCCGCAAGAGCCGCTTGAAGACCAAAGGTGACCTGGAGAAGGTCCGGGCCTCCATGGGGTGGTCCTCAGACTTCTTCAACCACCTGGTCCGCGCCGGTGGGGAGCTCCCGTTCGAGAAGGAGCACGCCGGCGAGATGATGTACTTCTCTGCGTATGCCATGGCGGGGTTGATCCCGCCTTTTTCCTCCTTTTTCTTGATGCTGCTAGACTTCTATGGTCTGTAGCTGTACCACCTTGGCCCCCACTCCATTCTTCTAGTGTCTGTCTTCCTCCACTTCTGGGAAATGTGGGTGGGCATCCCCCCCTGCATTGAGCTTTTTCGGACCTTCTTCACCGTCCATACCACCGGAAGGGGTGATGAGTACCTTGGCTTCTACTACTTTGTGAAGCTCAAGAAGTGCCCATTCAAGTACCACCGGTCGTTTCCCTCTGGAAAGTAGGACGATTGGAAGAAAGACTAGATAGTCATTCGGGTGGAGGAGCACGAGAAGCTGGAGCTGCCCGAAGGCCTCCCCAACATCGACACTGCAGTCTGGAGTGAAGCTCCGGTGCTGTCGGATGCCTTCAACCCTGCTCTGACCAGGATCCGCCATTGTATGGAGGGAGGAGTAACTCCTCAGGCGGTATTTTGCAATTTCCTGGTCAACAGGTGGGCACCGCTGAAGAGGAGAGAAAAACTCGCTTGGGCCCTCAACAGTGTGATGGACGACGACCGGGTCGAGACCGGGCTGAAGTCCAACATGGAGGGGGCGACCTTGGAGTTTCATCTCAAGAGGTTCCAGCACGGCATCGACGTTGCGGGTGATGACTTGACCTGCCACCAGCTTTCCTCCCTCTGAACGTGGAAGTAGAGTTCAGCAGGGAGCTCTGGCGGACGATGCCGGTGCTTGACGACCTTGGTGTCGTCGAGAGACGATCGACTTCCAGGGTGGTGATCCCTGGGGCTTCTGAAGGTGGCTCCGACCCTGCCCCGAAGCCAAGGACCGAAGTCGTCAGCAAGGGCAAGGAGCTGTCGGCCGAACCCTCGAGCCGGAAGAGAAAACTGAAGCATGCCGACGGAAGGTCCGTAAGGCTTGCATCCTCTGCAGCAGCTCCTTCTACCCGGAGGCGCGAGGTCTTCTACAACTACGGCGACTGTACCTGCAGCAGTTTCTTCCCGGGGTGCTAGCTCCGGGCATGTGACTCCAGCACCAGGGCCAGTTGAGGCCTCTGGGTCCAGAGGTCCTTCCCGGTCGAGGGGGGCCTCTACTAAGGAAATGCCCGTGGCTGCAACAAGTTCCGGGGGGCCTTCCGGAGCTACCACGCCGACGGCGGCTATGGTCGGTCCAGAACGCCCGGGAAAGAGATTCCGTGCAAGCTGGTGTAGAAGCCTTCCAAGGTAATTTTTAATCATTACCTCAGACAGTTGTTTTGTTGTAGTAACTGTTTTTTAAGTTTTTTCATCCATCATTTGCAGCATCCCCAAGAAGAGGAGTGAGGCTCCACCCCCAGCCACTGCAGCTGAAGCTGTGAGGGCGGAGGCTTCTGCTCCTGTCCCGGTGCCGCCCCAAGTGGTGGCTGAAGCTGCAGCAGCTCCGGCGCCAGCTGTCGTGGTCATGGACCTCGACTCATCTCCTGAGACTCCCGTGGTAGCGCCAGACCACGGGAGGGATGATGCGCCAGCGGCCACTGCCCCGGAGGTTGAAGCCCCGGGTCTTGATGCTGAGATGTTGGAAGCTTCGGCCGTTGAGTCGGAGGAAGCAGTGATTCTGGCCCCAGAGCCGGAAATTGTCGAAGCCCCGGCGGTTGAGATGGAGGTTATTGAAGTCCCGGTGAGTGAGTCGGATGTTGAGGAAGTCCTGGCGGTTGAGCCGGCTACCTCCAAAGCTCCGGCCTCAGAGCCGGTTGCAACTGAAGCTCCGGCTGCAGAGCCGGTTGTAGTTGAAGAACTTCCGGCGCCTGAGCCAGTTGAGGTTGAAGCTCCGGCTTCAGGGCCGGTTGTTGTTGACCTTCCGGTGCCCGAGCCAGTCGTTGCGGAGGCATCGGCGCTCGAACCCATGGTGGTTGAGGTGCCAACACCCGAGCCACCAGCGCGGGAGGAGCCCAGGCCGGAGCCTGAAGTTGCCCTTGCTCCGGAAGTGATGACGGCGGAGGTGCCTGCTGCTGAGCCAGGGTGCCCAGATGAAGTCGCTGGCCCCCTGCCTGAGGGGGCAAATGAAGACCTGGCGGTAGGTCCTTCGGAACCACTTCCAGAGGTTGGAACTTCTTCTGCGGGACCCTCCTCGATGGCAACTGAGGCTATCCCAGAGGACGGCCCTAGTGCCGTGGAGGCTCAGGGGACCACTCTTGTGGAGTGGGACCCAATTTTTGTAAGCGAGAACCCGGTGGAACCAGCGGAGGAGACCCCAGCAGGTCCGGACCCTATTCCCCTATCGTTGTCCATTGACAACGCTTGCTCAAGTCTGCGTCAAGTCCAGCTGGTGTTCTACCATGACAGCAAGTCTCTTGAAGAGGAGCGCCAAACCCTTAGGCGTTGGCGTAATCGGCTCTACTTCGAGACCAAGCCTGCACAATCGAGGCTGGCAGACGACAAGGAGTGGATCAAATAGGAGAAGGTCCGTCTGGAATACTGGGGCAAATTATTGGATGATAGGGAGAGCTTGACTCGTGCCCTCGACACTCAATCCCGGGCCATTTATGAACAGACCAAGGAAGCTAATAGTGCGGTTGATGATCACCAAGAAAGGCTTGAAGCCATTAACACTACTCTCATCAAGCGCTGGGAGGCACTTGAGGAGAGGGAGAAGAGGCTCGAAGATGAAGAGCAAAAACTCCTAGAGCTGCGGGATGACGTCTTGAAGAGAGAGGAGGAGCTCGCCGAAAAGGTGGCTCTGGCTGACAAGGGCCTCGAGGAACGCGCCTAGAAATAGGAGGAGCGTTGCGTTGAGGAGGAGGAGAAGGCCTGGGTGCGAGGGCAGGAACTCTACAAGCAAGAGTGTGCCATTGGTGCCAGGGAGAAGAAAGTTAGGGGCTGGGAGAATGACCTGGTCGACCGCCGGAAAAAGATCCACCTCCGGGAGGAGGAGCTCGGAAAACTCGAGAAGCGGGTTGCTGAAAAGATTCAGCAAAATGCCAAAGAGGTTGATCGCCTTGCTCGTGAGAATTCTAAACTAGTAGCGGCCAAAAGATCCTTGGAGGAACTGAAGGGCTTGAGGACTGCAGACTCCCTACAGGTTTGGGAGTTCTTGAGCAAAGCCAACGACGTGCAGACACCAATGGGCTTCATTCCCGTGCGTCCGGATGATCCGGAGCCGAAGCCGGACCTGGCGTTGCAAGCGTTGAGCTCGGCGGGTAACAAACTCTCCAAGGTGGGTGACGTCATCGCGGTACAGTTGGAAGTTGAGGGGCAGTCCTTGGCGAAGAACGTCACAGAGTATGTGTTGATGTGCTACACCAGCCGGGATCCCCAATTTCCTCTGGACCCGGTGCTTGAAGGTCCCGTCGAAGGAGGAGGTGAAGCCACCCGAGCCAACGTATCGGAGGTTGCTCAGAAGGTCGCCCAGTTCATCCACAGGGTCTAGGACCATCTCTGTAGCTCCTACTTGTATTCTCTCTTTTTCTTCCCCAATTTTGTAATCCCTTGTCTCTAGATGAATGAAATCCAAATTTTTGTGAATTTTGTTTTTTGTCTTCAACACTTTCGTCTTCACTTGGCCCCCTGGTAGATGTACACAATTTGATTGTGAACATGTACCAAGAGGATATTGTGTCTTGTTGAAGACTCGTTTGCTTCGAACTTGTAGAGTGTGGGTCCAAAGTCTTCGATAGTGAATGCCCCCTGAGGTTATCGGAGCTTAGAAGCTCAGGCATTGACTATCATCGGAGCTCAGTAGCTCCGGCAATAGTCCCTATCAACGCGTAGAGCATCGATAGTTAGCCCTCCGGGGTGTCGGAACTTAGTAGCTCCGGCAGTGACCTTTGCCAATGCGTAGTCTGTCGGCAGCAGACTCCGCTTGTGGGGTCTTCTCACCATCTTTTATTCTGCGTCGATGGCTGGCCCCCCTAGCTTTACCGGAGCTTGGTTCCTCCGGTGATGCTCATTTTCAATGTTTAACATCGATTACAAGCCACCTAGGGGGAGTCAGAGCTTTGTTAGCTCCGGCTTTTCTCCATCAACGTGGATTCTTTATTTTTCCTGCACACTGAAGCCAAGAAAAATAGTAAAATTCGCTCCTTGCCTATAACTTCGTCGCGGCTTACGATTCCCAAGAAAGTTTTAGGTCAAACACAATTCTGAATACAACCGAATGCATTGCCTTCTTTCTTCCAGATCCAATTGTATTTGGACCCGCCTTACTTCGGCCTGCCGGGGTGTAGGTAGAGTGGCGTACTTAGGGTGCTTGACCAGGCTAAGTCGATAGCACACTCCGGCCCTAGATTGGCTTGGCGGCATTCAGGGGAGTGGGCCATGAACAATATTTGAATCCAAAAGAATTGACAATATAGCTCGAATTGTACATGAACTGGTCGAACTAAAATTTCTTAAGAATTGCACAACTTTGTTATAGACAAGAAAGAGAAAAATAAAAAAATGTTTAGCCTGTACAAAATAAATGCACGTGGAGTCTGTTTCACATGAAGATGTCTTTCATTATAGGTCCGGGGTACAGGGGAAACAAGTACACTCTTAGGGTACGGAACCAGGCTAAGCGTGTTTCATTTCTCGTTTGACCCAGGGTAGCTAGCCACACTTTTAGTCCTGAGATAGTGACAAGTGTTGCATGAACTTTGCAGACCTTCCGGGAAAGGTCCGGCTGTTCTCCTGGAGGAACTACCCGACTCTGTACGATGACTCTATAACATACACCTCAAGCTACTACAGACTCACCTCCGTGATATTAAGTGTAGAACCTACGGAGGTGCTCAATATTCCAAGGATTTGGGAGAGGTGTCCCATCTCGATAGCCAAGCGAACGCTTCCAGGACGGGATACTTTAATCACTCGGAAGGTTCCCTCCCAGCTGGGGGAGAGTTTGTTTAACCCTTCTCTAGATTGTATTCTCTGTAGCACCAGATCGCCTTCCTTGAGCTGTCGGTTGTCTACATGCCGCTGATGATAGCGCCGAAGGGCTTGGCGGTATCGAGCATTCCGAACAGCTGCTTGGCACCTTCCCTCCTCAAGGAGGTCTAGGTCTTCACGCCGGAGCTGGTCCTGCGTGGCTTCGTCGATGGTCCGGACCCGAAGTGACCCCAAGGTGATTTCCAGAGGAAGCATTGCTTCAGCTCCGTACACCAGGAAGAAGGGTGTCTCTCCAGTTGACCGGTTTGGAGTTGTCCTGTTGGCCCATAGAATGGACGGAAGCTCTTCAATCCAGTTGGCTCCATGTTTTTTCAAGCGCTCATAGGTGCGCGTTTTGAGTCCTTTCAGGATTTCAGCATTTGCTCTCTCGGCCTGGCCATTGCTTGTCGGGTGAGCTACGGAGGCATAGCAAACTTGAATGCCGAGGTCTTCGCAATATACTTGAAATGCAGAGCTTGTGAATTGGGTCCCGTTATCAGTAATGATTTTGCTTGGGACTCCAAATCTGCATACAATGGACTTCAAAAAGTTGATAGCAGATTGTTTGTTTATTGTCACAACTGGAGTTGCTTCCGGCCACTTGGTGAACTTGTCAATGGCGACATACAGGAACTTGTAACCTCCGACGGCTCTTGGGAAAGGTCCCAAGATGTCCATCTCCCACACGGCGAAGGGCCATGTAGGAGGTATCATTTGTAGAGGCTGAGCTGGTGTGTGAATTTGCTTTGCATGAAATTGGCATGCTTCAAATTTCTTCACCAGCTCAGTTGCATCCTGGAGTGCTGTAGGCTAGTACAAGCCATGTCGGAAGGCTTTACCGACCAACGTGCGGGAAGACGCGTGGTTCCCACACTCGCCTCCATGGATTTCTGCGAGGAGCTCGCAACCTTCTTCCCTTTGTGATGCATCGCATTAGGACGCCGTTGGCACCGCGGCGGTAGAGATCACCTTTTACCAATGTGTATCTTTTAGCCAATCTGACTATCCGGTCAGCAGATACATCATCGTGAGGAAGGATATTGTCTTTCCAGTAGCTCCGGATCTCCGAGATATATGCATCAGAGCTAACTTGAGCATTTGAGTCTTGCGTGCTGGGTTGCTCGGAGCTTCCGGCAGCACCTACGACTCTTGATGGCTGCCATGGTAACAGGGCCATCGGGACCGTCAGCTTCGGGATGTTGATCTCGCCCCCTTCGCTCAATTCGGCATGCTGAGCTGTGGGTTTTGACAACCTCCGGAAAATAGTTCCATCAGGAGCCGGAGCTCTTGTTGACGCTTTCGTCGAGAGTTCGTTGGCTTCAGTGTTGTGGGCACACTGGACGTGGTGGAGGTCTAGGACTTCGAAGTCCTTCTAAAGCCTCTGGAATTCAAGGAGGTAAGAAGCTAACTAGAGATTGTTGCAGGAGCATTCACCCTTCACTTGTTTAATGATGAGCTGTGAATCTCCCTTGACCAGCAGCTGCTTGAAACCGTATGACAGTGCCACCTTTAGTCCGTAGATGAGTGCTCCGTACTCCGCCATGTTGTTGGTCGCCTTGAAGTCAAGGTGTACCATGTATTTTACCTTCTTCCCGGTTGGTGCGAGGAGAAGAATTCCAGCTCTGGCCCCCTGCTTTTGCATGGAGCCGTCGAAGTAGAGGGTCCAGTGAGGCTCGGTGAAGACCGGAGCCTTGTGTTTCGGCTTCTGCTCACTGGGGCCCCCAGGGTTTGATGGAGAGGGAGTCCATTCCGCCACAAAATCTGCCAAAGCTTGACTCTTAATTGCTTGTCTTGGAATGAATTCGAGATCGAATTCGGCAAATTCCACTACCCACTTTGCAATATTCCCAGTTGAATTGGGATTATGCAAGATTGCTCGAAGTGGGTAAGAAGGCACCACTGAATTCTTGTGAGCTTGGAAGTAATGACGAAGCTTCCTGGGGGCGATAAGAACTGCACAGAGCAGCTTATGCACCCTTAGGTATCGAGTCTTGGCATCATGAAGTACTTCACTGATGAAGTACACTCGGTGCTGGATGGTCCGGACCCTCCCGGAGGGGCCTGGAGCTTCCTCTTCATTGACCCGGATCCTCCTGGAGGGATTCGGACCTTCTTCGGGGACCTCCAGGTCCTTGCTGGAGGGACCCGAAGCTTCTTCAGGAGCGACCTGGACCCTCCCGGAGGGGTCTGGGTCTTCTGAAGTAACTTCTTGTGGACTCAAGTCTGGGAACTGGGACCCAGTCTCGCTTTCAGGAACATCCAGACCCTCCCGGAGGGGTCTGGATTCCTGAGCATGGGATAGTTCTGGTCTCTCCGCTACCAGGACCATACTGACGACTTCGTCAGTTGCTGAAATGTAAAGCAGCAAAGGCTCACCAAGATTCGGAGCTACCAGAGATGGTAGGGTGGTGAGGAACTGTTTTAGCTCCTAGAATGCCTTTTCTGCTTCTTCAGACCATTGGAATGGTCCGAACTTCCTCAATAACTTGAAGAAGGGAAGTGCCCGTTCTGCCAGTCTTGAAATGAACCGGCTGAGGGCTGCTAGACATCCAGTCAGCCTTGATGCGGGCTGGTGGCCGCATGTCTTCAATGGCTTTGATCTTCACCGGATTAGCCTCTATGCCCTGGTGATTTACCAGGAAACCAAGAAGTTTTCCGGAGCTAACCCCAAAGACACACTTGTCTGGGTTTAGCTTTGTGCAGGTGACCCGCAGCTTGTCGAAGACAGCCTATAAGGTGTCAAGGAGTGACTCCTTTTTCTTGATCTTGACCACGTTGTCATCGACGTACACTTCCACTATGTCTCTAATGAGTTCTTCAAAAGTTTTGTACATAGCTCGTACGAAGGTTGAAGCTGCATTCTTGAGACCAAAGGGCATGGCCGTATAACAGTACAATCCATCTACTGTGATGAAAGAGGTATGCTCTTCATCTTCCTTAGACATTCTGATTTGATGATACCTAGAATATGCGTCTAGGAAACACAGTAATTCACACCCGGAGGAGGAATCCACTATCTGATCTATTCTAGGTAGTGGGAATGGATCTTTTGGACATGCCTTATTTAGTGTTGTGTAGTCAATACACATCCGAAGCTTCCCGCCGGCCTTGGGCACAACGACTGGGTTTGTCAGCCATTTTGGATGGAAGACTTCTCAGATGAATCCAGCTTCGAGCAACTTCTTCACTTCTTGTTGAACGAAGTTCTGTCGCTCCACGGATTGCTTCCAAGGCTTCTGATGCTCAGGTCGGGTGTCAGGGTAGATCTTTAGATTGTGCTCAATCACTTCCCTGGGGATCCCAGGCATTTGTGACGGTTGCCAAGCAAACACGTCGACATTAGCCCGGAGGAAAGTGATGAGCACGAGTTCCTTTTTGTCATTCAGTCCCCCCGATATACGGGTGGTCTGAGCGGCATCAGAACCGATTTGGACGACTTTGACGGGAATGTCGGTGTCGCTGCTTGGCTGCACTCGAGGTGCAGAAGTCGAGCCTCGTTGACGAATGCTCGGGGGTTTTGGAGCTTGCTCCTGCCTGGAGTCCTCCTCTTGCGCCGTAGTAAGAGCATGAAGTTCTTCCAGAGCGGTTACTCCGGCAGTGCGATCTCCGCGGATTCGGAGAACGCCTACTAGTGTTGGCATCTTTAACACCAGGTAGCCATAATGAGAAGCTGCCATGAAATTGTACAAGGCAGGCCTACCCAAGATGGCGTTGAAAGGTAAGTTGATCTGAGCAACATCAAAGACCAACTTCTCAGTGTGATACTTCTCCCGGGTCCCGAAGGTAACAGGGAGGGTAATAGCACCGAGTGGGGTAATGGCTCCCGGACCTACTCTGGAGAAAGGTCGGGAGGGGTGAAGATCTGAAGGTCGGAGCTGAAGCTTAGGAGGTTCAGCCCCGAACCTCCGTCTACCATAACATGGTGGAGCTGAATGTTATTGATGGTAGGAGATACCATCAAAGGTAACTGGCCTGCTCCAACCATGCTTCGAGGGCAGTCCGAAGCATCAAAAGTGATGGGTGTGTCCATCCACTTCCGATGAGGCTCCGCCCTGGCTGTAGGAGCTATAGCGGCCATGTCCCGACGCATTGTCTTGAGGACGCGGCGGGAGGTGATGTCCCATGATCCACCAAAAATGGTGTTCATGGTCTTCCGACGCTCATTGTCAGAGACGTCAGAATCATCATCGACGGAGGTGTAGACGGCCTTCAGGACCTTTTTAGGATCCTGAAAACCTAACTCCTCTTCAGCCGGAGCTTCGTCAACTTTTTGTTTTCCTTCCCTTTGTCGGAAAGGAACTTATTCCCGGCGCTTGCTGTAGCACTCGGCAAGGTTTTGGACCTCCCGGCAGTCTTCCAAACTGTGGCTGTTCGTCTTATGAATTGGACACCACACCTTGGGTTTGCCACCGTCTTCAGAAGACGGTCGAGGTCACTTCTCGGGGCGTGGCCCCCGACCACCCGGAGCTGCAGCAGCTGCAACATTAGATGCGCCGGCCGACGGCTTCTTCTTGCCGTAGGTCTTTTTCTTCTTCTTTCCACTCCCGGAGGTAGTGGCTTCGCCTTTGGAGGATTTCTTGTGATCCTCCAGAGGTGGTTTGGAGTGCATTTCACGGCCCTCCGCAGCTCTGGCACATTTGTCAGCCAAGCTAAAGAGTTCCGTGACACTGGTGATCTCCTTGATCGCCAGTTTCTCCAAAATCTTCTTATCCCGTTCGCCCCATCTAAATGCCACAATGACAGAAGTGCTAGAGATAGAAGGGATAGTGTTTCGTACCTGAGAGAATCTCTGTATGAATGATCGCAGGGATTCTCCCCCTTTTTGCACAACTGCAAAAAGGTCTAGTTCGGTGCTTGGTCAGGTGTATGAACTCCCGAAGTTGGCGGTGAACTGCCGGCACAACTCCTCCCAACTATTGATGGAGTTGGGTGGAAGGCTCATAAACCAGGACCGGGCGGTCCCAGTTAAAGCCACATGAAAATAGTTGGCCATTACGGCCTCATTTCCTCCAGCTGCCAGGATTGCAGTGGAGTAAATCTGAAGAAATTCGACGGGATTAACAGTCCCGTCAAACTTCTCCGGCAGGTGAGGCCGGAATTTCTGTGGCCACCTGACCATACGCAGATGCATGGCCAGGGCTGAACAACCTCCTCTTACTCCTTCAGGAGCAGGAATGTCCTGAGCTTCTCGTCTTTCACGAGCACGCTCGATATGGACTCGGCCGTCTTGTTGACGATATCGGCGATCAAGCTCCGCCCGGAGGTCATGAGCCAAAAGCCTTGATACCGTGTGAGTGTGTCGCGCCCCGGAGGGCAACGACGTCACTTGCTGTGACGCAGCACGTCTCCTGTTGTTGGAAACGTGTGGACCAAGTCTGCGAGACAAGGTCTGTCGCTGCGACAGGGCCCGTCCTGAAGGAGGAGGACCCTGGTTACTGATGCGGTCGGCTGCTGCTGCGACCAGGTGTTCCACATCGGCCCTCCACTGCTCCATTGCATCCCGGGATGCGTCTGGAGGTGGTGGGCGCTGAAGGAGAGCACGTGCTGCATGGAGCGCGTGTTCCGGGTTGTCATGATTCGCCGACGCAGTGATTGACGTCAGTGCACCATCGCGCTGCCCAGCTTGATTTGCTGGTGGAGGCGGCGGTGGTGGAAGTGTGACTCCTGCTGGGACTGAGGTTCCTGCTGGTGGCTGCATATTGGAGGGATTCCCCCCAACATCTTGAACAGTGGGATGACCATTGGATGATTTAGCAGCTGAGTTCACCATTCTTGAAATCTCAGGCGCCCCCCTACCTGGCGCACCAACTGTCGGTGGTTTTGATCCGGCAGATCTCCCAACACTACTAAAGTGTTTGCGGAGTTTGAAGTTCGGTGTGGGCGCGCGGAGATTTAAGAAGGTGAAATATAAAATGACACAGGAGGCACAAAGGTTTACGTGGTTCGGGCCGCCTGAGCGTAATACCCTACTCTACGGGATGTGTTGGTGTTGTATTGGATGTATGAACTCAACTCATGTGAGTTGAGTGCGCGTGTGAGCCGATTAGAATAGATCAGGTCAGAGCAGGTCAGATCAGTCCCCCCTATGTATCGTCGGTCTGTCCTTTTATAGTATAAGGATAGGCCGTTACAAGTTGGCCTGGCCCGACATGTGGCCTCGGCGGTTACTAATATTGATACACATTTGATGCGCTTAATTACCCTTAATGACCGAGTTACGGGCTTTGACAACACTGTTACTGGTAATTAAGGTTGTCCGATCGTGTGTCAAACATAGTATTAATGACACTTAATTGGGTCTTGAAGTCCTTGATTCCCTTTTGAAGATCTGGAGCCGTTGTGGAGTCTACCGGAGGTTTACGGCTGAAGATCCGATGGTAGGACACGTGGCAGCTCTGGAGCATGCTGTGAAGAACAGATAAGTCCGGTGCCACCAGACACGTGTCAGTTCTGGAGCTTCCCTTGGTCTGGGGTTAGGTCCGGGGGTGCCGTTATGGTACATAGCCTGGAGCTTCCCCCTTGTGGGCAGTAGCTCCGATTTGATGGTACATGTGGCGACCCTGAGACTAACCATATTGGGGAAGCGGGTCCGGTTATATCTGATATGTGGGCCTCCAAAGGTCTTCAAATCAAGCAGATGACATTTCCTTAAGATCTTTGCAATCTCAAGGGGTATACAGTACCCAGGGTACCGACAACCGTCTTGACGCGGCCAACTGCAATTTTCGCATTCTCCTCGGCGCAGTGCTGATCAATGATGTTCACTACTTTTTGCCTCCAGACGACTCAGTGCTGGACTAACGATGCTGATGATCCGCAACATACTCAACGATATAAAACATCAGGTATTAACGCATCAACAAATATGAGGGGGAGAATACCAATGCACAGATTTAGAAGTATGTTGCGGATCATCAGCGTCCTCAATCCAGAAGTAGGGTAGAAGCGGCGCCGTGGCTGCCGCGAACTCGAGAACGTATGAGGAGAAGGCTCATCGCCAACGGATCTAGGGGACGGAAGCTACACGACCGCTATGGGTGATGAGCCTTCCCCTCGATCCGTCCTTGAGTCAGGGGCGGGCCGGCGGTGGAGGAGGAGTAGGAGGAGGTGGCAGCGGTGGCGGAGGAGCAGGAGGAGGCGGCAGCGGCGGCGGGGGTGGAGGCGGAGGTGGCAGCAGCGGCGGCAGCGGCGGAGGAGGAGGAGGAGGAGGAGGAGGAGGAGGCGGCACCGGTGGCGGAGGCGGAGGAGGCGGCAGCGGCGGAGGAGGAGGACGTGGTTTTCTCCCAGTAGAGTAGTATTAGGAGTAGTTTATCTATTTCGTGATCTCTGAGTAGAGTAGTATTAGGTGTAGTTTATCTTGTTCTTGCTGTCTACTATGTGTTTTCCTATTACTTGTTTGTTAATGAAATATGTCTTTATGTTCATGAACAATGTTTTCTATATATGCAGTATCGAAAATTTTTTTTTATCGAAAACATCTCCTATATGTTTGTAACTTGGGACCGTCTATATTTCTTGTGGCTGAATGAATGAAATCCGGTAAACATTATCCTTACAAGTAATAGAACTAACAACAGACATGATGCATAATTAACTTGATTAGGAAATTACGTCATCTAAATTGCTAACTAGTCCATCGCCTGATGCAACAGGTGCATCAAAAGTACTTTATCTGTTGTAACTAATATCCGATGACATTGTTGATATATATATCGTATGTACCCGTGATACTCGTATCACAGGCGGCTTTGGATCGACGGCCTGAAGATTAGACATCACAGGGGAAAATGTTTTTTTTGTAGTAGTAGTATATACTCTGTATATGTTATCATTTCATTGCGAGGAATGTTATATATAAAATGCTGATTGTTTACCTTTTACTAGACCATGGATTTGCCGTCCTCCTTTCGTGGACTTGGGTGTTCTGAATTTACATGTCGTTTGCATTAGCACAATGATACATTTGGCGATTCATATTTTTGTTCGTATTTTTTTTGGAATATCCCACTACCACATGACTGCTTTTACATCTCCATGAAAGCAAAGATGAATGGCAGGTAGCGGTCCCTCGAAAAAATTTTCGTTCTTCTTGGCACGCACAATTGAGATTTTCACAATTGAAACGTCACTCCGTGCGCCCAAAATTCCAGTCCCGCCCATTTGTAGCTAGCCACGACGAATATAAATGTGCGTCTCCCTCTAATCCCGCAGTGGCTTCCGTTCCCAACACACATGTTCTCCTCTTAGTGCTGTGTTCCAAACTTGCATTCCTAAGAAATTCCCGTGTGAGTGGTGGTGGTGACAGTGGGTACAACGTCGAGGAACCAAGTTTGACAGGCTCTACCGAACCTCTTCATCGCCGACCCCGCCGTGCGACATCCGGACTCCAGTTTTGTGCTACGTAAGTTCTACACGATCCATTCCATCTTTTTATAGAGCTACTCCCTCCTTATCGCATTAGTTGTCGTCCCAACAGCTGCAGCCAGTTCATTCCTAGTTGTCGTCCCAACTCCTTATATGCTCTTACGTTTCATGAATGTCTAGTATAAAATCTGATTAATGGTGCAATCGTGCAATCAACTATCCTCAATCGTTAGATCTGCATCCTACAGTCGATTCATCTTTTTATTTTACCCTAGCATCTGATTGCATTCTACTTTTTTCCATATATAAAATACACTACACCTCTGCCCCAAAATAAATGTCGCTCCGACAGTTTATGGTAGTGTATTTCTAGTACATTTCCATGTCAGGAAAGATAGCTATTAAAAACCGCATGTACTATGTAATTTCTTGATTTAGAAGTAAATGACGCCAGGGTTATCTTATCAACCACTCCCAATGTTGTACTCTCATTCCTATGTTCCAAACTTGTATTCCTAAGATTTTCAGATCCCACGGTTTATACACGTTTTTCTTGATTTTCTTTCTCGGATTGTACGGTTTTTTTCCTACTCCTTCATTTCTAATTCCTCCGTTCAAAACAAACATTTTCAGTTCATAGAAACCACAACGCCCGATCTAAAATACACATCCTCATGTAATTTGACGTTATCACTGTTACTTACTATATATACTCTTTACTTTAGGAACAAGACACCAAACCGTCATGTCATCTACAAGTAATCGTGATGGGCAGGAAGCACCTGGTATAACTATAAATGTGTTTACTATCAAAATACACATATTTATAACACATTAATTCCTTTGCATTGTATGCAGAGAATATTGCAGCACCTGATGCTCAGGAACCCCAAGATTCGTCAACCCATGCTGGTACTACGAGTATAAATATGTACCGGGCTCTACTAAATATTTTAGCATTGCGATTGTAGTTTCCTAGTCCCAGTTAACAGCTAATCAATATATATGATGGCGTGATTTATTGATGCCTACACATGCACGATGGGCTCTCTCGCCATCGGCCACTCCGGCACCGGCGACCACACCCTGCTGCTGCTCACTTCAGTGTCCTCCCCGACGCGTCTCCCTCCATCATTGTCGTGTCCCATCCTTCGCGTGTCATGATGATGCTGCCGCCCGCAAACCCCTGTCGCCGCCGGTCACTCCGGCACCGGCGGTCGCCCACGCTCTGCTGGTGAGTGTATGTGATGGCATGATTTATTGATGCCTACACGCGCACGCTGGGCTCTCTCGCCGCCACAACTCCGGCACCGGCGACCACGCCCTGCTGCTGCTACCTTCAGTGTCCTCAGAAATGCGTCTCCCTCGACCATCGCAACGTCCCATCCTTCGCGTGTCATGATGACCCCGCCGCCCGCAAACCCATGTCGCCGCCGGTCACTCTGGCACCGGCCGGCGCCCACGCCCTGCTGGTGGTCACTTCACTGTCCTCCCCGACGCATCTCCCTCCATCTCCCCGTCCCATCGTTCTCGTGCCATGATGACCCCGCCGCCCACAAACCCCTGGCCATTACGGCGTACCTACATGCTATGCCCTATATGACATGGAATACCCTGGAAAAAATAGTCCAATATCATTAACCCCTGTCCACTAAGAAATGTTAGTATCATATAGTTTAGAGATGCATGTACATGAGGGTTCATTGCTGCTTATATGATCTCAATTCCATTTTTTACACTTCCAAATGCGTTGCTGATGTCTGGTAATTAACGCAAGATTATATTCATGTATCCGTTCTAGCAGCACTTTAGGGCGAGATGCTAACATGCAGAGCAAAATATCAGTATGCAATCCACCTAAATTTAACTCCTAGATCCGCCACACTGTCCTCCTAGCCTCGAGACTTGCTCCGGTGTGATATCAATGGACGCAGATCACCTGACTTATACGTTTTTACTGCACGCGATGCAGTAAAGATCCAACAGAATCACCCCGTTGGATCTTTACTGCATCGCCTGCAGTAAAAACGTAAGTCACGTGAGATCACCGGTGTGATCTGGATGTCGATCCTCTGACTTAAATGTGGTCACTGCACTGCCAGACCGAACCCTAGTTTTGTTAAACGTCGCAAGCTGCCCGCCTCATCTGTCTTGCATCCTCTACCTACTAATACCGCTGACGTCCATGACTCGCCCTGCCACCAATTCGCCTCGAGACGTGCTCCTGCTGATGTTGGTCAGACCGGACCGGCAGTACTACAGAGGATGAGCACCCGGCGAACCCTCTCTTTCTCTAGCATCGCCAGCTACTGCCATGCCTGCTTCGCAGCTGGACTGAAAATCCCTTGCAGTACTACGGGTGCTGTAGCGCCACTGACTACTGCCTGATGCCTAATTGTAGGGTATGAACAGCAACAAAGAAGTCAACAAGTCGATGCATCGCCCAATATGGAGAAAAATGCTGTTGCGACGCGGTGTTCCCACGCTCGTATTTGCCACACTCGTCCTGAAGATGGTAAAACATCAGACTTCTTCTTTCACACTATTTGTACATGATACTAGGCCTGGTGAGTTGCTATTTTGCTTTAAACGTTTACCATTTAAATGACACTAACAGAAGGAAAGAAGTTTGGAAGAGGGGTTGCTAAAGGACATAAGGTTGCTAAATTGCTCTATCTAGCATCTGCAAATAGAACGAATGATCAGAATCGGAAGCTACAAATTCCGTGGTCCGATAGGTTGGGTGCTGCGGTTGGTCCTAATCAGCGGCACTTTGTCGATGATGTGGTTATTACAACAAAAAAATGCACCCCTCGCTGGTGTAAGGAAGTGGGCAGAGGTTGGCGATACTTCAAAGAGCGATATAGTGAGAGACATTCTGGTTAGTGTTGTGACACCCCACATAAGTATTTTTTTTCTAGCGACCTCCATCTTGTACGTTTATAACAGTGTGATATACAATATACAGAATGCCTAGGACTTTGAGGACACAGATGATACCAGAAGAAAAATATTGAAGATTGCTGGTGAGCGCTACAAGGGGTGGCGATCAACATTGCATGCCACCTATAAGAAGTATTCGACCGATGAGGAACGTATACAAAACAAGCCTGTTGACGTAGCAGATTCCGATTGGTTGGCGCTTATGGACTATTTTGTGTCCGAGCGATTCAAGGTCAGCTAGCTTTCTAATACCTTCATATCCTACAAAAACTATTTGATAACACCCATTCGTGAAATTAATTCTTAAAATTGCAGTCAATAAGCAAAACCAATTCACGAAATCGAAGTACTCAAAAGACAAAACACTTGCTTGGATCGAAATCCTACGCCCAACTTAGTTACGAGAAGGTATGAAAACTAAATCATGATTTTACTTTGAACTGCAATCATTCAATCAAGTTTTACTTGTATTTGATGTAGCGAGACCCAGAGATCGGAAAAGAACCCGATGACATAGAACTGTGGGAGGCAAGCCATGTGAAGAACGGTCAATGGGCAAACGAGCACGCAGAAGCTGTACATGTGAGAAACACTTCAAACAGTCCACATTTAAATAAATATTTGTAATGTACATGTGAATTTTCTTTTTGTATATAGACCCAGGCACGTGCCCAAATCAACGTCAAGGAAGCTCAGCTGGGAGTCCCAATCCCAGATGAGGAAAGAAACAACATCTTTCAGCTTACTTATATATCCGCAACCGGTTCTGGAGGATCACAGTTTCGGGGGCGTGGTTATATGGCTAAACCTAATGTTTCTGAAAGGCTGCGTATCCAGATGTCTGACCAGCCCGGCCAGCAAGTTCGATCCTTGCAAAATAGAAATGAGGACCTCAGCTCTCAGGTGCAAGAGTTGAAAGGAAGAAATGATTATATGACCTCCCAGATGGATAGCTTCGTCCAGGCAAATGAACAGCTCAACCAGGAAGTACAGGCTTTACATGATCAGATGGCAACCAATTCTGCACGGCAAGAAAAGGAGCTAGCAGACATGCGCAGAATGATGGAGAGCTTGCAAAATCAACAATGGCTAGCAGCAACTCCACAAAAGGCTTCTGCTTGCACCAAGTCGAAGCTGGATGTTCAAGAAACTATTCCTAATACTACAACTTGTCGCGGTGCTATTTTAATGGGTACAATGTTGCAACCTGAAAAAACTGTAAATAACATCGTCTCGCAACGACGCAAGGGTCCTTGAGCGTTGCATCAATTGCTGGATGTTTGTTGTTAAGTCGACAGACGTATCGTGTGCGAATAAATTGATTCTGTTGCCACTAATTTTCAAACCTAGTGCATTAGGATTCTAGTGCCGCTAATTATAAAACGTGGCATTAATAGATTATTGCGATGAAAATAAACTGTTGCAATAGGAATCTAGCTATTGCCACAAATTATAAAATGTTGCACTACAAACATTTGGCTACGACCAAAAAAGCGTTGCACTAGACTGCTATTGCCACCACCCAGAGAATGTCGCATTACGACCCTGTTGCAACAGATTTGAATATGTTGCATTACGAACCTATTGCCACACATCAGAAATCGTTGCAATACAATACTGTTGTCACATTTTTGAAATCATTGCAATATCGTACTATTCGCCATGAACGTGAAATCGTTGCATTACCGTATTATTGGCCACGGCTGTGAAATCGTCGCGATACCATATTATTCGCCACAAGTGTGAAATCGTCGCGATACCGTACTATTTGCCACGGAAGTGAAATCGTTGAACACGTAGTATTCGCCACGAATGTGAAAACGTCGCGATGCGATATTACTTGCCACAAGTGTGAAATCGTCGTGATACCGTACTATTCGCCGCGGATGTGAAAACATCGCGATACCATATTATTCACCACGAGTGTGAAATCATCGCGATACCGTACAATTCGCCACGGATGTGAAATCGTTGCAACACCATAATATTCGCCACGAATGTAAAAACGTTGCCATACCGTACTATTCGATACGGATGTGAAATCGTTGCAACACCGTACTATTCGCCGCGAATGTGAAAACGTCGCGATACCATACAATTTGCCACGAGTATGAAATCGTCGTGATACCGTACTTATCGCCACAGATGTGAAATAGTCACAAATAACGTACTATTTGTTGCAATACGTTAAATTGTCACAATACGTTAAACCATTGCAATACCATACTATTTGCCACGACCGTGGAGTCGTTGCAATACCATTCTTTTTGCCATGAATGTGGCATCGTTGCAACACCGTTATTTTCGTTGCAATACGTTAAATCGTCGCAATACGTTAAACCGTTGCAATACCATACTATTTGCCACGAGCGTGGAGTCGTTGCAATACCATACTTTTTGCCACAAATGTGGCATCGTTGCAACACCATTATTTTCGTTGCAATACCTTAAATCGTCACAATACGTTAAACCGTTGCAATACCATACTATTTGCCACGAACGTGGAGTCGTTGCAATACCGTACTTTTTTCCATGAATGTGGCATCGTTGCAACACCGTTATTTTCGTTGCAATACGTTAAATCGTTGCAATACGTTAAACCGTTGCAATACCATAGTATTTGCCACGAATGTGGAGTCGTTGCAATACCATACTTTTTGCCACGAATGTGGCATCGTTGCGACACCGTTATTTTCATTGTAATACATTAAATCATCGCAATACGTTAAACCATTGCAATACCATACTATTTGCAACGAACGTGGAGTCGTTGCAGTACCATACTTTTTGCCACGAATGTGACATCGTTGCAACAACGATATTTTCATCGCAATATGTTAAACCGTTGCAATACCATACTATTTGCCACCAACGTGGAGTCGTTGCAATACCATACTATTTGCCACGGATGTCAAGTCGTCGCAATAACCTATTGCCACGACTGTTATCGCCAAGAGTTGGAAAAACTATCGCGACGTTCTATTTCGTTGCGACAACAACCTATCGCGACGAATTTCGACCTATTGCAACGATTTTTTTCGTCGCAATAAACCGGAATCCTGGTAGTGGTGTCGGCGTGTTAAGGCTGATAATATGAGGAAGTCAGGACTGCTACAACTATTGAAGATTCCTTCCTGGAAACGGGAGGATGTTAGTATGGACTTGATTGTCAGATTACCTCTTACATCCCGAAAGCATGATTTGGTTTTGGTTATCGTTGACCGATTAACCAAATAAGCACACTTCATCCAAGTAAAAGTAGGATTCAATGCCAAGAAGTATGCGGAGTTGTATATTGCATGGATCTTGTGCTTACACGGAGTTCAAGAGGCCATTATTTATGATCGTGGTACGCTGTTCGTCACTCGTTTCTGAGAGCAACTGCAAGCGTCATTGGGAATCAAACTGATTAGAACCTCTGCATATCACCCACAAACTGATGGAAAAACCGAGAGGGTGGATCAAGTCTTGGAAGACATGTTGAGAGCGTGTGCCAATCACCACGGTAAAAATTGGGATGATCATTTACCGTTGGCAAAGTTCTGATATAATAATGGCTATCAAGCTAGCATCAAAATGGCGCCGTATGAAGCTCTTTAGGCCGAAAGTGCCGCACACCACTAAATTGGTGTGAATTCGGCGAAAGAGTGATATATGGAATTGATCTTGTTAATGAAGCTGAAGAACGAGTTCGGGTCATCCAAGCAAACTTGAAGGCCGCTCAAGCATGTCAGGAAAGTTACACTGATCAGCGACGTCGACCTTTGCATTCTGACGTTGGAGAGCACGTTTACCTCCATGTGTCTCCGATGAAAGGAATTCACCGATTTGGTGTAAAGGGGAAGCTCACTCCCCTATTTATCCGTCCGTTCGCTATCACGGAGAAGTGTGGAACCGTATGCTACCAGCTGCAATAACCGGTGACCCTCGCGGGTGTGCATGACATCTTTCAAATGTCATAGCTCCAGAAATGCCTCAAGTATACCGCTGCTGTTCGCACCGAAGAAATTGAAGAATAGCAACCGGTTCTCACCTACATGGAACATCCGGTGCAGATTATTGATGAAAAGACTTGCACCACAAGAAACCGGACTTTGTGCTTCTACAAAGTCTTGTGGAGCAACCATACCGCTGAAGAAGCGACATGGGAAAGCGAGGATTATCTCTGATCAAACTATCCGGATTTGCTATCATCATATATCTGGTAACGTCTCCTCCTTAGTCTCTCTATTTGTAATCTCGGGATGAGATTCTTTTATGGGGGGAGGGATGTAAAAGTCCTAAAATTTAGGTGTTCATCTCATATATGAACTAATATGTTAGACGAGAAATCAAAATGACAATTGAAAGATCAAATTAAATCAAACCTAAAGTGAGGGGTTCAAAATTCAAAATAATTACTACTGTTCAAAATTTGTCAGATTGTGAAATTGAGATGTCCATTGGATTCCTCATGATTCAAATAGCAGCCATGCAAAATTTCATGATTTATCAACATCATGTGCTATTTTAATTAGCACT
Organism: Tuctoria greenei; assembly: GCA_036927565.1. NCBI lineage: Eukaryota > Viridiplantae > Streptophyta > Magnoliopsida > Poales > Poaceae > Tuctoria > Tuctoria greenei. Next base: position 104,643,790 of record JAYESD010000006.1, on the reverse strand, counting down.
ACAACAGGAAGAACATTTTAGTTTGAATTCAAATTTGCCAAACCTATTCGTGTTGAAATCCTGTTTTGAAATCACCACTGAATTCTCCATAATTGGATTAGTCCACCTGCAAAATTCTGTTTCTAGACCAGTGAAGATTTTTTGGAAATTTTTATTAGGATAAGGAGAGAGAAGGTGGGACTCACCTGTCATACTTTCAATGGGCAAAACAGAGCATATCTTCTACTCTCTTCTCTGTTTCTTGCCCAGGCGCCACACACAAGCATGCAGGCCACAGAGCTCCTGCCTGCCTGATTACTTGGTCCACAGTACAGCTGCAGCACACCACCCCTCTGTCCTCCTTCTATTTTTCCTTGTCGTGGTGGAGAAGAATTGGCTCTGCTCTCTGTTTTCTTCCCTATAGAACAGAGCTCTATCGCCCAGCTGCTCCCTCCTTCACTCCATAGCTTCAAGCCGAGATTCTTGCTCTTGACAGAAGCAAAAAGTGGCGCAATATCCCCATCTCCCTTCACCAACACGCTCAAGGACGTTTTCCAGCTTCATCGTGCCACACTGAGGCAATATTCGTCCACGGTTCAAGGTTGCCGGCTGACGCTACAGTTCCTCGTAACCAGGCCGAAATAGGAGCTTTCCACTTGAGCCAAGAACGCCAAAAGGTCCTAAAAACTGTCCCCTCCTCGTCCCTCTATGGGATTGAGCTCTCATGGCTCGGTTTTGCCGGAACAAGAAGTTTCATGGCCGCCGCTTGGTGACCTAGGTTACCAACGAACACCAAATTGCTGCAGATTTCCTTGCAAATAGACTTTATATTCGAGTTCCCCATAGTGCCAGGGTTCTGTAGGACCAAAACCCGAGCTGTTCCACCATTATTGAATCGTGTCCACTATGCCGTTGAGCTAACAGCTGCTGCCACTGTTCGTGCCCATGTCGATTGAGGACCGATCCGTGTGCAGTCCAGTTGGGCAAGTTTGAGCTATACCGGATGCATAATAGTATATGAGCCCAAGGAAACTTATGTAACTCATAGACCTTGGTTTGGAAATTTCTTCGCTATCCTTGAACGGAGATGTGAAGGCATAAAGGTTTAAATCTTCTAGAGGTCAACTTCAACGTGTCCGTGTTGAGGACCTTTTGCTCGAGATGGAGAGTTGATTCTATATTAGGGCCTCTTGTGAAAAGTGGCTGCATATGGCGTAGAGTGAAGCGCACCGACATGGCTTCCTTGCAGGCGTATGTGTCGTGCATTCCGGGTTGTTATTGATTCGAATCACCGTCGCTCGCGATTATGGACTGAGCATACTTCTTTGCTGAGTCGTGATGTTGTAAATTAAGAGTAACTAAATCACATGAATATGCACTATGCTTAATCATTAGTTTACTACTTGTATGCTATAGTTATATTGCTAACTAAATTTACTGCTTATGAATCTTTAAATTACTCCTAAAATCTGAAAATGAAGGACATACTTTAGGCGAGTTTCTTCTATGCAAATTCAGCTGCCTATATGATAAGAGTTTCCAACATGTAGAGTTGCATGTTTAGGTGAGACGATTAAGTCTTGTTGATGTGAGGATCGGGGTCCCGACATTTCAGGAATCTCATTGGTGCCGTGCGATGCGGCATCCAATAGCACACACCAAAAGAATACGTGAAACATACCAAAGTTTTATTTCATAAGATATGTGAATTTACAAAATAATGTACATGAGGAGTACATAAGCACGGGAAGATACATAATACACTCACTCGAACCTAGCTACTGCACAAGTGAGCGTATTCGGCCCGAAATACCTCACACTAGCAACACGAAGCAAAGCAGCGGCTCGTGGGGTTTCCGCTCGGCAATACAACCCAAGAGGGGTGATGCTGCACTACAAAACCCGTCATATGTGATGTTACCTATAAAACATATTAATCCACAAACCGTGAGCAAAACGCTCAACAAGACTTAACCGTCTCACCTAAACATGCAACTCTATATGTTGGTAACTCTAGTACATAGGTAGCTGAATTTGCATAGAAGAAACTCACCTAAAGTATGTCCTTTATTTTCAGATTTTAGCAGCAGTTTACAGTTCCATAAAAATAAATTTAGTTAGCAATATAACTATAGCATACAAGTATTAAACGATGATTAAGCATAGACCATAATTCATATGATTCCATTATTCTTAATTTACTATGTCACGACTCAGCGAACAAGTATGCTCAGTCCATAACCGCGAGCGACGGTGATTGCAATCAATAACAACCCGGAATGCACGACACATATGCCCGCAACAAAGCCACATCGATGCGCTTTGCTCTACGCCATATGCAGCCACTTTTCAAGAGAGGCCCTAATATGGAATCAACTCTCCATCCCGAGCAAAAAGTCCCCTACACGGACACATCAATGTTGCCCGCTGGAAGATTTAAACCTTTATGCCTTCTCAACTCTATTCAAAGACAGCAGATTTTCCACACCAAGGTCTACGAGTGAAATCAGTTTTCTTGGTCCCATATACCAGTATGCATCCGGTACAGCTCAAACTTGCCCAACAAGGACGCACACAGAAAGGTTCTCAATCGACACGGGCAGGGCTACACATCCTACCCCGCTGCCCGGTCTGATATTCATTTCCATAAGTCATTCTCTACTATAAACCAATCCCGTGCGAGTAGATTCCAACTACTCGACTTCCTCCGGATTTCTATACAATATTTAGCATAGCAGCAACTACATGATGACTTAACAGCTACCCAAATACTCCATTGGTGTTCTGGTTATACAAGTGGAGTATCAAAATCATCTAGCTAGACTTAATGCACAATTCATCTGCAAGACGTAATTTGATACAAAGAAAAATTTTATAAAAGCTCTTAAATGCAAACCAGGGCTTGCCTTGCTTAACAGTTAGTCAAAGTCAGTGAGAGTATATAAGTGATCAGTTGCTGGTACGTCCAGAAGAAATCCCTCCTCCAAGTCCTCCAAGTTCCTCGTCTCGATAACTATCAATATGAAATGCACATATAAGAATTAGGACTTAGCAAAGAGAGAAAACTTGATGAATCTTAATATGACTAAGTATGTTGTATAAGTACTACAAAAAGGGTCAAGGTTGCATTTTAATTCTGGTGGAAAGGATGGGTTTACCAAAGTTGATTTGGGGAGTAAGGAAATTGTGAACTTCATTATGACATAGAAGTATATGAAGTATACTACTGTCATAATCTGGTGAATACAAAGTGTAATAAATCTGGGATTTTTGCATAAATCCACATATGTCATAATAATGGTGTTAGCCAAATTTCAGCTAAAGCAATGACAGTGTGGTCTACAAAAATCTACAAAGCTTTAAGATTCACAGAATTTCTCTGGAAGAACTGGTGTTTTGTCATACATGAAATTATGGTTTTCATGTAGATAGGGTCAAATGAAGTCTAGCAAAATTGGTTTCACATTTTTGTAAGCTTCCTATTGGGATATATGAATTTTACAAGTTCTTACAATATTCTGAAAAAGTTTCTGTTGTTTTAAATTTTTCATGAACATATGAAAAAGCAACACAGTTTGACTGAACGAATGAACTCCAATGAAGCCGGAATTTTGATTAAAGATCAATACATTTATGGAAGAATTTATGGCCAATGTTGGGAATTTTCCATAAAGTGGATTTCCTGTAATTACTTCCCAAAGTTCTGACTTTAAGGCATTTTGGAGCAAAATACAGGGATTTTCATACCAATACATTTGCACCACTGCAATGTACTAGTTAAAAGGAATCCAAAAAAATTTGTTTCGTAATTTTTGGACACTTTTACTAGGTGATATGAATTTTCAAACTTTGGACAAAATCTGGAAATTTAAAAGGAAAAGGGAAAAATTTAAATGCCTGCGTGCTGGGCCCAGAGCTGACTCAGCCAGACAGCACACGGCATTACTGGGGCCACAGGGTTGCGGGTGCCTCATCACTAAGGATCCCGAAGCCACAGTAGATCCATGAATGGGCAATGCTTCACTAACAGGTGGGCCTGCACTATCATCACCTTCCTCTAGCCAGATCTCCACGGGCGGCCGGCCACTGGCGGGGCCTGCCGTTCCTCAAGCCGTAAGGCACCAATAGGCAGATGAAATTAGGGAATCCGGACCCTTAGTCCACGGCCAACACGTTGGTCAACCTCGCACGCACCAAGATGGCCGGAATCCGGCAGCCAACGGCAAGGCGGCAGTGAGCTTCGTCGGCCATGGCGGAATTCGTGCCGAGGGGATCAATTTAGCTCGGATTTAGACCTTACGGCCTCCTGGGATCAAGGGGAGGACTGGAATCGACAGAAAATTGGTTGAATTAGCTCGCAGCCCCGAGTTTGACGGTGAACAGGGGATTTTTGAATGGCGACTAGGAAATCTGGTTGCCCCACTTGATTAGTCGATGGTTTACGCTGGTTCTTGGTCTAGGGGGTTTGTGAGGGTATGTAGAACATATTATCCCACTGGATTAAAGTATGGTTGCACGTAGAAACCGAATTAACATCAAGACCTAGCAATATTGCTATGAAGAACTTGTCGGGAAATCTCGAAACAAGAATTGCATATGCGATTACATGCCATTAAACTTTGCAGGGACGATCTATGGATTATGGTGCACCTTTTCGTATTTGCAGCAAGGTGAGAAACGGTTCGTAGAACCGGGAACACGTCGGTGTTGCTCAAGAACAGAGGATGTCGGCATCAGGTGGTGCACAAACGCCAAAATCCTCGGTTGGGAAGCTCTGGCTGGCACCAAAACATATCATACAGTTTTGCAAGCCAGCAGAGAAGATCAAAGCACGAAGAATAGTGATCAAAACTTGCTGTGTTGCAAGGAATCGGCCGCTGTTCAAAGAACACGCTGTTTAGTAAGCTTTGGCGCGAGAGAAGCAAAAACTGAGCAAGTCTCCACTCTGATCGATAGAGGAGGATAAGGATGAGAGGTTTGAGTGGTGAGGAACCTTGTGAGCTGGTTTGACGTGGGCAAAGGCGGCCAGACTGGTGCTCTGCACCAGGCGCAAGAAACAGAGGGATGGATAGACTCTGTTTTGTGTCCTGGCCATATGAAAGCTGGGTCCTACCTAGTTCATACCCATCCTCTTCTCTGGTAACTTAATTCCCTCACCAGATTGTGTCCAAAATTTTCAGATCTTTTCTAGTAGCTCAATTTAAATAAGGAGAACTCAAATCTGGATTTAAAATCTCCATTTGACAATGTTTCAGTTGAATTCAATGGCAATTCCATGTCCCCATTGAATTAATTAACAATCATACTTCAAAAATTATGAAAATTGACAGACACACTTTTTGAATTATGAGAAATTTATTGGGCAACTCAATTTTGTATATTGACAATGTTTGAGCAGGAGCTAAGTTTAAATTTTTAAATCTCTCTTTTCGGGTTTGAGCTAATTTTACTTTTACTTTGCCTTTTTAATTTCTTCTATAATCTTGCATTTCATATCTGAGATGAACACCAAAATTTTAGGGCTTTTACATCCACCCCCCCTTAAAAGAATCTCGCCCCGAAATTACGAATAAATGAGATGAAGGAAGGAGGATTACCGGATATATGATGATAGCAAATCCAGATAGTTTGATCGGAGATAATCCTCGCTTTTCCATGTCGCTTCTTCGGCGGTATGGTTGCTCCACAAGACTTTGTAGAAGCACAAGGTCCGGTTTCTTGTGGTGCGAGTCTTTACATCAATAATTTGAACCGGATGTTCCGTGTAGGTGAGATCCGGTTGCAACTCTTCAATTTCTTCAGTGCTGACAGCAGCGGTTTACTTGAGACATTTCCGCAGCAGTGATGTGTGAAAAACATCACGTACACCAGCGAGGGTCACCGGTAATTCCAGACGGTTGGCTACAGATCTGCACTTCTCCACAATAGCGAATGGTCCGATAAATCGGGGAGCGAGCTTCCCCTTCACACCGAACCGGTGATTTCCCATCATCAGAAACAAGCGGAGATAAACGTGCTCCAATGTCAAAATATAGAGGTCGACGTCGCTGATCTGCGTAACTTTTCTGACGTGCTTGTGCAGCCTTCAAGTTTGCTTGGATGACCCGAACTCGTTCTTCCGCTTCATTAACGAGATCAATTCCGAAATTCACCCATTCACCGGATTCGCACCAATTTAGTGGTGTGTGACATCTACGGCCATAGAGAGCCTCATACAGTTCCATCTTGACTCGCTTGATAACATTGTTGTATGAGAATTCCGCTAGCGGTAAATGATCATCCCAATTTTTACCATTGTGGATGGCATACACTCTCAACACGTCTTCCAATACTTGGTTCACCCTCTCGGTTTGTCCGTCGGTTTGTGGGTGATATGCGGAGCTTCTAATCAGTTTGGTTCCCAATGACGCGTTCAGCTGCTCCCAGAAACGAGCGACGAACAATGCATCGTGATCTGAAATAATGGTCTTCAGAACTCCATGTAAGCACAAGATCAGTGCAATATACAACTCCGCATACTTCTTGGCATTGAATCCAATATTTACCCGGATGAAGTGAGCTGATTTAGTTAATCGGTTCACCATCACCCAAATCGAATCATGCTTCCGGAATGTGAAAGGTAATCAGACAATGAAGTCCAAACTCACATCCTCCCATTTCTATGCGGGAATTTTCAATAGTTTCAGCAGCCCTGACTTCCTCATATGATCAGCTTTTACACGGCGACACGTATCACGTTCGGATACGTATTTAGCTATTTCCCGTTTCATCCGTGTCCACCAAAATTTAGTCTTCAAATATTGGTACATCTTGTTTCTACCCGGATGAATGGAATACTTGGACAAGTGAGCTTCATCCATTATTTTCTTCCGAAGTGTCATATCACGGGGTACCACTATACGGTTGTTAAACCATAGCGTACCATGATCATCCATTCAAAAACACTTCATCTCACCTTTGTCCAACCTCTCACATATGTGACACATGCCTTTGTCTTCTCTTTGAGCTTCCATAATCTCCTCTCGTATTATGGGAATGAGAGAAGATTATATAATGCACCATATGGAACCAAGTATAAACTCGGCTCGTCCTTTTCCATCGGAATATCAGACAAATTGTTGACATGTGACTTTTGGCTTAATGCATCGGCAACCACATTCGCCTTGCCGTGATGGTAGTGAATTTCAATCTCATAATCTTTGATCAGCTCTAACCATCTCCATTGCCGCATATTGAACTCCTTCTGAGTGAGGATATATTTCAGGCTCTTGTGATTGGTGTAGAGATGTGCTAGATTGCCTAGCAAATAATGCCTCCACATTTTAAGTGAAAGTACCATGGCAGCGAGCTGAAGGTCATGAGTTGGATAATGTTTCTCATGATTTCGGAGCTGCTGTGATCCATACGCGATCACTCATCCTTCTTGCATTAATACGCAGCCGAGACCAATACCGGATGCATCACAATAAACGTTGAAAGATTTGGTCGCATCCAGCTGAGCTAGCACTGGGGCTGTTGTGGGATGTTTCACCAATGCCTGAAAAGCATCCTCACATGCCTTGCTCCAAATATATTTAGTCCCTTTTTTCAGCAGCTCTGTAATAGGCTTAGCAACTTTTGAGAAGCTTGGAATGAACCTCTGATAATATCCTGCTAATCCGAGGAAGCTGCGAACTTCATGAACGAACTTTGGAGACTCCCATTTCAGCACTTGTACAATCTTGCTTGGATCAACAGCGATACCATCCACTGAAATGATATGCCCCAGAAATGGCACTTGGTTGATCCAAAACTGGCATTTGCTGAATTTCACATAAAGCTCATGATCTCACAATCGTTGGAGCACGATGTGCAAGTGTTTGGTGTGTTCTTTCTCCGATTTAGAATAAACTAGAATGTCGTCGATGAAGACCATGACAAAGTTGTCCAACTCTGGCATGAACACAGAATTCATGCGACACATGAAGTGAGCCGGGGCGTTGGTATGTCCAAACAACATGACAAGATATTCATAGAGCCCATATCTCTTCGGAAATGCCGTCTTCGGAATATCTTCAGGTCGGATCATAATCTGATGATATACGGACCGAAAATCCATCTTCGAGGATACTTTAGCACCCATTAGTTGATCGAATAAGATGTCAATGCGCTGTAGTGGATACTTGTTCTTGATCGTCACGGCGTTGAGCGGTCGATAATCCACACATAGACGTAACGTCTTGTCTTTCTTCTTCACAAATAGTGCAGAGCAGCCCCAAGGTGATGAACTTGGACGTATTAGATCTTTTTCCAGTAGGTCCTTCAAATGTTTCTTCAACTCCACTAATTCATTTGGTGCCATTTTATACGGCCTTTGAGAAATAGGCATGGTTCCTGGAACAAGCTCAATCTTGAACACTATGTACCTGTCCGGTGGCATACCCGGTAAGTCATCGGGAAACACATCAGGATATTCATGGACAACAGGAATATCATCAAGCTTGGCGGCTTCAACATTATACACTGCTGAAACTTGCAGAGATGGAACCATAAGATGCAATGTGTTGCAGCCATGTATTGGGGAATTCAATTGATCAGTCCGAGAGCCGATGTCGAAGATAGCTCCATACTGTGTCAACCATGACATTCCCAAAATGAGATCAACCTTTTGATCCTTGAGTATGATAAAACTCGCAGGATATAATTTTCAACCCAAACATAGAGGTGCCCGAGAGACAATTTCATTGGATGAAATCTTGCCTCCGGGTGAGCTGATATGAAATGGATACTTCATGGTGCTGAACGGTATTCTATGGTTCAGCACAAAGGCTTTGCTAATGAAATTATGGGTGACACCAGAATCGAATAGAATGAGAGTTGGTTGCTCATGTAAAGTGAACTTGCCCGCTAAAACAAGTTCTCCTTCTGGAATGTCCTCAATCGCAGCATAATTAACACTGATAGACTTCGATGAAGCTTTCTTTTTAAGTTCATGGTGCTGATCAGAATTCTTGGAAGAGGAAAAATGGACACGGTCATGTTCCGTCTTGCGATGTTCCCGTGCTAAATGCATCCTCTGCTTTCCACTGAATTGGGGTGGACTGACAACCTGCACATCTTGTAGAGATGGGGCTGCAAGAGTCAGATCATACTGCTGCGGTGGAGGACCAGGACACACTTGCATGCTTTCCTGAGGTGCAGGTAAAGCCTCCACTAGATAGGAGTGATACCGAATCTGCGGTGGTTGCTCACTCGACCAAAGCTCTCAACCAGATGGTAAGCAATACACCGCTTGATCCTTTTGAGGAACATCACTAATAACCTCTTGTGACATCTTCCTCTTCCTCTTCTCCGCCTGATAGCAAAGAGTTGCATCCTCCGGAACAATAGCAGCATCAACCAAGTCATTGTAGTTGCCCTTATCCAATAACACCAGTTGAGCTCGAAGCTTGACGTTCAGCCCTCGAAAGAAGCAACCACACTTCAACACCTTTTTTATTTACATACTCAGGCGCATATTGAGCCAAACGATTGAATGCCTTGGAGTATTCATAAGCACTCATATCTCCTTGCTTCAACAACACAAACTCCTCCAACTTGGTTTTAATCATCCCATAAGATATGTGATGTGCACGGAAAGCATCACGGAACTCCGACCAGGTCACACGATGACCATCAGGGAGAGTGGTGAGATATTTAGACCACCAAGCTTCTACAGATCCATGAAGTTGTTGAGCGGCAAATAAAGCCTTCTGATAGTCGTCACATTGGAGTAACTCAAACTTGGCTTCCATCACCCGGAGCCAATGACCCAACTCCAATAGTTCCAAGGCTTCTATTAAAACCGGCGGTTGAGTTGCCATGAAATCCAGATATGTGACTTGAGGTTGATCAAGTGGTCGAGCCTCAGGTTGTACACTCCACTGTACCAACATATGCAGAGATTGGGCCATCCTCGATAAGACTTCTGCCAATCCAATTGATTATGGCACTTGTGGTAGAGTTGAGTCATCTCCACCATGACCAGAAGTACCCGGTTCACCCTCAGAATGAGTGTGATCCATGCTGCAAGAGTGAGCATTACGGTTAAAATCCAAAGTTACAATATCAACTGAAATCATGATAAAAACCGTAATACGCATTACTTAGCAATGCAGTAGGCAAGGTGTAAATAAAGATTAGAACATTGAACTAGACTCAAATAAGTAATACTGCTCACCAATTACTTAACATGGTGTTTCAACTTTATGTTAATCTATCATGTAGAGTAATCACCTCTAGACACGATGAGTGACATAAGAAGGTGAAACTAAAACGATTTGAGTCGATAACATCACACGCTGGTTTGCTGTCCAGTTTCTGGTCCATCAGACCAGTGTGTGGAAATGTAATTATTTCTCACAGTTAAATGCAACATTTGGTCTGGAGTTCAGCTAAAAGTTGTAGTACATTCAAAAACCTTTCGAGAGTGTATTCATTGGCCCCCATAGCATTTCTGGAGTGGAAGATATGGAAGTTTCATTAAAGGTTACAAGACAGTTCAGATCTGGAATATGAACTTCAGTTCTGTTCCAGCTGACCATCCTGTATAAACTCGAAATTTTCTCCCAGTAAATGGCAGGAACAGGATTTTAGTTGAACACAAAAGTTTTATATAATTTGCAGCCCTTTCCATATTGTACCTACACACTAACAGGTGAGCTCTGGAATAAAATTTATACAGGTTTGAATATATGTACATTTCTGGAAATTTTGACAGAAGCTGCCCTGTATATGTGTTTTTTTCCACAGATTATACAGATAAACAAGTACAATATATTGAGGTAATGTCAATTACAAAATTGTACAATATTAAGTTAAAATCTGAGAAATTAAATGGTTCAATCTTACAAAAGTGTTATACAGGTTATAGCGGGCAATTACCAAACTGTGCCCCATTGGGTTCTGGTTCCGGACAGCCAGCACAGGTTTTTACGACAAATGCAATTAGGCCATGTTTCTGCCAGTTTCAGATTCGGTGTTGAATAAGAAGTTGATATAGTACTTCTTAAGATTTCGAAAAATTTATAGTTATGTCCATGTTAAGTTCTAATATTAGGAGTTATGACTGTCTAAAGTTGACAGATGAGCTTACTGGTTTCTGCCAGCAGCTCTGCAGTGTACCAGTTTCAACCAGGAATTTGAATTGGTTCAGTGTCGAATTATAAAACACTGCAATTAACAAAGTTGTAGTGCTGCTTATACCCTCTCCAGATATGTATCACAATAGGGAAGAAGATCTTTCTACAAGAAGTTATGATGAAAATACAGAGACTGTGTACTTGGGTAAGACATTTGTAGTAGTTTTTGTGGAGTTCAGTTTACACCCAAGGTAGGATCATTTTCAGTCCTAGTGACCAAAAAATAAAATTTGTAGTGGACTTGATGATATTTCTATCCAAATAGCATAAGCCTATGTTTTCTGTAAACTAATCAAGGTTTCAACCAAGCGAAATTGAGCAAACTTCTGCCAGAAATAAAGAACCTTGATTCTTCACTAGTTATGATTGAAATTCACTTTGCAATGTTCAAAACCCACCAGCAACTGGTAGTCGGACTTTAAAACACAATGCATCCATCTTGTCGTGGGGGATGGTCAATGTATAAAATGTGATACGGTGGTACTACGTGCCTACCCAATAAAAATCTAACCGGTATATCCGGATACGTCTATAGGTGGCCCTAGTATCGTTCACTTACAGACGTGTTCTACACGGGTAGCTACCTTGGTTAGTGTACCTGCTGAAGACAATCAATCCCATTTCACACCTTCACACCACAAGGGCGGCTCTGGGAAACATGACAGGCAGTCACAATATATATATATATATATATATATATATATATATATATATATATATATATATATATATATATATATATATGAAAGTAAATGCATATACCTCATGCGCGAGTCGCCCCCGAGCGAAGTCATGTCTCGAGGTACACGGTCGTACTAACACCCGCACAGCAAGGGCTCCCGTACGAACCAGCTTATACACGCTCAGGCATACGTGTTCGCATCCCTCCATACGTTCTGGAAAGCCCACTATCGTGTTATACACCACCCGACGGAGACTCCCACTAATTTTAAAGCACACTGGAGTACCGCGTGTCATATGTTCTCAGAAAGAGGGAGAGTTTCAGAGACTCATATTTACTTTCCGTACCAATCCACGGATAAAATCACATACCATATCTCGTATGGAAGAGTTTATCGAGATTGATCCGCTCTAGGTGGTGTATCTTACCTCTTACCTGATGTCGAAGCGTCATTACAGAATATAATAACAAGTAGATTAGTATTGACACCTTTATATCTTATACTAGTAATACTCCTTAGTGGGCATATAACTATTTCCTCACTCATATACTCCTAAGTTTTTGAAAATATGCTCTTTTGCACACTGTTCCCAATGATGCTCTGATACCAGGCTGTGAGGACTGGGGTCCTTACATTCCAGGAATCGCATTGGGTGGTGCCGTATGATACGACACCCAACAGCACACACGAAAAGAATACTTGAAACATATCAAAGTTTGATTTCATAAGATATGCGAGTTTATAAAATAATGTACATGAGGAGTACATAAGCAGCAGAAGACACATAATACAATCACTCGAATACCTCACACTAGCAACATGAAGCAAAGTAGAGGCTCGTGGGGTTTCCACTCGACAGTACAACCTGAGAGGGGTGGATGCCGCACTACGGAGCCCGTCATATGCGATGTTACCTGCAAAACATATTAATCCACAAACCATGAGCAAAACACTCAGCAAGACTTAACCATGTCACCTAAACATTCAACTCTACATGTTGGAAACTGTAGTACATAGGTAGCTGAATTTGCATAGAGGAAACTCGCCTAAAGTATGTCCTTTATTTTCAGATTTTAGCAGCAGTTTACAGTTCCATAAAAATAAATTCCGTTAGCAATATAACTATAGCATACAAGTAGTAAACAATGATTATGTGTAGGATCAAAGAGCACGTGTAAAGCTACCAGAGGGAGGTGAATGGTAGATTAAAACTTTTTAGCAGAAGCAACAAAACACCCCTTGGCAGAAAACCGATCTGTTAAATAAATCATGTGTGCGTGACTAATCTAAACGTGTTCAACTGTGACATAACCAAGATAGATTGTAGAGAATCAAATCATGAAGACGTCACAAAAAGAATCACGAAATATCGAACAAAGGTCAATTTGTCCTACCTGAGAAAAACAGTTCTGGAACACTGCAAAGAAACTTGTGTAGATCAGAAACCACAAATCCAATGACCGTGAAATTTTGATAGATGATATAAAATCAAGTTTTGAAGACAACCCGAAAAGAATCACGTCAATCGGGTCTGTAAAACTCGAGTTATGATAAAACCACCAAAGAAAGGTAGTGTTGTGCAGAAACTCGACGAGAAAGACTTGACGAAAACAATTCGGACGAACAAGGCACAAAAGTTCCTTTCAACTACGAATTTTATTCAATACACCACAAGAGGAACAGCCCAAAAGTCGTCTATCCTGAGCTCTGACCTCCCTTGCTTTTTATAACCAGCCCGAAGGCCAACTCAACTCAAATGAGGACTCTAATCCTACTCAATTCACGACTCGAAACTTTCCATAACTGCTCAAGACTCTTCTATAGGCAGATAGAAGCAATATCAAGACTTCCTAACAAACTATGGAATGTATCCCACATTCCTAAACCAAACTAACTTCGTGTCCCACACGAAAACTACCATAACCAACTCGATAATTTCCATACCGATACATAACCGACCCCGTTGCAGCCGAAGTCATCAACTGATATGATTAAATCCTTCCAACCAGATCTTTCCTTCTTTAACCCATCTTCGGAACCATGTTGCCACATCATGCACCGCATGCATAGGTGCGAACACCTTCCTTTCACGTCCACTAACCTTGATATGTGCTTCCCTTGATTCAATCATCCTGCATGACCTCCTGACCCGCTCAACCACAATTCCTCCTGAACTTGGTTGTTGGAACCTCATCTCCTCCCTGAGACTAGTCCAAAGGATCCTATCACCAGCCATGACTTGAACTCAAGCAACACCTCCACATGAACAACAACCAATTCGTACGAGCCCAAGTCCGTGACTTGACTCAAGTTAGTTCCGAACACAACACCTTACGTGAGCACCTCACATAAGCATGTTGCAAAACCACAGTAAAACGATATCTTCCATATCAACCAAAATGCATCAAAAACTTAGTAAGAAATTACTAAGCAAGCTTTCCAACAATGTAAAGCAAGTTCGAAACATTTCACAGTGAAATTACCAACATTGCGATCAAGCTCCAAACCTTGCAAAAACTAACCGAAGCTTGAGCCGGTGCTTACAAAAACTAGTCGGACCTAGCGCCGAAGCTTACCAAAGCTAGTTGGACTTAGCGCCAGAGCTTACCAAAGCTAGTCAGAACTAGTCAACCCAAAAGTTGAAGCTAGAAAAACATGTCGGAGCTTAACAAGGACACGTCGGAGCTATCAAAGACATGTCGGAGCTATCAAAGATATGCTGGAGCTAAAGACAAAATTCAACGGGGCTTCCCAAAAACATGTCTTACCTAGACAAAACAAGACGGACCTTATGTTGGACCTTGCTGGAGCTTGGACCTAGAGTCGCACCTTGAAGAAAACGTGTTTTGGTTGTATTCAAAACTTTTATCGTCAAAGCCAATGTATTCAGCACACATAGCTCTCACAATCTCCCCCTTGATGAATGCATTGGCAACACCACTTAAAATCCGAACATTGGCTTATTCATATGAAAAGTTTTGAAAACAATTTCTCCCCCTTTTGGAAAATCAATTTAAAGAGAAATAAATTTCTAAATTTAAATTTCTTCCCTTGCATACTTCTCACCCTTTGTAAATCAAAAATAAAATGAGAAGAAAAACAAAAATTCTTCCTTGTGAATATGTGCAATGTGTGATCAATTTCTCCCCCTTTGACAATGTATTCAGCAAGGTTCAAAAGTGAAATTTTAATTTGTTTTGAGCATATTATAGCATATACATATGAAACAAATCTCATCCAAGTCATACTATCAAGTAACTTACACTATCACAACAATGATATACATAAAGTAGTGTAAGCCATGCTAGAGATCAAATGTAATTTTCAATTTTAGCTAGTCATGATCTCACAAACTTAACTATTCCAAAACCTGAAAGCATGACACTTGTTGCTGCAATTTTATTTCCTTTCAAAGCACAAATTTTGATCAGATGAAATTTGCAAGAGATTATATGTGCATCTGTCTTATTCTAACCAACCAAGCCAAGCCTATGTCATTTGACAATTAGAAGCTTAAGGATGTGGTATTAGTCATACACAATTTTTTCAAGTTCATATCTAAGTGCAGTGATAATGCATCTCAAAAGAAGAAGTGCGATGCATGTATATTCTCTTGATCTTTTCTCAATTTATATTTGTTCATAAAAGTCAACATGTGAGTTGATTACATGATTAATTCGTTATTATTAAAAGCACTTGTAATCATGCAATAAGTTCAAAACAGCAAGAAAGATCGATCATGACCAGATTTAGTGTAAGTAATTATTCCAACTACTAGTCATGGCAAAAACTACAAAATGTATAACATGAGTAATGTAGTAAGAACTTTCAGCATATAAAGGGAATCACAAAGTCATATATGTATGAAATACTATGCTCATATTATTTTAAGTTCAGATTCACACATAGACTTCCCAAGTTTCAAAACTCCCCCTCAATTTAAGCCATGAGGATGCATAACCCCTATTTCACTATGAATGTAACAAAAACAAGTGAAATCCAAAGGTTTTGTGAATGTCAGTCAATTGTTGTTCGGTATCTATATGGTGAAGCACAATGTTTCCTTTTTTAACATTATCACGGAGAATGTGATACCTAATATTAGTGTTCTTAGTTCTAGAATGTTGCATGGGGTTTTAGCAATGCAAATGGCACTAGTGTTATCACAAAATAATGGAACACTATCTAGATCAACCCATAGTCCTTAAGTGTTTGAACAATCTAAAAAATTTGTGAGCAAGCACTAGCAGCAGCTACATATTCAGATTTGGCTGTGGAATGTGCAACTGAACTTTGTTTTCTAGAAGACCAAGTAAAAAGAGAATTACCAAGAAAATGACAAGCACCCGAAGTGCTTTTTCTATCAATCCTACAACCCCTAAAATCAACATCCGAAAAAGCTTTCAAAGTAACGGTTGAGGAAGAAGGAAGAAAAATGCCAAATTCTTGAGTTCCATGAAAGTACTTGAGAATTCTTTTGATGGCTTGACGATGTGAAGCACGTGGGGAAGCTTGAAATCATGCACAAAGACATACACTGAATGCTATGTCCGGTCTTGATGCCGTGAGGTAAAAAAGTGATCCGATCATGCTTCTATATTCTTTTTGGTCCATGGGTTCACCATCTGCATCAAGTTCAAGTGTCATTGTTGTATCCATTGGTGTCCGAAGAGGCTTTCTTTGTCTATGTACAAGCACTTGAGAAGGTCTATTGTATACTTCGTTTGATTCACAAAGGTACCTTCCTTGGTTTGCTTGATTTGCAGCCCCAAAAAGTATGTGAGTTCTCCCATCATACTCATTTCAAATTTTGAACTCATCATAGCTGAAAACTTGGACACAAGATCATGAGAAGCACAACCAAAGATAATATCATCCACATATAGTTGAACAAATAATGAGTCATTGCCATGCTTAAGTACACAAAGAGTTTTACCAACCTTACCCATGGTAAACCCCTTTTCAAGTAAGAATGTTTTGAACCTATCATACCATGCTCTAGGAGCTTGTTTGATACCATACAGGGCTTTAGTCAGTTTGAAAACAAGATTAGGAAAACCTAGATTTTCAAAACCAGGTGGTTGCTTAACATAAACCTCCTCATCTGTGTAGCCATTAAGAAAAGCACTTTTTACATCCATTTGATATAACTTGAAACCTTTAGATGCAGCAAAAGCTAACAAAATTCTTATGGCTTCTAATCTAGCAATAGGAGAAAAAGTTTCATCAAAATCTAGACCTTCAATTTGTGTGAAACCTTGATCAACCAATCTAGCCTTATTCCTAATCACAACCCCATCCTCACTTTGTTTATTTTAAACACCTATTTTGTTCCAATTAAAGTGTGATCTTGAGGTGGAGGTACAAGTTTCCAAACATTATTTCTTTCAGAATTTTCTAACTCTTCTTGCATGGCAATAATCCAAGATTCATTAGTGAGTGCGTGTGATATATCTTTGGGTTCAAAAGAAGTAACAAAAGCAGAATGAGCATGAGAATTGGGCTCCGAAAACCTGGATCTTGTAACTCATTCATGCAAGCTTCCAATTATCTATTTCAAGGGGTGATTCTAATAAATCCACTGGGGAATAGATGTCTCACAAGCTTCTTCTTCATCAGGTTCATCGCAGATTGATGAGCTTGTGGCTTGTGGACGATCAGGACCAGCAGAGGTGGTAGTCGGAGCTTGTTCAAAGTTTGGAGCTGGACACGTGTCAGCTTTGGAACTATCATGAAGTATCATCGACTATTCTTCTTCAAAAATACCATCCCCCTGAGGATATAGATCCGGACCTGCAATGTTTGTGCTAGTACATGGGATAGCTTCGTCAAAAGACACCTCATAAGTCTCCACAATTTTGTTAGTGTCAAGTAAAAGCACATGATAGCCTCTAGTATGAGAAGGATAACCAAGAAACATGCCATCAATGGATCTAGGTTCAATTTTACTAAGATTGCCATGTTTATTAACAAAGCATTTGCAACCAAAAACCCAAAAGTTTTTAATACCAGGCCTATGTCCATACCGAAGCTCATATGGTGTTTTACCTAGCTTAGCACGCAAGAAAACACGATTTGTGACATAACAAGCGGTTGCAATTGCATCTACCCAAAACTTTCTAAGAGTTTGATATTCATCAACCATAGTCCTAGCCATCTCAACTAGGGTTCTGTTCTTTCTTTCTACAACACCGTTTTGTTGAGGTACATATGGTGAAGAAAATTGATGATCTATTCCATTTTCAGCACAAAAGTAATCAAATGATTGATTTTTATATTTTGTTCCGTTATCGCTTCTAATTGATTTCAAAGATCTTGGGTGATGAATTGATAATCTAAGAAATAAAGTTCTAAATTGACTAAAAGCTTCATTCTTAGATGCCATAAAGTAAACCCAAGAGTATCTAGAATAATCATCAACAATCACAAGAACATACTATTTACCTCCGAAAGATTGAACACGTGAGGGTCCTACGGTGTCAAGGTGCAAAAGTTGACCCGGTTCAACTGTCATGATCAATGTGAGAGGAGTATGTGATCCGGCAACCATCTTAGCATGTCTACAAGAAGAGCACACAATTTCTTCGTCCCCTTTAAGCTTAGAAAGCCCACGTATGCGATCAAGACCACTAACACACATTAGATGATCAAAGCCTACGTGACCAAGTCTATGATGCCAAAAATATAAGTCCTTTGAATCATTACCAACTAGACACCTATGCTTAGAAAAAAACATATAAAAATCATCTTTAAAAACTCTTCCAAACTGAGACATGTTAAAAATAAGCTCACTATTTGAATCTACAACTTTGTAGCAATTTTTATTGAAAACAATTTCCAGATTTTCATCTAGCAGTTGTGAAACAGAAAGCAAGTTATATTTCAAATTTTAACAAGTGCCACATCTTTCAAAGTGTAGTGATCATTTAATTTAATCGAACCTTTAGGAATTATAGGAGTTGAAGAATTATGGGCAAAAGTAACATTCTCAACACGTGACACGAAAGAGAGGGAGGAGAACCATTCTTTGTTACCGGTCATATGGCATGAGCATCCTGAATCAACAATCCAGATGTTCTCCTTCCTCAAGCGTGAAACCTACACAGAAGGACAATACATCGTTGACTCCATATTGGGGTTAGTCAATAAGCATTTGGGAATCCAGTACTGATCCACACAACGTCTAATAGGAACAACACGCGAAAACTGAGATAAAACAGCTGGTTTATGAGTCAAAGTTTGAGGTTTTCTGTTCATAATTACTGATTTAGAAGTTGTTGCACGATTAGAATGAAAACCAGTAGCTCCGGAGGTAAAAGTAGTAGTTCCAGAAGAAAAAGTTGAAGCTCCAGATGCAAAAACTGAAGTTCCTAATGGTAGAAGGTCCGGGAGCTCTCGGAGCTATCAGAACTACCGGAGTTGCCTTTCCAAATCTCTTACCAGAAGATCCGGAAGCTACCTTTTCGAATTTTTGACTCATCAAAGCAAGTTGCATGTTTCTAATTTTAAGCTTAGCATGCAAGTTATGAGATCTAGCAGACATTCTTTCCTATTTTATGTTGTGTAGCTAGTATATAACAAAAATCTATGACATGACCATCTCTACCATAATAGGTACAATGAAATTTAATTTTGTGTTCATGTCTAGATGAGCAAGCAGCATTAGAAATAGAACTAGAAAGCACTCCTGGAGATTTGAAAATCACATCCTTTTTTATAGGGAATGTTTTGATCAAACCTCTTCCTAATGATTTCATAATAGGAGGTGGATGTGTTTTAGAATGTGCATAGTGTCAGTGTTTGGATCCGGCAGATCTCCCGATACTACTGTTGGTAGATCGCGGAGTTGTAGTTCGGTAATGGGCGCACAGAGATTCAAGAAGGTAAATGACAAGTAGACACAGAGATTTATGTGGTTCGGGCCGCCTGAGCGTAATACCCTACTCCACGGGGTGTGTTGGTGTTGTATTAAGCGTGTGAGTCTAGAAGAAGCTCTAGAAGAAGAAGCTTGTCTAGGTCAGGGAGTCCAGAAGAGGTCTAGAGCAGTCCCTAGTGTATCGTCGACCAGTCCTTTTATAGTACAAGGACTGGTCGTTACACCGTTAGCCTGGCCCAACATATGGCCCCGGCGGTTACACATGGTTCATACACAATTAATGAGGTTGATTACCCTTAATAGCCCGGTAACGGGCCTTAACAGTGCCGTTACCAGTATTAGGGCCATCCGATCGTGTGTCATTAATATGGCATTAATGACACTTAATCGGCTCTTGAAGTCTTTGATTGCTCCTTGAAGGTCCGGAGTCGTTGGGGGTCCACCAGCCTGATTGTTGAAGTTGAAGGTCCGGCGGTCGGCCACGTGGTAGCTCCGGAGCTTACCGTCGTGGACGGGTAGGTCCGGTGTGTTGGACACATGTCGGCACCGGAGCTTCCCTCTGTCTGGGGTTAGGTCTGGGGATGCCATACCGGTGTCTAGTCCGAAGCTTCCCCATGTGTGGGTGATAGCTCCGGTCTTATGATACACGTGGCGGCCCTGGGACTAACCATGTCGAGGAAGCAGGTCCGGTTACACCTGACATGTGGGGCCTTCGGAGGTCTTCAAATTTGGTAGATGGAGTTTCCTTGTGATCTTTGCAATCTCAAGGGGTATTCGGTACGTAGGGTACCGATAGTGGCCCCCTGGGCCCACCTCTGGGAGAGACCTTTTGTATGAAGTCATTCTGCCGGAGGTGGGTCCATTCTTCGGTTTTGAGCTGTGTCTTCAAGGGTCTTCGGACGTGCCGTTGGTGATAGTTCGCGGTTAAACCTCGCCACGTGGCATATCCTGGAGGCGGCAGGTGAGTTCTTAGCGTGCGGATCTCACGCAATTGAAGGTCGCCGGTTCCCGATACTAAAATCATATCGGTTCCACGCGCCTTGTCAGGCCGCCGCCTTCGGGTTTCTCACCTTTCATGATGACAACCGTTCGCCTGGGGTAAGGACCTCGACTTGATCGTCGGGGTGTCCTCGGGCCCCCTTGTCATTGGCAGGGTGAAGTTTTTGACTGGTATCGTCGGCTCCTCTGCGGTTTCCATCCAAGCGTTGCAGGGGCTTACTTACGAAGGAAAGCATGCACTGTTTGGGGGTTCTTTACGCCTTTCATTCGAACTGGCGCTCATATCCTCCAAACTTTCGCTTGTTTTCCATCTCTTGCCCCGCTGTGCCGCGATGGAGTTGGGTCTCCGCCAGAGCCGAACCACTTGGTCTACGCCGGCAAGCATCCGTTCGAGAAGGAACACACCGGCGACATGGTGTACTTCTCTGAGTACGCCATGGTGGGACTGATCCCACCTTTCTCCTGTTTTTTCTTGATGCTGCTAGACTTTTATGGTCTGCAGCTGTACCACCTTGGCCCCGACTCCATTCTATTGGTGTTGATCTTCGTCCACTTCTACGAGATGTGGGCGGGCATTCCCCCCTGCGTTGAGCTCTTCCGCACCTTCTTCACTGTCCAGACCACCAGCAAGAGTGATGAGTACCTTGGCTTCTTTTATTTTGTGAAGCGCAAGTAGTGCCCGTACGAGTACTTGCGGTCCTTCCCTTCTGGGAAGTGGGACGACTGGAAGAAGGATTGGATCGTCATCAGGGTGGAGGAGCACGAGAAGCTAGAGTTGCCGGAAGGCCTCCCCAACATCGACACTGCAAGTTGGAGTGAAGCTCTGGTGTTAACGGACGCCTTCAATCCTGCTCTGACCAGGATCCGCCTGTCCGTGGAAGGAGGGGTGACTCCCCAGGCGGTGTTTTGTAACTTTCTGACCAACAGGTGGGCTCCACTGAAGAAGAGGGAGAAGCTTGCTTGGGCTCTCAACAGTATGTTGGACGATGACCGGATCGAGACCGGTTTGAAGTCCAACATGGAGGGTGCAACTTTGGAGTTCCACCTCAAGAAGTTCTAGCATGGCATCAACGTCGAGGGTGACGACTTGGCTCCGCCGGCAGCTTTCCTCCCTCTGAACATGGAGGCAGATTTTAGTAGGGAGCTCTAGCAGACAATGCCGATGCTTGACGACCTTGGTGTCGTTGAGAGGCATTCGATCACCGGGTTGGCAATCTCCAGAGCTCCTGAAGGCGACTCTGTTCCCGGCCCAAATCCAATAACCGAAGTCGTAGGCCAGGGCAAGGAGTTGGCCGAGCCCTCGAGCCGTAAGAGGAAGCTGAAGCATGCCGATGGAAGGTCCGTCAGGCCTGCTTCTTCCACGACAGCTCCTTCTCCTCGGAGGGGGAGGTCTTTAACGGCTGCATCTACTCCAGTAGCGGCATCTTCCCACGGTGCTAGCTCCGGCCATGTGACTCCAGTACCAGGGCCAGCTGAGGGCTCTGGGTCCGGAGGTCCTTCACGGTCAAGGAGGGCCTCGACCAAGGTAACGCCGATAGTAGCAGCAAGCTCTGGGGGACCCTGCGGGACTACCACACCAGTGGCGCCTGGGCCAGTCCAGAGCGTCCAGAAAAGAGGTTTCGTGCTAACTGGTGCGGAAGCCTTGCGAGGTAATTTTTGATTTTTTACCTCAGTCAGTTGTTTTATTGTTATAACTTTATTTTGAGTTTCTTCATCCTTCATCCACAGCGTGCCTAAGAAAAGGGCTGAAGCTCATATCCCTGCAGCAGCAGTTGAGGTTGTGCATGCTGAAGCTTCGGCTCCAATTTCAGCGCCGCCCCAGGAGGTGGCTGAGGCTGCGGCAGCTCCAGCGCAGGCTGTCGTGGTCTTGGACCTCGACTCATCCCCAGAAGCTCCCGTGGTAGCACCAGACCCTGGGAATGAAGATGTACCAGCAGTACCAGCCCCGGAGGTTGAAGCCCTGGAGGTAGTATAGAGCCAGAGGTAGCTGCGATTCCGGCCCTAGAGCCGGATGTTGTTGAAGCTCCGGCAGTCGAGCCAGTGGTTGATGAAGTCCCGGCAGTAGAGCCGGGTGTTGATGAAGCTCCGACACTTGAGTCGGTTGTTGAGAGCTTCGGCGGTAGAGCCGGTTGCTGCAGAAGTTCCGGCTGTAGAGCCGATCGTCAAAGAGGTTCTGGCCTGCGAGCCAGTTGCTGCAGAGGTGTCAGCGCCTGAGCCCATGATGGTCGAAGCGCCAGCGCCTGAGCCCGTGATTGTCGAAGCTCCATCACCTGAGCCAGCAGCGGAGGAGGCGTCAGCGCCGGAGCTGGAAGTAGCTTCTACTTCGATCGAACCTTCAACACCTGCTCTGGAAGTGTTGATCTCGGAGGTGCCCGCTGCTGAGCCAGGGTGCCAAGATGAAGCTGCTGGCCCCCCGCCTGAGGGGCCAATTGTTGATGACCTAGCGGCGGGACCTTTGGAGCCAATTCCGGAGGTCGGAACTTCTGCTGCACGACCTTCCTCAGCGGCGGCCGAGGCTATCCCGGAGGACGGCCCAAGTGCTGTGGATGCTCAGGGGATCGCTCTTGTAGAGTGGGACCCAATTTTTGTCACTGAAGACCCGCTAGAGCCAGCAGAGAGGGCCCCGATAGGTCTGGACCCGATCCCCCTATCGTTGTCTACTGAAAACGCCTGCTCTAGTCTTCGCCAGGTCCAGCTGGATTTCTACCACGACAGCAAGGCCCTCAAGGAGGAGCGCCAAACTCTTAGGAGGTGGCACAACCGGCTCCATTTTGAGACCAAGCTAGCGCAGTCAAGGCTGGCTGACGACAAGGAGTGGGTGCAGAGGGAGAAGGTCCGTCTGGAGTACTGGGGTAAGTTGTTGGATGAGAGGGAAAGCATGACGCGATCCCTCGATAACCAGTCTCGGGCCATCTATGAGCAGGCCAAAGCTGCTAATAGCGCAGTGAATGATCGCCAGGATAGCTTGCTGCCATCCACGCTAGTCTCGTCAAGCGCCGAAAGGCTCTTGAGGCGCAGGAGAGAAAGATCAAAGATGAAGAGCAAAAACTCCTAGAGCTGCAGGACGACCTCGTGAAGAGGGAGGAAGAGCTTGTCCAAAAGACAGCTCTGACTGACAACAGCCTCGAAGAGCGCACCAAGAAATTGGAGGAGCATTGCGAGGAAGAGGAGAAGAAGGCCTGGGAGCGAGGGAAAGATCTTTACAAGCAGGAGAATGTCGTCGCTGCCAGGGAGAAGAAAGTGCGGGGCCAAGAGAAAGATCTGGTCAACCGCCGGAACGAGATCCACCTCCAGGAGGAATAGCTCAGTAAACTCGAAAGGCATGTTGCTGAAAAGATTCAGCAGAATGCCAAAGAGGTGGAGCATCTTGCTCGGGAGAACTCGGAGCTTGCGGCGGCCAAAAGATCCTTGGAGGAGATGCAAAGCACAAGGGCTACAAAGTCCCAACAAGTTTGGGACTTCTTGGGTGAAGCCAACGACGCGCTCACGCCAATGGGCTTTAGTCCCGTGCGTCCGGATGATCTGGAGCCGGAGCTGGACCAGGCGTTGGAGGCGCTAAGTTCAGCAGGCAACAAGCTCACCAAGATGGGCGATGTCATTGCGGACCAGCTGGAAATTGAGGGACAGTCCCTGGCGAAGAACGTCGCAGAGTTCGTGCTGACGTGCTACACCAGCCGGGACCCTCAATTCCCTCTAGACCTGGTGCTTGAAGGCCCCATCGAAGGAGAGGGTGAAGCCGCCCGAGCCAGCGTGTTGGAGGTTGCCCAGAAGGTCGCCCAGTTCTTCCACAGGGTCGAGGACCATCTCTTTGTAGCTCCCGCTTGTATTCTCTCTTCTTCTTCTCTAATTTTGTAATCTCTTGTATCCAGATGAATGAAATCCAAAATTTTTTATGAATTTCATTTTTTGTCTTCAACACCTATGTCTCACTTGGCCCCCTGATAGATGTACACAATTTGATTGTTAACATGTTCCAAGAGGATGTAACAGTTGTTGAAGACTTGCGTGCTTCGAACTTGTAGAATGTAGGTCTGAAGTCTTCGATAGTGTAGGCCCCCTGAGGTTGTTAGAGCTTAGTGGCTCCGGCATTGACCATCGTCGGAGCTTAGTAGCTCCGGTAGTAGTCTCCATCAACTAGTAGAGCATCGATGGTTAGCCCTCTGGGGTGTCGGAGCTTGGTAGCTCCGGCAGTGACCTTTGTCAACACATGGTGTATCGACAGCAGACTCCACTATAGAGTCTTTCCACCATCTTTTCTTCACGTTGACGGCTTGCCCCCTAGCTTTACCAGAGCTGAGTGGCTCCAGCGACGCTTGATATCAATGTTTGAACATTGACTACAAGCCGCCTAGAGGATGTCAGAGCTTTGGCAGCTCCAGCTTCATTCACCATCATCATGAAATATTTATTTTTCCTGCACACTGAAGTCAAGAAAAACAGTAAAATCCGTTTCCTATCTATAACTTCAGTGCGGCTTACTATTCCCAAGAAAGTTTTAGGTTGAACACAATTCTAAATACAATCAAGAGCGTTGTCTTGTTTCCTTTAGGTCCGATCGTTTCTGGACTCGCCTTACTTCGGCCTGCCGGGGTGTAGGTAGAGTGGCATACTTAGGGTGCATGACCAGGCTAAGTCAATAGCACACTCCAGCCCTAGATTGGCTTCGCAGCATTCAGACGAGTAGACCATCAATGATGTTTGAACCCGGAAGAATAGATAATGCAACTCGAATTGTACATAACTGTCGAGCTAAAGTTTCTTAAGAGCTGCACAACTTTTTTATAGACAAGAATGAGAAAAATAAAAAATATTGAGCCTGTACAAAGTAAATGCACGTGGAGTCTGTTTTCACACAATGATGTCTTTCATTATAGGTCTGGGGTGCAGGGGAAACAAGTACACTCTTAGGGTACGGAACCAGGCTAAGTGTGTTTCGTTTCTCGTTTGACCCAAGGTAGCTAGCTACACTTTTAGTTCTGAGACTGTGACAAGTGTTGCATGGACGTTGCGGACCTAACGGGGTAGGTCCGGCTGCCCTCCCGGAGGAGCTACTCGACTCTGTACAATGACTCTATAACATACATCACATGTAATTACAGACTCACCTCTGTGATATTAAGCGTAGAACTTACGGAGGTGCTCAATGTTCTAAGGATTCGGGAGAGGTGTCCCATCCTCGCTTGCTAAGCGAACGCATCTGGGACGGGATACTTTGATCACTCAGAAGGGTCCCTCCTAGCTGGGGGAGAGTTTGTTTAACCCTTCTCTGGATTGTATTCTCAATAGCACTAGATCGCCTTCCTCGAGCTGTCGGCTGTGAGCATGCCATTGGTGATAGCGCCAAAGAGCTTGGCGGTATCGGGAATTCCGAACAGCTGCTCGGTACCTTCCTTCTTCAAGGATGTCAAGGTCATCACGTTGGTGCTGGTCCTACATGGCTTCATCGAAGGTCCGGACCAAGAGCGACCCCAAGGTGATTTCCAGAGGAAGGACTGCTTCAGCTCCGTACACCAGGAAGAAGGGTGTCTCTCCAGTTGACCGGTTTGGAGTTGTCTTGTTGGCCCATAGAGTGGGCGGAAGCTCTTCGATCCAGTTGGTTCCATGTTTTTCCAGGTGCTCATAAGTGCACATCTTGAGTCCTTTTAGGATTTCAACTTTTGCTCTCTCGGCTTGGCCATTGCTTGTCGGGTGAGCTACGAAAGCGTAGCTGACTTGAATGCTGAGGCCTTCGCAGTATCCTTGGAAAGCAGAGCTTGTGAACTGGGTCCCATTATCTGTTATGATTTTGTTCGGGACTCCAAATCTGCATACTATGGACTGCAAGAAGTTGATAGCTGATTGCTTGTTTATTGTCACAACTGGAGTTGCTTCTGGCCATTTGGTGAATTTGTCAATGGCAACATATAGGAACTTGTAACCTCCGATGGCTCTTGCGAAAGGTCCCAAGATATCCATTCGCCACACAGCAAAAGGCCATGTAGGAGGTATCATTTGTAGAGGCTGATCCGGTGTGTGAATTTGCTTTGCATGGAACTGGCATGCTTCGCATTTCTTCACCAGCTCAGTTGCATCCTGGAGCGCTGTAGGCCAGTAGAAGCCATGCCGGAAGGCTTTACGACCAGCGTGCGGGAAGCGCGTGGTTCCCACACTCGCCTCAATGGATTTCTGCGAGGAGCTTGTAACCTTCTTCCCTTGTGATGCACCACATTAGGACGCCGTTGGCAGCACGCCTATAGAGATCCCCTTCTACTAGCGTGTATCTTTTAGCCAATCTGACTATCCGGTCAGCGGATACATCATCGTCAGGAAGGATATTGCCTTCCTGACGATAATGTATCCGCTGACTAGAGAGTCAAATTGGCTAAAAGATACACGCTAGTAGAAGTGGATCTCTACCGGCGCGGTGGCAACGGCGTCCTAATGCGGTGCATTACAAGGGAAGAAGGCTGCAAGCTCCTCGTAGAAATCCATGGAAGCGAGTGTGGGAACCACACGTCTTCCCGCACGCTCGTCGGTAAAGCCTTCCGGCATGGCTTCTACTGGCCTACAACGCTCCAGGATTCAACTGAGCTGGTGAAGAAATGTGAAGCATGCCAGTTCCATGCAAAGCCAATTCACACATCGTCTCAGCCTCTACAAATGATACCTCCTACATGGCCTTTTGCTGTGTGGGGGATGGATATCTTGGGACCTTTCCCAAGAGCCGTCGGAGGTTACAAGTTCCTGTATGTTGAAATTGACAAATTCACCAAATGGCCAGAAGCAACTCCAGTTGTGACAATAAACAAGCAATCAGCTATCAACTTCTTGCAGTCCATAGTATGCATATTTGGAGTCCCGAACAAAATCATAACAGATAATGAGACCCAATTCACAAGCTCTGCTTTCCAAGGATACTGCGAAGACCTCAGCATTCAAGTCAGCTACGCTTCCGTAGCTCACCCGGCAAGCAATGGCCAAGCCGAGAGAGCAAATGCTGAAATCCTGAAAGGACTCAAGACGCGCACTTATGAGTGTCTGAAAAAACATGGAGTCAACTGGATCGAAGAGCTTCCGCCCACTCTATGGGCCAACAGGACATCTCCAAACCGGTCAACTGGAGAGACACCCTTCTTCCTAGTGTACGGAGCTAAAGCAGTCCTTCCTCCAGAAATCCCCTTGGGGTTGCTCTGGGTCCGGACCTTCGACGAAGCCACGTAGGAACAGCTATGGCATGAAGACCTTGACCTCCTTGAAGAGGGAAGGTGCCGAGCAGCTGTTCGGAATGCCCGATACCGCCAAGCTCTTCGGCGCTATCACCAACGGCATGTTCACAGCCGACAGCTCGAGGAAGGCAAAAGGTGTTGAAGACAAAATATGAAATTCATAAAAAAATTTGGATTTCATTCATCTGGAGACAAGATATTACAAAATTGGAGAAGAAGAAGAGAGAATACAAGCGGGAGCTACAAAGAGATGGTCCTAGACCCTGTGGAAGAACTGGGCAACTTTCTGGGCAACCACTGACACGCTGGCTCGAGCGGCTTCACCCTCTCCTTCAATTGGGCCTTCAAGCACTGGGTCCAGAGGGAATTGAGGGTCCCGGCTGGTGTAGCACGTCAGCACGAACTCTACGACGTTCTTCGCCAGGGACTGTCCCTCAGTTTCCAGCTGGTCCGCGATGACATCACCCATCTTGGTGAGCTTGTTGCCTGCAGAACTTAGCACCTCCAACGCCTGGTCTAGCTCCGGCTTCTGATCATCCGGACGCATGGGACTAAAGCCCATTGGCGTCAGCGCATTGTTGGCTTTGCCCGAAAAGTACCAAACTTGATGGGACTCCACAGCCCTTGTGCTTCGTATCTCCTCCAAGGATCTTTTGGCCGCCGCAAGCTCTGAGTTCTCCCGAGCAAGATGCTCCACCTCTTTGGCATTCTGCTGAATCTTTTCAGCAACCTGCCTTTCGAGTTTACTGAGCTCTTCCTCCCGGAGGTGGATCTCGTTCCTGCAGTTGACCAGATCTTTCTCTTGGCCCCGCACTTTCTTCTCCCTAGCGGCGACGGCATTCTCCTGCTTGTAGAGATCTTGCCCTTGCTCCTAGGCCTTCTTCTCCTCTTCCTCGCAACTCTCATCCAATTTGTTGGTGCGCTCTTCGAGGCTCTTGTCAGCTAGAGCTATCTTTTGGACAAGCTCTTCCTCCCTCTTCACGAGGCCGTCCCATAGCTCGAGGAGTTTTTGCTCTTCATCTTTGAGCTTTCTCTACCGCGCATCAAGAGCCTCCCAGCGCTTGACGAGACTAGCGTGGATGGTGGCGAGCCTCTCCTGGCAATCATCCGCTGCGCTATTAGCAGCTTTGGCCTGCTCATAGATGGCCCGGGACTGGTTGTTGAGGGATCGCGTCATGCTTTGCCTCTCATCCAACAGCTTACCCCAGTACTCCAGGCAAACCTTCTCCCTCTGCACCCACTCCTTGTCATCAGCCAGCTTCGACCATCACGGGCTCAGGCGCTGGTGCTTTGATCATAATGGGCTCAGGCGCTGACACCTCCGCAGCAACTGGCTCGCATGCCAGAACCTCTTCGACGACCGACTCTATAGCCGGAACTTCTGAAGCAACTAACTCTACCGCCGGAGCTTCCTCAACAACCGACTCAAGTGCCGGAGCTTCATCAACACGCAGCTCTACCGCCAGGACCTCATCAACAACTGGCTCGACTGCCGGAGCTTCAACAACATCTGGCTCTAGGGCCGGAATCGCAGCTACCTCCGGCTCGGTGGCTGGAGCGTCCAACAAATCAGCATCCAAGCCCAGAGCTTCAACCTCCAGGGCTGGTACCGCTAGTACATCTTCATTCCCATGGTCTGGCGCTACCACGAAAGCTTCTGGGGATGAGTCGAGGTCCAAGACCACGATAGCCAGCGCTGGAGCTGCCGCAGCCTCAACCACCTCCTGGGGCAGTGCTGAAATTGAACCGGAGCTTCAGCTTGCACAGCCTCAACTGCTGCTGCAGGGACCAGAGCTTCAACCCTTTTCATAGGCACGCTGTGGATGAAGGACGAAGAAACTCAAAATACAGTTATAACAATAAAACAACTGACTGAGGTAAAAAATAAAAAATTACCTCGGAAGGCTTCCGCACCAGTTAGCACGGAACCTCTTTTACGGACGCTCCGGACTGGCCCTAGCCGCCACTGGCGTGGTAGTCCCGGAGGGTCCCCCGGAGCTTGCTGTTGCTATCGGTGTTACCTTGGTCGAGGCCCCCCTCGATCGGGAAGAACCTCCGGACCCAGATCCCTCAGCTGGCCTGGTACTGGAGTCACATGGCCGGAGCTAGCACCCCGGTAAGATGCCGCTGCTGGAGTAGATGCCGCCGTTGAAGACCTCCCTCTCTGGGGAGAAGGAGACGCCGTGGAAGAAGCAGGCCTGATGGACCTTCCGTCGGCATGCTTCAGCTTCCTCTTACGGCTCGAGGGCTCAGCAAACTCCTTGCCCTTGCCTACGACTTCGGTTCTTGGCTTTGGTGCGGGAGTAGAGCTGCATTTAGGAGCTCCGGAGATTGCCAACCCGGTGGTCAAACGCCTCTCAACTACACCAAGGTCGTCAAGCACCGACATCGTCCGCTAGAGCTCCCTGCTGAACTCTGCCTTCATGTTCAGAGGGAGGAAAGCTGCCGGCGGAGCCAAGTCGTCACCCTCGACGTCGATGCTGTGCTGGAACTTCTTGAGGTGGGACTCCAAAGTTGCACCCTCCATGTTGGACTTCAAACCGTTCTCGATCCAGTCGTCGTCCAACATACTATTGAGAGCCCAAGCAAGTTTCTCCCTCTTCTTCAGCGGAGCCCACCTGTTGGTCAGGAAGTTACAAAACACCGCTTGGGGACTCACCCCTCCTTCCACGCACAGGCGGATCCTGGTCAGAGCAGGGTTGAAGGCGTCCATTATCATCGGAGCTTCACTCCAAACTGCAGTGTCAACGTTGGGGAGGCCTTCCAGCAACTCCAGCTTCTCGTGCTCCTCCACCCTGATGACGATCCAATCCTTCTTCCAGTCGTCCCACTTCCTAGAAAGGAACGACCACAAGTACTTGTACGAGCACTTCATGCACTTCACAAAATAATAGAAGCCAAGGTACTCATCACTCTTGCTGGTGGTCTGGACAGTGAAGAAGGTGCGAAAGAGCTCAACGTAGGGGGGAATGCCCACCCACATCTCGCAGAAGTGGACAAAGATCGACACCAAGAGAATGGAGGGGGGGCCAAGGTAGTACAGCTGCAGACCATAAAAGTCTAGCAGCATCAAGAAAAAAGAGGAGAGAGGTGGGATCAGCCCCACCATGGCGTACGCGGAGAAGTACACCATGTCGCCAGCATGTTCCTTCTCGAACGGAAGCTTGCCGGTGCGGACCAAGTGGTTGAAGAAGTCAGGGGACCACCCCATGAAGGCCCGGACCTTCTTCATATCACCGTCGGTCTTCAGTTGGCTATGGCGGAGACCCAACTCCATCGCAGCACAGCGGGGCAAGAGATGGAAAACAAGCAAAAGTTTGGAGGATTCAAGTGCAAGTTCGAATGAAAGGTGTAAAGAACCCCAAACGGTGTGTGCTTTCCTTCTTAAGTAAGCCCCCGCAACGCTTG
This sequence comes from Tuctoria greenei, assembly GCA_036927565.1. Lineage (NCBI taxonomy): Eukaryota > Viridiplantae > Streptophyta > Magnoliopsida > Poales > Poaceae > Tuctoria > Tuctoria greenei. The sequence goes on along the minus strand of JAYESD010000006.1, from coordinate 104,612,481 downwards.
GATGGAAACCGCACAGGAGCCAACGATACCAGTCAAAAACTTCACCCTGCCAATGATAAGGGGGGCCGGGGCCACCCTGACGATCAAGTCGAGGTCCTTACCCCAGGAGAATGATTGTCATCATGAAAGGCGGGAAACCCGAAGGCGGCAGTCTGACAGGGCACGTAGAACCGATACGATTTTCGTATCAGCGACCTTCAATTGCGTGAGATCCGCATGCTAAGATCTCACCTGCCGCCTCTAGGATATGCCACACGGCGGTGGTTTAACTGCGAACTATCGCCAACGGCACGTCCAAAGACCCTTGAAGACGCGACTCAATAACCAAAGAATGGACTCACCTCTGGCAGAGACTTCATCCAAAAGGTCTCTCCCAGAGGTGGGCTCAGGGGGCCACTGTCGGTACCCTACGTACCGGATACCCCTTGAGATTGCAAAGATCACAAGGAAACTCCATCTACCAGATTTGAAGACCTCCGAAGGCCCCTCATGTCAGCTGTAACCGGACCTGCTTCCCCGACATGGTTAGTCACAGGGCCGCCACGTGTATCATAAAACCGGAGCTATCACCCACACATGGGAAAGCTCCGGACTAGATACAGGTATGGAATCCGCGGACCTAACCCCAGACAGAGGGAAGCTACGGTGATGACACGTGTCCAACAGCACCGGACCTACCCGTCCACGACGGTAAGCTCCAGAGCTGCCACGTGGCTGAACCGCCGGACCTTCAACTTCAACAATCAGTCTAGTGGACCCCCAATTGCTACGGACCTTCAAGGAGCAATCAAAGACTTCGAGACCTGATTAATTGTCATTAATGCCATATTAATGACACACGATCAGATGGCCCTCAATACCAGTAACGACACTGTTAAGACCCATTACCAGGCTATTAAGGGTAATCAACCTCATTAATTGTGTATCAAACATGTGTAACTGCCAGGGCCACATGTCGGGCCAGGCTAACGGTGTAACGACCAGTCCTTGTACTATAAAAGGACTGGTCGACGATACAAAAGGGACGGCTCCAGACCTCTTCTGGACTCCCTGACCTAGACGAGCTTCTTCTTCTGGAGCTTCTTCTAGAATCACATGCTTAATATAACACCAACACATCCCGTGGAGTAGGGTATTACGCTCAGGCAGCCCGAACCACGTAAATCCATGTGTCTACTTGTCATTCACCTTCTTGAATCACTGCGCGCCCATTACCGAACTACAACTCCGCGATCAACCAACAGTAGTATCGGGAGATCTGCCAGATCCAAACACTGACAGCATGGATGTGGCTACATGGTTCTGAGGCGTGATGAAGAGATGTGGACATAAAGAATTGGTCAGAAAGGTCCAACCGACTAGGTTATGGACTAAGGCTGCGCCTGAGTCGTGTTTGACTCAAATATGGAAAGTTTTGAGTTGGTTGTGATAGGATTTCGTGTGGGTCACAAATTTGAGTTTATTTAGGAATGTGGGACACATTTCTAAGGTGTTTTGAAGTCTTAATATTGCTTATATCTCCGTATAGAAGAGTCTTGAGCAGTTATGGAAAGTTTCAATTTGTGAATTGAGTAGGATTAGAGTCCTGATTTGAGTTGAGTTGGCTTTCGAGCTGGTTATATAAGCAAGGGAGGCCAGAGATCGTAGTAGACGACTTTGAGGTTGTTCCTCTTGTGTTTTGATCAATAAAATTCGTAGTTTGAAGGAACTTTTGTGCCTTGTTCGTCTGACTTGTTTCTGTCAAGTCTTTGTCGTCGAGTTTCTGCACAGCACTACCTTTGTTCGGTGGTTTTATCATAACTCGAGTTTTACAGATCCGATTGATGTGATTCTTTTTGGTTTTTCTTAACGACTTTATTTTCTATCATCTGTGAAAGTTTCACGGGCATTGGATTTGTGGCTTATGATCTACACGTGTTTCTTTGCAGTGTTCTAGAACTGTTTTTTACTCGGTAGAATAGATTGACCTTTGTTCGATCTTTCGATCGTAACTTGAGTTTCTCTCGAAAGATTTGAGTGATTCTTGTTGTGTCATATTCGTGACTTGATTCTATATGATATATATCACTTTTTGTCACGGTGAAAAACGTTTAGATTTGTCTCACACACGATTTCTTTAACAGATTGTTTTTCTGCCGAGGAGTTCTCATTGCTTCCGCTGAAAAAGTTTAACCTACCATTCACCCCACTCTGGTAGCTTTTCACATGTTCTTCGATCCTACAATTGGTATCAAAGCCACTGTGCTCTAATATTTGTGATTTGCACGTGTTTTTGACTAATCATCATGGAGAAATACCTGACAATACCTTGTGTTTCTCTTGGCACTGATTTTCAGGTTTGGACGGCATGCATGGAAGCTTTTATCTAGGCGCAAGGTGTGACGCCCGGTTCCGAAAAATGAACCAAGCTAACGCATATGTGTGCCCAGGATGTTCAACACACATACACGAGTGCATTCACAAAGAGTATACAGAAAATTACCACAAGACAAGATTAATTACCAAGTTCTATTACACAAACCATATTATCCTCGAATACAACATCTAATGAATATTTATGACAAGTTCAACTAATGCAGCGGAAATAAACTAACTAAGCAACTAAGCAAAGTAAGCATAAGGGATAGCGCAACTCCAATAACACCACAAGCAAAGCTGACGATAGACACGGCCTAGAACTCCGCATTATCATCATTGAACTCCCAATCCTGACCTGCAATTGTTGGGGGGATTGCAAGAGTGAGTGCATGTCGTACTCAGCAAGTGTGGAAAGTATGACATGTGGCTGATTCAAATGACGAATATAATAATGGATAAGTGCTGAAAAGTACATTAAAACATTTGAAAACAATATATTACATGTATGTGAAGTAAACCCATCATAATCATAAGTAATATCATAATACCAGCCTGAATTCACTACCATCATCAATAATTCCAGATTTCACCATTGCCAATAACCATATTCAATACCAGAAATAAATCCATAACCATTATACCAAGCATAACCATCCCAAATCCCAATTTCCCTCTAATCATGGAAGTTGTCCAGGTGCTCATAACCGGGATCACTACTATCATGATAGTTTTAATACTATGCAGAGTTTGTACCTCTTTACCCACGTGTTCGTGATTTCATCACCTTTCGATGACTAGAACCTCTATTATGTCGTCTCACACTTCCGTCGGTGTGTGGCCAAGAGATCACAAAATAGCCTTTACAAAGAGATTACTTTCTTATTTAGACCCCACTGAGGTTTCATCGGTGGCGATTTCTCCTAGAGAGCACATGCTCAACCAAGGCCCCCCTCTTGAGCCATTCGGAATCCAGGGTAGTCCCACCAATCATCAACAAACCAAATCCGACTACCCCTTCCCCGAGCATCCATAATGGTCCAAATAGCACTGGCAAAACCCAAATTAATCAGCTACGCTGCACCAATACTTGGCCTTGTGGTGGCACTGTAGTCCTGGGTTATTCTCGCATGAACCGGTCCTTAGATCTAAAGCAAGCAAACCACCATAACATCCAACCCATCCAAATACCAGGCTTGCTTAGATCACCCATTACCATATCATATTAACCAGTTCACATTAACCAAAACATCATTCATGCATAATTAAATGTGTAGTGTTGTTTTCCCGTCCCAATTAATTAAGCGAAGTAAAAAGGTAAAAAGCCCTTTCCGACTCTCTACTATAAATTCCAGGCGACAAGGGTGGTCAAACAACGCTAGTAAACTTCCTACCATAGGATTCCCATCAATTTGACACAAGCATGCAGTTTTGCAAACAAAACATTTATTTTAAAACAGGATCAATATGCTTCAAGGACACTTGCCTTGCTCTTGCGGTTTTGTTTAGGGTCAAAGCCTTCAAACTCTTGGTGTTCTAGATCCTCCGCGGCACTCTCTAGTGCAAATACGTCTAATCCACACAATAAACATACAAGACAAGAAACACAATCAAAGAGTGCACAAATATTACTCAATATGACATAACATACATGATTAATGCAAATGCAAGGTAGAACTTGTTAATAGATTGCTTTAATGTCAATAACTAGTTCTAATAGATTTTAACAAGTGTTTACAGGTTTGGAGTTGATTAGATCAAACTTTAGAATCAATTCAACACAATTTAGCTAGGAAGACCGGACTAGTCCGCTAGGGACCAGACAAGTCCGCACTTTACGAGATCACCAGATTAGGGTTTTCTAGATCGACGTGAATTTGGAGATTTGGGATTGAATTTATGTAAGAAAAAGAGAATAGAAGGTATAGCAGGTGTTTAGAACTCCAATGATTCAAGAAACTTGGAGGTAACATTTGGATCTTGGTGATCTAGGGTTGGTGATGAACTTGGAGATGAATTGGTGATGAAGAACGAAACTTGGTGGAGATCTTGATCCTCTTTCGTTTCCTCCTCTTCTTCTTCTTGATTGGGATCTTCTCCTCCCTCCTTGGTGGTGGCTCTCCACGAACTAGGGTTTGGGTGGGTGGAAAAGTGGCAAATAGATGTCAAGCCAAGGGGTGGGGTTGCTTATATAGAGGTGGAGGCTAGGGTTAGATGGATTTCGAGTTTGAGAGGAGTAGAGGCCGGTTTAGAGTCCCTCATGGGCTCTAAAAGAGCTAGGCACGACGTCCCTAGGCCCACTTAACATGAAACACAAGAAACAAGTCGTAAAACAAATAAACAACTCAGAGTCGCAAAATATCGGACAAGTCCGAAAAGGACCGGACTAGTCCAAAGTTGTCTAGAGAGAAAATCAGACAAGTCTGGCCTAAAATCGGAGAAGTCCAACTTTAATCAGAGAGGAAAATGGACAAGTTCGTTGGAACACCGGACTAGTTCGGAAAAGTCCAGGGACTTAGCAAATTTTCATGGATTCATGGAATATCGGACTAGTCCGCACAAAATCGGACAAGTCCGAAGGTTTCCAGAGGCAAAATTGGACTAGTCCGCAGCAAAAATGGACAAGTCCGTTTTTAGTCAGAGAGAAATCGGACTAGTCCTCAGTAAAATCGGACTAGTCCGCACTTTCCTGCATTTTAAGTGCGGGTTTGCTCCAAATCAATTGTAAACTCGTTCCTCTTGTTGTGGGTTAATGTTAAACATGTATATGAGTGCATGCAATGCATGATGCATGAAAATGAGGGTGTTACAAACCTACCCCCCTTAAAATGAATCTCGCCCTCGAGATTCGACGTGGAAGAGAAGAGATAGGGAAAGTCCCTCTTGAGATCATCCTCCAATTCCCATGTTGCCTCCTTTTCTGTGTGGTGCTTCCATTGAACTTTACACCATCGAATCACCTTGTTCCTTGTGACTCTCTCCTTGGTTTCCAAGATCTTAACCGGTTGCTCGGCATAAGTCAAATCTTCCTCTAGTTCCAATTCTTCCATTGGCACTTGTTCTTCCGGTACTCTCAAGCAGTGTTTGAGCTGGGAAACATGAAAGACATCATGAACATCCGAAAGATGAGCTGGCATCTCCAACTTATACGCTACTTCTCCTCTTTTGTCCAAAATCTTGAATGGTCCAATATAAAGAGGTGATAGCTTGCCCCTTATGTTAAACCTCTTATGACCTCTCATTGGTGACACCTTGAGGTAAACAAAATCTCCTATTTCAATGTCTAAATTTCTTCTCCTATTTTCCGCATAGCCCTTTTGTCTTGATTGGGGAGCCCTCAAGTTTTCATGAATTATTTGGACTTGCTTTTCGGCTTCTTGCAACACATCCAAACCAAATACTTGAGTTTCTCCTGCCTCATTCCAGAATAAAGGTGTCCTACACTTCCTTCCATAAAGCGCTTCGTATGGTGACATTTTCAAGCTTGCATGGTAACTATTGTTGTATGAAAATTCTACATATGGCAAGCCCTTGTCCCAACCTTTCCCATGCTTTAAAGCACAAGCTCTTAACATGTCCTCCAAAATTTGATTGGTCCTCTCAGTTTGTCCATCCATTTGAGGATGATATGTTGAACTAAAATTCAACCTCGTTCCCAAAGCTTCATGCAATTTTTGCCAAAATCTGGATGTAAATTGAGAACATCTATCCGAGACTATCTTCTTAGGGACTCCATGTCGACACACAATATGCTCTATGTATATTTGGGCCAATTGTGCAGCTGTATATTTGGTCTTCATAAGGACAAAATGAGCTGACAAGGTTAATCGATCCATAATTACCCAAATTGAGTCATACCCGGACTGAGTACGTGGTAACCCAACTATGAAGTCCATACCGATTTCTTCCCACCTCCATTCCGGGATCTTCAATGGTTGCAATAATCCAGCTGGCCTTTGATGTTCCGCCTTGACTCGTTGACACACATCGCACAATGCCACATATTCAACTATGTCCTTTTTCATGCTATCCCACCAATAGCAAGCTTTCAAGTCCTTGTACATCTTCGTACAACCGGGGTGAATCGAGTACGGCGAGTCATGTGCCTCCTTTAATATTGTCTCCCAAATATGCTTCACATTAGGCACAACGATTCTCTTTCCAAGCCATAAGGTACCATGTTCGTCTTTATCAAATCTGAATTCTCTCCCTTCTTCGGTCCTGTCCCTAATTGCCTTGATCTCTTCATCTGCGGTTTGTGCCTCTCGAATTTCTTGCTCCAAGGTTGGGTTTAACTCCATCACCTTAATCTCATTTACAAATCCAAGGTTAAACCTTTCAAACACCTTACATAACTCGAATGGTAACTCTCAAACTATGAGTTGATGACTTACTCCTTTTCTACTCAAAGCATCGGCCACTACATTGGCTTTTCCCAGATGATAGTTGATCCCCAAATCATAATCTTTGATGAGCTCCAACCATCTCCGTTGCCTCAAATTCAGATCCGTTTGTGTGAAAATATACTTAAGACTCTTGTGATCCGTATAAATTTCACACCTATGTCCAAGGATGTAGTGTCTCCAATTTTTCAATGCATGTACCACGGCTGCAAATTCTAAATCGTGCATGGGCTAATTCTGCTCATGTTTCTTCAATTGTCTTGATGCATAGGCGACCACTCAACCTTCTTGCATCAATACACACCCAAGTCCTTGTCTTGATGCGTCGCAATAAATATCATAACTCTTGCTCACATCCGGCAGTACCAAAACTGGGGCTGTTGTGAACCTCTTCTTCAACTCCTCAAAACTATTTTGACAAGCTTGAGTCCATTAGAAAGCCTTTCCCTTCATTAGCAACTCCGTCATTGGATTGGCTATCTTAGAAAAGTCCTTGATGAACCGACGGTAATATCCAGCCATCCCAAGAAAACTCCTTATTTCCTTTACATTTTGCGGTGGTTCCCACTTCATCACGTCTCTCACTTTTCCGGGGTCAACTGATACTCCTCCTCCTGAGATGATATGACCCAAAAATGACACCTCTGTCAACCAAAACTGACACTTTTTGAACTTGGCATACAATTGATGCTCCCTCAATTTCTGCAATGTAAGCCTCAAGTGTTCCTCATGTTCCTTCTCATCCTTCGAGTAGATAATAATGTCATCAATAAACACCACAACGAATCTATCCAAGTACTCCATGAAGACCTTATTCATGAGGTACATAAAGTAGGCAGGCGCATTTGTCAATCCAAAAGACATTACGGTGTACTCATAAGATCCACTGTGTTCTAAAAGTTGTCTTGGGTATGTCCGATGGTCTAATCTCCATTTGAAAGTATCCCGACCTCAAATCAATCTTAGAGAAGACACAAGCACCCTTCATATGATCAAACAAGTCTTCTATGAGTGGGAAGGTGTACTTGTTCTTGATTGTCACCTTGTTGAGAGCTCGGTAATCCACACACATCCTTTGGGTTCCATCCTTCTTGTCCACAAACAGCACAGGCGCTCCCCAGGGTGAAGAAATAGGGCGAATAAAACTTTTCTCTAGTTGGTCTTGAATTTGTTTCTTTAGCTCCACTAATTCCAAAGGAGGCATCCTATACGGCCTCATAGTTATAGGTGCAGTACTAGGTATTAAATCAATAACAAAATCAATGTCTCGATCAGGTGGCATACCTGGCAACTCTTCCGGAAAAACATCCAAAAATTCACACACCACCAGAATCTCCTCAATTGCAGCACCGTCCATATGATTCAACTCCAATTGCTTTGGTGTGGTTTGAGATGCTTCAAATTCTACAGTGATCCCTTCCTCATTGGTCAACTTGACCGTCTTCGTGGCACACTAAATAACTCCATTGTGCTTCCTCAACCAGTCCATTCCAAGTATAATGTCTAATCCTTGAGAATCTAAAACAATGAGGTTGGCGGAGAAGTCTACCCCCCTAATTCTAAGGCTTACTTTTGTACATACTATATTTGTCCTCATCTCTCCTCCAGGAGACTTAACCAGTAGAGTAAACTTCATATGAGATATAGGCAAACTATACTTGGCAACATACTTCAATGCAATGAACGAATGCGATGCTCCAGAATCAAATAACATAGTCGCGGGGTTGGAGTTGGCGAGAAACATACCAATGACCACGTCATCCGCTTGTTGAGAATCCTCTGTAGATACATGGTTCACGTTGCCACGAGCAAAATTCTGCTGTCCACGGCTTCCTTGCGGCTGTCCTCCATTGGGTCTTGGGTTTTGCCTCGGTGCATTGCTTCCTTGACCAAGGCCTTACTTAGGACATTGATGCGCAAATTGTCCAGCTTCTCCACAAGTATAGCACTTCTTAACTCCACCAGAATTATTGGCACGAGCTTGGTTTTGAACACTTGCAGCAGGAAAAATTAGCACGAGGCGCATAAGGCATTGGAGGCCTAGGTGCTTGCATAACAGGGCGCTGCTGCACAAACTGAGTTGGGCGTGGTGCATAACCAGGGCATTGAGCAGGAATAGAAGAGCTGTAACATGGCACATTAGGTGGTGCAAGGCGAGGGCACACATTACTCCCTTGTTGCTGTCCTTGATATGGCGCCTTTCTCTTATTGTCTTGTTCCATCTCACGGACCTTGTTCTCAACCACAATTACTTTGTCCACAAGCTTCTTAAAATTTGCATTGTCACAATTGAGCAATTGCACTTGAATTTCATTGTTGAGGCCTCTCATGAACAAATATTGCTTCCGGCTGTCCCGGCTCATATCCTCAGGCGCTTACCTTGAGAGTTGAGTGAACTTATTGCGATATTCACTCACGCTTGATCTTCCTTGCCTTAAGTTCTCAAGTCTTGCCGCTTCAAGATCATAACACCTTCCGGCACATAATGAGAACGGAAATTCTCCTTGAATTTCGCCGAGGTAATTCTCTCTTGGTTCTCGTGAGCATTGCAATAAGAATCCCACCAATCCACAGCTGCTCCAACTAGTTGATGAGAAGCGAAAAGCACCTTCTTCCGGTTACTGCATTGGACAATAGCAAGTTTCTTCTCCACGGAATTGAGCCAATCATCCGCATCCATAGGGTTAGACGCTTGAGCAAAGGTCGGTGGCCTAGTCCTCATAAACTCTCCCAATCGGTTATGAAGAGGCGGGGGTGGCGGTGGAGGCATGTGGGGCTGATTGTTGATGTTGCCAGCCTGCAGCGGTCCCATAGTTTGTATCATGGTCTGCATGAGCTGGTTTTGCATAGCCAAAAGTTGCTCAATGTTAATAGATCCTTGAGTAGATCCTTGTCCAACGCTGTTCTGAGGCACTCCATTGTTCTCCTCCTCATCATTGCCATCCCTCTGGTTGCGAGTCCTCACCATCTGAAGAAAAGCAATAGGTAAGAATTAGAAAACGTCCCCAACTATATGCATCAAGGGATATGAAACTAAACAGCTAGCTACACTAGCCTAGGTGGACATGGCAGTGCTAAGGCATCCAAAAATCCTCTATTAAGAACACAAGCAAACAATATATAACAACAGCACACCAAACAAAACACATCGGTTCCTGAGTCCTATATGCTCTAAAGTGTCCATTCTATCAAGGCTGCATCCTACGGTCAACCTGTGGCTCTGATACCAATCTGTGATGCCCGGTTCCGAAAAATGAACCAAGCTAATGCATATGTGTGCCCAGGATGTTCAACACACAGACACGAGTGCATTCACAAAGAGTATACAGAAAATTACCACACGACAAGATTAATTAACCAAGTTCTATTACACAAACCATATTAACCTCGAATACAACCTCTAATGAATATTTATGACAAGTTTATCTAATGCAGCAGAAATAAACTAACTAAGCAACTAAGCAAACTAAGCATAGGGGATAGCGCAACTCCAATAACACCACAGGCAAAGCTGACGATAGACACGGCATAGAACTCCGCATTATCATCATTAAACTCCCAATCCTGACCTGCAACTGTTGGGGGGGGGATTGCAAGAGTGATTACATGTCGTACTCAGCAAGTGTGGAAAGTATGACATGTGGCAGATTGAAATGACGAATATAATAATGGATATGTGCTGAAAAGTACATGAAAACATTTGAAAAACAATATATTACATGTATGTGAAGTAAACCCATCATAATCATAAGTAATATCATAATACCAGTCTAAATTCACTACAATCATCAATAATTCCAGATTTCACCATTGCCAATAACCATATTCAATACAAGAAATAAATCCATAACCATTATACCAATCATAACTGTGACGCCCGGTTCCGAAAATGAACCAAGCTAACGCATATGTGTGCCCAGGATGTTCATCACACATACACGAGTGCAATCACAAAAGAGTATACAGAAAATTACCACAAGACAAGATTAATTAACCAAATTTTATTACACAAACCAGATTATCCTCGAATACAAGCTCTAATGAATATTAATGACAAGTTCAACTAATGCAGCGGAAATAAACTAATTAAGCAAACTAAGCAACGATGTAGCATAAGCGACAGGGTATGTATGCGCAGCTCCAATCAACACCACAGGCAAAGCTGACGGTAGACACGGCCTAGAACTCCGCATTATCACCATTAAACTCCCAATCCTGACCTGCAACTGTTGGGGGGGGGGGATTGCAAGAGTGAGTACATGTTGTACTCAGCAAGTGTGGAAAGTATGACATGTGGCTGATTCAAATGACGACAATAATAATGGCAAAGTGCTGAAAAAACATTTGAAGAGCAATATATTACATGTATGTGAAGTAAACCCATCATAATCATAAATAATACCATAATACCAAACTGAATTCCTCACCATCATCAATAATTCCAGATTTCACCATCGTCAATAACCATATTCAATACCAGAAATTAATCCATAACCATCCATAACCATTACCAAACCATAATCATCCCAAATTCCAATTTGCCTCTAATCATGGAAGTTGTCCAGGTGCTCATAACCGGGAGCACGGCTATCATGATAGCTTTAATTAACTCTGCAGAGTTTGTACCACTTTACCCACGTGTTCGTGATTTCATCACCCTTCGGCGACTAAGAACCTCCCTTATGCCCATGACCCGTCGGTCACATTACACACTTCCGTTGGTGTGTGGCCAAGAGATCACAAAATAGCCTTTACAAAGGGATTACTAGCCTATTTAGACCCCACTGAGGTTTCACCGGTGGCGATGTCTCCCGCAGAGCACATCTTCAACCAAGGGCCCCCTCTTGAGCCATTCGGATCCCAGGGTAGTCCCACCAATCATCAACAAACAGAATCCGACTACCCCTTCCCCGAGCATCCACAATGGTCCAAACAGCACTAGCAAAGCCCTAATTAATCAGCTACGCCGCACCCATACTTGGCCTCGTGGTGGCACTGTAGTCCTGACTTATTCTCGCATGAACCGGTCCTTAGATCTAAAGCAAGCAAACCACCATAACATCCAACCCATCCACATACCAGGCTTGCTTAGATCACCCATTACCATACCGTATCGACCAGTTCACATTAACCAGAATATCATTAGTACATAATTAAATTTGTAGTGTTGGTTTTTCCATTCCTATTAATTAAGCGAAGCAAAAAGGTAAAAACCCTTCCCGACTCTCTACCATAAATTCCAGGTGACAAGGGTGGTTTAGCAAATCTAGTAAACTTCCTACAATAGGATTCCCATCAAATTGGCACAGCATGCAGTTTTACAAACAAAACATTTATTTTAAAACAGGATCAATATGCTTCAAGGACACTTGCCTTGCTCTTGCTGTTGATTAGGGTCAAAGCCTTCAAACTCTTGATGTTGTAGATCCTCCGTGGCACTCTCTAGCGCAAATCCGTCTAATCCACACAATAAACATACAAGACAAGAAACACAATCAAAGAGTGCACAAATATTACTCAATATGACATGACATGCATGATTAATGCAAATGCAAGGTAGAACTTGTTACTAGATTGCTTTTAAAGATCACTAACTAGTTCTAATAGCTTTTAACAAGTTTATACAGGTTTGGATTCGATTAGATCAAATTTTAGAATTAATTCAACCCAATTTAACCAGAAAGATCGGACTAGTCCGCTAGGGACCGGACAAGTCCGCACTTGACAAGATCAGCAGATTAGGGTTTTCTAGATCGACGTGAATTTGGAGATTAGGGGTTGAATTTACGTAAGGAAAAGAGAATAGAAGGTATACCAGGTGTTTAGAACTCCAATGAACCAAGAAACTTGGAGGTAACACTTGGATCTCGATGATCTAGGGTTGGTGATGAACTTGGAGATGAATTGGTGGTGAAGGACGAAACTTGGTGGAGATTTTGATCCTCCTTCGTTTCCTCCTCTTCTTCTTCTTGTTTGGGATCTTCTCCTCCCTCCTTGATTGTGGCTCCCCGCGAACTAGGGTTTGGGTGGGTGGAAAAGTGGCAAATAGATGTCAAACCAAGGGGTGGGGTTGCTTATATAGACGTGGAGGCTAGGGTTAGATGGATTTCGAGTCTAGGATGAGTAGAGGTCGGTTTAGAGTCCCACATGGGCTCTAAAAGAGTTGGGCACGACGTCCCTAGGCCCACTTGACGTGAAACCCAAGAAACAAGTCATAAAACAAAAGGTCAATCTCGGAGTCACGAAATATTGGACAAGTCCGGACAGGACCGGACTAGTCCAAAGTCGTCCAGAGAGAAAATCAGACAAGTCTGGCCAAAAATCGGACAAGTCCGATCTTAGTCAGAAAGGAAAAGGGACAAGTCCGCTGGAACACCGGACTAGTCCGGAAAAGTCCAGGGACTTAGCAAATTTTCAAAGATTCATGGAACATCGGACTAGTCCGCACAAGATCGGACAAGTCCGAAGTTGTCCAGAGGCAAATATCGGACTAATCCGCAGCAAAAACGGACAAGTCCGTTTTTAGATAGAGAGAAATCGGACTAGTCCGCACTTTCCTACATTTTTAAGTGCGGTTTTGCTCCAAATCAATTTTAAGCTCGTTCCTCTTGTTATGGGTTAATGTTAAACATGTATATGAGTGCATGTAGGGCATGATGCATGAAAATGAGGGTGTTACAAACCTACCCCCCTTAAAATGAATCTCGCCCTCGAGATTCGACGCGGAAGAGAAGAGATAGGGAAAGTCCTTCTTGATATCATCCTCTATCTCCCAAGTTGCTTCTTTTTCTGTGTGGTGCTTCCATTGAACCTTACACCACCTAATAACCTTGTTCCTTGTGACTCTCTCCATGGTTTCCAAGATCTTAACCGGTTGCTCGGCATAAGTCAAATCTTTCTCTAGCTTCAATTCCTCCATTGGCACCTTTTCTTCCGGCACCCTCAAGCACTTCTTGAGCTGGGAAACATGAAACACATCATGTACGACTGAAAGATGAGCTGGCATCTCCAACTTATATGCTACTTCTCCTCTTTTGTCCAAAATCTTGAATGGTCCAATATAACGAGGTGTGAGCTTCTCTCTTATGTGAAACCTCTTATGACCTCTCATTTGTGACACCTTGAGGTAAACAAAATCTCCTATTTCAAAGGCTAATTTCCTTCTCCTATTGTCCGCATAGCCTTTTTGTCTTGATTGGGCAGCCCTCAAGTTTTCACGAATTATTTGGACTTGCTTTTCGGCTTCTTGCAACACGTCCGGACCAAATACTTGAGTTTCTCCTGCCTCATTCCAGAATAAAGGTGTCCTACAATTCCTCCCATAAAGCGCTTCATATGGTGACATTTTCAAGCTTGCTTGGTAACTATTGTTGTATGAAAATTCTGCGTATGGCAAGCTTTTGTCCCAACTTTTCCCATGCTTTAAAGCACAAGCTCTTAACATGTCCTCCAAAATCTGATTGGTCCTCTCGGTTTGTCCATCCGTTTGAGGATGATATGCTGAACTATAATTCAACCTCGTTCCCAAAGCTTCATGCAATTTTTGCCAAAATCTGGAGGTAAATTGAGAACCTCTATCCGAGACTATCCTCTTAGGGACTCCATGTCGACACACAATATGCTCCATGTATATTTCGGCAATCGTGCAGCTGTATACTTGGTCTTCACAGGGACAAAATGAGCTGATGGTTAAGTGATCCACAATGACCCAAATTGAGTCATACTCGGACTGAGTACGTGGTAACCCAACTATGAAGTCCATACCAATTTCTTCCCACTTCCATTCCGGAATCTTCAACGGTTGTAGTAGTCCGGCTGGCCTTTGATGTTCCGCCTTGACTCGTTGACACACATCACACAATGCAACATATTCGGCTAAGTCCTTTTTCATGCTATCCCACCAATAGCAAGTCTTCAAGTCCTTGTACATCTTCGTACAACCGGGGTGAATCGAGTAAGGCGAGTCATGGGCCTCCTTTAATATTGTCTCCCGAATATGCTTTACATTAGGCACAAGGATTCTCTTTCCAAGACATAAGGTACCATGTTCGTATTTATCAAATCTGAATTCTCTCCCTTCTTCGATTCTTTCCTTGATTTCCTTGATCTACTCATCTGTGGTTTGTGCCTCTTGAATTTCTTGCTCCAAGGTTTGGTTTAACTCCATCATCTCCATCTCGTTTACAAACCCAAGGTTCAACCGTTCAAACTCCTTGCATAACTCGGACGGTAACTCTCGAACTGTAAGTTGATGGCTTACTCCCTTTCTACTCAAAGCATCGGCCACTACATTGGCTTTTCCCGGATGATAGTTGATCCCCAAATAATAATCTTTGATGAGCTCCAACCATCTTCGTTGCCTCAAGTTCAGATCCGTTTGTGTGAAAATATACTTCAAACTCTTATGATCTGTGTAAATTTCACACCTATGTCCAAGAATATAGTGTCTCCAAATCTTCAATGCATGTACCACGGCTGCTAGTTCAAGATCATGCGTCGGGTAATTCTGCTCATGTTTCTTCAATTGTCTCGACGCATAGGCGACCACTTGACCTTCTTGCATCAATACACATCCAAGCCCTTGTCTTGATGCATCGCAATAAATGTCAAAACTCTTGCTTACATCCGGCAATACCAAAACCGGAGCTGTTGTCAACCTCTTCTTCAACTGCTCAAAACTATTCTGACAAGCTTCAGTCCATTGGAACGCCTTTCCCTTCGTTAGCAACTCCGTCATAGGCTTGGCTATCTTGGAAAAGTCCTTGATGAATCGACGGTAATATCCAGCTATCCCAAGAAAACTCCGAATTTCCTTGACATTCTGTGGCGGTTCCCACTTAAGCACATCTCTCACCTTCCCTGGGTCAACTGATACTCCTCCTCCGGAAATAATATGGCCTAAGAAGGAAACTTCCCGTAACCAGAATTGACATTTACTGAACTTGGCATACAATTGATGCTCCCTCAATTTCTGCAACGTAAGTCTCAAGTGTTCCTCATGTTCCTTCTCATCCTTCGAGTAGATCATAATGTCATCAATAAACACCACAACGAACTTATCTAAGTACTCCATGAAGACCTTATTCATGAGGTACATAAAGTAGGCAGGTGCATTTGTCAATCCAAAAGACATCACGGTGTACTCATAAGATCCATACCGTGTCCTAAAAGTTGTCTTGGGTATGTCCGATGGTCTAATCTTCATTTGAATGTATCCCGACCTCAAGTCAATTTTAGAGAAGACACAAGCACCCTTCATCTGATCAAACAAGTCTTCTATGCGTGGCAAGGTGTACTTGTTCTTGATTGTTACCTCGTTGAGAGCTCGGTAATCCACGCACATCCTTTGGGATCCATCCTTCTTGTCCACAAATAGAACGGGCGCTCCCCAAGGTGAAGAGCTAGGGCGAATAAAACCCTTCTCTAATTGCTCTTGAATTTTTTTCTTGAGCTCCGCTAATTCCATAGGAGGCATCCTATACGGCCTCTTAGCTATAGGTGCAGCTCTAGGTATTAAATCAATAACAAACTCAATGTCTCGATCGGGTGGCACACTTGGCAACTCATCCGGAAACACATCCAAAAATTCACATACAACCGGAATCTCCTCAATTGCGGCACCGTCCATATGATTCAATTCCAATTGCTTCGGTGCGGTTTGAGATGCTTCAAATTCTACGGTGATCCCTTCCTCATTGGTCAACTTCACCGTCTTTGTGGCACATTCAATAACTCCATTGTGCTTCCTCAACCAGTCCATACCAAGTATAATATCCAACCCTTGAGAATCTAAAACAATGAGGTTGGCGGAGAAGTCTACCCCCCTTTTTCTAAGGCTTACTTTTGGACATACTATATTTGTCCTCATCTCTCCTCCAGGAGACTTAACCAACAGAGTAAACTTCATATGAGAGATAGGCAAACTATACTTGGCAACATACTTCGATGCAATGAATGAATGCAATGCTCCAGAATCAAATAACATAGTCACGGGGTTGGAGTTGGCGAGAAACATACCAATGACCACGTCATCCGCTTGTTGAGCATCCTCCGTAGAGACATGGTTCACGTTACCACGAGCAAAGTTCTGCTGTCCACGACGTCCTTGTGGTTGTCCTCCATTGGGTCTTGGGTTTTGCCTCGGCTCATTGCTTCCTTGACCAAGGCCTGACTTAGGACATTGATTTGCAAAGTGTCCAGCTTCTCCACAAGTATAACACTTCTTAACTCCACCAGAATTATTGGGACGAGCTTGGTTTTGAACATTGGCTCCAGGAAAATCAGCACGAGGTGCATAAGGCATCGGAGGCCTAGGTGCTTCCATGACAGGGCGCTGCTGCACAAACTGAGTTGGGCGCGGTGCATAACCAGGGCGCTGAGCAGGAATAGAGGAGCTGTAATGAGGCGCATTGGGCGGTGCAAAGCGAGGGCGCACATTACTTCCTTGTTGCTGTCCTTGATATGGCGCCTTCCTCTTGATTTCTTGCTCCATCTCACGGATCTTGTTCTCAACCACAATTGCTTTGTCCACAAGCTTCTGAAAATTGACATAATCACAATTGAGCAATTGCACTTGGATTGTATTGTTCAATCCCCTCATGAACAAGTATTGCTTCCGGCTGTCCCGGCTAACATCCTCAGGCGCATATCTTGAGAGTTGAGTGAACTTATTGAGATATTCACTCACGCTTGATTTTCCTTGCCTCAAGTTCTCAAATTCTTGCCTCTTCAAGAGCATAACACCTTCCGGCACATAATGAGAACGAAAATTCTCCTTGAAATCGGCCCAAGTAATTCTCTCTTGGTTCTCATGAGCACTGCAATAAGAATCCCACCAATCTGCTGCTGCTCCAACGAGTTGATGAGAAGCAAATAGGACCTTCTCTCGGTCATTGCATTGGACAATGGCTAGCTTCTTCTCCACGGACTTGAGCCAATCATCCGCATCCATAGGGTCTGCGGCTTGAGCAAAGGTTGGCGGCCTAGTCCTCATAAACTCTCCCAATCGGTTATGAGGAGGTGGGGGTGGCGGTGGAGGCATGTGGGGCTGATTGTTGATGTTGCCAGCCTGCAGCTGTCCCATAGTCTGTATCATGGTCTGCATGAGCTGGTTTTGCATGGCCAAAAGCTGCTCAATATTAACAGCTCCTTGGGCAGGTCCTTGTCCATTGTTGTTCTGAGGCACTCCATTGTTCTCCTCCTCATCATTGCCATCCCTCTGGTTGCGAGTCCTCACCATCTGAAGAAGGGCAATAGGTAAGAATTAGAAAACGCCCCAACTATATGCATCAAGGGATATGAAGCTAACCAACTAGCTATACTAGCCTAGGTGGACATGGCAATGCTAAAGCATCCCAAAATCCTCTATTAAGCACACAAGCAAGCAATATATATAGCAAACAGCACTCCAAGCAAAAACACACTGATTCCTGAGTGCTCCTATGTGCTCTAAAGTGTCCATTCTATCTAGGCTGCATCCTACGGTCAACCTGTGGCTCTGATACCAATCTGTGATGCCTGGTTCCGAAAATGAACCAAGCTAACGCATATGTGTGCCCAGGATGTTCATCACACATTCACGAGTGCAATCACAAAAGAGTATACAAAAAATTACCACAAGACAAGATTAATTAACCAAATTTTATTACACAAACCAGATTATCCTCGAATACAAGCTCTAATGAATATTAATGACAAGTTCAACTAATGCAGCGGAAATAAACTAATTAAGCAAACTAAGCAACTATGCAGCATAAGCGACAGGGTATGTATGCGCAGCTCCAATCAACACCACAGGCAAAGCTGACGGTAGACACGGCCTAGAACTCCGCATTATCACCATTAAACTCCCAATCCTGACCTGCAACTGTTGGGGGGGATTGCAAGAGTGAGTACATGTCGTACTCAGTAAGTGTGGAAAGTATGACATGTGGCAGATTCAAATGACAATAATAATAATGGCAAAGTGCTGAAAAGTACAGTAAAACATTTGAAGAGCAATATATTACATGTATGTGAAGTAAACCCATCATAATCATAAATAATACCATAATACCAAACTGAATTCCTCACCATCATCAATAATTTCAGATTTCACCATCGTCAATAACCATATTCAATACCAGAAATTAATCCATAACCACCCATAACCATTACCAAACCATAACCATCCCAAATTCCAATTTGCCTCTAATCATGGAAGTTGTCCAGGTGCTCATAACCGGGAGCACGGCTATCATGATAGTTTTAATTAACTCTGCAGAGTTTGTACCTCTTTACCCACGTGTTCGTGATTTCATCACCCGGCGACTAAGAACCTCCCTTATGCCCATGACCCGTCGGTCAAATTACACACTTCCGTTGGTGTGTGGCCAAGAGATCACAAAATAGCCTTTACAAAGGGATTACTAGCCTATTTAGACCCCACTGAGGTTTCACCGGTGGCGATGTCTCCCGCAGAGCACATCTTCAACCAAGGGCCCCCTCTTGAGCCATTCGGATCCCAGGGTAGTCCCACCAATCATCAACAGACCCAATCCGACTACCCCTTCCCCGAGCATCCACAATGGTCCAAACAGCACTAGCAAAGCCCTAATTAATCAGCTACGCCGCACCCATACTTGGCCTCGTGGTGGCACTGTAGTCCTGGCTTATTCTCGCATGAACCGGTCCTTAGATCTAAAGCAAGCAAACCACCATAACATCCAACCCATCCACATACCAGGCTTGCTTAGATCACCCATTACCATACCGTATCGACAAGTTCACATTAACCAGAATATCATTAGTACATAATTAAATTTGTAGTGTTGGTTTTCCATTCCAATTAATTAAGCGAAGCAAAAAGGTAACCCTTCCCGACTCTCTACCATAAATTCCAAGTGACAAGGGTGGTTTAGCAAATCTAGTAAACTTCCTACCATAGGATTCCCATCAAATTGACACAGCATGCAGTTTTACAAACAAAACATTTATTTTAAAACAGGATCAATATGCTTCAAGGACACTTGCCTTGCTCTTGCTGTTGATTAGGGTCAAAGCCTTCAAACTCTTGATGTTGTAGATCCTCCGTGGCACTCTCTAGCGCAAATCCATCTAATCCACACAATAAACATACAAGGCAAGAAACACAATCAAATAGTGCACAAATATTACTCAATATGACATGGCATGCATGATTAATGCAAATGCAAGGTAGAAATTGTTACTAGATTGCTTTTAAAGATCTCTAACTAGTTCTAATAGCTTTTAACAAGTTTATACAGGTTTGGATTCGATTAGATCAAATTTTAGAATTAATTTAACACAATTTAACCAGAAAGATCGGACTGGTCCGCTAGGGACCAGACAAGTCCGCACTTGACGAGATCAGTAGATTAGGGTTTTCTAGATCGACGTGAATTTGGAGATTAGGGGTTGAATTCACGTAAGGAAAAGAGAATAGAAGGTATACCAGGTATTTAGAACTCCAATGAACCAAGAAACTTGGAGGTAACACTTGGATCTCGATGATCTAGGGTTGGTGATGAACTTGGAGATGAATTGGTGGTGAAGGACAAAACTTGGTGGAGATTTTGATCCTCCTTCGTTTCCTCCTCTTCTTCTTCTTGTTTGGGATCTTCTCCTCCCTCCTTGATGGTGGCTCCCCACGAACTAGGGTTTGGGTGGGTGGAAAAGTGGCAAATAGATGTCAAACCAAGGGGTGGGGTTGCTTATATAGATGTGGAGGCTAGGGTTAGATGGATTTCGAGTCTAGGATGAGTAGAGGTCGGTTTAGAGTCCCACATGGGCTCTAAAAGAGTTGGGCACGACGTCCCTAGGCCCACTTGACGTGAAACCCAAGAAACAAGTCGTAAACCAAAAGGTCAATCTCGGAGTCACGAAATATCGGACAAGTCCGGACAGGACCGGACTAGTCCGAAGTAGTCCATAGAGAAAATCGGACAAGTCTGGCCAAAAATCGGACAAGTCCGATCTTTGTCAGAAAGGAAAACGGACAAGTCCGTTGGAACACCGGACTAGTCCGGAAAAGTCCAGGGACTTAGCAAATTTTCAAGGATTCATGGAACATCGGACTAGTCCGCACAAGATCGGACAAGTCCGAAGTTGTCCAGAGGCAAATATCAGACTAATCCGCAGCAAAAACGGACAAGTCCGTTTTTAGACAAAGAGAAATCGGACTAGTCCGCACTTTCCTACATTTTTAAGTGCGGTTTTGCTCCAAATATATTTTAAGCTCATTCCTCTTGTTATGGGTTAATGTTAAACATGTATATGAGTGCATGTAGGGCATGATGCATGAAAATGAGGGAGTTACAATAACCATCCCAAATCCCAGTTTCCCTCTAATCATGGAAGTTGTCCAGGTGCTCATAATCGGGAGCACGGCTATCATGATAGTTTTAATACTCTGCAGAGTTTGTACCTCTTTACCCACATGTTCGTGATTTCATCACCTTTCGATGACTAGAACCTCTATTATGCCGTCTCACACTTCCGTTGGTGTTTGGCCAAGAGATCACAAAATAGCCTTTACAAAGGGATTACTAGCCTATTTAGACCCCACTGAGGTTTCATCGGTGGTGATGTCTCCTACGGAGAACATCTTCAACCACGGGCCCCCTCTTGAGCCATTCGGATCCCAGGGTAGTCCCACCAATCATCAACAAACCCAATCCAACTACCCCTTCCCCGAGCATCCATAATGGTCCAAATAGCACTCGCAAAGCCCTAATTAGTCAGCTACGCCGCACCCATACTTGGCCTCATGGTGGCACTGTAGTCCTGGCTTATTCTCGCATGAACCGGTCCTTAGATCTAAAGCAAGCAAACCACCATAACATCCAACCCATCCACATACCAGGCTTGCTTAGATCACCCATTACCATATCATATGTACCAGTTCACATTAACCAAAATATCATTAATGTATAATTAAATCTTTAGTGTTGTTTTCCAATCCCAATTATATAAGCGAAGAAAAAAGGTAAAAAGCCCTTCCCGACTCTCTACTATAAATTCCAGGCGACAAGGGTGGTCAAACAACGCTAGTAAACTTCCTACCATAGGATTCCCATCAATTTGACACAAGCATGCAGTTTTGCAAACAAAACATTTATTTTAAAACAGGATCAATATGCTTCAAGGACACTTGCCTTGCTCTTGCGGTTTTGTTTAGGGTCAAAGCCTTCAAACTCTTGGTGTTGTAGATTCTTCGTGGCACTCTCTAGCGCAAATCCGTCTAATCCACAGAATAAACATACAAGACAAGAAACATAATCAAAGAGTGCACAAATATTACTCAATATGACATGACATGCATGATTAATGCAAATGCAAGGTAGAACTTGTTAATAGATTGCTTTAATGTCAATAACTAGTTCTAATAGATTTTAACAAGTGTATACAGGTTTGCAGTTGATTAGATTAAACTTTAGAATCAATTCAACAAAATTTATCCAGGAAGACCAGACTAGTCCGCTAGGGATCGGACAAGTCCGCACTTTGCGAGATCAGCAGATTAGGGTTTTCTAGATCAACATGAATTTGGAGATTTGGGGTTGAATTCATGTAAGAAAAAGAGAATAGAAGGTATAGCAGGTGTTTAGAACTCCAATGAATCAAGAAACATGGAGGTAACACTTGGATCTTGGTGATCTAGGGTTGGTGATGAACTTGGAGATGAATTGGTGATGAAGAATGAAACTTGGTGGAGATCTTGATCCTCTTTCGTTTCCTCCTCTTCTTCTTCTTGCTTGGGATCTTCTCCTCCCTCCTTGGTGGTGGCTCTCCATGAACTAGGGTTGGGGTGGGGTGGAAAAGTGGCAAATAGATGTCAAGCCAAGGGGTGGGGTTATTTATATAGAGGTGGAGGCTAGGGTTAGATGGATTTCGAGTTTGAGAGGAGTAGGGGCCGGTTTAGAGTCCCGCATGGGATCTTAAAGAGTTAGGCACGACGTCCCTAGGCCCACTTAATGTGAAACCCAAGAAACAAGTCGTAAAACAAAAGATCAACTCGGAGTCGCAAAATATTGGACAAGTCCGAAAAGGACCAGACTAGTCCAAAGTTGTCCAAAGAGAAAATCGGACAAGTCTGGCCTAAAATCGGACAAGTCCGACTTTAGTCAGAGAGGAAAACGGACAAGTCCGCTGGAACACCGGACTAGTCCAGAAAAGTCCAGGGACTTAGCAAATTTTCAAGGATTCATGGAATATCGGACTAGTCCGCACAAAATCAGACAAGTCCGAAGGTTTCCAGAGGCAAAATTGGACTAGTCCGCAGCAAAAACGGACAAGTCCGTTTTTAATCAGAGAGAAATCGGACTAGTCCTCAGTAAAATCGGACTAGTCCGCACTTTCCTGCATTTTAAGTGCGGTTTTGCTCCAAATCAATTTTAAACTCGTTCCTCTTGTTGTGGGTTAATGTTAAACATGTATATGAGTGCATGCAAGGCATGATGCATGAAAATGAGGATGTTACACAAGGCTTCGCGATATGGGAAAATGTCTAAAAGCCTTACGACGTGCAGTCGAACGATCAAGTCATGGCTACAAACTTAAGAGATGTCGACAACAACAACAAAGCTTGGAACTTTATAATCCAAGGACTAACTCAGAGCGACTTTGACCGTGTTGCACACCTCCGATCGGTGTACGATGTGTGGAGAGCCCTCTGTGACTACCATGAAGGATGCTACACGATCAAGGAGGTAAGGCAAGACATGTTCAAGCAAGAATACATGCGCTTCAAGATGCAACCCGGTGAGTCCATTGATGACCTCTTTGCTCGCTTTAATAAAATTCTCAGCAACTTGCGTAGTGTCAATGTTAATTTTTCAGATGCTGAAAATGCTAGGCAATTGTTAAGTGCATTATACATGTCAATTTGGGAGATGAAAGTCACATCTATTTACACTTACTTTAGATGTGTTATATTCCAAGTTAAAAACTCATGAAATTGACATAATATCACGGAAGAACCCCAACAAGTCTATTGCCTTTGTTTCTCAATGTGACATGCCTAGCTCCAGCCAATCTTCATCTTGTGGTACACTTGCTTTGTTGTCCTCTCTAACCCTTGAACGGATTGAGGTGTTTCTAGAGGAGGAGCTAGCACTTCTCTCTACTAGGTCCTCAAAAGCATTAAGAAATGTGATAACTAGAAGGAGTGGAAGCTCTGAACCTCAACGATGCTTCGAATGTGGTAAGACAGGACACCTCCGTATAGATTGTCCTAACCTTTCAGGTCCTAATTCCCAAGAAGAAAAACAATCGAGGAAGAAGCACCTCCTCAACAAACGATAAGAAGAAGAAGAATAAGAAGGGCTTTACAGGTCACCAACTGGTGAATAGTTTGATCTCTGCACATCAGGAACCTATCTCGAGTGACGTGGACATTGGAAGTGATGAGGATGAAGATGATTTGTCAAACTTGTGCTTCATGGTGGACAAGTCAAGATCAAGTATGGAGGAGGCAGAACACAACAACGACAATGAAGAGGTATGTCCTACTTGCGAAGAAATGTGTGATGCTATTTCTCGTGCCACTATTATTGTTAAAAAAAGGA
The DNA here is from genome assembly GCA_036927565.1 of Tuctoria greenei. Classification (NCBI taxonomy): domain Eukaryota; kingdom Viridiplantae; phylum Streptophyta; class Magnoliopsida; order Poales; family Poaceae; genus Tuctoria; species Tuctoria greenei. Next base: position 104,588,156 of record JAYESD010000006.1, on the reverse strand, counting down.
CAAAAAGCTTAGGGACAATGATATTAAAATTGAGTCATTAGAATCTAAAATTAATCATTTGAAATCCTTTATTCCTAATGATGATTCTTGTTCCTCATGTGACTTAATATATGAACGATTGTCCTCCCTAAGAAGTGCACATACCTCCACACTTGAGAAACTTGGACTTGAAATTGAAAAGAACAAAAAGCTTGTTGCACTTAATATTGGAAACTTATAAGATGCTTCTTGTTCTACAATTGATTTGCATTGTTCTAGTTGTGATGATCTTGATAAGAAACTGCAAGATGCTATGAAAGAGATTTCTGTTTTGAACAATGCTTTGCATGCTCATGAAGTTAAATATTGTTCCAATTGCAAACTAAAAGAAAAAACTTCACGTGAAAACTGCCTAGACTTGTCTAAGAAACTTGATGACATGAATAGGACACTAGAGCGGTTTTGTAATGGGAATAAGAACCTAAACTTGCTGTTAAATTCTTCCAAGACTTGCAATGATAAAACTGGATTCGGTTTCGATTCACATGCTCATGCTAAGGCACATCCACCTAAAATTGTAAATTCATTACAAAGTGGTTTGATTCAAATAGTTCCTAAAGAAAAAGAAGTGGTTTTGAAATCTGCAGGGTGTTGTCTCACTCAAATTCAAATAAAAATGGTTCTTGCTCATCTAGACATGAACACAAAGTTAAATTTCATTGTACCTACTGTGGTAGAGATGGTCATGTCATAGATTTTTATTATAGACTAGCTAAACAACAGAAAAAGGAAAGAATGAATGCTAGATCTCATAACTTTCATGCAAAATTTGCTGCACTTGCTAAACCGAATGATAGGAACATGAATGTGCTGTAATGAGTCAAAAATTTTGCAATGTTTGCTCCCAAACCTACTGTTTTTCATACTACACATATAACATCTCGTAGGACAGTAGTTGGGTACAAAAATCCTCAAGCTTTGGCTCATAAACTTGCTGCTTTATCTCAGCTTTCGCATGTTATTCCTGCTGGACATCGTGTGACTCAGTACTGGATTCCAAAATGCCTTTCGACTAACCCCGGTATTGAGTCATCGACGTATTGTGCTTCTATGTAGGTTACACGCTTGAGGAAGGCAAACATTTGGATTGTGGATTCAGGTTGCTCATGCCACATGACCGTTAACAAAGAATGGTTCACCTCCCTCTATTGTGTCACGTGTAGAGAATGTTACTTTTGCCAATAATTTTTCAACTCCTATAATTGCTAAGGGTTTGGTTAGAGTAAATGATCACTACACTTTGAAGGATGTGGCACTTGTTAAAAATTTGAAATACAACTTGCTTTCTGTTTCACAACTGCTAGATGAAAATCTGGAAATTATTTTTGCTAAAATTTGCTGCAAAGTTGTAGGTTCAAATAGTGAGCTTATTTTTAACATGTCTCGCTTTGGAAGAGTTTTTAAACATGATTTTGATATGTCTTACTCTAAGCATAGGTGCCTAGTTGCTAATGATTCAAAGGACTTATATTTTTGGCATCGTAGACTTGGTCACGTAGGCTTTGATCATCTGACGCGTGTTAGTGCTCTTGATCGCATACGTGGACTGCCTAAGCTTAAAGGGGACAAAGAAATTGTGTGCTCTTCCTGTAGACATGCTAAGATGGTTGCAGGTTCACATAATCCTCTCACAATGATCATGACAACTGAACCGGGTCAACTTTTGCACCTTGACATCGTAGGACCTTCACGTGTTCAATCCTCTGGAGGTAAATGGTATGTTCTTGTGATTGTTGTTGATTACTCTAGATACTCTTGGGTTTACTTTATGGCATCTAAAAATGAAGCTTTTAGTCACTTTAGAACTTTATTTCTTAGATTATCAATTGATCACCCAAGATCTTTGAAAGCAATTAGAAGTGATATTGGAACCAAGTTTAAAAATCAATCTTTTGATCACTTTTGTGCTGAAAATGGAATAGATCATCAATTTTCTTCACCATATGTACCTCAACAAAATGGTGTTGTAGAAATAAAAAACAAAACATTAGTTGAGATGGCTAGGACTATGCTTGATCAATATCAAATTCCTAGGAAATTTTGGGCTTATGCAATTGCAACTGCTTGTTATGTCTCAAATCGTGTTTTCTTGCGCGCTAAGCTAGGTAAAACACAATATGAGCTCTGCTTTGGACATAGGCCTAGTGTTACACACTTTCGGGTCTTTGGTTGCAAATGCTTTGTTATGAAACATGGTAAACTTGATAAATTTGAACCGAGATCCATTGATGGCATGTTTCTTGGTTATCCATCTCATACTAGAGGCTACCGTGTGTTTTTACTTGACACTAACAAAATTGTGAAGACTTGTGAGGTGTCTTTTGATGAAGCTAGCCCAGGTACTAGCTCAAATTTTGTAGGTCCGGATCCATATCCGTAGGTGGAGAGCATTTTTGTTAAAGATGAGGAAGAAGTGGAGCTGCTGCCCGAAAATTCAGTAGCTAATGACATTGTTTCAGCTCTGAATGTTGATTTACAACCAGTCCAACGACTACCATTGCTGGTTCAGATTGTTCTCAAGTCATAAGCTCATCGATTTGCGATGAACATGAAGAAGAAGAAGCTTGTGAAGTGTCCACTCCCCTTCGGATTCTCAAAAGTCATCAAACACAACAAATGATTGCAAGCTTGCACGAACGAGTCACACGGTCCAGGTTTTGAAATCCAAACTCTCACGCTCATTCTGCTTTTGTTGCTTCTTTTGAACCCAAAGATATATCGCACACACTCACTAATGAATCTTGGATTATTGCCATGCACGAAGAGTTAGAAATTTTTTAAAGAAATAATGTTTGGAAACTTGTACCCCCACCTCAAGGTCACACTTTAATTGGAACAAAATGGGTATTCAAAAATAAACAAAGTGAGGATGGGGTTGTGGTTAGGAACAAGGCTAGGTTGGTTGCTCAGGGTTTCACGGAAATTGAAGGTCTAGATTTTGATGAATCTTTTGCTCCTGTTGCTAGATTAGAAGCCATAAGAATTTTTTTAGCTTTTGCTGCATCTAAAGGTTTCAAGATATATCAAATGGATATTAAAAGTGCTTTTCTTAATGGCTACATAGACGAGGAGGTTTATGTAAAGCAACCACTGGGTTTTGAAAATTCAAATTTTCGTAATCATGTTTACCAACTGTCCAAAGCCTTGTACGGTCTCAAACAAGCCTCTAGAGCATGGTATGATAGGTTAAAAACATTCTTACTTGAAAAAGGGTTTACCATGGGCAAGGTTGATAAAACTCTTTTTGTACTTAAGCGTGGCAATGACTCTGTCGGTACTCTAAAAACCGTACACCCCCTGAGGTTACAAAGATCTCGAGGGAAGGCCGTCTACTTGGATTGAAGACCCTCGGAGGCCTACTTGTCAGACATGACCGGACCTGCTTCTCCAACATGGTTAATCCCTAGGTCGCCACGTGTACTGCCAAACCGGAGCTACCGCCCACAAGGGGGAAGCTCCGGGCCAAGTACCGAAAAGGCACCTCCGGACTTAACCCCTGACCGAGAGAAGCTCCGGACCTGACACGTGTCAGATAGCCCCGGATCTACCTGCTCCCCACAGCAAGCTCCAGAGCTGCCACGTGTCCAAACGTCGGAGCTGGCAGCCTCTAACCTCCGGAAGACCTTGTAACGGCTCCGGATCTTCAAAGGAGAGCCAAGGACTTCAAGACCTGATTTAATGCCATATTAATGACGCTTAAACGGACGATCTTAACACCAGTAATGACACTGTCGGATCCCGTTACAGAATCATTAACAGCAATTAATCGTGTATCAGTACTAGTAACCGCCGGGGCCACATGTCGGGCCAGGCTAGCTTGTAACGGTCTGTCCTTGTACTATAAAAGGACAGGCCGACGATACACGCAGGGGGGGCAGACGTTCACGGACGTTGACAGGCAATCATACGTGATAAGCTAATACAACACCAACACACCCGTGGAGTAGGGTATTACGCTCAGGCGGCCAGAACCACGTAGATCCTGGTGTCTCCTGTGTTAAATCGCAATTCACCTTCTTGAGTCTCCACGCGCCCACACCGAACCACAAACTCCTTCAACACTTTAGCAGTGTCAGGAGATCTGCCGACTCCAACAGTCGACAGTTGGCGCGCCAGGTAGGGGCGCCTGAGATTTTCGAGAATGGTGAACTCCGCAGCTGGATCATCCAACGGCCAACCTGCTGCTCAGGCTGTTGGGGGCAATCCCTCCAACAGGCAGCCACCAGCAGGAGCCTCAGCACCAGCAGGAGCCACACTCCCACCACCACCATCTTCTCCAGCAAATCGTGTTGGGCAACGTGATGGTGCGCCGGCGTCACTTACTGCGTCGGCAAGTCATGACAACCCAGAACACGCGCTCCATGCAGCGCGTGATCTTCTCCAATGTCCACCACCTCCGGACGCATCTCGAATGCAATGGAGCAGTGGAGGGCCGATGTGGAGCATTTGGTCGCAGCAGTGGCCGAGCGCCTCAACAACCAGGGTCCTCCTCCTTCAGGACGGGCCCCGTCGCAGCGGCGGACTTTGTCAGGTAGACTTGGTCCGCACGTCTCCAACAACAGGAGACGATTTGCATCACAGCAGGTGATGTCGTTGCCCTCTGGGGCACAACGCACCCTTACGGTATCCAGGCTTTCGACTCATGACCTCCGGGCGGAGCTTGATCGCCGATACCGCCAGCAAGATGGCCGTGTCCATATTGAGCGAGCTCGTGAAAGACGGGAAGCTCAGGACCTTTCTACTCTGGAAGGGGTAGGAGGAGGCTGTTCAGCCCTAGCCATGCACCTGCGCATGGTTAGATGGCCACAGAAGTTCCGGCCACACCTGCCGGAAAAATTCGACGAGACTGTCAACCCCGCCGAATTCCTTCAGATATACTCCACTACAATCTTGGCAGCTGGAGGAAACGAGGCTGTAATGGCCAATTACTTTCCAGTGGCCTTAACTGGGACCGCCAGGTCCTGGTTTATGAGCCTTCCACCCAACTCTATCAACAGTTGGGAGGAGCTGTGTCGTCAGTTCACTACCAACTTCGGGAGTTCATACACCTGACCAGGCACTGAACTGGACCTTTTTGCGGTCGTGCAAAAAGGGGGAGAATCTTTGCGGTCCTTCATCCAGAGGTTCTCTCAGGTACGCAACACAATCCCTTCTATCTCAAGCGCTTCTGTCATTGTGGCATTCAGACAGGGCGTACGGGACAAGAAGATGTTGGAGAAGTTGGCGATCTAAGAGATCACCAGCGTCACGGAACTCTTCAGCCTGGCAGACAAATGTGCCAGAGCTGCGGAGGGCCGTGAAATGCACTCCAAACCAGCCTCGGAGGATCACAAGAAATCCTCCAAAGAAGAAGCCGCTACCTCCAGGAGTGGCAAGAAGAAAAAGAAGACAAACGGCAAGAAGAAGCCGTCGGCCGGCACATCCAACGTTGCAGCTGCTGCAACTCCTAGTGGCCGGGGGCCACGCCCCGAGAAGCGACCTCGACCGTCTTCCGAAGACGGTGGCAAACCCAAAGTGTGGTGTCCCATTCACAAAACGGGCAGCCACGGTTTGGAGGACTGCCGAGAGGTCCAAAACCTTGCCGAGCGCTACAGCAAGCGCTGGGAAGGGTCCCCTTTCCGACAGAGGGAAGGAAAACAGAAGGTCGACGAAGCTCCGGCTGAAGAGGAGTTAGGGTTTTAGGATCCCAAAAAGGTCCTGAAGGCCGTCTACACCTCCGTCGACGATGACTCTGACGTCTCTGACAACGAGCATCGGAAAACCATGAACACCATTTTTGGTGGATCATGGGACATCACCTCCCGTCGCGTCATCAAGACTATGCGGCGGGATATGGCCGCTGTAGCTCCACATCGAAAGTGGATGGACACATCCATCACTTTTGATGCTATGGACTGTCCTCGAAGCATGGTCGGAGCTGGACAGTTACATTTGATGGTATCTCCCACCATCAATAACATCCAGCTCCATCATGTTATGGTGGACGGAGGTTTGGGGCTGAACCTCATAAGCTTTGAAGCTTTTACCAAGCTTCAGCTCCGACCTTCGGATCTCCATCCCTCTCGACCTTTCTCTAGAGTAGGTTCGGGGGCCATTACCCCACTCGGAGCTATAACTCTCCCCGTTACCTTCGGGACACGGGAGAAGTATCGCACCGAGAAGTTGGTCTTCGACGTCGCTCAGATCAACTTACCATTCAACGCCATCTTTGGTAGACCTGCCCTATACAAATTTATGGCAGCTGCTCATTATGGATATCTAGTGTTGAAGATGCCAACACCAGTAGGCGTTCTCCAGATCCGCGGAGATCGCACCGCCGGAGTAACTGCTCTGGAGGAGCTCCATGCACTCACCACGGTGCAAGAGGAGGACTCCAGACAGGAGCAAGCTCCGAAACCCCCGAGCATTCGTCAACGAGGCTCAACCTCTGCACCCCTTGTGCAGCCAAGCGGCGACACCGACATTCCCGTCAAAGTCATCCAAATTGGTTCCGATGCCGCTCAAACCACCCGTATATCGGGAGGGTTGAACGACAAATAGGAACTCACGCTCATCACTTTCCTCTGGGCTAATGTAGACATGTTTGCCTGGCAACCATCACAAATGCCTGGGATCCCCAGGGAAGTGATTGAGCACAATCTGAAGATTTACCCCGATGCTCGGTCTGTGCATCAGAAGCCTCGGAAGCAATCCATAGAGCGGCAGAACTTCATCCGACAAGAAGTGAAGAAGTTGCTCGCCGGATTCATCTGAGAAGTCTTCCATACAAAATGGCTGGTGAACCCAGTCGTTGTGCCCAAGGCCGGCGGGAAGCTTCGGATGTGCATCGACTACACCACACTGAATAAGGCATGTCCAAAAGATCCATTCCCACTACCTAGAATAGATCAGATAGTGGATTCCACCTCCGGGTGTGAGTTACTGTGTTTCCTAGACGCATATTCTGGGTATCATCCAATCAGGATGTCTAGGGAGGATGAAGAGCATACTTCATTCATCACAGTAGATGGATTGTATTGTTACACAGCCATGCCATTTGGTCTCAAGAATGCAGCTTCAACTTTTGTACGAGCTATGTACAAAACTTTTGAAGAACTCATCAGAGACATAGTGGAAGTGTACGTCGATGACATCGTGGTCAAGGTCAAGAACAAGGAGTCCCTCTTGGACACCTTGCAGGCTGTCTTCGACAAGCTGCGGGCCACCAGCACGAAGCTAAACCCAGACAAGTGTGTCTTCGGGGTTAGCTCCGGGAAATTTCTTGGTTTCCTGGTAAGTCACCAGGGCATAGAGGCTAATCCGGCGAAGATAAAAGCCATTGAAGACATGCGGCCACCAACCCGCATCAAAGACGTCCAAAAGTTAACTGGGTGTCTAGCGGCCCTCAGCCGGTTCATATCAAGACTGGCGGAACGGGCACTTCCATTCTTCAAGTTGTTGAGGAAGTCCGGACCATTCCAATGGTCCGAAGAAGCAGAGAAGGCATTCCAGGAGCTGAAACAGTTCCTCACCACCCTACCAATTCTAGTAGCTCCGAACCCTGGTGAGCCTTTGTTGCTTTACATTTCAACTACTGATGAAGTCGTCAGTATGGTTCTGGTTGCGGAGAGACCAAAACTACCCCATACTCAGGAATCCAGACCCCTTCAGGAGGGTCCAGAGGTTCCTGAAAGTGAGTGTGGGTCCCAGCTCCCAGACTCAAATCCACAAGAAGTCACTTCAGAAGACCCAGACCCCTCTGAGAGGGTCCAGGTCATTTCTGAAGAAGCTCCGGGTTCCTCCAGCCAGAACCCGGAGGTCCCCGAAGAGAATCTGGACTCCTACGGCAGGGTCCGGATCAATGAAGAGGAAGCTCCGGACCCCTCCGGGAGGGTCCGGACCATTCAACGCCCAGTATACTTCATCAGTGAAGTATTATATGATGCCAAGACTCGATACCTAGAGGTGCATAAGCTGCTTTATGCAGTTCTTATTGCCTCCAGGAAGCTTCGACACTACTTCCAAGCTCACAAAATCTCGGTGGTGACCTCCTATCCACTTCGAGCGATCTTGCATAATCCCAATTAACCTGGGAATATTGCAAAGTGGGCAGCGGAATTGGCTGAATTCGATCTCGAATTTGTTTTGAGGCAAGCAATCAAGAGTCAAGCGTTGGCAGATTTCGTGGCGGAATGGACTCCCTCTCCATCAAACCCTGGGGGCCCCAGCGAGCAGAAGACGGAGCATCAAGCTCCAACCTTCACCGAGCCTCACTGGACCCTCTACTTCGATGGCTCCATGCAGAAGTAGGGGGCCGGAGCTGGAATCCTTCTCCTTGCACCGACTGGGGAGAAGGTGAAATACATGGTGCACCTTGACTTCAAGGCAACCAACAACATGTCGGAGTATGAAGCACTCATCTACGGACTAAAGGTGGCACTGTCATACGGTGTCAAGCAACTGCTGGTCAAAGGAGATTCACAGCTCATCATCAAGCAGATGAAGGGTGAATGCTCCTGCAATAATCTCCAGCTAGCTGCTTACCTCCTTGAAGTCCAGAGGCTTCAGAAGGACTTTGAAGTCCTAGACCTCCACCATGTTTAGCGTGCCCACAACGCTGAAGCTGACGAACTCTCGACTAAAGCGTCAACCGGAGCTCCGGCTCCTGACGGAATCTTTGTTCGGAGGTTGTCAAAGCCCACAGTTCAGCCTGCCGAACTGAATGAAGGGGGCGAGATCATCATCCCGAAGCTGACGGTCCCGATGGCCCTGTTACCATGGCAGCCATCAAGGGTCGTAGGTGCTGCCGGAAGCTCCGAGCAACCCAGCACGCAAGACTCAAATGCTCAAGTCAGTTCCGATGCATGGATCTCGGAGATCCGGAACTACTTGAAAGACAACATCCTTCCTGACGATGATGTATCCGCTGACCGAGTAGTCAGATTGGCTAAAAGATACACGCTGGTAGAAGGGGATCTCTACCGGCGCGGTGCCAACGGCATCCTAATGCGGTGTATCACAAGGGAAGAAGGTTGCGAGCTCCTCGCAGAAATCCATGGAGGCGAGTGTGGGAACCACGCATCTTCCCGCACGCTGGTCAGAAAAGCCTTTCGGCATGGCTTCTACTGGCCTACAGCGCTCCAGGATGCCACTGAGCTGGTGAAGAAATGCGAAGCATGCCAATTTCATGCAAAGCAAATTCATACACCTGCTCAGCCCTTACAAATGATACCTCCTACATGGCCCTTCGCTGTGTGGGGGATGGACATCTTGGGACCCTTCCCAAGAGCCGTCGGAGGTTACAAGTTCCTGTACATCGCCATTGACAAGTTCACCAAATGGCCGGAAGCAACTCCAGTTGTGATGATCAACAAGCAATCTGCTATCAACTTTATGCAATCCATTGTAAGCAGATTCGGAGTCCCAAACAAGATCATCACTGATAATGGGACTCAATTCACAAGCTCCGCATTCCAAGGATATTGCGAAGACCTCGGCATAAAAGTTTGCTACGCCTCCGTAGCTCATCCAGCCAGCAATGGCCAAGCCGAGAGAGCAAATGCAGAAATCCTTAAAGGACTCAAAACGCGCACCTATGAGCGCTTGAAAAAGCACGGAGCCAACTGGATCGAAGAGCTTCCGCCCACTTTATGGGCCAACAGGACTTCTCCAAACTGGTCAACCGGAGAAACACCCTTCTTTCTGATGTACGGAGCTGAAGCAATCCTTCCTCCGGAAATCACCTTGGGTTCGCTCCGGGTTTGGACCTTCAACGAAGCCGCGCAGGACCAGCTCCGGCGTGAAGACCTAGACCTCCTCGAGGAGGGAAGGTGCCAAGCAGCTGTTCGGAATGTCCGATATCGCCAAGCTCTACGGCGTTATCACCAGCGGCATGTACACAACCGACAGCTCGAGGAAGGCGATCTGGTGCTACGGAAAATACTATCCAGAGAAGGGTTAAACAAACTCTCCCCCGGCTGGGAGGGGCCCTTTCGAGTGATCAAAGTATCCCGTCCCGGAAGCGTTCGCTTGGCTACCGAGGATGGGACACCTCTCCCAAATCCTTGGAACATCGAGCACTTCTGTAAGTTCTACACTTAATACCATGGAGGTGAGTCTTGAGTAACTTGAGATGTATGTTATAGAGTCATTGTACAGAGTCAGGTAGTTCCTCCGGAGAGCAGCCGGACCTTTCCTGAAAGGTCCGCAAAGCTCATGCAGCACTTGTCACAGTCTCCGGACTAAAAGTGTGGCTAACTACCCTGGGTCAAACGAGAAACCAAACACACTTAGCCTGGTCCCGTACCCTAAGAGTGTACTTGTTTCCCCTGTACCCCGGACCTATAATGAAAGACATCTTCATGTGAAATAGACTCCACGTGCATTCATTTTGTGCAGGCTCGACATTTTTATTTTTCTCTTTCTTGTCTATAACAGAGATGTGCAATTCTTAAGAAATTTTAGTTTGACCGGTTTATATACGATTCGAGTTGCATTGTCAGATCTTTTGGATTTAAATATCGTTTGTGGCCAACTCGCCTGAAAGCCGCCAAGAAAATCTAGGGCCGGAGTGTGCTACCGACTTAGCCTGGTCAAGCACCCTAAGTACGCCACTCTACCTACACCCCGGCAGGCCGAAGTAAGGCGGGTCCATGGACAATTGGATCTAAGAGAAAAGACAATGCATCCGGTTGTATTAAAATCGCGTTCAACCTAAAATTTTCTTGAGAATCGTAAGCCGCGACGAAATTATAGACAAGGAACAAATTTACCATTTTTCTTGGCTTAAGTGTGCAGGAAAAATAAACTCTACGTTGATGGAGAAAAGCCGGAGCTAACCAAGCTCTGACTCCCTCAAGGGGGTCAACCGTCGACGATGAGTAAAAGATGGTGAGAAGGCCCCGTAAATGGAGTCTGCTGCAAACAAACCAAGTGTTGGCAAAGGTCACCGCCGGAGCTACTAAGCTCCGACACCTCGGAGGACTAACTATCGACGCTCTACGTGTTGATAGAGACTATTGCCGGTGCTACCAAGCTCCAGCAATGGACAATGCCGGAGCTTCTAAGCTCCGACAACCTCAGGGGACCTTCACTATCGAAGACTTCGGACCTAAATTCTACAAGTTCGGAGCAAATGCGTCTTCAACAAAACTCAATATCCTTTTGGTACATGTTCACAATCAAATTGGGTACATCTACCAGGGGGCCAAGTGAAGATAAAGATGTTGAAGACAAAAAATGAAATTCGCAAAAATTTGGGGATTTCATTCATCTGGAGACAGAAGGTTACATCTGGAGACAAGGGATTACAAAATTGAGGAAGAAGAAGAGAAAATACAAGTGAGAGCTAAAAGAGATGGTCCTAGACCCTATGGAAGAACTCGGCGACCTTCTGGGCGACCTCCGACACGCTGGCTCGGGTAGCTTCGCCTTCTCCTTCGACGAGGCCTTCAAGCACCGGGTCCAGAGGAAATTGAGGGTTCCGGCTGGTGTAGCACGTCAGCACGTATTCTGTGACGTTCCTCGCCAGGGATTGCCCCTCGACCTCCAGTTGGTCCGCGATGACGTCGCCCACCTTGGAGAGCTTGCTACCTGCTGCGGTCAACGCCTGCAGCGCAAGGTCCGGCTCCGGCTCCGGATCATCCGGGCGCACGGGGCTGAAACCCATCGGCGTCAGCGCATCATTGGCCTTGCCCAGGAACTCCCAAATCTCCAGGGAGTCTGCCGTCCTCAGGCTCTTCACCTCTTCCAGGGATCTCTTGGCCGCCGTCAGTTCGGAATTCTCACGGACGAGGCGCTCAACTTCTTTGGCATTTTGCTGAATCTTTGCAGCAACCCGCCTCTCAAGTCTTCCGAGCTCCTCCTCTCGGAGGTGGATCTTGTTCCGACGATCGACCAGGTCTTTCTCCCTAGCCTCCACTTTCTTCTCCCGGACAACAAGGGCACACTCGTATTCGTAGAGTTCCTACCCCCGCACCCAGGTCTTCTCCTCTTCCTCGAGGCAGCGCTCTTCCAACTTCTTAGTGCGCTCCTCGAGGCCCTTGTCAGCCAGAGCTACTTTCTCGGCGAGCTCCTCTTCCCTCCTCAGGACATCATCCCGCAGCTCCAGGAGTTTTTGCTCTTCGTCCTCGAGCCGTCTCTCCCTCCCTTCGAGTGCCTCTCGGCGCTTGATGAGTGCGGTGTTGATGGCCTCAAGCTGTTCGTACCGAGCATTGGCCGCGTCGTTGGCAGCCTTGGCCTGATCGTGGATCTCCCGGGATTGAGCGTCGAGGGCATGAGTCATGCTCTCCCTTTCATCCAGCAGCTTATCCCAGTACTCCAGGCGGTTCTTCTCCCGCTTGATCCACTCCTTGTCGTCCGCTAGCCTCGACTGCGCCAGCTTAGTCTCGAAGTGGAGCCGATTACGCCACCGCCTAAGGGTTTGGCGCTCCTCTTCAAGAGCCTTGCTGTCGTGGAAGAAGGCCAGTTGGACCTGACGCAGACTAGAGCAGGCGTTGTCGATAGACATCGACAGCGGGATGGGCTCCGGACCTGCTGGGGTCTCCTCCGCTGGTTCCAGTGGGTCTTCACATACAAAAATTGGGTCCCACTCTACGAGAGCGGAACCCTGAGCTTCCAAGGCGCTAGGGACGTCCTCTGGGATGGCCTCAGTCGCCATCGAAGAAGGCCCCGCCGCCAAGTCTTCATTCGCCCCCTCGGGCAGGGGGCTAGCGACTTCGCTTGGGCATTCCGGCTCGGCCGCAGGTACCATCGACGTCGTCGCCTCCGGAGCAGGAGCTACTACTGGCTCCGGCCGGGACACCTCTTCCGAGGGAGGCTCGAGCTCCCTCGCCTCTTCAACCGCCGGCTCTGTGACCGGCGCTCCAACAATAACCGGCTCAGCGACCTGTGCTTCGGAGGTAACCGGCTCAACTGCCGGAACTACCTCGACTTCCGGCTCGCATGCCGGAGCTTTAGTCACCTCCGGCTCAATCGCCGGGGCTTCGACAAGTTCTGGCTCCAAGCCGGGACTACTACTTCCTCCGGCTCTACAGCCGGAGCTTCCACCACTGCAGCACCAGGACCCGGAGCTTCAACCTCCGAGACAAGTGCCGCTGGCGTGTCTTCACTCCCGTGGTCCGGCGCTACCACGGGAAATTCTGGGGACGAGTCGATGTTCATGACCACGACAGCCGGTGCCGGAGCTGTCGCAGCCTCAGCCACCACCTGGGGCGGCACCGGGACAGGAGGAGAAGCTCCCCCGGCCTCAGACATCGTGGCCGAGGGTGAAGCTTCACTCCCCTTCTTGGGGACGCTGCAGAGGATGGATAAAGAAAATTAACAAACAATAGCTACAATTAAAAAGTTAACCAAGGTAAAGATCAAAAATTACCTTGGAAGGCTTCCGCACCAGCTTGCGCGGAACCTTTTTCCCGGACGTTCCGGGCTGGCCATGGTCGGTGTAGGAGCTCCTGGAGGCCCCCCAGAACTTGTCGCAGCCACAGGCGTTTCCCGGGTCGAGGCTCTCCTCGATCGGGAGGAACCCCTGGACCTGGAGGCTCCCACCGTCCCAGGTGCCGGAGTCGTGCACCCGGAGCTAGCACCCCTGGAGGGCTCCACCACAGGGACAGACGCGCTCCGGGAGGATCCCACCGCAGGAACAGTATCATTCCGGAAGGACCCCACTACGGAGACAGTCGCCACGGCGGTATAAGATCTTCCTCCCCAGGGAGAAAGAACCGAGGCGGAAGTAGCGGGCCTGACGGACCTTCCCTCGGCATGTCGTAGCTTCCTCTTCTGACTCTCTGGCTCCTCCGCTAGCTCCTTGCCCTTGCCGATGACCTCGACCCTCGGCTGTGGAGCAGGGACCGAGCCGTCTTCGGGCACCCCGGGGATTGCCACCCAGGTGGTTGGTCTTCTCTCGACGACACCCAGGTCGTCAAGCGCGGGCATCGTCCGCCAGAGCTCCCTGCTGAACTCCACTTCCATGTTCAGGGGGAGAAAGGCCGACGGTGGAGTCAAGTCATCACCGTCGACGTCGATGCTGTGCTGGAATTTCTTGAGGTGGAACTCCAAGGTCTTCCCCACTATGTTGGACTTCAACCCGGTCTCAACCCGGTCCTCGTCCATCACGCTGTTGAGGGCCCAGGCGAGCTTCTCCCTCCTCTTCAGCGGCGCCCACCTGTTGGCCAGGAAGTTGCAGAACACTGCCTGTGGAGTCAATCCTCCCTCCACGCATCGGCGGATCCTGGTCAGGGCAGGGTCGAAAGCTTCCGCCAGCACCGGAACTTCACTCCATATCAACGTGTCGATGCCGGGCAGACCGTCTGGCAGCTCCAACCGCTCATGCTCCTCCACCCTGACGACTATCCAATCTTTCTTCCAGTCATACCACTTCCCGGAAGGGAACGACCGGAGGTACTTGAATGGGCACTTCTTGCGCTTCACGAAGTAGTAGAAGCCAAGGTACTCATTGCTCCGGCCGGTGGTGTGAACGGTGAAGAAGGTTCGGAAGAGCTCGACGCAGGGGGGGATGCCCACCCACATCTCGCAGAAGTGGACAAAGATGGACACAAGGAGAATGGAGTGAGGGCCAAGGTGGTATAGCTGCAGACCATAGAAGTCTAGTAGCATCAAGAAGAAAGAAGAAAAAGGTGGGATCAGCCCCACCATGGCGTACGAAGAAAAGTACACCATCTCGCCAGCGCGCTCCTTCTCAAAGGGGAGCTCCCCGCCGGCACGGACCAAGCGGTTGAAGAAGTCCGAGGACCACCCCATGAGGGCCCGGACCTTCTTCAAATCGTTGTCGGTCTTCAGGCGACTCTCACGCAGACCCAACTCCATCACGGCACAGCTAGGCAAGAGAAGAGGAGCAAAGTACGAGTCGGGAGTTTGAGCGCAAGATCAGATGAGAGGCGTAAAGAACTCCCGACGGTGCGCGCTTTCCTTCTTAAGTAAGCCCTCGCAACGCTTGGATGGAAACCGCAGGGAAGTCGAAGATACTACTCAAGAATCCAACCCATCCGATGACAAGAGGGCCCGGGACCACCCCGACGATCAAATCGAGGCTCTTACCCAGGCGAACGGTTGTCATCACGAGGCGGGAAACCCAAAGGCGGCGGCCTGACAGGGCGTGCGGAACCGATACGGTCTTCGTATCGGGAACCGGCGACCTTCAATTGCGTGAGATCCGCACGTCAAAGATCTCATCTGCCGCCTGAGGTGCGCCACGCAGCGGGATCTAACTGTAAAACCCTGCCAACGGCACCTTTGAAGACCCTTGAAGACCCAGTTCAAGAGTCGCAAGGATGGACCCACCTCCGACGGAATGACTCCACCCCAGTGACCTTCCTCAGAGGTAGGTCCAGGGGGCCACTGTCGGTACCCTAAAAACCGTACACCCCCTGAGGTTACAAAGATCTCGAGGGAAGGCCGTCTACATGGATTGAAGACCCTCGGAGGCCCACTTGTCAGACATGACCGGACCTGCTTCTCCAACATGGTTAATCCCTAGGTCGCCACGTGTACTGCCAAACCGGAGCTACCGCCCACAAGGGGGAAGCTCCGGGCCAAGTACCGAAAAGGCACCTCCGGACTTAACCCCTGACCGAGAGAATCTCCGGACCTGACACGTGTCAGATAGCCCCGGAGCTACCTGCTCCCCACAGCAAGTTCCGGAGCTACCACGTGTCCAAACATCGGAGCTGGCAGCCTCTGACCTCCGGAAGACCTTGTAACGGCTCCGGATCTTCAAAGGAGATCCAAGGACTTCAAGACCCGATTAAGCGTCATTAATGCCATATTAATTATGCTTAAACGGACGATCTTAACACCAGTAACGACACTGTCGGAGCCCGTTACAGAATCATTAACAGCAATTAATCGTGTATCAATACTAGTAACCGCCGGGGCCACATGTCGGGCCAGGCTAGCTTGTCACGGTCTGTCCTTGTACTATAAAAGGACAGGCCGATGATACACGCAGGGGGGGGGGGACAGAGGTTCACGGACGTTGACAGGCAATCATACGTGACAAGCTAATACAACACCAACACACCTGTGGAGTAGGGTATTACGCTCAGGCGGCCCGAACCACATAGATCCTGGTGTCTCCTTTGTTAAATCGCAATTCACCTTCTTGAGTCTCCACGCGCCCACACCGAACCACAAACTCCTTCAACACTTTAGTAGTGTCAGGAGATCTGCTGACTCCAACAGTCGACAGACTCATTATTCGTTCAAGTGTATGTGGATGATATTATCTTTGGTTGTGCTTTCCATGATCTTTTGTCCAAGTTTTCGGCTATGATGAGTTCAGAATATGAAATGAGTATGATGGGAGAACTCACATACTCTTTGGGGCTGCAAATCAAGCAAACCAAGGAAGGTACCTTTGTGCATTAAACAAAGTATACAAGAGATCTTCTCAAGTGCTTCAACATGGACAAAAGAAAGCCTCTTCAGACACCAATGGGTATAGCAACGACACTTGAACTTTATGAAGATGGCGAACCCGTGGATCAAAAAGAATATCGAAGCATGATCGGATCACTTTTGTACCTCACGGCATCAAGACCGGACATACAATTCAGCATATGTCTTTGTGCATGATTTCAAGATTCTCCACGTGCTTCACATCGTCAAGCCGTCAAAAGGATTCTCGGGTACTTACATGGAACTCAAGAATTTGGCATTTTTCTTCCTTCTTCCTCAACCGTTAGTTTGAAATCTTTTTCGGATGCTGATTTTGGGGGTTGTAGGATTGATAGGAAAAGTACTTTGGGTGCTTGTCATTTTCTTGGTAATTCACTTGTTGCTTGGTCCTCTAGAAAACAAAACTCATTTGCACAATCCATAGCCGAATCTGAATATGTAGCTGCTGCTAGCGCTTGCTCACAAATTCTTTGGATTGTTCAAACACTTAAGGACTATGAGGTTGATCTAGATAGTGTTCCATTATTTTGGGATACCACTAGTGCCATTTGCATTGCTAAAAACCCCTTGCAACATTCTAGAACAAAGCACATTGACATTTGGTATCACTTTCTCTGTGATAATGTTGAAAATGAAATATTGTGCTTCACCATGTAGATACCGAACAACAATTGGCTGACATTTTTTACAAAACCTTTGAATTTCACTCATTTTTTTTATTCATAGTGAAATAGGGGTTATGCATCCTCATGGCTTATATTGATGGGGAGTTTTGAAACTTGAGAAGTCTATGTGTGAATATGAAATTAAAATAATATGAGCATCGTATTCCATACATATATGACTTTGTGATTCCTTTTACATGCTGGAAGTTCTTACTCAATTACTCATGTTATACATTTTTTTGTTTTTGCCATGTCTATTAATTGGAATAATTAATTACACTAAATTTTGTCATGATCGAACTTTCTTGCTGTTTTGAACTTGTTGCATGATCACAAGTGCTTTTAATCATAATGAATTAATCAAGTAATCAACTCACATGTTGAGTTTTATGAATAAATATAAATTGAGAAAGGATCAAGAGAATATGCATGCATCACACTTATTCTTTTGAGATGGCTTATCATTGCACTTAGATATGAACTTGGAAGAAGTTGTGTAACACTAAAACCATGTCCTTAAACTTCTGATTGTCAAATGACATAGGCTTGGCTTGGTTGGTTTGAATAAGGCAGATGCGCATATAATCTCTTGTAAATTTCATATGATCAAAATTTGTGTTTTGAAATAAAATAAAATTGCAGCAACAAGTGTCATGCTTTAAGGTTTCGGAATGCGAGATCATGACTTGCTAAAATTGAAAATTACACTTGATCTCTAGCATGGCTTACACTACTTTATGTATCTCATTGTTGTAATAGTGTAAGTTACTTGATAGTATGACTTGGATGAGATTTGTTTTATATGTATATGTTCTAATGTGCTCATAACGATTGAAATTTCTCTTTTGTTCCTTGCTGAATACAACCAAGTTCGGGAAGAATTGTGGTTGAGTTGATCGGGAGGTTGTGCAGCATGTTTGAATCAAGAACAATGCATATGATGGTATCACAGACGTCGTTGGAAGATGTTTGCACATGTGCAAGGAGTGCAAGGTCGTGTATACATGGTTCAGAGGCATGATGAAGAGATGTGGACGTAAAGAATTGGTCGGAAAGGTCCAACCGACTAGGTTATGGACTGAGGCTGCGGCTGAGTCGTGTTTGACTCAAATATCAAAAGTTTTGAGTTGGTTGTGATAGGATTTCGTGTGGGTCACGAATTTGAGCTGTTTTAGGAATGTGGGACACGTTCCTAAGGTGTTTGGAAGTCTTATGATTGCTTCTATCTGTGTATAGAAGAGTCTTGAGCAGTTATGGACAGTTTTGATTTGTGAATTGAGTAGGATTAGAGTCCTTATTTGAGTTGAGTTGGCTTTCGAGCTGGTTATATAAGCAAGGGAGGCCAGAGCTCGTAGTAGACGACGTTGGGGCTGTTCCTCTTGTGTTTTGATCAATAAAATTCGTAGTTTGAAGGAACTTTTGTACCTTGTTTGTCCGTCTTTTTTCTGTCAAGTCTTTCTCATCGAGTTTTTGCACAGCACTACCTTTGTTCGGTGGTTTTATCATAACTCGAGTTTTACAGATATGATTGACGTGATTCTTTTTGGGTTGTCTTCAAAACTTGATTTTCTATCATCTGTGAAAGGTTCTAGGTCATTGGATTTGTGGCTTCTTATCTACACGAGTTTCTTTGCAGTGTTCCAGAACTATTTCTTACTCGGTAGAACAGATTAACCTTTGATCGATCATTCAATCGTAACTTGAGTTTCTCTCGACGGACTTGAGTGATTCTTGTCGTGTCATATTCATGAGTTGATTCTCTCTGATATCTATTACTTCTGTCATGGTGTAACACGTTTAGATTTGTCTCACACATGATTTCTTTAATAGATTGTTTTTCTGCCGAGGGGTTTTCATTGCTTCCGCTGAAAAAGTTTTAATCTACAATTCACCCCCCTCGGGTAGCTTTCCACGTGCTCTTCGATCCTACAACTACGTGCCTCACTAATAAAAATCTAACTGCTATATCCCAATACGTCTATAGGTGGCCATAGTATCGTTCACTCGCAAACGTGTTCTACACGGGTCGCTATCGTGGTTAGTGTACCTGCAGAGGACAATCAATCCCATTTCACACCTTCACACCACAAGGACGGCTCTGGGAAACACGACATGCAGTCATACCATACAAATATATATATATATATATATATATATATATATATATATATATATATATATATATATATATGAAGGTAAATACATATGACTCATGCACTAGTCGCCCCCGAGCAAAGTCATGTCTCGAGGTACACAGCCGTACTAACACCCGCACAGCAAGGGCTCCCGTACGAACCGGCTTATACACGCTCGGGCATACGTGTACGCATGCTTCCAAAAATTCTGGAAAGCACACTATCGGGTTATACACCACCCAACGGGGGCTCCCACTAATTTTGAAGGACGCTGGGGTACCGCGTGTCATATGTTCTCAGAAACATGGAGAATTTTAGAGACTCGTATTGACCTTCCATGCCAAGCCACGGAAACAATCACATACCACATCTCGTATGGAAGAGCTTACCGAGATTGATCAGTTCTTGGTGGCGTACTTTACCTCTTACCTGATGTCGAAGCATTGTTACAGAATATAATAACAAGTAGATTAGTATTGCCACCTTTATAACTTATACTAGTAGTACTCCTTAGTGGGCATATAACTATTTCCTCACTCATATACTCCTAAGTTTTTGAAAATATGCTCTTTTCAGGCACACTGTTCCCAATGATGCTCTGTAGGATTGAAGAGCACGTGTAAAGCTACCAGAGGGGGTGAATGGTAGATTAAAACTTTTTAGCAGAAGCAAAGAAACAACCCTCGGCAGAAAACCGATCTGTTAAAGAAACCATATGTGCGACTAATATAGACGTGCTCAACTGTGACAAAACTAGTATAGATTTTTGAGAACCAAGTCACGAAGACGTCACAACAACAATCACGAAAATATGTCAAGAGAAACTCAAGTTACGACCAAAAGATCGAACAAAGGTCAATCTGTCCTACCCGAGAAAAATAGTTCTGGAACACTGCAAAGAAACTCGTGTAGATCAGAATCAACAAATCTAATGACTGTGAAATTTTCACAGGTGATAGAAATCAAGTTGTGAAGACAACCCAAAAAGAATCACGTCAATGGGATCTGTAAAACTCAAGTTATTATAAAACCACCAAAGCAAGGTAGTGCTATGCAGAAATGCGACGAGAAAGACATGAAGAAAACAAGTCAGACAAACAAGGTACAAAATTTCATTCAAACTACAAATATTATTGATCAGAACACAAGAGAAACAGCCCCAATGTCGTGCACCACGAGCTCCTTCCTCCCTTGCTTATATAACCAGCCCTTAGGCCAACCAAACCTATCTAGGACTCTAATCCTACTCAATTTACGAATCGAAACTTTTCATAACTGCTCAAGACTCTTCTATACACAGATAGAAGCAATCTTAAGACTTCAAAAAACCTTAGGAATGTATCCCACATTCCAAAAACAACTAAAATTTGTTACCCACACGAAATCCTTTCATAACCAACTCAAAACTTTCCATATTTGAGTCGAACACGACTCAGCCGCAGCCTGAGTCCATAACCTAGTCGGTTGGACCTTTCCGACCAATTCTTTACATCCACATCTCTTCATCATGCCTTGGAACCATGTAGCCACGTCCATGCACTCCTTGGACATGTGCAAACATCTTCCAACGACGTCCACGATACCTTCATATGCATTGTTCTTGATTGAAACATGTTGTGCAACCTCCCAATCAACTTAACCACAATTCCTCCCAAACTTGGTTGTTAAACCTCATCTTCTCCCTAAGACTAGTTCAATGGATCCCGTCGCCAGCCATGTCTTGAACTCAAGCAACACCTGAACAGGAATAAACAACCAATACTTCCAAGCACAAGTCCTTGACTTGACTCTCGTTAGTTTTGAAACCACAACACCTTACGTGAGCACCTCACGTAAGCATGTTGCAAACCTCGACAAAATGATATCTGTCATAACCACCAAAACACACCAAAAACTTAGTAAAAGAATACTAAACAAACTTTCTATAATCCAATAAGCAAGTTCAAAACATTGCGAGTTAAAAGCAGAACCACTGCGATCAAGCTCCGAACCTTGCCAAAGCTAACCGGACCTTGAACCGAAGCTTACCAAAACTAACAGGATCTAGCACCGGATTTTACCAAACCTAGCAGGATCTGGCGCCAAAGCTAACCAAAGCTAGTCACACCTAGAGCCGGAGCTAACCAAAGCTAGTCGGACCTCGACAAAAAATTGGACCTAGCCAAAGCAAGTCGGACCTTACGTCAGACCTTGCCGGAGCTACCAAAACAAGCCGGAGCTATCGTCAGACCTTGCTGGAGCTCGGACCTAGATGATAAAGGTGTTTTGGTAGTATTCAAAACTTTTATCGCCGTAGCCAATGTATTCAGTACACATAGGTCTCACAATCTTCCTCTTGATGAATGCATTGGCAACACCACTTAAAATCCGAACATTGGCTTATTGACATGAGAAGTTTTGAAAACAATTTCTCCCCCTATACTTATTTCTCCCCCTTGCATACTTCTCCCTCTTTGACAATGTATTCAACAAGGTACAAAAGAGAAATTTTAATTTGTTATAAGCACATTATAAAATATACATATAAAACAAAGCTCATCCAAGTGATACTATCAAGTAACTTACATTATCACAACAATGAGATACATAAAGTAGTGTAAGCCATGCTAGAGATAAAATGTAATTTTCAATTTTAGCTAGTCAACTTAACTATTTCAAAACCTGAAAGCATGACACTTGTTGCTTCATTTTATTATTTTTCAAAGCACAAATTTAGATCATATAATATTTGCAAGAGATTATATGCGCATCTGCCTTATTCTAACCAACCAAGCCAAGCCAATGTCTTTTGACAATTAGAAGCATAAGAACATGGTTTTAGTCATACACAACTTCTTCCAAGTTCATATCTAAGTGCAATGATAAGCCATCTCAAAAGAAGAAGTGTGATGCATGCATATTCTCTTGATCTTTTCTCAATTTATATTTGTTCATAAAACTCAACATATGAGTCTGTTACTTCATTAATTCATTATGATTAAAAGCTCTTGTGATCATGCAACAAGTTCAAAACAGCAAGAAAGTTTGATCATGACCAGATTTAGAGTAAGTAATTATTTCAATTACTAGTCATGGCAAAAACTACAAAATGTATAATATGAATAATGTAGTATGAACTTTCAGCATGTAAAAGGAATCACAAAGTCATATATGTATGAAATTCTATGCTCATATTATTTTAAGTTCAGATTCACACATAGACTTCCCAAGTTTCAAAACTTCCCCTCAATTTAAGACATCAGGATGCATAACCCCTATTTCACTACAAAATGTAACAAAAACGAGTGAAATCCAAAGGTTTTATGAAAATGTCAACCAATGTGAAGCACCATGTTTCCTTTTTCAACATTATCACTAAGAAAGTGATACCTAATATCAATGTGCTTAGTTTTAGAATGTTGCACGGGGTTTTTAGCAATGCAAATGGCAATATTGTTATCACAAAACAGTAGAACACTATCTAGATCAACCCCATAGTCCTTAAGTGTTTGAACAATTCATAGAATTTGTTAGCAAGCACTAGCAGCAGCTACATATTTAGATTTGGCTGTGGATTGTGCAACTGAGTTTTGTTTTCTAGAGGACCAAGCAACAAGAGAATTACCAAGAAAATGACAAGCACCCAAAATCAGCATTCGAAAAATTTTTCAAAGTAATGGTTGAGGAAGAAGAAAGAAAAATGCCAAATTCTTGAGTTCCATATAAGTACCTGAGAATCCTTTTGACAGCTTGACGATGTGAAGCACGTGGGGAAGCATGAAACCGTGCACAGAGACATACACTAAATTGTCTATCCGGTCTTAATGTCGTGAGGTACAAAAGTGATCTGATCATGCTTCTATATTCTTTTTGATCCACGGGTTCATCATCTTAATCAAGTTCAAGTGTTGATGTTGTTCCCATTGGTGTCCGAAGAGGCTTGCTTTTGTCCATGTTGAAGCGCTTAAGAAGTTCTCTTGTATACTTCGTTTGATGCACAAAGGTTTCCTCCTTAGTTTGCTTGATTTGCAGCCCCAAAAAGTACGTGAGTTCTCCCATCATACTCATCTTAAATTTTGAACTCATCATAGCTGAAAACTTGGACACAAGATCAGGAGAAGCACAACCAAAGACAATATCATCCACATACACTTGAACGAATAATGAGTCATTGCCATGCTTAAGCACAAAAAAAAGTTTCATCAACCTTGCCCATGGTAAACCCCTTTTCAAGTAAGAATGTTTTTAACCTATCTTACCATGCTCTAGGGGCTTGTTTGACACCGTACAAGACTTTGGACAGTTTGTAAACATGACTAGGAAAATCTGAATTTTCAAAATCTGGTGGTTGTTTGACATAAACCTCCTCATCTATATAGCCATTAAGAAAAGCCCTTTTGACATCCATTTGATATAACTTGAAACCATTAGATGCAGCAAAAGCTAACAAAATTTTTATGGCTTCTAATCTAGCAAATGGAGCAAAAGTTTCATAAAATCTAGACCTTCAATTTGTGTGAAACCTTGAGCAACCAATCTACCCTTATTCCTAATCACAACCCCATCCTGACTTTGTTTATTTTTAAACACCCATTCAGTTCCAATTAAAGTGTGATCTTGAGGTGGAGTACAAGTTTCCAAACATTATTTCTTTCAAAATTTTGTAACTCTTCTTGCATGGCAATAATCCAAGATTCATTAGTGAGTGTGTGTGATATATCTTTGGGTTCAAAAGAAGCAACAAAAGTAGAAAGAGCATGAGAATTGGGGTCCGAAAACCTGGATCTTGTAACTCATTCATGCAAGCTTTCAATTATCTGTTGCGGGGGATGATTCTTGTAAATCCGTAGGGGAACAGATGTCTCACAAGCTTCTTATTCATCAGGTTCATCGCAGATTGATGAGCTTGTGGCTTGTAGATGATCAGGACCAGCAGAGATGATAGTCGTAGCTTGTTCAAAGTTCGGAGATGGACACACGTTATCTTTGGAACTATCAAGCAATATCACCGACTCATCTTCTTCTTCAAAAATACCCTCCCCCTGAGGATATGGATTCGTACCTGTAATGTTTGAACTAGTACCTGGGCTAGCTTCATCAAAACACACCTCAAAAGTCTCCACAATTTTGTTAGTGTAAAGTAAAAGGACACGGTAGCCTCTAGTATGAGATGGATAACCAAGAAACATGGCATCAATGGATCTAGGTTCAAATTTATCAAGATTACCATGTTTCTTAACAAAGCATTTGCAACCAAAGACCCAAAAGTACGTAACACTAGGCCTATGTCCAAACCGGAGCTCATATGGTGTTTTACCTAGCTTAGTGCGCAAGAAAATGCGACTTGAGACAAAACAAGCGGTTGCAATCACATCATCCCAAATTTCCTAGGAGTCTGATATTCAGCAAGCATAGTCCTAGCCATCTAAACTAGGGCTCGTTTGGATAGAAGTGGATCCACTCATATCTATGTGGATTGGAGAGGAGAGATGAAAATTAGTTCATTTTCCACTCCAATCCGCTCCAAAGCAACTGGATTCAATTTATCCAAACAAAGCTCTAAGGCTCTGTTCTTTCTTTCTACAACACCATTTTGTTGAGGTACACATGGTGAAGAAAATTGATGATCTATTTCATTTTTAGCACAAAAGTGATCAAAAGATTGATTTTTAAATTCGGTTCTGTTATCACTTCTAATTGCTTTTAAAGATCCTGGGTGATCAATTGATAATCTTAGAAATAAAATTCTAAAGTGACTAAAAGCTTCATTCATAGATGCCATAAAGTAAACCCAAGAGTATCTAGAATAATCATCAATAATCACAAGAACATACCATTTGCTTTTGAAGGATTGAAGACGTGAAGGTCCTACGGTGTCAACGTGCAAAAGTTGACCCGATTCAGTCTTCATGATCATTGTGAGAGGAGTATGTGAACCTAAAACCATCTTAGCATGTCTACAAGAAGAGCACACAATTTCTTTGTCCCCTTTAAGCTTAGGCAGCCCACGTATGCGATCAAGAGCACTAACATGCATTAGATGATCAAAGCCTACGTGACCAAGTCTACGATGCCAAAAATATAAGTCTTTTGAATCATTGGCAACTAGACACCTATGCATAGATGAAGACATATCAAAATCAGCTTTAAAAACTCTTCCAAACCGAGACATGTTAAAAATAAGCTCACTATTTGAATTTACAACTTTGCAGCAATTTTTAGTGAAAATAATTTCCAGATTTTCATCTAGCAGTTGTGAAACATAAAGTAAGTTGTATTTCAAATTTTTAACAAGTGCCACATCCTTCAAAGTGTAGTGATTATTTACTCTAACCAAACCCTTAGCAATTAAAGGAGTAGAAGAATTATCGGCAAAAGTAACATTCTCTACATGTGACACAAAAGAGAGGGAGGAGAACCATTCTTTGTTACTGGCCATGTGGCGTGAGCAACCTGAATCCACAATCCAAATGTTCTCCTTCCTCAAGCTTGTAACCTACAGAGAAGAACAATACGTCGATGACTCAATACTGGGGTTAGTCAAAAGGCATTTAGGAATCCAGTACTGAGTCACACGATGTGCAGCAGGAAAAAACACGCAAAAGCTGAGATTAAGCAACAGGTTTATGAGTCAAAGTTTGAGCTTTTTGTTCTTAACTACTGAGCTATAAGGTGTTACTTGTGTAGCACAAAAATTAGTAGCTCCAAAGGAAAAAATGGAAGGTCCAAAGGTAACAACAGAAGGTCCGAAGGCAAAAACTGAAGCTCTGGAGGTAAACTTTGAATGTCTTTGACTCATAACAACAGGGTGCATGTTCCTGACATTTAGTTTAGTATGTGCAGCAAATTTTGCATGAGAGTTATAAGATCTAGCTTGTATTCTTTCCTTTTTATGTTGTTTAACTAGTCTATAACAAAAATCTATGACATGACCATCTCTACCACAATAGGTACAATGAAATTTTACTTTGTGTTCATGTCTACATGAGCATGCAGTATGTTTATTTGAACCCGAACGTGACAACACTCCTGCAGATATGGAAACCACCTTTTTTAGTTTAGGAACTGTTTTAATCAAACCACTTCCTAATGACTTTACAATTTTAGGTGGATGTGCTTTAGCATGAGCATGAGAATAAAAACCTAAACCAGTTTTATCATGGCAAGATTTGGATGAATTCAATAGCAAGATTAGATTTTTGTTACCAATTCAAAACTGCTCTAGTGTCCTATTCATGTCATCAAGTTTCATAGACAATTTTAGGCAGTTTTCAAATGAAGTTTTTCCTTTTAATTTGAAATTAGAACAATATTTAACTTCATGAGCACGTAAAGCATTGTTCAGTATTGAAAATTCATTCAGCATCTTTTAGTTTCTTATCAAGATCCTTACAGGTAGAACAATGCAAATCAATTGTAGAACAAGAAGCATCTTTTAAGTTTTTATCAATAAGTGCAATAAGCTTTTTGTTCTTTTCAATCTCTAACTCAAGTTTATCAAGAGTGGAGAAGTGTGCACTTCTTAAGGAGGACAATTGTTCATATATTGAATTGCATGAGGAGCAAGAATCGTCACTAGGAATCAAGGTTTTCAAACGATTAATTTCAGATTCTAGTGACTCAATTTTAACAGCATTGTCCCTAAGCTTTTTGTCCTTTTTCTTAACAATAACAGTTGCACGGGAAATAGCATCACACATTTCATCACAAGTAGGACATACCTCTTCGTTGTCACTGTTGTCTTCTGCATCCTCCATACTTGATCTTTATTTGCCACCATGAAACATAAGTTTGCCAGATCATCTTCATCTTCGTCACTTCCGTTGTCTACATCACTCGAGCCAAATTCTTGAAGTGCGGTGATGAAACTGTTTATCAGTTTGCATCCTGCAAAACCCTTCTTTTTCTTGTTGATGTTGCCAGAAGAGGACTTGACTTTATTCTTCTTTTCATCACAGGTAGAAGGACCTGAAAGGTTAGGGCAATCTGTACGAAGGTGTCCTGTCTTACCAAATTGAAAGCATCATTGAGGTTCGGAGCTTCCTCTCCTTCTAGTTCTAACATTTTGCAATGCTTTTGGGAACCGAGTAGAGATGAGTGCTAGCTCCTCTTCTGGAAATTCTTCAATCTGTTCCATGGTTAGTGAAGATAGCAAAGCAAGTGTATTGCTAGATAAAGATTGGCCGGAGCAAGGCATATCACGTTGAGAAACAAATGCAAGAGACTTGTTGGGGTTCTTACGTGAGATTATGTCAATTTCATGAGTTTTCAATTTAGAATATAGCACATCTAATGTAAGTGTACTCATGATAGTAGATTCACGAATAGATGTGACTTTCATCTCCAAAATTGACATGTCTAATGCACTTAGTAATTGCCTAGCATTTTCTGCATCTGAAAAATTAACATTGATGCTATGCAAGTCACTGAGAATTTTATCAATGGACCCACCGGGTTGCATCTCAAAGCACATGTATTCTTTCTTGAACATATCATGTCTTACCTCCTTGATCGTGTTGGATCTTTCGTGGTAGTCAAAAAGTGCTCTCCACACATCATACACTGATCGGAGGTGTGCAACACGGTCGAAGTCGCTCTGAGTTAGTCCTTGGATTATCAAGTTACGGGCTTTGTTGTTGTTGTCGACATCTCTTAAGTTTGTAGCCATGACTTGATCGTTCGGCGGCACTTCGTAAGGCTTCTACACTTTTTTCCCATATCGCGAAGCTTTGCGCCTGGATAAAAGCTTCCATGCATGCCTTCCAAACCTGAAAATTAATACCAACAAACACGCAAGGTATTGCTGAGTATTTCAACATGATGATTAGTCAAAACACGTGCGAATCACAAAGATTAGAGCGCCGTGGCTCTGATACCAATTGTAGGATCGAAGAGCACATGTACAATAATGCGGCCTAGAGGGGGGGTGAATATGCCTTTTTGAAATTTAGTCGAAAACTGCAACACTTAACAAACTGATCAAATCCCAAGATATCAGACTATTCCAATAGAGTGCAGACTAGTCCGATGCGTGCGGACTAAATTGATCAAGTTCAATCAATAATCTCAATACAAACACAGTACGCAGCGGAATAATGTATGTAACTTGCAAGTATTGAGTCAACGCAACCAAGTGTAATGCAAACCAATTCTTGTTTCAAAGTTTTAACGTAGGTTATGCAAGATTGACAAAACCCTAGAATACAATATGAAAATTAAGAACAAGTTTGATACAAGATTTTATCCCGTGGTTCGGTTCCCACAGAGGCAACCTACATCCACGTTGAGGACCCCACGAAAGGATCGGGTCTTCACTGACCATAACCTTGTCGAATCGCCACGAAGGCCAATTCTTCTTCCACTATCACAAAGGGGGCAAATCACCAAGTTCAAGGGGCCTTCTCACAAGTTGAGGGCTCCCCAAGATTACAATTCAAACACCACCAAGGACACACTCGTAAGATCAACAATGAAACAACAGAAGTGTGTTAGAGATCAAACCCAAGAGCTCAAAAGTGTAGAATCGTGTCTCTCCTTTGATTCAAAGTGAATCCTCAAGGGATTGATCTTTCTTGCATTGGATTTCGTGGAGAGATGTGTTTTCTAGGCTCTTGGAGGGTGTGACGGCGCAGGGGGTCGAGTGTTATGATAGTTGGACCGTGCACATCTATTTAGGTTAGGGTTTTCAAAAGTTACCGTTAGGGTTTTGAGAGTCCGGACTAGTCCAAGGTGGAGTCCAGACTAGTCCGGTGTGCGGCGTGCACGAAACCCTAAGTGTCCAGAAATATCGGACTTGTCTGGCTAGGAGCAGACTTGTCAGATTTTAGTCAAAACTGTTTTCGGACTTGTCCGTGCTGATATCGGACTTGTCCAGTGTGGTGACACCCTTAGTGTATATAGGACAAGTCCACACTTGGAGGTCTTGTCCGATTTTAGTCCGAGGCATTATCGGACTGGTCTGGTGCGGAGAAGTCCGCATTGGCTGGACTTGTCCGAACCTGTCCAGAGAGGATATCAGACTAGTCTGGACATTATCACACTAGTCCGTTTTTCCTGTGAAATGTGAAGTGTGTGGGGATTTTTATGTTTGAGCTCTTGGGATGTGTTACACCAACACACTCCCTACACAATGATGTATTCTATTCAGCTCTTGAGCTCTTTTCCGAATTGATCATCATTCTCCTTTCTTTTTGGCACTTTCTTCATTCTTTCATCAAAACCTGTGCTCATCTCAATAATGTGGTTAGGATATCATTTTTTTGTCATAAATCAACCAAAACCCACAAGGGACGCATAGATGCGCTTTCAATCTCCCCCCTTTTTTGTGATTGATGACAACCAATTGAGATTTCACAAAATATGATAAAAATTGCAGAATTTTCATAAAGTGTGCACATATGAGCTTGAAACTTATTTAGCAATAAGAACATAAGACATATGTGCACTCTTTGTGGTGGGATGCAAAACTAAATGAGTGAGAGCAGTAATCATGATGACAGTGAAATAATTGACATCAATATATCCATCAAACAAGCATATATGTCAATTACAAGGCAAAATCGCAGATTTCATGAGTATGAGCATAAATCATTCATAGCATTTCATCACAGGATTAAAAGTACCAAAAGAGCACAATATTAAGTCTTACAACCCAAAAGACATAAAAAGATGCATAAGAGAGGCTCTCATCTCTCAACCTACTGCTGAGATCTATTGACGACTCCCCCTCAACCTCTCCCCCTTTGGCATCAAGACAACAAAAAGAAGGAGAGGAGGGATCTATGATCTTCAGTCCTCGCTGTCGGTCCTCTCATCATCATCATCTTCATTCTTGGGCTGAGGAGGAGGAGCGAATCCACTCGAGCCCCCAATGCCAAAATAAGCAAGCTCGGAGGGAGTCAAGGGCCTAAGCTCAGTGAAATCTGAGGCTAAGGCATCAGAAATGACTGAGAGACCTAATGGGCTCGATCTCCAGATTTTGGCAGATGTGCTTCACATTCTCTTTGACATACCGCATGTCCGCCTTTCTTGCCTTGTTCAGCTTGTGGGTGTTCACTTCAGCCTTGTTGCAAGAGGCAAAATTGCTGACAAGTACTTTAGGATTCCACTAAGGGACCCTTTTTGGGGAGGGGCCCTAGTGGTGGGGTTAGCCATTGCATCTACTCAAGCTCTCCTCAGATCTTCTTCACTTGATGCAGGACAAGGTGCAGCTTGAACATTGGCTTGGTTGGGCATCTGGGGCCTCAAGGGAGTGTGCTCCACATCCTTCACAAATTCGATCACTGTGACTTTCTCAATCATAAACATCAGGTAAGGGGCATAGCCACAGGATCTGTTCAGAGTACAGGATATGTTGACCATGTCATTCCAAATATAGTCAAAGATGTCAATCTTCATGTTCTTGCTTATCACCTTCATCAATGTCCTTAGGTAACCTTGGACACTTCCAGCATCCCCATCCTTTGGTGCTATTGTCTTCCTCAGCACCCTGTCGAGCACCATGAAGAAAGGCTTCATGTTCTTGGTTGAGGGAGTATTGAATTTCAAACTAGTATCATAGAGGAAGTCCATTTTATCCTTGCTCAAGACACCGATGTTGTGGATGGTCAACTCATTGTTTCCGGTGTCTTCAAGGTGAAGGAGTCTTGCAAAATCATCATAGGTGATAGTGTACTTGGATTCATGAGTCATCTAAGTCACCCTTTCCTCCTATTCACTGGAAAAGGAACAGGTGGCATAAAACTGAGCAATAACTTCATCATTCCAGTGATATCTGAAGGCAAACAAATCCTTCAGACCATGCCTAGCTGCAGCCCCAACCACCTGATCAAATGCTCCATAGCTCTTCCTCTCAAAATGATCCAAGTCGATCCACTGGCAACGGACCACTGGAGTCTTCATGGTCAGGTACACTAAGCTGTAGAAATCTGCATGAAAGTTGCTCCAAAATCTGTTATCTGCGGCCTTCTTGGGTCTGCTATAGCAATCCACAAATATGAGTTTGGAAGTGGTGTCGCTTCCCTTGCCATTAAACTTCTCCTTTGAGAGATCTCTGTTTCCCTGCCTCGGAGCATGCAACTTGAGTGGGCTGATCGGGCCCGTGGCAATCCCTTTGCCCTTGCCCTTCACTTGGCGAGCAATTGTCGAGTTAGGGCCACCACCAGCAGAAGCCTTGGAGGCAAGCTTCTTGGCGAGCACCTTTCGTCGAGCTTGAGGTGCAGAGGGTGCCGGCTTGGATGGGCGCTCTTGGCACTTCTTGCTTTAGCCCGTCGAGGACTGAAGCAAGGCTTCTTGGTCCATCTCGGCCTTGAAGTCAGAGATTTCGTCGTTGGTGCTCGACATTGTCCTAAGAATGGGTTACACAAGGTATGAAAGAGAATGGATGGCAAGGAATTGCATTAAGTAATAAGTAATTAGGGTTGAGTTCAAAAAAAATCGGACTAGTCCGGCGTACAGGTATGGACTAGTCCGGGTCACTGGACTTGTCTGTACATGGACCGGACTAGTCTGACGTTCATCACCCTAAACCCTAACAAGACGACCAATGGTGTTGTTAAATGCAATAATGGCACAACATCAATGTAATACATCAATAAAGCGTGTATTTGGTGAAATAAACTAAGCTATTTGATCAACATCGAAGGAAATATCGATTTCTAGGGTTTGGGAGGAAAATTTACCGAAATTGCTCCATTCTTGAGAATGAAGGGGTTGAAGGTGTGGACAGGTCCGTGGTCTTCAATCCCTATGCCAAGGAGGTCGTTTTCCACCCAAACTTGGAGAGTTTTGATGGAGGAATCGCCAAATCACCGTGGGGAGCTCAAGCGAGGAGAGAGAAAGCTTGAGGCAAGTGTGAGGGTGAGGAAGATTAGGGTTTGGCGGCGGCTAGGGTTATGGAGTCAAAAAATCGGACTTATCCGAAAATAATTGGACTGGTCCGAACTTTTCCAGAGCCTATATCGGACTAGTCCGTGTTCGGCCGGACTATTCCAGACTAACAGTCACTCTGTAGGCTAGTCTGCATGGGCGGACTAGTCCGGGCAACCATGGACTAGTCCGTGGTCTCCAGGGAAGAAATGCTTAGCCCATTCGTATATATTCGAAGGTACTTATTATGAAAATGAGGGGCGAAGCAAATCAATTAATCTTGATGAATATGATCAGTAAGCATACAACAATCAGTGATCACAATTCATCAAGATCAAGTAGTTGAAATAGTTTTTGGAGAAAATTGAGAAAGATGATTTTTGCAACTCAAACAATATATTTTGAAGAGTTCATACAGGTATGCAAGTTTTCAAGCCACATTCCGAGCATCAAGGATATTGAGTTCATTTCGAAGCTCGCAAAAACGTTTTTCATCTAGTGGCTTAGTAAATATATCATCTAGTTGCTTTTCAGTGTTGACATGGAAAATGGCTTTGTCTCCTTTCATTGAATGGTCTCTCAAAAAGTGATGCCAGATTTCTATGTGTTTTCTTCTAGAGTGTTCAACTGGATTATGAGCAATTTTGATGGCACTTTCATTAACACAAAGGAGTGGAATACGACTCATATTGTAACAGTAATTTCTTAGAGTTGTCGCATCCAAAGGAGTTGTGCACAACAACTCCCAGCTGCAACATACTCCGCTTCGGCCGTGGATAAGGAAATGTTATTTTGTTTCTTGGAGGACCAAGAAACTAGAGATCTACATAGGAATTGGCAGGTGCCGGAGGTACTTTTTCTATCTACTTTGCATCTAGCATAATCTGCATCGGAGTATCCAATGAGATTGAACTTGGAACCTTTGGGATACCAAAGGTCTAGGTTGGGTGTATGAACCAAATATCTCAAGATCCTTTTAACGGCTATCAAATGACACTCCTTAGGATTGGCTTGATATCTCGCACACAAACATACACTCAACATAATATTAGGCCTAGATGCACATAGGTAGAGTAAGGATCCAATCATGGAGTGATATACCTTTTGATCCATGATGGGTCCATCTTCATTGAGATCCAAGTATCCATTAGTTGCCATGGGTGTCTTGATAGGCTTCGCCTTGTCCATCCCAAACTTCTTGAGTATGTCATGAGTGTACTTAGTTTGGCTTATGGATGTTCCTTCCTTTTGTTGTCTCACATCGAATCCCAATAAGTACTTCAATTCTCCCATCATAGACATCTCAAACCTATCTATCATAATCTTACTAAATTCTTCACAAAAGGATTTGTTAGTTGAACCAAAGATAATGTCATCAACATAGATTTGGCAAATAAAGAGGTCATTGTCAAAGTGTTTTGTAAATAGTGTATAATCTGCTTTTCCAATCTTGAAACCATTTTCAATTATAAAGTCTCTAAGGCACTCATACCAAGCTCTAGGAGCTTGTTTGAGGCCGTAGAGAGCCTTATGCAATTTAAAGACGTGGTCGGACAACTCTTTGTCTTCAAATCTGGGCGGTTGCTCCACGTACACCTCCTCCTTGATTGGACCGTTGAGGAAGGCTTTTTCACATCCATTTGGTAGAGCTTGAAATCATGCTGAGTAGCATATGCAAGTAATATTATAATTGTTCAAGTCTAGCTACGGGAACAAAGGTTTCATCAAAATCCGAACCTTCGACTTGTGAATACCCTTTGGCCAAAGTCGTGCCTTGTTCCTTGTCACCACCCCGTGTTCGTCTTGTTTGTTGTGGAAGACCCATTTGGTGCCAACGACGTTCGCGATAGGTCTTTCGAGGATTTCTCACACCTTGTTTCGTTTGAAGTTGTTCAGTTCTTCTTGCATCGCCACCACCCAGTCCAGATCTCTCAATGCATCCTGAATCCTGCGTGGTTCCAAAAATGACACAAGAGAGTAATGCTCACAAAATTTAGCTATGCTAGATCTAGTTGTTACTCCCTTTTGGATGTCACCGATGATGTTGTCGATTGGGTGATCTCTTTGGATGCATTGGTGTACTCTTGGGTGTGTCATTTGTGGCCTCGTGTCTTCATGATCTTCTTATTCTCCCCCCTGGATGGTTGCCCTCATTGACTTGTTGATCATCTTCATTTTCTTGAGGTTGATCTTGTGCGGAAGCTCCCCCTTGATCATTGGCCTCCACTTGCGGTTTGTCTTCCTCATGCACATGTAGAGGTGGCTCTTGTGGTCAAACTTCGCCCAACGCCATTCTTGTCAATGCTTGACAAGGAGCTTCTTCTCTATCTAGCACACATGGATGAACTTGGTCCTTTTGGGAGTCGTTAGTTTCATCGAACACTACATCACGCGCTACTTCAACAAGTCCGGAGGTCTTTGTTGACGGCTCCTAAGATATACTAACAAATCATCCCCAGCAACGGTGCCAGAAATGCTTGTTGGTATTTCTTAACACCACAAACCATCGCTGGTAAAGAGATGAGATCTGCAAGCACACGGAAGATACCGTTGTAGCATTTCAACTATGAGTATTCCCAAGGGTATCGTATTTATCCCAAAGGAAGGCAATGGAGTAAAGTATATACTACTCTTATGGTAAGCTATGGGATACTAATCTATTATCCGGACAGGGGTAAGTTGATAATAGGGGTAGTGTGACACACACCTAGGCAATCTATTCTAAAGGGTAAAATGGGTCCTATAGGGATATTGGATCGAGAGTTAGAGAGTTGCTCCTACAATGCTCCTAATACATATACATAGCCTAAGGTAGATACTAATGGTCATGTCAATGATGAATTCCTATGCAATGCTATTCAACACAACGGGCACAGGCTTACCCCTAGCAATACTAGGGCAGCTCTCGCCAAGAGCCTGTGGCATAGCCGAACATGGAGGATTATAAAGGACAGATAGGGCTATCACCACCTACTGCCTACCTCTTCAATCCGTGGGTCTACGAGACATCCAAAGCTACTTAAATACCCTAGCACCATGCTAGCATACTAAGCAAATACCATAGGAGCCATGGCACAAGCCATCCTAAGGCAATGACTAACCTAAACATCATTGAACCAATGTTGAAGCATAGCGTAGTCATTCATATTAACATAATCATATCATAACTACATAGACTATAGTGGGGGTCTATAGTGTTTATGACCATAAGATGTGATCATGAGAGTGAAATCATAAAGACTATACCTTCCACATACATGGACTCCACAATGAAACAAGAAACGCTTTGTCCAAGTATACGTATAAAAGAAGACTAAAGATAATATCTTTGTTGAGCACAAAGTCACAAATACAAGAAGGAATACATAAGCCATACCTTTCCCAATGTGGAATTGGGAAGATAGACTCCTTCTACTCCTTTCCCAATTTGGACTTGGGACTATAGGCTCTCCTCTCTACATCCTAACTCCTCTAAGGACTATGGAAGATAGTGTAGAATGATGCCCATGTGGTGTGTGTTGAAGTGAGGGGTAGAAGGTCCTATTTATACTAGTGTTGAGGTCGGTTCCCACCACCAAAAGCACACGAATCAGTCACCATTAAGTCCATGGAGCTGGGAGGAGCCAACACGTGGAAGCTGACCGAGTTTGGTGCAAAGACCAGGTCGGCCGACCCCCTGGTTTGGCCGACCTGGTCATTGCACTGTTTCCCATGTGCTTTCTCCAGGTGGCTTCCAGGTGGGTCCCATTGATGTATATGGGTGATACACCGTTGGATCTCCTCGGATTCTTCTGTTTGTGGGCCATTTGATCCATGGGATGCCACGTGTCGTCGCCTAATTGGCTGGGATGATATTTTATAGGATTGGTCCCTCTACATTTCCTCATTTCCTGCATAAAATGCTGCATACACATATTTCTCCAAGTCCAAGTGGAATTGGGTTAGATAGAAAGGTGATGTGTGCCAGAAATGACAAATCCTTCACATAATCGAGTTAAATTGACAGATGAAATTGGTATATAACAGCCGTCAACGATCTTGTTGAAGACACGATAGGCATAAGAGTTCGAATCATTACCAAGCAAGAAACCTTCATCGGACTTCGAAGTGAACTTTGAAGTCCTAGGCTTCTTGTTCAAAATATAGCATTTAGAACTGAAAACTCGAAAATATGAAATATTTGGCTTGTTACCGGTGA
Source organism: Tuctoria greenei (assembly GCA_036927565.1). Taxonomy (NCBI): domain Eukaryota; kingdom Viridiplantae; phylum Streptophyta; class Magnoliopsida; order Poales; family Poaceae; genus Tuctoria; species Tuctoria greenei. Next base: position 104,551,881 of record JAYESD010000006.1, on the reverse strand, counting down.
GTAGCTCATAGGATGTCTTCTTGAGTAGTCGATGAAGATAAAGTCGTTTTATGGCGTGGCAAGCGGCGTTAACCGCTTCCGCCCAAAATCGATCCGAGGTCTTGTATTCATCAAGCATTGTTCTCGCCATCTCTATGAGAGTTTGGTTCTTTCTTTCGTCAACTCAGTTTTGTTGAGCAGAGTAAGGTGCTGAAAACTCATGGTTTATGCCTTCTTCGTCTAGGTACTCCTCAACTTGTATGTTCTTGAACTCCGTGCCATTGTCGTTTTGAATGTTCTTGATCGTCAATGAAAACTCATTTTGAGCACGCTTGAAAAAATTCTTCACGGTTCCTTGAGTTTTTGTCTTATCATGCAAAAAGAAAACCCAAGTGAAGTGCAAAAAGTAATCAACAGTCAATAAACCATATTTGTTACCGTCGATGCTTATGTAAGCAATTGGACCAAAAAGATCGATGTGAAGTAGCTCGAGCGGTCTTGTTGTAGTCATGACATTCTTCACGGGATAAGGTGCTCCAACTTGCTTCCCGGCTTGGCACGCTCTACGAGGCCTGTCTTTCTCAAAAACAACATCCTTCAAACCTCGGATGTGATCGCTCTTGAGGAGTTTTTTAAGATTTCTCATACCAACATGTGCTAGCCGTCTATACCATAGCCAACCCATGTTGGTCTTTGCAATCAATCATGTGTCAAATTCGGCTTTATCTTTGTTGAAGTCAACAAGGTAAAGCTTTCCCTTTAACATACCCTTGAATGCAATGGAACCATCACCACTTCTAGAGACCATCACACCCTCATTAGTGAACAAGCAATTATAACCTTTGTCACATAATTGAGATATAAACAGCAAGTTATAATCTAAGGAATCATAATGTAACACATGAGAAAGAGTACGTTGAGATGATATGGCAATTTTACCGGTACCGAGCACCTTTCCTTGACTATTGTCTCCAAAATAGATGCCCTCGCTTGGATCCTCATTTTCTTCATACTCAACGAACATCCTTCTTTCTCTGGTCATATGGTTGGTGCAACCACTGTCTAGCACCCATTTCGATCCACCGGAGGAATAGGCCTACAAAAACAAATCATGCCTTGGTTTTAGGTACCCAAGCTTGCTTGGGTCCTTGGAGGTTAGTTACAAAAGATTTGGGCACCCACACATGAGACTTGGTGTTCCCATGGCATGGCCCAACATAATGAGCATAAACTTTACCAAAATTACTTCTCATTAGAATGTAGGATGCATCAAAAGTCCTGAATAATAGTTATTGTTGTTTATATACAGAACTAGTCGGGGAAATTGGACTTGTCCACAGGACCGGACTTGTCCGTGTCCAGACGGGACTAGTCCGGTGATCATATGTGTTGACTTTGGGCTTTCCAGCTTTAGAGGGGTTTCCCTTTACAAAGGCAATGTTTTCCTTGTTATTTTTATAGCTTCTAGCATATTGCTTTTCACCATAAGAATAACCAATGCCATATTTTACATTAGGAGATCTTCTCTATGCCATTTTGGGAGGGATTCTTGTCCTTGGTAGAGGTTTACTTGTCTTCCAAGCTAGTGTCTGTTTTAGCACATGAACAAGTGATAATAGCATCAGTTTTAAGTGGTTTAGAAGGTGAGCTTGAAGAGGATGAGGGGTCACTTTGTTTGAGTGACTCAACTTGTACCTCAAGTATTTTGTTAACCTTGGATAGGTTAGCAAGTTCGTCCTTGATGGTGGTGTTTGAGTCGCTTAACTTCAAGCAAGCTTCCTTGCTTGAGGCTAACTCAAGTTCCAGTGACTTGCCCCGCTCATTTTCAAGTTCGAGAAGCTTGTCAAGTTCAAGATATTCCTCCTTTCGGGAGATAATCATATCTTCTTGAAGGTTGATCAGCTTCTCCTTCTCAACAAGTTGATCAAGTAAAAATTTCATTTTTGCTGCTGTTTTCTTATCTAAGCTAATGAGCATGTCTTCATTATCACTAGCAACTTCACTATCACTAGAATAGCAATGCAAGGAAGAGGATTTGGTTGTTACCTTTCGTTTACCTTCCTTTGCCATGAGGCAAGTGTTGTTGCCCTTCCATGCGCCTAGAATCTGGAAGAGGGTGGACTTCTTGAATGTCTTCTCGATGGCTATGCTAGCCATCTCCTCTTCCTCTTCGGATGAGGACTCGTCATTTGAGTCCCACTCCTTTCCTAGATGTGCTTGTCCAGCTTGCTTCTTTTTCTTGAAGAATTTCTTGGTTTGAGGACTTGTTTTCTTGGACTTCTTCTTATTTTCTTCATACGGGCAATCAACTATAAAGTGGTCATATTCACCAAAGTTATAGCACACCCGCCTCATCTTTGGTCTTGACATCTCTTTATATTTTCCTTCACTTGATTTTCCCCCTTGTCTTTTCTTCATCATTTTCTTGAATCTCTTCATAAAGAGGATCATGTCCTCTTCATCGATGTTGATGCTCTCGTCATCGCTGACCTCTTCTTGTTGAGATTCTCGAGCTTCTTTAGACAAGGGCTTGCAAGTGGACTTCAAAGCGACCCCTTTCTTCTTTGTTGAGGTGAGGTCGGCAATCTCCTTGACATGCTTTGCTTGCTTTTCCATCATCTGGAAATTGATGATTTTCCCAAGCATTTCATCTGGGGTCATTTTCTTGTACCCGGGGCTTTCTCCAATCATCGAGCACAATGTGACGTTGCGAGACATAAAAGCTCTAAGGATGAGCTTTACTACCTTGTGATCGTTCTACTTCTTGCTTTTGTATGCTCGAACCTTGTTGATGAGCGTATTTAAGCGTTTGTATATGTCTTGCGGTGACTCATCTTCTTCAATGGCGAATCTTCCCAATTCGCTTTCGATCATTTCAATCTTTGCTTCTCGCACATGACGATCGCCTTCATGTGCGGTTTGCAATGTATGCCATATTTATTCCGCAATCTCGAGCCCATCCACCTTGGTGAACTCGTCCCGACTAAGTGATGAGGTGATGACTGCTGCAGCTTGGCCATTTCGATGAATTGCTTGCTCTTGGCTAGGTGTGAGCTCCTTATCATCGTTGGGGATACCTATTCATGTAACCACAATGTGCCATAAGCTTGGATTGAGTGAGATCAAGTGCATTTTCATGTTATGCCTCCACATTGAGTAGTCATTGCCATCCAAATGTGGGGCTTTTCCAAGGGGAATAGATAGGTAATGATTATTGTTAGAATTTAAGCGATCATAATTAAAAGGATATCGGGAGTAGTCGGTGTGACTACTCCCCTTCTTCTTCTTCTCGTCCTCGACCTTCACTTTCCCTTTTGAGGGAGCTTTCTTCCTTAGGAGCGCCTTGAGTTCAAGCGTCTTGTCATCATCGTCCTCGAAGTCCTGGATGGCATCGAGGAGCTTCTCCAACTTTTGAGCTTTTTCGTCTTCGACCTTCTCTTGGTTAAGACTCTTGTGTACATCCTTCAAGTCCAACATGTTTGCTTCGAGCGATTAGTCTCTTGCGAAGAAACCAGCTCTGATACCAATTGAATGTGGCCTAGAGGGGGTGAATAGGACTTATTGAAATTTAGTCGGAACCTGCAACACTTAACAAACTGATCAAATCCCGAGATATCAGACTAGTCCGTTAGAGTGCAGACTAATCCGGTGTGTGCAAACTAAATTGATCAAGTTCGATCAATAATCTCAATACAAACACAGTACGCAATGGAATAAAGTATGTAACTTGCAAGTATTGAGTCAACGCAACCAAGTGTAATGCAAACCAATTCTTGTTTCAAAGTTTTAACATAGGTTATGCAAGATTGACAAAATCCTGGAATACAATATGAAAATTAAGAACAAGTTTGACACAAGATTTTATCCTGTGGTTCGGTTCCCACAGAGGCAACCTACATCCACGTTGAGGAGCCCACAAAAGGATTGGATCTTCACTGACCCTAACCTCGTCGAATCGCCACGAAGGCCAATTCTCCTTCCACTATCACAAAGGGGGAAAATCACCAAGTTCAAGGGGCCTTCTCACAAGTTGAGGGCTCCCCAAGATTACAATTCAAACACCACCAAGAACACACTCGTAAGATCAACAATGAACAACAGGAGTGTGTCAGAGAACAAACCCAAGAGATCATAAGTGTTGAATCGTGTCTCTCCTTTGATCCAAAGTGAATCCTCAAGGGATTGATCTTTCTTGCGATGGATTTCGTGGAGAGATGTGTTTTCTAGGTTCTTGGAGGGTGTGACGGCACAAGGGGTCGAGTGTTATGATAGTTGGGATGTGCACATCTATTTATATTAGGGTTTTCAAAAGTTACCATTAGGGTTTCGAGGGTCTGGACTAGTCCGAGGTGGATTCCGGAGTAGTCTGGTGTGCGGCGTGCAGGAAACCCTAAGTGTCCAAAAATATCAGACTTGTTCGGCTAGGAGCGACTTGTCCGATTTTAGTCAGAACGGTTTTCGGACTTGTCCGTGATGATATCGGACTTGTCCGGTGTGGTGATGCCCTTAGTGAATATAGGACAAGTCCGCACTTGGAGAACTTGTCCGATTTTAGTCAGAGGCATTATCAGACTAGTCCGGTGCGGACAAGTCCGAACCTGTCCAGAGAGGATATCAAACTAGTCCGGACGTTATCGGACTAGTACGTTTTTCATGTGAAATGTGTGAGGATTTTTATGTTTGAGCTCTTGGGATGTGTTACACCAACACACTCCGTACACAATGATGTATTCTATTCAGCTCTTGAGCTCTTTTCCGAATTGATCCTCATTCTCCTTTCTTTTTGGCACTATCTTCATTCTTTCATAAAAACATGCGCTCATCTCAATAATGTGGTTAGGATCTCATTTGTTTGTCATAAATCAACCAAAACCCACAAGGGATGACTAGATGCACTTTCAGTAAAGCTACTAGAGGGGGTGAATGGTAGATTAAAACTTTTTAGCGGAAGCAAAGAAACACCCCTATGCAGAAAACCGATATGTTAAAGAAACCATATGTGCGACTAATATATACGTGTTCAACTGTGGCAAACTAGTATAGATTGTAGAGAATCAAGTCACGAAGACTTCACAACAACAGCCACAAAAATCTGTCAAGAGAAACTCAAGTTACGATCGAAAGATCGAACAATGGTCAATCTGTCCTACCCGAGAAAAACAGTTCTGGAACACTGCAAAGAAACTAGTGTAGATCAGAAACCACAAATCCAATGATCGTGAGATTTTCATAGATGATAGAAAATAAAGTTGTGAAGACAACCCAAAGAGAATCACATCAATCGGAACTTTAAAACTCGAGTTATGATAAAACCACCCAAGAAAGGTAGTGCTGTGCAGAAACTCAACGAGAAAGACTTGAAGAAAACAAGTCGGATGAACAAGGCACAAAATTTCCTTCAAACTACAATTTTTATTGATCAAAATACAAGAAGAACAGCCCCAAAGTCGTGCACCATGAGCTCTGGCCTCCCTTTCTTATATAACCAGCCCTTAGGCCAACCCAAACCTAACTAGGACTCTAATCCTCCTGAATTCACGAATCGAAACTTTTCATAACTGCTCAAGACTCTTCTATACACAGATAGAAGCAATCTTAAGACTTCCAAAAACCTTAGGAATGTATCCCACATTCCTAAAACAACTCAAATTCGTGACCCACACGAAATCCTATCATAACCAACTCAAAACTTTCCATATTTAAGTCAAACACGACTCAACCGCAGCCCGAGTCCATAACCTAGTCGGTTGGACCTTTCTGACCAATTATTTACGTCCACATCTCTTCATCACACCTTAGAACCATGTAGCCACGTCCATGCACTTCTTGCACACGTGCAAACATCTTCCAACGATGTCTACGATACCTTCATATGCATTATTCTCGATTCAAACATGATGCACAATCTTCCGATCAACTCAACCACAATTCCTCCCGAACTTGGTTGTTGAACCTCATATTCTCTCTAAGACTAGTTCAATGGATCCCGTTGCCAGCCATGTCTTGAGCTCAAGCAATACCTGCACATGAATAAACAACCGATACTTCCGAGCACAAGTCCTCGACTTGACTCTCGTTAGTTTCGAAACCACAACACCTTACGTGAGCACCTCACGTAAGCATGTTGCAAAACTCAGCAAAATGATATCAGTCATAACCACTAAAACACACCAAAAACTTAGTAAAAGAATACTAAGCAAATTTTCCATAATCCAAAAAGGAAGTTCGAAACATTGCAAGTTTAAAGGAGAACCACTGCGATCAAGCTCCGAACCTTGCCAAAGCTAACCGGTCCTTGATTCGGAGCTTACTAAAACTAACAGGATCTAGCGCCAGAACATACCAAAGCTATCAGGACCTAGTGCTGGAGGTAACCAAAGCTAGTTGGACTTAGAGCCGGAGCTAACCAAAGCTAGTCAGACCTAGACAAAAAATTGGACCTGGCCAAAGCAAGTCAGACCTTACATCGGACCTTGCCGGAGCTACCCAAAACAAGTTGGAGCTATCGTTGGACCTTGCTGGAGCTCGGACCTAGATGGTAACGGTGTTTTGGTAGTATTCAAAACTTTTATCGCCATAGCCAATGTATTCAGCACACATAGGTCTCACATGCTCTCATACCAGGTTGTGAGGACCGGAGTCCCGACATTTCAGGAATCGCATTGGGTGGTGTCGTGTGATGCGGCACCTAACAGCACACACGAAAAGAATACGTGAATCGTACCAAAGTTTTATTTCATAAGATATGCGAGTTTACAAAATAATCTACATGAGGAGTACATAAGCAGTGAATATACATAATACACTCAATCGAACCTAGCTACCGCACAAGTGAGAGTATTCAGCCCGAAATACCTCACACTAGCAACACGAAGCAAAGCAGTAGCTCGTGGGGTTTCCGCTCGGCAATACAACCCGAGAGTGGAGATGCCGCACTACAGAACCCGTATATGCGATGTTACCTGCAAAAAATATTAATCCATAAACCGTGAGCAAAATGCTCAGCAAGACTTAACCGTCTCACCTAAACATGCAACTCTACATGCTGGAAACTCTAGTATATAGGTAGCTGAATTCACATAGAAGAAACTCGCCTAGAGTATGTATTTTATTTTCAGAATTTAGCAACAGTTTACAGTTCCATAAAAATAAATTTAGTTAGCAATATAACTATAGCATACAAGTAGTAAACAATTGATTAAGCATAAAGCATAATTCATATGATTACATGATTCCTAATTTACTACATCACGACTCAGCGAAAAAGTATGCTCAGTCCATAACCGCGAGCGACGGTGATTGCAATCAATAACAACCCGGAATGCACGACACATGCGCCCGCAAGGAAGCCACGTCGGTGCGCTTCACTCTATGCCATATGCAGCCACTTTTCACAAGAGGCCCTAATATGGAATCAACTCTCCATCCCAAGCAAAAGGTCACCTACACTGACACGTCAAAGTTGCCTGCTAGAAGATTTACACCTTTATGCCTTCTCAACTCCATTCAAAGACAGCAGAGAAGTTTCCACACCAAGGTCTTTGAGTTACATCAGTTTCCCGGGTCCCATATACCAGTATGCATTTGGTACAACTCAAACTTGCCCAACAGGACCGCACACAGATCAGTCCTCAATCGACATGGGCAGGGATACACATCCTACCCCGCTGCCCGATCTCATATTTATTTCCATAAGTCATTCTCTACCATAAACCAATCCCGTGTGAGGTGAAACCTATCTCGCGAGTAGATTCCAACTACTCGACTTCTACCGGATTTCTATACAATATTAAGCATAGCAACAACTACACGAGGACTTAACAGCTACCCAAATACTCCATGGGTGTTTGGTTATGCAAGTAGAGTATCAAAATCATCTAGACTTAATGCACAATTCATCTCCAAGACGTAATGTGATACAAAGCAAAATTTTATAAAAGCTCTTAAATGCAAACCGAGGATTGCCTTTTTTAACAGTTAGTCAAAGTCAGCAGGAGTATATAAGTGATCAGTTGCTGGTCTGTCCAGAAGAAATCCCTCCTCCAAGTTCCTCGTCTCGATAACTATCAATATGAAATGCACATATAAGAATTAGGACTTAGCATAAAGAGAAAACTTGATGAATCTTAATATGACTAAGTATGCTATACAAGTACTACAGAAAGGGTCTAGGTTGCATTTTGATTCTGGTGGAAAGGATGGGTTTACCAAAGTTGATTTGGGGAGTAAGGAAATTGTGAACATCATTACGACATAGAAGTATCTGAAGTATACTACTATCATAATCTGGTGAATACAAAGTGTAATAAAGCTGGGATTTTTGCAGAAATCTACATATGTCATAATAAAGGTTTTAGCCAAATTTCAGCTAAAGAAATGACAGAATGTGGTCTACAAAAATCTACAAAGCTTTAAGCTTCACAAAATTTCTCTGGAAGAACAGGAGTTTTTTCATACTAGAAATTATGGTTTTTATGTAGATAGGGTCAAATGAAGTATATCGAAATTGGTTTCACATTTTTCGAGGCTTCCTATAGAGATATATTAATTTTACAAGTTCTTACAATATTCTCAAAAAGTTTCTGTTGTTTTTAAATTTTTCATGAACATATGAAAAAGCAACACAGTTTTACTGAACGAATAAAGTCCAGTGAAGCTGAAATTTTGATTGAAGATCAAAACATTTATGGAGGACTTTATGGGTAAAATTGGGAATTTTCCATAAAGTGGATTTTGTGTAATTAGTTCCCAAAGTTCTGACTTTAAGGAATTTTGGAGCAAAATACAGGGATTTTCATACCAATACATTTGCACCACTTCAATGTACTTGTTAAATCGAAATGAACAAATTTTGTTTTATAATTTTTGGACACTTATACTAGGAGATATGAATTTTCAAACTTTGGACAAAATCTGAAAATTTAAAAGGAAAAGGGAAAAGTTTAAATGCCTGCGTGCGGGGCCCAGAGTTGACTCAGCCAGTCAGCACATGGCATTACTGGGCCCAAGGGTTGCGGGTGCCTCATCAAAAAGGATTCCGAAGCCACATTAGATCCACGAATGGGCAACGCTTCACTGACAAGTGGGCATGCACTGTCATCACCTTCCTCTCGCCAGATCTCCACGGGCAGCCGACCACCGGCGGGGCCTGCTGTTCCTCAAGCCGGAAGGCACCAACAGGCAGAGGAAATAAGGGAATCCGGACCCTCAGTCCATGGCCAACACGCCAGGCAACCTCGCACGCACCGAGATGGCCGGAATCCGGCGGCCAACGGCAAGGCAGCGACGAGCTTCATCGGCCATGGCGGAATTCGTGCCGAGGGGATCAGTTTAGCTCAGATTTAGACCCTACGGCCTTCTGGGATCAAGGGGAGGACTGGAATCAATAGAAAATTGGTTGAATTAGCTTGCAGCCCTGAGTTCGACGGTGAACGGGGGATTTTTTTCCATGGCAATTAGGAAATCCGGCTGCCCCGCTTGATTAGTCGATGGTTTACGCTGGTTCTTAGTCTAGGGGGTTTGTGAGGGCATGTAGAACATATTATCCAACTGGATTAAAGTATGGTTGCACGTAGAAACCGAATTGACATAAAGACCTAGCAATATTGATATGAAGAACTCGTTGGGAAATCTCGAAATAAGAGTTGGATATGCGATTACATGCCATCAAACTTTGCAGGAACAAACTATGGATTGTGGCGCACCTTTTTTTTTTGTATTTGCAGCAAGGTGAGAAACGGTTTGTAACGCCGGGAACACATCGGTGTTACTCAAGAACAGAGGACGTCGGCGTTGGGTGGTGCGCAAACGTCAAAATCCTCGTTGGGGAAGCTCTGACTGGCACCAAAACTTACCATACAGTTTCGCAAACCACCAGAGAAGATCAAAGCACGAAGAATAGTGATCAAAACTTGCTGTGTTGCAAGGAATCGGCCGAGGTTCAAAGAACACGATGTTGAGTAAGCTTTGGCGCGAGAGAAGAAAAACTGAGCAAGTCTCCACTCTGATCGATAGAGGAGGATAAGGAGGAGAGGTTTGAGTGGTGAGGATGCTTGTGAGCTGGTTTCACGTGGGCAAAGGCGGCCAGACGGGTGCTCTGCACCAGGCGCAAGAAACAGAGGGATGGATAGACTCTGTTTTGAGTCCTGGCCATAAGAAAGGTGTGTTGTACCTAGTTCATACTCATCCTTTTCTCTGGTAACTTAATTCCCTCACCAGATTCTGTCCAAAATTTTCATATCTTTTCCAGTAGCTCAATTAAATAAGAAAAATACAATCTGGATTTAAAATCTCCATTTGACAATGTTTCAGTTGAATTCAATTTTAAATTTGAATTCAATGGCAATTCCATGTCCCCATTGAATTAATTATCAAACATACTTCAAAAACTATGAAAATCTACAGACAAACTTTTTGAATTATTAGAATTTATTGGGCAACTCAATTTTGTATTTTGACCACGTTTGAGCAGGAGCTAAGTTTGAATTTTTAATCTCTCATTTCGGGTTTGAGCTAATTTGACTTTTCCTTTGCCATTTTAATTTCTTCTATAACCTTGCATTTCATATCTGAGATGAACACCAAAGTTTTAGGGCTTTTACATCTGAGCGTTAAGCTCCCTGTTTGTGGATTAATATTTTTGCAGGTAATGTCGCATATGAAGGGTTATGCAGTGCTGTGAGACCTATGTGTGCTGAATACATTGGCTATGGCGATAAAAGTTTTGAATACTACCAAAACATCTTTATGATCAAGGTCCGGCTTCTTTTTATAGGTCCGTCTAGCTTTGGTTAGCTCCGGTTCTAGGTCTGGCTAGCTTTGGTAAGCTCCGATTCAAGGTCCTGTCAGCTTTGGCAAGGTTCGGAGCTTGATCCCAATGTTCTTGTTTTTACTGTGAATTATTTCTAACTTGCTTTACATCGTTGGAAATATTGCTTAGTATTCATTTGCTAAGTTTTTGGTGTGTTTTGGTTGATATGGCTAATATCATTTTACTATGGTTTCCAACATGCTTATGTGACGTGCTCATGTAAGATGTTCTAGTTTCGGAACTAACGTGACTTAAGTCGCGGACTTGGGCCCGTACGGATTGGTTGTTTATTCATGTGCAGGTGTTGCTTGAGTTCAAGACATGGCTGGTGACGGGATCCATTGAAATAGTCTTGGGGAGAAGATGAGGTTCAACAACCAAGTTCGGGAGGAATTGTGGTTGAGTTGATCGGGAGGTTGCGCAGCATGTTTGAATCAAGAACAATGCATATGAAGGTATCGTGGACATCGTTGGAAGATGTTTGCATGTATGCAAGGAGTGCATGGACGTGACTACATGGTTCCAAGGCGTGATGAAGAGATGTGGATGTAAAGAATTGGTCGGAAAGGTCAAACCGACTAGGTTATGGACTCAAGCTGCAGCTGAGTCGTGTTTGACTCAAATATCAAAAGATTTGAGTTGGTTATGATAGGATTTCATTTGGTTCACGAATTTAAGTTGATTTAGGAATGTGTGACACGTTCCTAAGGTGTTTGGAAGTCTTAAGTTTGCTTCTATCTGCGTATAGAAGAGTCCTAAGCCGTTATGGAAAGTTTCAATTCATGATTTGAGTAGGATTAGAGTCCTAGTTGAGATTGAGTTGGCCTAAGGGCTGGTTATATAAGAAAGGGAGGCTAGAGCTCGAGTGTGACAACTTTGGGGTTGTTCCTCTTGAGTCCTATTGAGTAAAGATCATAGTTTAAAGGAACTTTTGTGCCTTGTTCGTCCAACATGTTCGAGACAAGTTTTTCTCGTCGAGTTTCTGCACATCACTACCTTTCTTCGGTGTTTTTATCATAACTCGAGTTTTACAAATCCAATTGAGGTGATTTTTTGTGGGTTGTCTTCACAACTTGATTATCTATCATCTGTGAAAATTTCACGGTCGTTGGATTTGTTTTTTCAGATCTATACGAGTTTGTTTGCAGCATTCCAGAACTATTTCTCTCGGGTAGGACAGATTGACCTTTGTTCGATCTTCCAATCGTAACTTGAGTTTCTCTCGACGGATTTGAGTGATTCTTGTTGTGTCGTCTTCGTGACTTGATTACCTCTGATATATATCACTTTTTTTTCACGGCGCAACACGTTAGATTAGTCTCATACATGATTTCTTTAACATAACGTTTTTCTGCTGAAGGGATTGAGATTTAATTGTTTCCGTTGCGTAAGATTTTTTAAATCTACCATTCACCCCCCTATGGTATCTTTTCACATGCACTTTGATCCTATAAGTGCGGCATCATTCTCTCGGGTTGTATTTCTGAGCAGAAACCCTAAGAGCCACTGCTTTGCTTTGTGTTGCTAGTGTGAGGTATCCCAGGCTGAATACTCTCACTTGGGCAGTAGCTAGGTTTGAATGAGTGTATTATGTATCTTCCGCTGCTTATGTACACTTATGTACATTACGTTGCAAACACGATTATCTTATGAAATAAATATTTTGTATGTTTCACGTATTATTTTCGTGTGTTCTTTTGGGTGCCACATTGCATGACACCACCCAATACGATTCCTGGAATGTCGAGGCCCCGGTCCTCACAGTTATATTCTGAATATCATTTGTGATGCACTCGTGTATGTGTTATATACATCCTGAACACACATATGTGTTTAACTTGCTTCATTCTTGGAACTGGGTGTCACAAGAGGGGAGACGGGGAGAGAGAGGGAGAGAGGGGGAGAGGGGAGAGAGAGAGGGTAGAGGAAGAGAGGGAGAGCAGGAGGGGAGAGTGGGGGTGATAGAGAGAGGGGGAGAGAGGGAAATAGGGAGAAAGAGTGAGAGAGGGAGAGAGTGTGTGAGAGAGGAAGGGAGAGAGAGTTAAGGAAGAGTTATGGAGGGAGAGAGAGGAAGAGGAGTGAGAGAGGGAGAGAGAGAGGTAGTGAGAATGAGAGAGATAGTGATAGATGGACAGCTAGGGAGGGAGGGAGAGAGTGAGAGAGTGGGGTAGTGAGAGAGAGAGACGTAGAGGGAGTGAGAGAGGAGAGAGAGAGTGAGGGAGCGAGAGAGAGGGAAGGAAGTAGGAAAGAGAGGGAGAATGAGAGCGAGAGAGGGAATGAGAGTCAGAGAGTTAGAGCAAGAGAGGAAGAGAGAGCGAGCGAGGGAGTGAGATAGCGAGAGAGAGAGAGTTATAGAGAGAGAGGGAGAGAGGGAGGAGTGGTATAAAGAGGGATGGGTAAGGGGGAGAGACAGAGAGAGAGAAAGGGAGAAAGAGAAAGAGAAAGGGAGAGAGAGGTAGAGATGGGGGGAGGGAGAAAGGGAGAGAGGGAGAGAGGGAGAAGGGGGAGAGAAAGGGAGAGAGAGAGTGAGAGGAAGAGAGGGAGTGGTAGAGAGAGGGAGAGAGCGTGAGAGAGAGGGAGATATGGAGAGAGAAGGAGAGAGGAAGATTGGAGATGGAGAGAGATGGAGAGTGGGAGAGAGAGGGAGAGGGAGAAATGTAGAGAGAGTTAGAGAGAGAGGGAGAGAGAGCGAGGGAGAGAGAGGGAGAGGTTGATAGAGAGAGGAGAGAGTGGGAGATATTGGGAGAGAGTGAGAGAGGGAGGGGTGAGGGAGAGATAGTGAGACAAAGAGAGAGAGATAGAGAGAGGGGGAGAGAGTGTTAGAGAGAGGGAGATAGGGAGAGAGAGGGAGAGAGTGAGAGAGAGGGAGAGTGAGAGAGAGGGAGAGGGAGAGATGGAGAGAGAGGGAGAGAGAGTCAAAGAGAGAGGGAGAGAGAGGGAGAGGGAGATAGAGAGAGAGGAGAGAGAGGGAGATATTGGGAGAGAGGAGAGAGGGGGAGAGTGAGAGATTGGGAGTGAGAGGGAGATGGAGAGAGAGAGGGAAGGTTTTGTAGAGAGGGAGGGGAGGGAGAGAGTGAGAGAGAGGGAGGGGTGAGGGAGAGGTGAGGCATAGAGTGGGAGAGGTGAGGCAGAGAGTGGGTGTGGGGGAGAGAAAGAGAGAGTGAGAGGGGGATAGAGAGAGGGAGAGGGGGAGAGAGAAAGGTAGAGAGAGAGAGAGAAAGAGAGGGAGAGAGGGAGGGATAGAGAGAGGGGGCAGTAGAGAGACACTGCAAGGATTCCGGTTTATCGCAACGAAAAATTTCATCGCAATAGGTTGTTTTTCGTCGCAATAGGTCGTTGTTGCAACGAAAAAGAGCGTGGCAATTGTTTTTACGAATCGTCATAATAATTCCAGTGGCGATAGGTTATTGCAACACTTTGGCATCCGTGGTGAATAGTAGGGTATTGCAACAATTTTACAACGGTGGCAAATAGGACACTATTGCAACGTTTTCATGTATTGCGACAATTTAACGTATCGCAATGAATTGTACGATATTGCAACGGGTTCACGATTGTGGCAAATAGTACGGTATTGCAACGATTTTATATTCGTGGCAAATAGTATGTTGTTATAACGATTTAGCGTATTGCGACGATTTAACGTATTGCAACAAATAGCATGGTATTGCAACGATTTCACATTCATGGTAATTGTATGTGGTTGCAACGATTTCACAGGCATGGCAATAGTACGGTATTGTAACGATTTCACATTCGTGGCAAATAGTATGTTATTGCAACGGTTTAGCGTACTGCGACGATTTAACGTATTGCAACGAATAGCATTGTATTGCAACGATTTCGCGTTCGTGGTAATAGTATGTGATTGCAACGATTTTCACATTCGTGGCAAATACTCGGTATGGCAACGATTTTCACAGCTGTGGCAAATAGTAACATATTGCAACGAGTTATGGTGTAGCGACGATTTACCATATTGCAACGAATATCACGATATTGCAACGATTTTATATTCATGGCAAATAGTATAGTACTGCAACGATGTCACAGCCGTGGCAAATAGTATGGTACTGCGACGGTTTAACGTCCGTGGTAAATAGTAGGTTATTGCAACGAGTCAACAAAGGTGGCGAATAGTATGGTACTGCAACGATGTCACAGCCGTGGCAAATAGTATGATACTGCGACGGTTTAACGTCCGTGGCAAATAGTAGGTTATTGCAACGAGTCAGCAAACATGGTGAATAGTACTGTATTGCAATGATTTCAGATCCGTGGGATCTAGTCTGGTACTGCAATGATTTCGTATCTGTGGCGAATAGTTGTGTATTGCCACGAGTCCACAAACGTGGCGAATAGTACCGTATTGCAACGATTTCAGATCCGTGGGAACTAGTACGGTACCGCAACAATTTCTAATCTGTGGCGAATAGTTTTGTATTGCAACGATTTCTTATCTGTGGCAATAGTGTTTTAATGCAACGTTTTTTGAGTCATTGCCAAATATTTATACTGCAACGTTTTGTCATTCTATTGCCACGTTTTATCATCCGTATTGGAAATAGCTTCCTATTGCAATAATTTATCATTCGTGGCAAGAAATCCGTAATGCCACGTTTTATAATTAGCGGCAGTAGAACCCGAATGCATCAGGTTTGAAAATTAGTGGCACTAGAGTCACGAGTTTAACAATAAACATCCACCAGTTGATATTACAACACGCATAACAACACTCAAGGATTACTAAAGCGACGTGGTTGCATGCTAAGAGTTTTCCTAAGCTGACCGGGACTAATTGTTGGAGCAGGTGGCTTTTGGCGGTTCCTTTGGTGGACCTTCTGTGGAGTGGTCTCCATCTCCATTTTGTGCATTTCAGCTAGTGAGGCGCGCATGTTCTGCATTTCCTTAGCTTTCTGTTCACGATCAGCTGCTATCTCGCCTTGTAAGTTCTGGACTTGAACGTTTAAATCTTCATTCTTCTGGTTTATGCGGTCCATCTAGGTATTTAAGCTATCATTTCTTCCTTCCAACTCCTGCACTATTTGATTGAGGCCTGCATTTCTATCTTCTAAGTTTCAAACTTGGTCGTTGAGGTGTTCAAACATCTGGATACGCATACGTTCCCGTTCGGGACCAGTTGGGTTAGCCATATAACCACGCCCCCGAACCTTTGATCCTGCACAACCGATTGAGGATCTATAACAACGCAGGAAGATGGGGTTTCTATCCTCATTTGGAATTGGGCCTCCCTGCTCAACTTCCATGTCGTCCACTTGGCCACGTGCCTGGATCTATATACGAAAAGAAATGTCATAGGTAATTTGCAAATATTTATTTAATTGGGGATTGTTTGAAGTGTTACTCACATGTACAGCTTCTTCCAGCTTGTTTGCCCAGTTACCGTTTTCCAACAAATGGCTTGCCTCCCACAATTGTATGTCATCGGGTTCTTCTCCGGTCTCTGGGTCCCGCTACATAAAATACAAGTAAACTTCAACATGTCGATATACATATTGTTTGCAGCACAAAGTAAAAGTATGATTTATTTTTCATACCTTCTCGTAACTAAGTTGGGCATAGGATTTGGAGTCAAGCAAGTGACTCGCCTTTTGTCTTCTTCGTTTTTTAGAATTTGTCCTGCTTATTGACTGCAATAATTTTAAGAATTAATTCCACGAATGGAAGTAAATGAAATATTTTTTGTATGATGCGAAGCTATTAAAAAGTTAGCTTACCTTGAATCGCTCAGACCCAAAATATTCTATTAGGTGCAACCACTCGGGCGTCATTACATCAGCAGGCTGGTTTCGTATACGTTCTTCATTGGTAGAATAACTCTTATAGGTGGCATGCAAAGTCGAGTGCCACCCCTTGTAGCGCTCACAAGCAATTTTCAAAAATTTTCTTGCACTCTCTGGTGTGTCCTCCATGTCCCAGGAATCCTATACATTGTATAACAAGTTGCTGTAAACGTAAAGGATGGAGATTGCCAGAAAAAAATACATGTGTGGGGGTGTGAAAACACTAACCAGAATGTCTCGTACTATATCTCCCTAGTTACTATGGCCAACCTCTGCCCACTTCCTTGCACCGCTGAGGGATGCATGTATTTTTGTAAACATAACCACATCAATGACAAAGTGCCACTGATTAATACCAACCGCAGCATCCAACCTAGCGGAGAACTGAATTCATAGCTTCACATGCTCTGTTCTACTAACTTGGGATGCATAACGTATTCTGGCAACCTTAAGTCCTTTAGCCACACTTCTTCCTAGATTCCTTCCTTCTGTTACATTGATTCAAATAGTAAACGATTAAAGCAAATTATAGCCTGAACAAGTTTAGTATCATGTACAAATACTGCGAAAAGAAGAAAAGTCTGATGTTCATACCATCTTCAGGATGAGTGCGGAAAATACGAGCGTGGGACGACCGCGTCGTCCCAGCACCATTTTGTTCTATAGTACTCCCTCCTGGTTTATATTAATTGTCGTATTAGACCAACAAATGAATTAAAAATGAACTACTAGTTAGGACTGTCCGAACGACAACTATTTTGATGGGGGGGGGGGGGGGGGGGAGGGTTACATTATTGACTTCTTTGTTTTTGTTGATACCCTAAAATGAGCCATCAGGTACACATGTCAGTGGCGGTACGCACTCGTAGTACTGCATAGGATTTTCAATCCACGAGCGAAGCAGGCAAGACTGTGAGGGGGCGTGAAGCTGGCAACGCTAGAGTAGACAAAGATAGGGTTCGCCGGTTTGGTCTGACTGACATTGACTGGAGCGCGTATCAAAGAGAATTATTAGTTACAGGGAAAGTAATGAACGCCATCGGTAGCAGGTGGCGAATGCAAGACATATAAGGCAGGCAGCTTGCGGGATTGAAATCCTCCGCGGTACTGCACCTGCATTAGCTTCCACTGACATGTGGGCCCATGATACATCGGGTCTACTTGTTAGTGGCGGCTACTACATAGTGCCAGCTTGCGACGCTCAATAAAGCGAGGGTTCGGTCTCGCCGAAACTCTGGAGGAGGATTGGTGGCAGGGCAGGTAATGGCCAGGGATTTGCGGGCGTCGGGGTAATCATGGCACGTGAAGGATGGGACGTGGTGATGGGCGAGGGAGACGCGTCGGGGAGGACACTGAAGTGATGAGCAGCAGGGCTTGGGCGCCGGTGCCGACCGGAGTGGCCGGCGGCGAGAGAGAACAACATGGA
This sequence comes from Tuctoria greenei, assembly GCA_036927565.1. NCBI lineage: Eukaryota > Viridiplantae > Streptophyta > Magnoliopsida > Poales > Poaceae > Tuctoria > Tuctoria greenei. The sequence continues at coordinate 104,533,862 of JAYESD010000006.1, read as the reverse complement.
GGCATAAAAAAATCACGCCATCACACAGGCTGATGAACTGTTAACTATAAAGACTAAGTACTAAGAAAGTAGAATTGCAAGGCATGCTAAAACAATTAGTAGAGCCTAGGAAAGAATGCAAATGACCATGATACACCCATCATCAATACATCTAAAGGACAGAACCTAGTCTCTCAAAATGCTCCAAATTCAATGCTAAAGGAGTAAAAAACTAACACGCTCCGCCAAAACAAATGGCACGATAGAGAGGCAGGTAGTAATGTTATGTGATATGGGTAGTTGGAAGCTACTACAAAGGATAGAGTTGGAGTGGGACATTTTTTAAGCTCCAAAAGTAAAATTACGCTGGGGCGGAAGGAGTATTTCTGATTTGTATATCTATACCTGCTATTGGTTCACGCATCGTAGTACCAGGGAGTGAAGAACCTCGGGGTTCCTAAACATCATGTGCTGCAATATTCTCTGCGTACCATGCAAACGATTTAATGTTGTCTAAATTTCTTTAATATTGATAGTAAACACATTTATAGTTATACCAGGTGCTTGTTGGCCACCATGAATGCTTGTAGACGACATCACGGTTTGATGTCTTGTTCCAATGTAAAGAGCACTATAAGTAGTCATTCCAAATAACTGTGATAACGTCAGATTACATGACCGATGTAGATTTTGGATCGGACGGTGTGTGTAAGACCTATGTGTGCTGAATACATTGGCTTGTAGTGAATACACTTGGCTTTGATGATAAAAGTTTTAAATATCACCAAAACACCTTTTTATCAAGGTCCGACTCTAGCTCTGAGCTAGAACAAGGTCTGACGGTAGGTCCGGCTTGTTTTGGGTAGCTCCGGTTACGTTCGATGCTAGGTCCGACTGGCTTTGGTCAGCTCCGATGTGTCTTTTCTAAGCTCCGAGTTGATTTTTCTAGCTCCGGCTTTTGGGTTTACTAGTTTCGACTAGTTCTGGTTAGCTCTAGCGCTAGGTACTGCTAGTTTTGTAAGCTCAAGCGGGAGCTTGGTTATACTAGTTCTGGTAAGTTCCGGTGCTAGGTTCTACTAGCTTTTGTTAGCTCCGGCTCAAGGTTCGGGTTGCTCTGGCAAGGTCCGGAACTTGACCGCAGTGCTTCTGCTTTTCATTTGCATTGTTTCGTACTTGCTTTACATTGTTGGAAAGTTTGCTTAGTATTCTTTTACTATGTTTTTGGTGCGTTTTGGATGATATGGCTGATATCGTTTTGTTATGCTTTTCAACATGCTTATGTGAGGTTCTCACGTAGGGTGTTGTGTTCGGAACTAACTTGAGTCAAGTCAAGGACTTGGGCTCGTATGGATTGGTTGTTTATTCATGTGCAGTTGTTGCTTGAGTTCAAGACATAGCTGGTGACGGGATCCATTGGACTAGTCTCAGGGAGGAGATGAGGTTCCAACAACCAAATTCAGGAGGAATTGTGGTTGAGCTGATCAGGAGGTTGCGCAGCATGATTGAATCAAGAACAATGCATATGAAGGTATCGTGGACGTCATTGGAAGAAGTTTGCACGTGTGCAAGGAGTGTATGGACGTGGCTACATGGTTCCGAGACGTGATGAAGAGATGTGGACGTAAAGAGTTGGTCGGAAAGGTCCAACCGACTAGGTTATGGACTCAGGCTGCGGCTGAGTCGGGTTTGACTCAAATATGGAAAGATTTGAGTTGGTTATGATAGGATTTCGTGTGGGTCACGAATTTGAGTTGTTTAGGAATGTGGGATACGTTCCTAAGGTATTTGGAAGTCTTAAGATTGCTTCTATCTGCGTATAGAAGAATCTTGAGCAGTTATGGAAAGTTATGATTCGTGATCTGAGTAGGATTGGAGTCCTAGTTGATATTTGGTTGGCCTAAGGGCTGGTTATATAAGCAAGGGAGCCCAGAGCTCGTGGTGCATGACTTTGGGGCTGTTCCTCTTGTGTTCTATTGAATAAAATTCGTAGTTTGAAGGAACTTTTGTGCCTTGTTCGTCCGACTTGTTCCAGACAAGTTTTACTCGTCGAGTTTCTGGACAGCACTACCTTTCGTTGGTGGTTTTACCATAACTCGAGTTTTACAGATCCAATTGACATGATTCTTTTTGGGTTGTCTTCACAACTTGATTATATATTATATATAAAACTTTCACGGTCATTGGATTTGTAGTTTATGATCTACACGAGTTTCTTTGCAGCGTTCCAAAACTGTTTTTCCTCGGGTAGGACAGTTTGACCTGTGTTTGATCTTTCGATCATAGCTTGAGTTTTTCTCGACGGATTTGAGTGATTCCTTCTGTGTTGTCTTCGTGACTTGATTCTCTCCGATATCCATCACTTTTTTCACAGTGAAACACATTTAGATTAGTCTCACACACGATTTCTTTAAGAGATCATTTTTCTGCCGAATGGGTTGGGGTTTAATTGTTTCCGCTGCATAAGATTTTTAAATCTACCATTCACCCCCCTCTGATAGCTTTTCACGTGCTCTTCGATCCTACAATTGGTATCAGAGCCATAGTGCTCTAATCTTTGTGATTTGCGCATGTTTTTGACTAATCATCATGGAGAAGTACTCTGCCAAACCTTGTGTGTTCGCTGATATTGATTTTCAGGTTTGGAAGGCACGCATGGAGGCTTTCATCCAGGCACAAGGCTTTGCAATATGGGAGAAAGTATACAAGCCTTACGAAGTGCCATCAAACGATCAAGTTACAGCTACAAATTTGAGAGATGTCGACAACAACAACAAGGCTCGGAACTTGATCATACAAGGATTAACACAAAGCGACTTTGACCGTGTTGCACACCTCCGATCTGCATACGATGTGTGGAAAGCACTTTGTGACTACCACGAAGGATCCAACACGATCAAATAGGTAAGGCAAGACATGTTCAAGAAAGAGTACATGCGCTTCGAGATGCAACCCGGTGAGTCTATTGATGACCTTTTTGCTCGCTTTAATAAGATTCTCAGCAACTTGAGTAGTGTCAATGTTAATTTTTCAGATGCTGAAAATGCTAGGCAATTGCTAAGTGCATTAGATATGTCAATTTAGGAGATGAAAGTCACATCTATTTGTGAATCTACTGTCATGAGTTCATTTACTTTAGATGTGCTATATTCCAAGTTAAAAACTCATGAAATTGACATAATCACACGTAAGAACCCCAATAAGTCTATTGCATTTGTTTCACGACGTGATATGTCTAGCTCCGGCCAATCATCATCTTGCAATACTCTTGCTTTTTTGTCCTCACCAACCGTGGAGCAGATCGAAGAATTTCCAGAAGAGGAGTTGACACTCATCTCTACTAGATTCTCAAAAGCATTGCAAAATGTGAGAACTAGAAGGAGAGGAAGCTCTGGACCTCAACGCTATTTTGAATGTGGTAAAACAGGACACTTTCGTACAGAATGCCCTAACCTTTCAGGTCCGACCACCCGGGAAGAAAAACAAAGCAAGGTTCGGACCTCCTCTGGAAATTTCAACAAGAAGAAGAAAGGTACCATAGGACGCAAGATGATCAACAGTTTCATCACCGCACTTCAAGAGCTCAGTTCAAGTGACGTGGACATTGGAAGTGATGAACATGAAGATGATTTGGCAAACTTGTGCTTTATGGCGGGCAAGTCAAGATCAAGTATGGAGGAGGCAGAACACAACAGCGATAATGAAGAGGTATGTCCTACTTGCGAAGAAATGTGTGATGCCATTTCTTGTGCCACTATTATCGTTAAGAAAAAGGACAGAAAGCTTAGGATAGTGCTGCTAAAATTGAATCACTAGAATCTAAAATCAACCGTTTAAAAACTTTGATTCCTAGTGATGATGCATGTTCCTCATGTGATTTAATATATGAACAAATTGTCCTCATTAAGAAGTGCGCACACCTCCACACTTGATAAACTTGAGTTAGAAATTGAAAAGAACAAAGAGCTTGCTGCACTTAATGATAAAAAACTTGAAAGATGTTAGCTGTTCTACAATTGATTTGCATTGTTCTACTTGTGATGATCTTGATAAAAAACTACAGGATGCTATGAATGAAATTTCTATATTGAACAATGCTTTACGTTCTCATGAAGTTAAATTTTGTTCCAATTGCAAACTAAAAGGAAAAACTTCATGTGAAAATTGCCTTGATCTGTCCAATAAACTTGATGACATGCATAGGACATTAGATCGGTTTTGTAATGGGAATAAGAACCTAAACTTACTGCTAAATTCTTCCAAGTCTTGCAATGATAAAACAGGTTTAGATTTTGATTCTCATGCTCATGCTAAGGCACATCCACCTAAAATTGTAAAGTCATTAGGAAGTGGTTTGATTTAAACAGTTCCTAAACAAAAAGGAGTGGTTTTCAAATCTGTAGGAGTGTTGTCTCATTCGGTTTCAAATAAAAATATTGCTTGCTCATCTAGACATGAAAACAAAGTTAAATTTCATTGTACCTTCTGTGGTAGAGATGGTCATGTCATAGATTTTTGTTATAGACTAGCTAAACAACAGAAAAGGGAAAGAATGGTTGCTAGATCTCATAACTTTCATGCAAAATTTGCTGCACACATTGAACCGAATGTACAACCTGCTGTTTTGAGTCAAAAACATTCAAAGTTTACCTCCAGACCTTCTATTTTTGCCTCCGGAGCTACTAATTTTTGTGCTACACAAGTAACACCTTATAGGTCAGTAGTTAAGAATAAAAAATCTCAAACTTTGACTCATAAACCTGCTGTTTTGTCTCATCTTTCACATGTTTTTCCTACTACACGTCGCGTAACTCAGTACTGGATTCCTAAATGCCTTTTGACTAACCCCAGTATTGAGTCATCGACGTATTGTGCTTCTATGTAGGTTACATGTTTGAGGAAGGAGAACATTTGGATTATGGATTCAGGTTGCTCACGCCACATGACCGGTAACAAAGATTGGTTCTCCTCCCTCTCTTTTGTGTCACGTGTAGAGAATGTTACTTTTGCCGATAATTCTTCAACTCCTATAATTGCTAAGGGTTCGGTTAGAGTAAATGATCACTACACTTTTAAGGATGTGGCACTTGTCAAAAATTTGAAATACAACTTGCTTTCTGTTGCACAATTGATAGATGAAAATCTAGAAATTATTTTCAATAAAAATTGCTGCAAAGTTGTAGGTTCAAATAGTGAGCTTATTTTTAACATGTCTCGGTTTGGAAGAGTTTTTAAAGCTGATTTTGATATGTCTTCCTCTAAGCATAGGTGTCTAGTTGCTAATGATTCAAAGGACTTATATTTTTGGCATCGTAGACTTGGTCACATAGGCTTTGATCACCTAACGTGTGTTAGTGCTCTTGATCGCATACGTGGGCTGCCTAAGCTTAAAGGGGACAAAGAAATTGTGTGCCCTTCTTGTAGACATGCTAAGATGGTTGCAGGTTCACATACTCCTCTCACAATGATCATGTCAACTGAACCATGTCAACTTTTGCATCTTAACACCGTAGGACCTTCACGTGTTCAATCCTTCGGAGGTAAATGGTATGTTCTTGTTATTGTTGATGATTATTCTAGATACTCTTGGGTTTACTTTATGGCGTCTAAGAATGAAGCTTTTAGTCACTTTAGGACTTTATTTCTTAGATTATCAATTGATCACCCAGGATCTTTAAAGGCAATTAGAAGTGATAACGGAACTGAATTTAAAAATCAATCTTTTGATCACTTTTGTGCTGAAAATGGAATAGATCATCAACTTTCTTCCCCATATGTACCTCAACAAAATGGTGTTGTAGAAATAAAGAACAGAACCTTAGTTGAGATGGCTAGGACTATGCTTGATGAATATCAAACTCCTAGGAAATTTTAGGCTGATGCGTTAGCAACCGCTTGTTATGTCTCAAATCGTGTTTTCTTGCGTGCTAAGCTAGGTAAAACACCATATGAGCTTCGGTTCGGACATAGGCCTAGTGTTACACACTTTCGGGTCTTTGGTTGCAAATGCTTTGTTAAGAAACATGGTAACCTTGATAAATTTGAACCTCGATCCGTTGATGGCATGTTTCTTGGTTATCCATCTCATACTAGAGGCTACCGTGTGCTTTTACTTGACACTAACAAAATTATGGATACTTGTGAAGTGTCTTTTGATGAATCTAGCCCAGGTACTAGCTCAAACATTGCAGGTCCGGATCCATATCCGCAGGGGGAGAGCATTTTCATTGAAGATGAGGAAGAATTGGAGTTGCTGCCAGAAAATTCAGCAGCTAAAGACTTTGGTTTAGCTCCGGATGTTAATTCTCAACCAGCACCGACAACCATCAATGCTGATTCAAATCATCCTCAAGCCACAAGCTCATCGATTTGTGATGAACATGAAGAAGAAGAAGCTTGTGAGACATCTGTTCCCCTACGGTTTTACAAAGATCATCCCCCACAACAGATGATTGGAAGCTTGCACAAACAAGTCACACGGTCCAGGTTTTGCGATCCAAACTCTTATGCTCATTCTGCTTTTGTTGCTTCTTTTGAACCCAAAGATATATCACACGCACTCACTAATGAATCTTGGATTATTGCCATGCAAGAAGAGTTAGAAAATTTTGAAAGAAATAATGTTTGGAAACTTGTACCTCCACCTCAATGTCACACTTTAATTGGAACTAAATGGGTATATAAAAATAAACAAAGTGAGGATGGGGTTGTGGTTAGGAATAAGGCTAGGTTGGTTGCTCAAGGTTTCACTCAAGTTGAAGGTCTAGATTTTGATGAAACTTTTGCTCCTGTCGCTAGATTAGAAGCCATAAGAATTTTGTTAGCTTTTGCAGCATCTAAAGGTTTTAAGCTATTTCAAATGGATGTTAAAAGTGCTTTTCTTAATGGCTACATAGATGAGGAGGTTTATGTCAAACAACCACCGGGTTTTGAAAATCCAGATTTTCCTAATCATGTTTACAAACTGTCCAAAGCCTTATACGGTCTCAAACAAGCCCCTGGGGCATGGTATGATAGGTTAAAAGCATTCTTACTTGAAAAGGGGTTTACCATGGGCAAGGTTGATAAAACTCTTTTTGTGCTTAAACATGGCAATGACTCATTATTCGTTCAAGTGTATGTGGATGATATTATCTTTGGTTGCACTTCTCATGATCTTGTGTCCAAGTTTTCAGCAATGATGAGTTCCGAATTTGAAATGAGTATGATGGGTGAACTCACTTACCTTTTGGGGCTGCAAATCAAGCAAACCAAGGAGGGTACCTTTGTGCATCAAATGAAGTATACCAAAGACCTTCTAAGGCGTTTCAACATGGACAAAAGCAAGCCTCTTCGGACACCAATGGGAACAGCAACAACACTTGAACTTGATGAAGATGGTGAACCTGTGAATCAAAAAGAATATAGAAGCATGATCGGATCACTTTTGTACCTCACGGCATCAAGATCGGACATACAATTCAGCGTATGTCTTTGTGCACGGTTTCAAGCTTCTCCACGTGCTTCACATCGTCAAGCCGTCAAAAGGATTGTCAGGTACTTACATGGAACACAAGAATTTGGAATTTTCTTCCTTCTTCCTCAACCGTTACTTTGAAAGATTTTTCGGATGCTGATTTTGGGGGTTGTAGGATTGATAGGAAAAGTACTTCCGGTGCTTGTCATTTTCTTGGTAATAATATTGTTGCTTGGTCCTCTAGAAAACAAAATTCAGTTGCTTAATGCACAGCCGAATCTGAATATGTAGCTGCTGCTAGTGCTTGCTCACAAATTCTTTGGATTGTTCAAACACTTAAGGACTATGGGGTTGATCTAGATAGTGTTCCACTATTCTGTGATAACACTAGTGCCATTTGCATTTCTAAAAACCCCGTGCAACATTCTAGAACTAAGCACATTGACATTAGGTATCACTTTCTCCGAGATAATGTTGAAAAAGGAAACATTGTGCTTCACCATGTAGATACCGAAAAACAATTGGCTGACATTTTTACAAAACCTTTGGATTTCACTCGTTTTTGTTACATTCGTAGCGAAATAGGGGTTATGCATCCTCATGGCTTAAATTGAGGGGGAGTTTTTGAAACTTGGGAAGTCTATGTGTGAATCTGATATTAAAATAATATGAGAATAGTATTTCATACATATATGACTCTGTGATTCCTTTTACATGCTAAAAGTTCTTACTACATTACTCGTGTTATACATTTTGTAGTTTTTGCCATGTCTAGTAATTGGAATAATTACTTACACTAAATCTGGTCATGGTCGAACTTTCTTGCTGTTTTGAACTTGTTGCATGCTCACAAATGCTTTTAATCATAAAGAATTAATCAAGTAATCAACTCACATGTTGAGTTTTTATGAACAAATATAAATTGAGAAAAGATCAAGAGAATATGCATGCATCACACTTCTTCTTTTGAGATGGCTTAACGTTGCACTTAGATATGAACTTGGAAGAAGTTGTATATGACTAAAACCATGTCCTTAAGCTTCTTATTGTCAAATGACATAGGCTTGGCTTGGTTGGTTAGAATAAGGCAGATGCGCATATAATCTCTTGCAAATATCATATGCTTTGAAAAATAATAAAATGCAGCAACTAGTGTCATGCTTTCAGGTTTGAAATAGTTAAGTTTGTGAGATCATGACTTTCTTAAATTGAAAATTACATTTGATCTCTAGCATGGCTTACACTACTTTATGTATTTCATTGATGTGATAATGTAAGGTACTTGATAGTATGACTTGGATGAGCTTTGTTTATATGTATATGTTACAATGTGTTCATAATAACTAAAGGGGGAGAGACAATTTGTTTATATGCTCATGACTTGCTGAATACATTGTCAAAGGGGGAGAGATAAGCATGAAGAGAAAGAGAATATGTGCATAAGGAGAGATAATAAAGGGGGCATAAGGAGAGATAATAAAGGGGGAGATATTTTCTTCTCATTTTACTTTTGATTTACAAAGGGGGAGAAATTGCCTTTAAAACTTTTATTTGTACAAGCCAATGTTCAGATTTTAAATGGTGTTGCCAATGCATTCATCAAGGGGGAGATTGTAAGACCTATGTGTGCTGAATACATTGGCTTGTAGTGAATACACTTGGCTTTGATGATAAAAGTTTTAAATATCACCAAAACACCTTTTTATCAAGGTACGACTCTAGCTCTGAGCTACAGCAAGGTCCGACGGAGGTCCAGCTTGTTTTGGGTAGCTCCGGTTACGTTCGATGCTAGGTCCGACTGGCTTTGGTCACCTCTGATGTGTTTTTGCTAAGCTCCGAGTTGATTTTTCTAGCTCCGGCTTTTGGGTTTACTAGTTCCGACTAGATCTGGTTAGCTCCGGCGCTAGGTACTGCTAGTTTTGTAAGCTCCGGCGGGAGTTTGGTTATACTAGTTCTGGTAAGTTCCGGCGCTAGGTTCTACTAGCTTTTGTTATCTCCGGCTCAAGGTTCGGGTTGCTCTGGCAAGGTCCGGAACTTGACTGCAGTGCTTCTGCTTTTCATTTGCAATGTTTCATACTTGCTTTACATTGTTGGAAAGTTTGCTTAGTATTCTTTTACTAAGTTTTTGGTGCATTTTGGATGATATGGCTGATATCGTTTTGCTATGCTTTTCAACATGCTTATGTGAGGTTCTCACGTAAGGTGTTGTGTTTGGAACTAACTTGAGTCAAGTCAAGGACTTGGGCTCGTATGGATTGGTTGTTTATTCATGCGCAGGTGTTGCTTGAGTTCAAGACATGGCTGGTGACGGGATCCATTGGACTAGTCTCAGGGAGGAGATGAGGTTCCAACAACCAAATTCAGGAGGAATTGTGGTTGAGCTGATCAGGAGGTTGCGCAGCATGATTGAATCAATAACAATGCATATGAAGGTATCGTGGACGTCATTGGAAGATGTTCGCACATTGCAAGGAGTGCATGGACGTGGCTACATGGTTCCGAGACGTGATGAAGAGATGTGGACATAAAGAGTTGGTCGAAAAGGTCCAACCAACTAGGTTATGGACTCAGGCTGCGGCTGAGTCGGGTTTGACTCAAATATGGAAAGATTTGAGTTGGTTATGATATGATTTCGTGTGGGTCACGAATTTGAGTTGTTTAGGAATGTGGGATACGTTCCTAAGGTATTTGGAAGTCTTAAGATTGCTTCTATCTGCGTATAGAAGAATCTTGAGCAGTTGTGGAAAGTTACGATTCGTGATCTGAGTAGGATTGGAGTCCTAGTTGATATTGGGTTGGCCTAAGGGCTGGTTATATAAGCAAGGGAGCCCAGAGCTCGTGGTGCAAGACTTTGGGGTTGTTACTCTTGTGTTCTATTGAATAAAATTCGTAGTTTGAAGGAACTTTTGTGCCTTGTTCATTCGACTTGTTCCAGACAAGTTTTACTCGTCGAGTTTCTGGACAGCACTACCTTTCGTCGGTGGTTTTATCATAACTCGAGTTTTACAGATCCAATTGACGTGATTATTTTTGGGTTGTCTTCAAAACTTGATTATCTATCATATATAAAAATTTCACGGTTATTGGATTTGTGGTCTATGATCTACACGAGTTTCTTTGCAGCGTTCCAGAACTGTTTTTCCTCGGGTAGGGCAGTTTGACCTGTGTTTGATCTTTCGATCATAGCTTGAGTTTTTCTCGACGGATTTGAGTGATTCCTTTTGTGTTGTCTTCGTGACATGATTCTCTATGATATCCATCACTTTTGTCACGGTGAAACACATTTAGATTAGTCTCACACACGATTTCTTTAAGAGATCGTTTTTCTGCCGAAGGGGTTGGGGTTTAATTGTTTCCGCTGCGTAAGATTTTTAAATCTACCATTCACCCCCCTTCTGGTAGCTTTTCACGTGCTCTTAGATCCTACAGTGTGCTTTCTATAAGCTGCAGTGATTGTTACTAACGGAGGAATTAGAAAAGAAGGAATAGAAAAAAAACGTACGACCCGAGAAAGCCACAAGAAAGAAAAAAGTGTAAAAACCGTGGGAACTAAAAATCTTAGGAATACAAATTTGTAAAACAGGAATGAGAGTACAACATTTGGAGTGGTTGATCAGATAACCCGTGCATCATTTAGTTCTAAATATTGAAATTACATACTACTACCTCTGGTTTTTAGTATTTGTCGTTCTCGACCAGGAATTGAACTAGAAATACACTACCGTAATAAGCTGTCGGAGCAACATTTATTTAGGGACAGACGTAGTGTATATATATATATATATATATATATATATATATATATATATATATATATATATATATATATATATATATATATACTAAATTCGTGAAACAGAAGACCACATTTCTTCTTTGTTAATTTATTTAATCTTTGTATATCAGGATGGATCGTGTATAACTTAACTAGGCCAAAACTGCATGGATCGTGTAGATCCAAGCCAATACAGCTCTATAAAAAGACGGCATGGATCGTGTAGTTTACCTAGCACAAAACTGGAGTCCGGGATGCGATGTCGTAGGGAGGTGTCAGCGACGAAGAGGTTCGGTAGAGCCCGTCAAACTTGGTCACCCAGCATTGTACCCAGGAGTCAACACCACCAAGAGCTTCGATGTGTCACTGTGAGATCCATGCGGGAAAATTTGTAAAAACCGTGGGAAATGGAAACACGGTAATTTCTTAGGAATACAAGTATGGAACACAGGACAGAGACACAACACATTTGGAGTACTGCAAGATCACCGGAAGGGCGGGGCAGCGGTGTGTCGGGAACAGAGGCCAGTGTTTCCATTTATACTCATCGTGGCTGAAATAGGGTTACAATAATGGACGGGACTGAAATTGGAGGCGCAGGTAGTGAAAATTGAAATGTCAAAATCTCAAATGTGGCGCGCCAAGTAGAACGATAAAATTTCCGCGGGAGTGGAGAATTTGACGCAAGCTGTGCCCTTGTGCACGCATCCAATCGTGATTAATTACATCTTATGTCGCGTCGATTCCTGCACATGGTGCGTGTAGCTAGAGGGGTAGACTTCGTCTTAGGACAACTTGCTCGCTTCTTAATTCATCTTTGTTGCCATGCATGGAGATCAAAATCTTAAAGCAGTCAGCTAGTTGGACATTCCAAAAAAATACGAAAAAAATATGAATCACCAAATGTATAGGTGCTAATGCAAACGATATGCAAATACAGCCAAGTCCACGAAAGGATGATGGTAAACAATCAGCATTTTGTAACATTAATCACAATGAAATGATAATATGTAGTATATACTACTACATACTAAAAATACATTTTCCCATGCGCCGACTACAAATGAAAAAATTGAGTGAAAGAATACAAAAGAGGAGAAACGCAGCCTCAATCAGGATCTCAATTGAGTTTCAACTAAGAGTCGTCTATTGTTGCAACACAACGAATTCTTGTCTAGACATTGAACAACAGTTATCTCGCCTGTTTTTCAATAAGGAGTTTTTTTTTCGATACTGCATAGGACACATTGTTCATGAACAGAAAAGACATTTATCATTAAAATAGAAACAACACATATATTACAAACATGAACTACGAAAGCACATAGAAAACAAGAAAAAAAACTACAAATACTACTCTACTCGAAGTCGGGGGAGATCTCCTCAACCTCCATCTCCGCCGCCACTGCCTCCTCCTCCGCCGCTGCTGCCGCCGCCGCCTCCTCCGCCGCTGCCGCCGCTGCCTCCTCTGCTGCCGCCACTGCTGCCGCCTCCTCTGGCAATTGAGTCCGAAGCTTCTGGGTGACGGTCCGCAGAAGATGCTGGCGGCCCTCCACCCCAGCCACCTCCCCGATTGTCTCGTGGAGGACGTTGAGATGACCGGCCACAAATCCTAACGCAAAGCAGTAGTGGCCGGCGGTGTCCATGCTGGTGCAGACGGGGAGTTTCCCAAGACCCAGAAGGTCAAATGAGCGAGATGTATCGAAAAATACATCCCGTGCCAATTTGTCGAGCTTTTTTGCGCGCCCAACGGTGGCGGAAAGGTGCTCGGTGGCCTTCTTCAAGCGCCGATCGAGTTCATCAAAGCGGTGTTCGATGAGGCGGACAGTCTCCTGAACCCAAACGGGATGAGGAGGTGCAGGCACCGCGGAAGGAGAAGGGGATGGAGGGGGTGCGGGCGCAGCCTCCAGTTGCACCGGCATTAGCTACGACAGAAACAGAGAAGAAGGAGGTTCGGAGGATGTCGACGGCCTGCAGCGCTTCAGTGCGGGGCTACCCATTTGTGCGGCGACAGAGGTGCGGAGAAAAAGCGAGAGGTGGTCGGCGATGGTGCAGCGGTGAAGGAAGAGAAGTTTGGAGGCTACAATCGATGGAGACGGAGTGGTGCGGCAGAGGCGCAAGAGGACGGGTGTGCCTTTATAGCGGGTCCTCGTCTAAGACCATCCCCACCAGCGTACCCTAAAGCATACTCTATACACTATTCTCCTTCAGCTTTTACACTACGTACTTTAAATTACACTGTGAAACAGTGTATCCAGTATGCTTTATAGTACGCCAATGCGGATGGTCCGCGCGGGTGGAGATGATCGGATGCTTTGAAAACTGTGCTTTCGAATTAATCCAAACCGCGATTGTCTTCCTCTAAGTTGTCACAACGGCTCGACGCGTCCCATCTCTGCTTAACAGGTAGTTTTTTAATTTGACATGCAAAGGGTCCAGGGTATGCAGTGGCCCACCTGGCATACTTTGTGGGTTCGTCCAGCGGTGTTTCAGTTTCTCAGTTCCAGTTTTTAATTTTGACACGCAAAGGAACCACCGGCCCAAGGTATATGCAATGTTCCAGTTTTTTTTTCAGTTTGTCATGCAAAAGACCTCGATCATGTTTCATGACGTTACGTGTTTTCTCTTATTTTTTGAAAGATCATCATATATATATATATATATATATATATATATATATATATATATATAGTTGAAAGATCGTCAGAAAACACAAGAAAAAAGTACAAGACAATGAACACACCACACATTCATGCATTCATTAACACACACACACACACACGCACACACACACACACACACACACACACACACACACACACACACACACACACACACACACACACACACACACACACACACACACACACACACACACACACACACACACACACACACACACATATATATATATATATATATATATATATATATATATATATATATATATATATATAGTTTGGCTCGTTGATCATATGTTTGTGGCGTTGTGGCGTAGGGTAGCATGCATGGACAACTATAACATGCATGTGAGAGAGACGTTGATGATCATATGTACTCCGCCCGTCTCCATGAACTTGTCGCTTTGTCGTAGTTCATTTTTTAACTGCAAAGCCGCATCAAAAGAGATTGTTTATTGTCTCATGGACAAGGAAAATTCTTTGTATGTAGTACAAAAAGTATAAATTGGTCGGCGTTGCCGTTCGTACGTGAAGGATGCGGCCAGGTAGTTGCTCTTGCAGGTGTATGGTAATTACATGAGTGTTTGGTCGGGTCATGTGGTTAGTCCACTATGCACCCTAAACCCAGTGTTGAGGCTGTGTATTTGTCATTTGTGCGTACACTCTAGTGACATGTGACAAAGTGCTCAGTCATCAATTGCGTTTGGTTTGACGTTGAAGTTGGATTGGAGATAGATCATCCATTTCTTTATGTCTTGGATCATCCAAATTAACGTTTGGTTGGATGGACTGGATGATCCAATTTTTTGTTGGTAGGTTGGATGAAACTTGATTGGATTATTGAATCATCAAAGTTGATAATTTCATAATATTAATTGTTTATATACTAATTATCATATTACTAGAAAATATTAATGTTAATATCATAATTGTAATTATTAGTCAACAATAAACAAGGTAATTATCACTAATTACATTGCTAAGAAGCATAATTAGATAAGGTGGATGGACTCACATCCAACCAAATATCCTGGACCATCTCATCCAGCATCTGCGAGGAATATTATATATTCCTCAAACCTGGATCACCAGTCTGACCGCGAAACAAATAACACATGACTGGACCATCCAATTAATCCAAGTCAATTCAATCCAAGACAAGCAACCAAAAACAGATCTTTTTGGCCGCGTCGTACGTGCTCGTGCGCATGATGATGGATCGTGCATGCCGAGCGCCGAGTTATTCGGATCGCTAAGCAAAGTTCGGACGTGGAGTTCGTGCGCCTGTGCACGCTGCAAGATTCGGTGCGTTCGCGTACATGGCAATCATCATGGCAGGGTGGTACAGTCGTGGGGACCGTGCAGTGTGCCCTTGGCTGTAAGATTTGGAGCGTGAACGTATGTGGCAACCATCTGGGCAGGGTCGCACAAAGACGGCTGTGCGGAAGGGCCGCAAAGAATTCAATTTCCGCACCAAGGGTTTAAGAGATAAGACCATCTGATTCGCAGGCCAGTAATGGTATTTGGGAACACGGTATTTTTGGAGTTTTAGAGCAATTAGCAATACTGTGGTATTTGAGATTACCAGGCCCGATCACAAGCATGTGCGAGCTGTGCAACCGCACAGGGCCCTGGATCTGCAAGGGGCCCCGGTTTGAGATTATTTCAGCTAGTTTAATCTAGCATATCCAATTTTAAGTGATCAGTTACTGACAACTAGTTCACCTAAGTTTAAGGAAGTTACACCATCCTCTGACTCCTAATCTGCTGAGGGATCCACTGAGTTGCTCTAAGATCGACATACGTCCGGTCTTGATTCATCTACATGCCTACGTGTTACTCCCTCCGTCTCAAAAAGTTTGTCACTTTGTAGTTCACTTTTGAACTACAAAGCGACAAACTTTTTATGACGGAGGTAGTACCTTATAAAATATGAGTTGTGCCTTTGTGCCACTGACGCCATGGCCAAGCTGTAGATTAGTTGGTTGCCTGAAAGCTCTAGAGAAAACACGGAGGACAGTCATGGGGTTAATTTTTATTCTTCATATGTTGATTGTGTCCTCTCTCTCTGTTTATCTCACGTCCTCAACTATCTCGATATCGACATCCAGATTTCAATTTGATCATGTTTCGATTTTGATCTCCAAATTCCAACATTTGATCATGTTGCATCTGTCGCATGGGTATTCTACACGACTTTCAATTTCAGGGACATCCAATGGTGATGTGTTGTAGAATTGTAGAGGACAGGTATCGATCGTGCACACAAATACCTTGTACACTACGGCTGTGCCCTCATTGTACTTAATGCATTCCACATTTATTGATTTGTATCGTACTATTTATTACACATGGTTATGTTTTGAAATTTAATCTTATATTTTGTATATTATTATAGATTTATTGTTCTATTTTGCTATAGATATACTTGTTATAATATTTCGTACAGGGCCTTATATTTTACAGGCTCAGCCCTGGAGATTACCATGGTATTTTTTACAGAATGGTGTTTGTCAAACAAACAATCCTATGTAGTGCAAAATCGTGGTATTACAAAACTATGTTTTTGAAATACTTTAGTATTGCCATGTCATTTTAAAAACTGTGGTTTCCAAAACATTAGTATTGAAAAACTATGCTCCCAAACAAAGCCTAAAGCTTTACCGTGAACCACTGCGGATGGTCTTAAGGGCAGGCCCGGCTCTGGGCCTAGGCGGGCGGAAATAAATATTCTGCGGCCCTATCGCACAACGTCGCGCGTGGCCCCCACTACGCATGCCGTCCGATGGAAATCCCGCTGAGATCATTCGCTTCACGTTGGGTTTGTTGTCTGGACACCGAAGGATAGAAATCACGCGTGTCCCGCTCCCACGATTATGCGATTTTGATCGAACGGCGTGCGAGTCGGGGGTGCATGCGCGATGCTGTGTGGCAGGGTCACAGAAAATTTGTGGGCTACTGCCTAGGGCCAGGCATGTGGGTGGTGGTGGTGGGGCGGGCATGATGACAGCTGGTAAAGAGAAAATAAATAAAATTAATTAGTGTGTAGCTTTTTATTTTCGTAATTTTTTGAAATACGATTCTACTACGTACGTCCTACTAATGTGTTTAATACTCCCTCCTTATCTTTTTAATTGTCGTTCAGACAGCAAGTTCTAGTTCATATATAGTTTGATGCTTTGTCTGAAACGTCAAATAAAAGAATAAGGAGGGAGTATTTATTAGATACAGTATAATATTACTAATGTGTTAATTTTCCATATGCGATGTTTTTCCATAAAAGGAGGAGTTTTTCGTTAGTGCATGTACTGTAGGACACAATGTTCATGAACATAAAATAAAAGACATTTTTCATTAACATAAAAACAACACATATATTACAAACAAGAAAAAAACACATAGAAAACAAAAGAAAAAACTACTACTCATCCTACTCTACTCGGAGGAGGACTTGTCCTCCTCCGCCGCCACCTCCGCATCCTCCGGCGGCACCTCCGCCTCCGCCGCAACCGCCGGTGGAGCATCCTCCAACACTAGATCATACTTCTTCTGGATGACGGCGTTCACGAGTTGCTCACGGAACTCCACCCTGACCTCCTCACCGATCGTCTCGTAGAGGCAGTCGAGATGAGCGGCAACAAAGCTTAACCCGAAGATGTAGTAGCCGGCGGAGTCCATGCTGATGTGATGGGGAAGGATAGCAAGTCCCAATCGGCGACAGGAGTGAGATATATTGTGAAATACATCCTGTGCCATTTTGTCGAGCGCTTTTGCTTGCACGTCGGCGGCGAACAGGCTGTCGGTGACCTCCTTAAGCTTGCTGTCGAGTTTGTCAATGCTTTCCTCGATGAGGCGGACAGTCTCATCATAGTCGAACGGAAGAGGTGCGGGCGCTGCGGGCAGAGACGGGAGTGGAGGAGGTGCGGGCGCCGCCTCCAGTTCCATCGGCCTTGGCGGCGACAGAAACAGAGACGGAGGTTCAGAGGACGTCGATGACCTGGAGCGCTTCGATGCGGGGCAACCCATTTGTGCGGCGACAGAGGTGCGAACAAAGAGAGAGAGGTGGTCGATGGTGGTGTGGTGGAAAAACAGGAGAAGTTTGGAGGCTAAAATCGATCGAGGGGTGCGGCGGAGAGGAAGAGGATGTTGTGCCTTTATAGCGGGTCGTCGTCTAAGCACCTGAGTGGAGATCATCGGACGCTTCAAAAATTTTGCTTTTGAATTGACGGTCAGAGTTGCTCCAAACCGCGGTTTGCCTCCTCTCGCTTATCGCAACGGCTCAACACGTCCCATCGGCCAGTTTTTTAATTTGACACACAAAGGTGAGGATATTGACGTGAATGCGTGTGGCAATCGACCGAGAGTCCATATCTTTTTGTTTTAAGGATCCAACTGTTGCTGACTGAGAGTCCATATCGAACTGATAATTGTTGTGATCATGGATGATGGTGGACATGAATGTAATGCATGTGAGAGAGACTCGCGATCAAGCATGTTTGGTCACGTGTTGAGGATTTTTGTGCCCCCTTGTTGAGGAACATGTTAATTGGATGACGTTGAGGATCGGATGTGGCGTACGTGTTTTCACAAGTGTGTTCATTTGTTCCTAAAATCAGAACACGTAGCGGCTAGCGCCTACGCATGTCGTTTCTTCAAAAGACGAGTACAGCGATACATAATGGCAGCATGAGGTCGATTAATTTGATGAACCACGTACGTACGTAGTGAGAGCTGTGTGCTTATTAGACAATGGTAATCCACATTCTATCCTCGTATTGTCCAGGGAACATCCTTGTGTCAAATTGGTTATCTCTATTGATGACAGGATAATATTCTTCATTAGTGTGGTAGTTAAGCAACTGTCATATAGGTTGAGAGCATACACACGTGCATGATGGTAGAGAATATGATAAATATAGAAATATATATACATGGTAGGAAATATTATTCTATTTCTTGGAATACATGTTTGGGACGTTGCATGCATATGTACGTGTAACATCCATGTGAAAGACCTCGATCATGTTTGCTAACATTACGTGTTCTCTTTTTTGTTGAGAGATCGTCATGTTTGAGGCTCGTTGATCATGTTTGGGGTGTAGCATGCATGGACAACTAACATGCATGTGAAAGACCTCAATGCATGTGAAATAACATGCAAGTTTTTAAAAGCAAGATATAGTGTTTCCTCAAGAAAAAATAATTTTATGAGAGATTGGGCGCACAAGCACAAAAGCTAGAACTTGAGCGATGAACCTACGAATTCCATTTGTCAGGAGGATTGACGGCAGCCAATCCGCAAACTCGGTGGTAAGATCAGTAGTCGCTGGAGAGCATCTTGCGGCCGACCTCGAAGGAGATGAAGGCGTCGATGCACACATAGCTGATTTCCTCACCTGAGAGATTGTACGCGTCCCAGTTGCCCGTCCTCACCCCGTAAGGCTTCTCCATGTCAGCGACCATCACGGCGCTCGTGATGTCCTTTAGCCCCGCGCGGCGGAGGCTCGGGCGATCCATCTCCTCTGCCGCGAGCTCCGCCAGGTCAACCGCTTTGGCCGCCTTCAGCTGCCAGTCCTTCCAAAGTATGTCGGCGTCACCCTCACACCGACACCGACAAAGCGGTAGTCGGAATCACCGAGGAAATCTTCCAGCTCATCGGGGAAGTAGTCAGCATGGATGACCTGGAAGATGAGGCAGCGGCGGCCGACGCAGAGCTGCAGAACAGCGAGGGGGTTTTGGTCAACGGAGTAGCTGGGATGCCACTCGACGTCGAGCCCGATGACGAGCTTGTGAAAGCGCCGACGATGGACAGAGAGGACCTCGTCGAGCCAGTCCCCCACGGCCTTTCCGAAGGATGTCACGGTGGTGGTGATCACATCTTCCTCGAACGTCAAGTTGTACACATGAGTCCCCGCCATTGGGTCTCTCTCCTTGTCATCCCTACGGTTGTCGTCTACGGCGGCGCGATGCAACTTCTCTCTTGTGCAAAAGCTTCGTCTACACCTTTAGTTTGGATTTTGATTGGAAACGGGCCTGGATATATAACTGATGCAGTTACGATATGAGCGGAGGAGTTTCTGAATTTGACGGGCTCGAGCCCGGAGTAAAGAGAGTAATGAAGATTTTTGAATCTTATATACTCTTTCTAATTTTTAATTCTTATCATTATGACCACAAGTTGCATTGTCTCAACCTAACACCACGTACAACAACAACATTTCTCAGGAGCCCAGCCACTGGATATGTCGGGTGGGCCACTGGATACCCTGGGTCCAGTCACCAGAGAGTAGCTAGTGTGAATACATGCTGGAGAGATTAGCGGAATCGGGAACTGTCCTATGAAGATGGATGTCAGCAGTGTCACGGTTCATGTATCGAAATGTGTGCCATCCTTTTTCTTCTTCTCCTTTTTCTTATAAGTTCGTATTATTTTCCAACAATTTTCTAACCCTCATTTATTTGAAGTTGTACGGTTGGATCAGGATACGTGGCCGGCGTACACTTTATGACACACTAGTGAAAGTAAAACACCCGATACATTTTATGACATACTTGTGAATGTAAAATACACGATACATTTTATTATTATGGAAGTCTATAACTAAGACTCAATCCATAACACCCTCATTTTCATGCATCATGCCCTACATACACTCATATACATGTTTAACATTGACCCACAACAAGAGGAACGAGTTTAAAATTAATTCGGAGCATTTAAAATTGATTTGGAACAAAACCGCACTTAAAACGCTGGAGAGTGCAGACTAGTCCAATTTTACTGAGGACTAGTTCGATTTCTCTCTGACTAAAAATGGACTTGTCCGTTCTTGCTGTGGACTAGTCCAATTTTGCCCTGGAAACTTTCGGACTTGTCCGATTTTGTGCGGACTAGTCCGATATTCCAAGAATCCTTGAAAATTTGCTAATACCTTGGACTTTTCAGGACTAGTTCGGTGTTCCAGCGAACTTGTCTGATTTCCTCTCTGTTCAAAGTTGGACTTGTCCGATTTTTGGCAAGACTTGTCCGATTTTCTCTCTGGACGACTTCGGACTAGTCCGGTCCTTTCCAGACTTGTCTGATATTTCGCGACTCCAAGTTGATCTTTTGTTTTATGACTTGTTTCTTGGGTTTCACATTAAGTGGGCCTAGGGACGTCGTGCCTAACTCTTTTAGAGCCCATGTGGGACGCTAAACCGGCCTCTACTCCTCTCAAACTCAAAATCCATCTAACCCTGGCCTCCACCTCTATATAAACAACCCCAACCCTTGGTTTGACATCTATTTGCCACTTTTCCACCCCAGCCAAACCCTAGTTCGTGGAGATCCACCATCAAGGAGGGAGGAGAAGATCCCAAGCAAGAAGAAGAAGAGGAGGAAACGAAAGAGGATCAAGAACTCCACCAAGCTTTCATTCTTCAACACCAATTCATCTCCAAGTTCATCATCAACCCTAGATCACCAAGATCCAAGTGCTACCTCCAAGTTTCACGATTCATTGGAGTCCTAAAAACCTGGTATACCTTCTATTATCTTTTCCTTATGTAAATTCAACCCCTAATCTCCAAATTCACGTTGATCTAGAAAACCATAATATGTTGATCTCGTAAAGTGCGGACTTGTCTGGTCTCTAGCGGACTAGTCCGATTTGCCTGGATAAATTGTGTTGGATTGATTCTAAAATTGGATCTAATCAACTCCAAATCTGTATAAACTTGTTAAAAGCTATTAGAACTAGTTATTGATCATTAAAAGCAATCTATTAACAAGTTCTACCTTGCATTTGCATTAATCATGCATGTCATGTCATATTGAGTAATATTTGTGCACTCTTTGATTGTGTTTCTTGTCTTGTATGTTTATTGTGTGGATTAGACGGATTCGCGCTAGAGAGTTCCGCGGAGGATCTACAGCACCAAGAGTTTGAAGGCTTTGATCCTAATCAACCGCAAGAGCAAGGCAAGTGTCCTTGAAGCATATTGATCCTGTTTTGAAATAAATGTTTTGATTGTAAACTGCATGTTGTGTCAATTTGATGGGAATCCTATGGTAGGAAGTTTACTAGATTTGTTTAACCACCCTTGTCACCTGGAATTATGGTAGAGAGTCGGGATGAGTTTTTTACCTTTTTGCTTCGCTTAATCAACTGGGATGGGAAACAACTATACAGCTCAATTTAATTATACATTTATGAGATTTGATTAACATGAACTGGTTAATATGATATGGTAATGGGTGATCTAAGCAAGCCTTGTATGTGGATGGGTTGGATGATATGGTGGTTGCTTGCTTTAGATCTAAGGACCGGTTCATGCGAGAATAAGCCAGGACTACAGTGCCACCACGAGGCCAAGTATGGGTGTGGCATAGCTGATTAATTAGGGATTTGCCAGTGCTATTTGGACCATTATGGATGCTCGGGGAAGGGGTAGTCGGATTGGGTTTGTTGATGATTGGCGGGACTACCCTGGGATCCGAATGGCTCAAGAGGGGGCTCTTGGTTGAAGATGTGCTCAGTTGGAGGCATCGCCACCGGTGAAACCTCAGTGGGGTCTAAATAGGCTAGTAATCCATTTGTAAAGGCTATTTTGTGATCTCTTAGCCATACACCAAAGGAAGTGTAATTTGCATAAGAGAGGTTTCTTTAGTCGCTGACGGGTGATGAAATCACAAACATGTGGGTAAAGCAGTACAACCTCTACAGAGTGTGTCTAATAAACTATCATAATAGCCATGCTCCCGGTTATGAGCACCTGGACAACTTCCATTATTAGAGGGAACTCAGTATTGGGATGGTATTTGGGATGGTTGTGGTCGGTATTATGGTTATGGATTTATTTCTGGTATTGAATATGGTTATTGGCAATGGTGAAATCTGGAATTATTGATGATGGTAGTGAATTCAGATTAGTATTATTATATTACTTATGATTATGATGGGTTACTTCAGATACATATAATATATTGCTATTCGAATGTTTTAATATACTTTTCGACACTTAGCCATTATTATTGTCGTCATTTGAATCAGCCACATGTCATACTTTCCACACTTGCTGAGTACAACATGTGCTCACTCTTGCAATTCCCCCCAACAGTTGCAGGTCAGGATTGGGAGTTTAATTGTGATAATGCGTAGTTCTAGGCCGTGTCTACCGTCAGCTTGCCTGTGGTGTTGATTGGAGCTACACTATACCCTATTGCTTATGCTGCCTAGCTGTTTAGTTTGCTTAGTTGCTTAATTAGTTTATTTCCACTGCATTAGTTGAACTTGTCATAAATATTCATTAGAGCTTGTATTCGAGGATAATATGGTTTGTGTAATAAAACTTGGTTAATTAATCTTGTTCTGTTGTAATTATCTGTATATCGTTTGTGATTGCACTCGTGTGTGTGTGTTGAACATCCTGGGCACACATATGCGTTAGCTTGGTTCATTTTTCGCAACCGGGCGTCACAGATTGGTATCAGAGCCATAGGTTGACTGTAGGATGCAACCTGGATAGAATGGACACTTTAGAGCACATAGGAGCACTCAGGAAGCGATGTGTTTTGTTTGGTGTGCTTTTGCTATATATTGCTTGCTTGCGTGCTTAATAGAGGATTTTGGAGTGCTTTAGCATTGCCATGTCCACCTAGGCTAGTGTAGCTAGTTGGTTAGTTTCTTATCCCTTGATGAATATAGTTGGGGACGTTTTCTAATTCTTACCTATTGCTTTTCTTCAGGTGGTGAGGACTCGCAACCACAGGGATGGCAATGATGAGGACGAGAACAATGAAGTGCCTCAGAACAACATTGGACAAGGATCTACTCAGGGAGCTATCAATATTGAGTAGCTATTGGCTATGCAAAACCAGCTCATGCAGACCATGATACAGACTATGGGACAGCTGTAGGCTTGCAACATTAACAATCAGCCCCACATGCCTCCACCGCCACCCCCACCTTCTCATAACCGGTTGGGAGAGTTTATGAGGACTAGGCCACCGACCTTTGCTCAAGCTGTCGACCCTATGGATGCGGATGATTGGCTCAAGTCCGTGGAGAAGAAACTTGCTATTGTCCAATGCAGTGACCGGGAGAAGGTACTATTTGCTTCTCATCAACTCGTTGGAGCAGCTGCGGATTGGTGGGATGCTTATTGCAATGCTCACGAGAATCAAGAGAGGATTACTTGGGCCGAATTCAAGGAGAATTTCCGTTCTCATTATGTGCCGGAGGGAGTTATGATCTTGAAGAGGCAAGAATTTGAGAATTTAAGGCAAGGAAGATCAAGCGTGAGTAAATATCTCAACAAGTTCACTCAACTCTCAAGATATGCGCCTGAGGGTGTTAGTCGGGACAGCCGAAAACAATACTTGTTCATGAGGGGCTTGAACAATGAAATCCAAGTGCAACTACTCAACTGTGATTATGCCAATTTTCAAAAGCTTGTGGATAAAGCAATTGTGGTTGAGAACAAGATTCGTGAGATGGAGCAAGACAATAAGAGAAAGGCGTCATATCAAGGACAGCAACAAGGAAGTAATGTGCGCCCTCGGTTTGCGCCGCCCAATGCGCCTTATTACAGCTCTTCTATTCCTGCTCAACGTCCTGGTTATGCACCATGCCCAACTCAGTTTGTGCAGCAGCGCCCTGTTATACATGTACCTAGGCCTCCAATGCCTTACGTGCCTCGTGCTAATTTTCCTGGTGCCAATGCTCAAAACCAAGCTCGTCCCAATAATTCTGGTGGAGTTAAGAAGTGCTATACTTGTGGAGAAGTTGGACACTTTGCGCATCAATGTCCTAAGTCAGGCCTTTGTCAAGGAAGCAATGCGTCGAGGCAAAACCCAAGACCCAATGGAGGAGCGCCACAAGGAAGCCGTGGACAGCAAAATTTTGCTCATGGCAATGTGAACCATGTCTCTACGGAGGATGCTCAACAAGAGGATGATGTGGTCATTGGTATGTTTCTCGCAAACTCCAACCCCACGACTATGTTATTTGATTCTAGAGCATCGCATTCATTCATTGCATCGAAGTATGTTGCCAAGTATAGTTTGCCTATCTCTCATATGAAGTTTACTCTACTGATTAAGTCTCCTAGGGGAGAGATGAGGACAAATATAGTATGTCCAAAAGTAAGCCTTAGAATAAGGGGGGTAGTCTTCTCTGCCAACCTCATTGTTTTGGATTCTCAAGGATTAGACATTATACTTGGTATGGACTGGTTGAGGAAGCACAATGGAGTTATTGAGTGTACCATGAAGACTGTGAAGTTGACCAATGAAGAAGGGATCACCGTAGAATTTGAAGCATATCAAACCACACCGAAGCAATTGGAGCTGAATCATATGGACGGTGCCGCAATTGAGGAGATTCCGCTGGTGTGTGAATTTTTGGATGTTTTCCATACGAGTTGCCAGGTATGCCACCTGATCGAGACATTGAGTTTGTTATTGATTTAATACCTGGAACTGCACCTATAGCTAAGAGGTCATATAGGATGCCTCCTATGGAATTAGCGGAGCTCAAGAAGCAAATTCAAGAGCAACTAGAGAAAGGTTTTATTCGCCCTAGTTCTTCACCTTGGAGAGCGCCCGTTCTATTTGTGGACAAGAAGGATGGGACTCAAAGGATGTGTGTAGATTACCGAGCTCTCAACGAGGTAACAATCAAGAACAAGTACACCTTGCAAAGCATAGAAGATTTGTTTTATCAGATGAAGGGTACTTGTGTCTTCTCTAAGATTGATTTGAGGTCGGGATATTTTCAAATGAAGATTAGACCATCGGACATACCCAAGACAGCTTTTAGAACACGGTATGGATCTTATGAGTACACCGTGATGTCTTTTGGATTGATAAATGCGGCTGCCTACTTTATGTACATCATGAATAAGGTCTTCATGGAGTACTTGGATAAGTTCGTTGTGGTGTTTATTGATGCATTATGATCTACTAGAAGGATGAGAAGGAACATGAGGAAGACTTGAGGCTTACATTGCAGAAATTGAGGGAGCATTAATTGTATGCCAAGTTCAACAAGTGTCAGTTTTGGTTGAAAGAAGTGCCATTTTTGGGTCATATCATCTCAAGTGGAGGAGTATCGGTTGACCCCGGAAAAGTGAGAGACGTGTTGAAATGGGAACCGCCACAAAATGTAAAGGAAATAAGGAGTTTTCTTTGGATGGATGGATATTACCGTCGGTTCATCAAGGACTTTTCCAAGATAGCCAAGCCTATGACGGAGTTGCTAATGAAGGGAAAGGCTTTCCAATGGACTCAGGCTTCTCAAAACAGTTTTGAGGTGTTGAAGAAGAGGTTAACAACAACCCCAGTTTTGGTAATGCCAGATGTGAGCAAGAGTTTTGATATTTATTGCGACGCATCGAGACAAGGACTTGGATGTGTATTGATACAAGAAGGTCAAGTGGTCGCCTATGCATCAAGACAATTGAAGAAACATGAGCAGAATTACCCAACGCATGATTTGGAACTTGTAGCCGTGGTACATGCATTGAAAATTTGGAGACACTACATCCTTGGCCATAGGTGTGAAATTTATACGGATCATAAGAGTTTGAAGTATATTTTAACGCAAACGGATCTGAACTTGAGGCAACGGAGATGGTTGGAGCTCATCAAAAGATTATGATTTGGGAATCAACTATCATCCGGGAAAAGCCAATGTTGTGGCCGATGCATTGAGTAGGAAGGGAGTAAGTCATCAACTCACAGTTCGAGAGTTACCATTCGAGTTATGTAAGGAGTTTGAAAGTTGAACCTCAGATTTGTAAATGTGATGGAGGTGATGGAGTTAAACCCAACCCTGGAGCAAGAAATTCGAGAGGCACAGGCCGCGGATGAAGAGATCAAGGAAATCAAGGAAAGGACCGAAGGAGGGAGAGAATTCAGATTTGATGAAGACGAACCTGGTACCTTATGGCTTGGAAAGAGAATCGTTGTGCCTAATGTAAAGCATATTCGGGAGACGATATTAAAAGAGGCACATGACTCACCTTACTCGATTCACCCCCGGTTGTACGAAGATGTACAATGACTTGAAGACTTGCTATTGGTGGGATAGCATGAAAAAGGACATAGCTGAATACGTATCATTGTGTGATGTGTGCCAACGAGTCAAGGCGGAACATCAAAGGCCAGCTGAATTATTGCAACCATTGAAGATCCCGGAATGGAAGTGGGAAGAACTCGGTATGGACTTCATAGCTGGGTTATCACGTACTCAGTCCGGGTATGACTCAATTTGGGTAATTGTGGATCGCTTAACCAAGTCAGCTCATTTTGTCCCTGTGAAGACCAAATATACAGCTGCACAAGTGGCCGAGATATACATGGAGCATATTGTGTGTCGACATGGAGTCCCTAAGAAGATAGTCTCGGATAGAGGTTCTCAATTTACCTCCAGATTTTGGCAAAAATTGCATGAAGCTTTGGGGACGAGGTTGAATTTCAGTTCGACATATCACCCTCAAACGGATGGACAAACCGAGAGGACCAATCAAATTTTATAGGGCATGTTAAGAGCTTGTGCTTTAAAGCATGGGAAAAGTTGGGACAAAAGCTTGCCATATGCGGAATTTTCATACAACAATAGTTACCAAGCAAGCTTGATAATGTCACCGTATGAAGCGCTTTATGGGAGGAAGTGTAGGACACCTTTATTCTGGAATGAGGCAGGAGAAACTCAAGTATTTGTTACGGATGTGTTGCAAGAAGCCGAAAAGCAAGTCCAAATAATTCGTGAAAACTTGAGGGCTGCCCAATCAAGGCAAAAAGGCTATGCAGACAATAGGAGAGGGAAATTAGCCTTTGAAGTGGGTGATTTTGTTTACCTCAAGGTGTCACCAATGAGGGGTCATAAGAGGTTTAACATAAGAGGAAAGCTAGCACCTCGCTATATTGGATCATTCAAGATTTTGGACAAAAGAGGAGAAGTAGCGTATAAGTTGGAGATGCCAGCTCATCTCTCGGATGTCCATGATGTCTTTCATGTTTCCCAGCTCAAGAAGTGTTTGCGAGTACTGGAAGAACAATTGCCAATGGAAGAATTGAAACTAGAAGACGATTTGACTTATGCCGAGCAACCAATCAAAATCTTGGAAACTAAGGAGAGGGTCACAAGGAACAAGGTTATTAGACGGTGTAAAGTTCAATGGAAGCACCACACAAAAAATAAGCGACGTGGGAATTGGAGGATGATCTCAAGAAGGAATTTCCCTATCTCTTCTCTTCTGCGTCGAATCTCGAGGGCGAGATTCATTTTAAGGGGGGTAGGTTTGTAACACCCTCATTTCGATGGATCATGCCCTACATACACTCATATACATGTTTAACATTGACCCAAAATAAGAGGAACGAGTTTAAAATTGATTCGGAGCATTTAAAATTGATTTAGTGCGTACTAGTCCGATTTTACTAAGGACTAGTCCGATTTCTCTCTGACTAAAAATGTACTTGTCCGTTCTTGCTGCGGACTAGTCCAATTTTGCCCCTGGAAACTTTTGGACTTGTCCGATTTTGTGCGGACTAGTCCGATATTCCAAGAATCCTTGAAAATTTGCTTAGTCCTTGGACTTTTCCGGACTAGTCCGGTGTTCCAGCAGACTTGTCCGATTTCCTCTCTGTTTAAAGTCGGACTTGTCCGATTTTTGGCCAGACTTGATCCGGTTTTCTCTCTGGACGACTTCGGACTAGTCCGGTCCTTTCCGAACTTGTCCGATATTTCGCGACTCTGAGTTAATCTTTTGTTTTATGACTTGTTTCCTGGGTTTCACGTTAAGTGGGCCTAGGGACGTCGTGCCTAACTCTTTTAGAGCCCATGTGGGACTCTAAACCGGCCTGTACTCCTCTCAAACTCTAAATCCATCTAACCCTAGCCTCCACCTCTATATAAACAACCCCACCCCTTGGTTTGAAATCTATTTGCCACTTTTCCAGCCCACCCAAACTGTAGTTCGTGGAGAGCCAGCATCAAGGAGGGAGGAGAAGATCCCAAGCAAGAAGAAGAAGAAGAGGAAATGAAAGAGGATCAAGATCTCCACCAAGCTTTCGTTCTTCAACACCAATTCATCTCCAAGTTCATCATCAACCCTAGATCACCAAGATCCAAGTGCTACCTCCAAGTTTCTTGATTCACTGGAGTCCTAAACACCTGGTATACCTTCTATTATCTTTTCCTTACGTGAATTCAACCCCTAATCTCCAAATTCACGTCGATCTAGAAAACCCTAATTTGCTGATCTCGTAAAGTGCGGACTTGTCCGGTCCCTAGCGGACTAGTCCGATTTCCCTGGATAAATTGTGTTGGATTGATTCTAAAATTGGATCTAATCAACACCAAACCTGTGTAAACTTGTGAAAAGCTATTAGAACTAGTTATTGATCATTAAAAGCAATCTATTAACAAGTTCTACCTTGCATTTGCATTAATCATGCATGTCATGTCATATTGAGTAATATTTGTGCACTCTTTGATTGTGTTTCTTGTCTTGTATGTTTATTGTGCGGATTAGACGGATTCGCGCTAGAGAGTTCCGCGGAGGATCTACAGCACCAAGAGTTTGAAGGCTTTGATCCTAATCAACCGCAAGAGCAAGGCAAGTGTCCTTGAAGCATATTGATCCTATTTTGAAATAAATGTTTTGTTTGTAAACTGCATGCTGTGTCAATTTGATGGGAATCCTATGGTAGGAAGTTTACTAGATTTGTTTAACCACCCTTGTCACCTGGAATTATGGTAGAGAGTCGCGATGGGTTTTTTACCTTTTTGCTTTGCTTAATCAACTGGGATGGGAAACAACTATACCGCTCAATTTAATTATACATTTATGAGATTTGATCAACATGAACTGGTTAATATGATATGGTAATGGGTGATCTAAGCAAGCCTGGTATGTGGATGGGTTGGATGATATGGTGGTTGCTTGCTTTAGATCTAAGGACCGGTTCATGCGAGAATAAGCCAGGACTACAGTGCCACCACGAGGCCGAGTATGGGTGCGGCGTAGCTGATTAATTAGGGCTTTGCCAGTGCTATTTGGACCATTATGGATGCTCGGGGAAGGGGTAGTCAGATTGGGTTTGTTGATGATTGGCGGGACTACCCTAGCACCCGAATGGCTCAAGAGGGGGCCCTTGTTTGAAGATGTGCTCAGTTGGAGGAATCGCCACCGGTGAAACCTCAGTGGGGTGTAAATAGGCTAGTAATCCCTTTGTAAATGCTATTTTGTGATCTCTTGGCCATACACCAAAGGAAGTGTAATTGGCATAAGAGAGGTTTCTTTAGTCGCCGACGGGTGATGAAATCACAAACACGTGGGTAAAGCGGTACAACCTCTGCAGAGTGTGTCTAATAAACTATCATGATAGCCGTGCTCCCGGTTATGAGCACCTAGACACTTACATGATTAGAGGGAACTCAGTATTGGGATGGTATTTGGGATGGTTATGGTTGGTATTATGGTTATGGATTTATTTCTAGAATTGAATATGGTTATTGGCAATGGTGGAATCTGGAATTATTGATGATGGTAGTGAATTCAGATTAGTATTATTATTATATTACTTATGATTATGATGTGTTTACTTCACATACATATAATATATTGCTATTCAAATGTTTTAATATACTTTTCAGCACTTAGTCATTATTATTGTCGTCATTTGAATCAGCCACATGTCATACTTTCCTCACTTGCTGAGTACGACATGTACTCACTCTTGCAATTCCCCCAACAGTTGCAGGTCAGGATTGGAAGTTTAATGGTGATAATGCGGAGTTCTAGGCCGTGTCTACCGTCAGCTTGCCTGTGGTGTTGATTGGAGCTGCGCTATACCCTATTGCTTATGCTGCCTAGCTGTTTAGTTTGCTTAGTTGATTAATTAGTTTATTTCCGCTGCATTAGTTGTACTTGTCATAAATATTCCTTAGAGCTTGTATTCGAGGATAATATGGTTTGTGTAATAAAACTTGGTTAATTAATCTTGTTCTGTGGTAATTATCTGTATATCGTTTGTGATTGCACTCATGTATGTGTGTTGAACATCCTGGGCACACATATGCGTTAGCTTGTTTCATTTTTCGGAACCGGGCGTCACAATCCAAATCGGGCGAAAATTTCGATGACCCTGACTTCTAGTTTGTTTTTGCAAGCCATCCGAATCAAGTCTTTTTTGTCTTCACCCTTTTGCAATGAAGCCCACGAGCATCTAATTTGGGCTAAAGTTGATACGTACTCCAGAAACTGTTGTTGCGTTTTTTGTGATTTACTACGTGCTTTGCTGTTTGATTGCTCATTCTGTTGGATCTGTGTTGTGTTTGAACATAGAAAGTGGGCTTCTCCCTGCTGGTCCTGTCAGATAAATTAGGTGATAGTCACATTTTGGATCTCCAGCTCAGTAGATTTGGAAGTGGAAATATATTCCATTCTAAAAGATAAAAGAGATAAATAGTCCACTAGTTTGTCGTTAGAACAGCAACATTAGAACTATTTTTGCACACCAATGAACAGAAATATAAAGTTCATTACCTTAAGACGATACATTACAAACAAGAAAAAAGAAATACACAAACTACAAACAAGAAAAGAAAAACAACACAACTAAGAACAAGAAAAAAAACTACTTCTCCTCCACCTTGCTCCACCTACTTCTCCTTCTCCTTCTCCTCCTCCTCCTTGGGCTCCTGGCTGGGCGGGGGCGCCTCCCACGGCAGAGACGTGAAGCCTAGTTTCCTGGACGTCGTCGCCACCAGGTTGTCGTGGCCGGCGACGCCGACCTCGTCCGCCAGCGTCTCCCAGAGGACGTCAAGGCGACCGGCCAAGTGCGTCATGCCGAAGACGTAGTGACTTGTGGTCCCCATTGCAGCATACTCTGGAAGGGGACCAATCCCAAGGCGACGCATGGAGCACGATGTATTGTCAAATACATCACGCTCCATCTTCCAGAGAGCCCACTCCTTGTCCAGGGGGGAGTCCGGTCGGGGATGCTTCCCCTTGGCGTCCTTCGGCGGGCTTGGCAGCGGCGTTGTCTTGTCAGCCAGGGTGTTCTTGGAGCGGTTTTGGGAAGAGAGGAAGAGTGGTTGTGCGGAGAAGACGATGGCATGCCCGGGTGATCTTATAGCATAGTAGCAGCCTTGCTGGGGTGCTTATCCTCTGCAGTACTGCAGGTGCAGTAGAGGTGGCTGACATGTGGGTCCCACACCCTATAGGGCCCTCATGTCAGCCATCTCTACTGCACCTGCAGTACTGCATGGGATTTGAACCCGCCTGGCTGTTCGTCTCCCGACGCGCGAAGTAGTGGTGATGGGACGCGGAGCGGTTCCAACTGAATTCAAACATGCGCATGCGCTGCGCGTATTTAAGGCGCCTTGGGGACTGGCGCACACGTAAGCTTGATGTGCCCGCTCGCATAAGCCGCCTGTACAAACAGCTACGGCTTGAAGGACCAAACCTTATGCGGCAAATAGCAACGTATAATACTTCCTCCGCCCCAGCTCAACTCTATTTCTGTTTTGGTCGAACTAATTACCTTTGACCAATGATTTATATGGAATTTATTAACTTCAATAACATGTAGTACTAGATTGTATATTATGGAAATATTTTCATGGTGAATCTAAAAGTACAATTCTTGTATTGTTAAAACAGATCAAAATTGCGTAAATCTCAAAGATAGATTTGACGAAACCTAAGACTTCCTTTCAAAAAAGTTTTATATTTTATATTAGTTTTACATATGTAATATGCACATAGGATATATCACTTGATAGTTTTGCAAAAAAACATGGAGGAGAAATATTTATATCCCATATGCTACTACTACGTAAATCAGGGGTGGGCAAATAAACCGAGACCACAAAACCGAAACCGAAAAAACCGAGACCGGAACCGAAATGACCGAAATATCGGGTATCGGGTACTTTTCAGGTAGCAAATATAAATAACTGAAAAATAAATGTCGGGTTTGGGTACCACTCTCGGGTAATTGAAATAACCAAATAGTTGGTCCATCAAATAATTAGTTAAATTATGCGTGCTAAACTATGACCAATTAGAATTTAGATATTTTATTTTCAAGTTGTGATGTGTGAAGTTGTTTGATTTAAACGTTTATTTTTTATTTTTCATTTGTCAATTTATAATAAATTACCTCATGGGATCAAATTTATCAATCATATTAAATTTGTGCAAATATGACATGGATATAATGTATAATTTGGATATATCGGGTAGGACCGAAGACCGAACCGGAATTTTGGTACCCAAAATGTTCGGGTACCTAATATTATTACAACAATTCGGGTAGTGATTTAAAGAAACCAAATTTTGAAAAAGACCGAAATACCCGAACCAAAATATCGGGTAGACCGAATGCACACCCCTAACGTAAATCCATCCGAAAAAATTAGCTAGTTTGAGGATGAATGAAGTTGAGCTTGCGAGCTTGATGAGCACCGTCATTGTTTTGAGCAGCGATTAATTTATGGCATTATCAAATCTGGAGTAATTTTTCTAGATCATTTGGGGCTGAAAAATTAGTTAACACGCTATATATGAGGAGAAAGATTAGGATATGCTACCTATTGCTTGTGTTGAATAACCCTTGCGCCGTGGACAACATATCCGACCCTTCATTCTGGTCGCCAGGATCATTCTGCCCCAAGTCATTTGGGGCAGCAGGCGAAGGACCTTGATGATCAGTATAAGGACCAGGCAAGATGTAGGATCGAAGGGCACGTGAAAATCTACCAGAGGGGGAGTGAATGGTAGATTTAAAAAATCTTACGCAGTGGAAACAATTAAATCCCAACCCCTTCGGTAGAAAAACGATATGTTAAAGAAATCGTGTGTGAGACTACTCTAAACATGTTTCGTCGTGACAAAAGTGATATATATCAGAGAGAATAAATTCACGAAGACAACACTAGAAGAATCACTCAAATCCATCGAGAGAAACTCAAGTTATGATCTAAAGACCGAACAAAAGTCAATCTGTCCTACCCGAGAAAATCAGTTCTGAAATGCTGCAATAAAACTCGTGTAGATCAGAAACCAAAAATCCAATGACCCTGAAATTGTGAAGACAACCCAAAAATAATCACGTCAATTGGATCTGTAAAACTCGAGTTATGATAAAACCACCAACGAAAGGTAGTGCTGTCCAGAAACTCGACGAGTAAAACTTGTCTGGAACAAGTTGGACGAACAAGGCACAAAAGTTCCCCCAAACTACGAATTTTATTCAATAGAACACAAGAGGAACAGCCCCAAAGTTGTGCACCATGAGCTTTGGCCTCCCTTACTTATATAACCAGCCCTTAGGCCAACCCAATCTAAACTAGGACTCTAATCCTACTTAGATCACGAATCGAAACTTTCCATAACTACTTAGGACTCTTCTATACGCAGATAGAAGCAATCTTAAGACTTCCAAACACCTTAGGAACGTATCCCACATTCCTAAAACAACCCAAATTCGTGTCCCACACAAAATCCTAACATAACCAACTAAAATCTTTCCATATTTGAGTCAAACCCGACTCAGCCGCAGCCTGAGTCCATAACATAGTCGGTTGGACCTTTCCGACCTATTCTTTACATCCACATCTCTTCGTCATGCCTCGGAACCATGCAGCCATGTCCATGCTCTCCTTGCACACATGCAAACATCTTCCAACGACGTCTAGTAACCTTCATATGCACTGCCCTTGATTCAATCATCCTGCGCGACCTCCTGATTCGCTCAACCACAATTCCTCCTGAATTTGGTTGTTGGAACCTCATCTCCTCCCTGAGACTAGTCAAGGATCCTGTCACCAGCCATGACTTGAACTCAAGCAACACCTGCGCATGAATAAACAACCAATCCGTATGAGCCCAAGTCCGCGACTTGACTCAAGTTAGTTCAGAAACTACAACACCTTACGAGAGCACCTCACATAAGCATGTTGCAAAGCACAACAAAATGATATAAGTCTTAACCATCAAAACACACCAAAAACTTAGTAATGGAATACTAAGCAACCTTTCTATAAGTGTAAAGCAAGTTTGAAACAATTCACATGAAAATTTGGAACATTACGATCAAGCTCCAAACCTAGCCAAAGCTAACGGGAGCTTGAGCCAGAGCTTACCAAAGCTGGTACAACCTAGCGCCGGAGCTTACCAAAGCTAGTACAACCTAGTGCCAGAGCTTACCAAAGATAGTACAACCTAGCGCCGGAGATTACCAAAACTAGTCGGAACTAGTCAACTTAAAAGTCGGAGCTAGAAAAACATGTCGGAGCTAACCAACATAAGTCGGACCTAGCAAAACATATCGGAGCTTAACAAAGACATGCCGGATCTATCAAAGACATGCCAGAGCTAAAGACAATGTTCACTGAAGCTACCCAAAAATATGTCCGACCTAGACAAAGGAAGTCGGACCTATTGTCGGACCCTGTAGAAGCTCGGAGCTAGAGTTGGAATTTGCCAAAAAGGTGTTTTAGTAGAATTTCAGAACTTTTATCATCAAAGCCAATGTATTCACCACAAGCCAATGTATTCAGCACACATAGGTCTCACACAAGAAATCATTGGTCAAAGGTAAGTTTGACCAAAGATAAAAATAGAGTTGAGTTGGGACGGAGGGAGGAGTACTTTTTATAGACCGCTTTGCAGGCCCTGCTGGGGGCGATCTCCTGCCTGCTGAAAACTCCAGTGACTAAAGTAGCGTACAGCTGCACTTTAGAAGTCGTAACCCCAGATTGCATCAAAGGAAACTCACAGGACATATTAAAGGAATGGAATCCTCCGAAAGGGAAAGACATTCATACAAGTTTTGCAAGTAGCATTCCAAACGGTGCACTTTAGAAGCCATAACCATCACTGCGCGTCTCATTGTCTTCTCCGCGCGTACTAATAAAGACACACCATCCTCTCTTCAACACACACAGGCCATCCTCTTCTCCACGCGTACTCTTCCTCTTAGTCTCCGTCGCGCGCGCCCTCATTGGTTCACTTCAAAGCCCATGGAGTTCCCCTTGCCGCACGATATTGCGGTCCTGATCGCGGGGTGGGTCGCCGCAACCTCCCCGCAGCCCATGGACGACCTCTCCAGTCTGTGCGCCACCTACAAGGCCATGCACGCGGCGTGCAGGGAACGCGCCCTGGGTAGGCGTGTGGCGCTGGAGTGGGAGAGCATCTGGAAGTTTAACTGGAGCTATGACCTCCTCGTGGAGTGCCTCGCAATTGTCGGCAACCCTCATGCATGCTACATCACCGGGTTCGACCTCATCTTCCTGCACGGTCGCGCGCAGCTAGGCACCCAGTTCCTTGCCCGAGCGGCCGCGAACGGCCACATGGTGGCGGCCTACGTCCTCGCCATCCTCCTCTATGACGCCGACCGCGAGGCCCGTGATGCCTTCGAGTATATCCAGCAGGTCGAAGGTGAGGCCCATGTCGGCTACAACGCGGGCAGGTCCGTCGCCATGAAGTGGACCAACAAAAAGTGATGCCGGTGTCAGCATTAAGCCATGAATAGTATCGATGGTGTCGTCTGGAGGTTCCTGGGCAGGCCTTGTCCAGAAGCGCTGCCGGTGGCGGTGCCCAACATTGATGATGACGCTTGGGGCTGCTCAATAGGGGGGGGAGGGACCAGGGAACTGCCCGCTACGGCAGGCCAACGTGGGAGGAGTGGACGGTCTTCTGTACAGAAAACTAGGATTAAGCACGAGCATGACCTGTTCTGCCGTCAGGCGTTGTACTCTATGGGTTATACTCCCTCCATTCCCATTTCGATGCACCCCTAGTTCTCCCAACGCCAATTAAAACATAACAAAGGGGGTATATAAAATAGACTTGTAGTATATGTGTTTCCCCTATGCCCGCTCGTCTCTGATGAATGTTGCACTTGTTATGTTTCCCCTATGCGCGCTCGTCTTATGTTTAGCCCCGTTTGCATCAAAGGAAACTCATGGGACAATTTAATGAAATGGATTCTTCTGGAAATGAATACATTCAATCATACAGTAGTTTGGAACAAAGGAAATCAGTGTTCCCTTCTCTCTGTTCATTGTCTCCACTTTTCATTCCATTCCTCGCTAATCGACAGAACTAGCTGTTACATAATCCCTAATAAACACAAAATAAACTAATCGGCAGATCTAGTCCGCAGCACTTTCCTTGAAGCCGTGGTAATAACTTCTAGCTACGTATAGGAGTAGTGGTAATGATTGCACCGCGTATAGGGCATAGGGCCAGTGGTACGTTGGAGTTCTACATATCTTTTTCTAACATTTTTCTCGTCCTTTCTTTTCTTTTCTCTCTGTTGATTGTCTCCACTTTTCTTTCCAGTTGTCGCTACCTGTTAGTACTGTATACTACTTTACAGACCGCTTTGCATGCCTCGCTGCGGGCGATCTCTTGGCACCTCTAGTGGCTAAAGTACCGTGCAGGCAACTTTACAAGCCACCGCCGGTGTGGGGGTCATTCATTAACAGAGAATACAGATAGGAGAGATAGTTCACTAAAGAGCAGATAGAAAACAAAATAACAGATGGAACAGACGAACAACATTGAGTTCATTATCATAAAATATTACAACCTCCTACCTATATTACTTGTAGTTAGAACAAATTTTTTAGTTCATATTTGAACTACAAAACTTTTCCTAATTATAAATCACAAGTACTAATATGGGAAGGAGAAAGTACAAAACATGAAAATCAGCATCATGAAACAAGAAAAAATAAAACATCACAAAAACAAGAAGAGAAAAACATCACGACTGGATTAATCAGTGTCAAAAGATTTCCTGTTTTAAAGTTGGGTTGAACTAGAATGTAATAAGATGTTTGGTGCAATCGTGTAATCAACCATCTTCAACCATTGGATCGATCTACATTACGGTTGTTGAATTTTTTTATTTAACCCCCTCCACCAGGTGGAGGGGTGGTGGTAGGGGTGGAAGGGGTTTAATGAAAAGATGTAATAGTCGTAGGATGTATAGATCCAACAGATGAAAATCTTTGATTACACGGTTGCAACAAAACTTGAAATTGCATGTAGCGCTGTCAACGAGTCGAACTCGAGCGAGTTTGTTTCTACCATATATAAAAATTGTTCCCGTAGAACATTTTTAATAGAGTTATATAGTTTAGTTAATCATACGTACATATTATAATGACAACAACAAATGAGCTTACTCGAACTTTTTGAGTGAGCGATTTTGACAAGCTGTGAACGATTTGTCCCACCTCGGAAAGTTGAGATCGATGCAACGAGAATATAAGGCAACACGCGCTATTGTAGTCAGACATTCGATTGAAAAAAGATGTCATACAAGACTCCTGCACGCCACGTTTGATTTCAACGGGGCTCGCCCAGTTTAAATCAAACGGCTCTGTTGAAATAAAATGAGACGTGTATAAGGCATGTCTGGGGCATATGTTTTTTATATAAAACCATGGGCCATTTCTGCGTCAAATTAAAAAAAAATGCCAGTGAAGCTGATGGGACACGTCGAGCCGTTGCGATAACCGAGAGGGATGCAAACCGCGGTTTTTTATAAGCATAATTTTTCCCCACATACGCTGGGCCCTTTCCGTGTCAAATTAAAAATTTCTCCTTTTATCGAAAAACATCTCCTTTAACGATGCACCGGAGAGCAAATGCATACCGTTCTCAGATGGTGCCACACGTACTTCCTTCTCGTTTCTTCAATCGTCATTCACTGATCGTGGCACCATCTATATACCACTGGCCCCAATGTAAAACTAGCCCAATGCCCCTATACGCGGTGTAATCATTACCACTACTCCTATACCCGGTGTCTGTAACGAATTCGTGCGAGCGATTTTGACAAGCTGTGAACGTTTGTCCCACCTCGGAAAGTTGAGCTCGTTACAATGAGAATATAAGGCAACGCGCACTATTGTAGTCAGACATCTGATTGAAAAAATATGTCGTACAAGACTTCTGCACCCTCCGTTCGACATCGTCCGCTCGCCCGGTCGAAATCGACCAGAACGTGTAGGACGCTTGTACGGGGCAGATGTTTTTTAGATAAAGCCCTGGGCCCTTTCCGTGTCAAATTAAAAACTGCCAGAGCAGCCGATGGGACACGTCGACCCGTTGCCACAACCGAGAGGGATGCAAACCGCAGATTTTTATAAGCATAATTTTTCCCGCATACGCTGGGCCCTCTACGTGTCAAATTAAAAATATCTCCTTTTATCGAAAAACATCTCCTTTAACGACGCACCGGAGAGCAAGTGCATACCATTCTGAGATGGTGCCACACGTACTTCCGTATCATGTCTTCAATCACTGTTCCCTGATTGTGGCACCATTTATATACCACTAGCCCCAACATAACACTGGCCCAATGCCCCTATGCGCAGTGTAATCATTACAACTACTCCAATACCCGGTGTCTGTAATGAATTCGTGCAAGCGATTTTGACAAGCTGTGAATGATTTGTACCACCTCGAAAAGTTGAGCTCATTGCAACGATAATATAAGGCAATGCATGCTATTGTAGTTAGACATTCGATTGAAAAAATATGTCGTACAAGACTCAGTCATGTTCCTTTCGACATCGTCCGCTCACCTGGTCGAAGTCAAATGGAACATGAATGAGGCGTGTACCGGGTGGATGTTTTTTTTATATAAGCTCTGGGCCCTTTCTGTGTCAAATTAAAAAACTCCCAGTGAAGCCGATGGGACAAGTCGAGCCGTTGCGATAATCGAGAGGGGTGCAAACCGTGGTTTTTTATAAGCATAATTTTTCCATGCATACGTTGGGCCCTTTCCGTGTCAAATTAAAATTTCTCCTTTATCAAAAAACATCTCCTTCAACGATGCCAAATTTTCCCCTTTGATCGGAATACCACCCCCATTGATACATTAACTTATTTAGATTACAAATTGCCAGAGTCAGAGACATGCGCCTGTACATGGGCTCACGCGTCATGGGGACGAACACCAAGCGTTCCAGCGCAGTTTCGGCCCAGGAATACAAAGTGACTCAGCGCAGTTTCAGCCCACGAATAACAAGCGGCCCAGCGCAGTGTTGGGCCTACTCTGATAGCTTCACGTATGCTTTGTCCTGGCTGCCTCCCCGCCGGACCCTTCGGTCCACAACGACCCCTCTCCCGATTGCACAAAACGGGCCTTGAGGAGCATCCGCCGGCCGCCACGCTCTTGGAGGAGCATCCACCAGCCACCACGCTCTTGGAGGAGCATCCACCGGCCGCCACGCTCTTTGAGGAGCATCTGCTGGCCACCACGCTCTTGGAAGAGCATCCGCCGTCCACCGGTGTGGAGGAGCATCCACCGGCCGCCGCACGTGGGGGAGCAACTGCGCTAGGTACAATTGCTCACATAATGTTACTGTAGTTCAATCCCCTTATGGATACGCTAATTGAATTGTAGGAAGCGATGTCAGAAGATAAGACATGGATGGGAAAAGACAGGCGTACGAAGGAGTGGCAGGATGGAATGAAGTCATTTTTAAATTTAGCATTATAGGGCACTCGTGAAAAAGAAACTAAGCCTTGGCCTTGCACGAAATGTCATAATATTTGCCACGGGACACACAAGGAAGTTCATCTTCACTTGCTTCGTAATGGGATGTCATTTGATTATACTTGTTGGGTACACCATGGAGAAAAACGAGTTGAGAAAAATATTGTTGAGCAATCAGGAAATAATGAGAAGATATCCTGATGATAATGCTATGGAAAATATGTTGTCTAGTCTTCTTAGAGGCACTGGTGATCATGGTGGTACTTCAATAGATGTTGATGATCCAGAAAATGCTATAAACCAGCAGGAGCCAACTGGGTGTGCAAAGGCATTCTATGACTTATTAAATGATGCCAAAAAGGAGTTGTATCCAGGTTGTGAGAAGGTGACCCA
This sequence comes from Tuctoria greenei, assembly GCA_036927565.1. NCBI lineage: Eukaryota > Viridiplantae > Streptophyta > Magnoliopsida > Poales > Poaceae > Tuctoria > Tuctoria greenei. The sequence goes on along the minus strand of JAYESD010000006.1, from coordinate 104,493,060 downwards.
ATTATCCTTCATTGTCAGGTTGTACCAGATAAAGTGTTTAATTGGTTTGAGCAAAAAAACGTGTGAGTTGATCCTTGAACTATTCTCATATGTGATTCCAGAGGGCCATTGCATTCCTAATACACTTGATAAAGTTCAGAAGGTTGTTCGTGACCTCGGGCTCAGCTACAAAAAGATCAATGCATGTGTCAATGATTGTGTGTTATTCTGGAAGGACTATTCTCTGCTGGATTGATGCCCAAAATGTGGTGAATTAAGATGGAAAAATAGTACTGGTGGGGATGCAAGAGAGGCTTTACCTTGTGGAAAAGGAAAGAAGCTTGTAGCACGCAAGATTCTATGATACTTCCCTCTTATTCCTCATCTTCAAAGGTTTTATATGGCAGAATCAATGACATCAAACATGTGCTGGCACAAAGAAGAACGTATTGATGATGGAATATTATGCCATCCTGCAGATTCGAAAGCATGAAAGCATTTTGATAGCATTCACCCAAATTTCTCATCTGATCCTCGCAACATAAGACTTGGGCTAGCATCTCATGGTTCCAATCCTTTTGGAGTAATGAATGTTTCTTACAGTACATGGCATGTGATTCTAATCCCTTATAATCTACCACCTTGGTTGTGTATGAAGCAGCCTTATTGGTTTATGTCAATGATAATTCCTGGGCCAAAGTCACCTGGAAACAACATTGATGTGTATCTGCAGCCTTTGATTGACGAGCTACTAAAATTATGGTCTAATGGTGTTGAAACATACGACAGTTCAAAGAAAGAGACATTTCTCATGCGAGCTTCTATATTGTGGACAATAAATGATTTTCCAGCATATGCAATGCTATGTGGATGGAGCACAAAAGGTAGGCTAGCATGTCCATACTGCCATGTAAACACTGATGCCTTGTGGTTGAAACATGTCAAAAGTATTACTACATGGGTCATCGTCGTTTCCTACCTCAGGATCACTGGTGGGGTCAGGACAAAGCTTCTTTCAACAACAAAATAGAGAATAGAGAGGCTCCAACATCACTCTCTGGTCACGAAGAACTCCAACAATACAAGACTTTTAATCAAGTGAGTTTCGGACAAACGAATAATAAGAGAAAGCGCACTGAGAAAGATAGGTGGCATAGTTGGAAAAAGAAAAGTATATTTTTCAGCTCCCGTGTTGGAAGACATTGCTAATAGGCATAACTTGGATGTCATGCACATTGAGAAAAACATTTGTGATAACATATTGGAGACATTGCTTAATATGGATGGTAAAACAAAAGATAGTATACAAGCTTGTTTTGATATGCAGGAAATGGGTATACAGCCAAAGCAACATCCGGTGGGTATGAAAGAGAAGTATGATTGTCCATCAGCATCATATACTTTGCAAAAAGATCAGAAGACCACCTTGTGCAAGTTTTTGGCAGATGTGAAGATGCCCAATGGTTATGCCTCAAACATCAACGGAAGTGTGGACATAACAGCACGTAAGGTATCAGGTCTAAAAACTCATGACTGCCATATTATATTTCAAAAGCTCCTTCCTATTGCAATACGTGACATATTGCCTGAAAAGGTTGTTGAACCATTAACTGAGTTTAGCAGATTCTTTTCTGGAATTTGTTCTAAAGAATTGACGGAATCAAATTTGGATAAGATGATTGAACAATTTCCTGAAACAATTTGTAAGCTTGAGATGTTGCTTCCCCCTGCTTTCTTTGATATCATGGTACATCTTCCAATCCATCTTAGCGAAGAAGCTCACTTGGGTGGACCTGTTTCTTACAGATGGATGTATCCAATTGAGAGGTACCTTGGTACATTGAAGAGGTATGTACGTAACAGAGCTCACCCAGAGGGTTCTATAGCTGAGGGATATATTATGGAAGAGTGTATGACTTTTTGTAGCCAGTTTTCGGATAACATCAGCACCAAGCTTAATAGGCCAGAACGTCATGAAGCTGCAGCTAGGAATGAACCTTCTCTCGAGTCTAATATATTTACAGAAGTTGATAATTCTAAAAAAGGGTTTAAATGGGGCCAACTTACTATGGTGGAACTACATAACATCAGGCATTATATTATTTCTAATGTTGAAGAGGCCGCTCCATGGATCAAGTACGTACAACTCAGATGTTCTATATTATTGAACATGCTTATTGTAGATGGCTAATTTAATTTTGTACCCTTTTCAGTGAGCATTTTGAAGAGCTAAAAAAGATTCATTCTCGTGATGTTGAAAAACGCCATAGAGATGAGTTTGTTTATTGGTTTCAGAAACGAGTAAGTACATGCAAGTTTTTACTTTGATGAAATATTGAAGAAATATCTGTTCTGAAGTTGGTTTATTGATGACCCCTTTTATACTAATTAATGTGTATAGATTACGACATTACACAAAGAAGGCAAAATAACTGATTATTTGTATGCATTATCTAGAGGACCTGATCGTTGGGCACATTTTTTTAGTCGATCATTCATAAATGGCTTCTTCTTATGAACAGCAGAGGTGGAAAAAGATTTACGGACGCAAAACAGTGGTGTTTTTGTTCGGGATGGTGATCATAAGTGGTATGGAGTAATCAAGAAAATGATTTCTGTTGATTTTGAAAAAAAAATCAAGAGGTTCTGTTATTTGAATGTGAATGGTTTGATCGGCCTCGTTCCGGTCAGAGCCAAAGCAGAGGCTATAAAATGGATCGATACAAAATGATAGATGTTTACACTACTATTTCTCAATTTAAGTATGAGCCTTACATTCTAGCAACCCAAGCAGAACAAGTTTTTTACGTTTGAAGTGTGAAACAACCTAAATGGGCTACAGTTGTTAAAACAAAGCCACGAAACCTTTTTGCCATGCCCCCTGGAGACAGTGAAAATAATGTCACTGGGACGATGGAGGCTAAGCCATTATTTGATAATCGACAACTTACTGATATAAATGAGGATATGACCGCATGGGATAGGAATAACATTGACGGAGCAACCAATGATGCTTCCGCTCTTTCAAATGAAGATGATGATGACGACGACGACAATGACGATGATGATACATATATCAATGATGGTATTGTACCTCCAATATTGGGGGAGGACAGCAAAGATGATGATTATTTATATAGGTATTGTGTGAGCTAGCTATACGTGAACTATGTAATGCAACGTTTGTGTTCTGTGGCGATAGATCTTAACGCCACCAACCGGTATTTCGTGGCAACAGATCCTAATACAACGATTGTATTTCGTGGTGATAGATCCTATCGCCACGAACTTGTGAATCGTGGCATAAGTTCCTAATGCAATGTTTGTGTTTCGTGGTGATAGATCTTAACGCAACAAACTGGTGAATCGTGGCAAAAGTTCCTAATGCAACAATTATGTTCCGTGGGATAGATCTTAACGCCACCAACCGGTATTTCGTGGCAACAGATCCTAATACAATGATAGTGTTGCGTGGCGACAGATCCTATCGCCACGAAGTTTTGAATCGTGGCGTAAGTTCCTAACGCGACATTTGTGTTTCATGGCGATAGATCGTAACGCTACGAACTGGTGAATCGTGGCAAAAGTTCCTAATGCAATGATTGTGTTCCGTGGCGATAGATCCTAATGCCACAAACCGGTATTTTGTGACAACAGATCCTAATGCAATGATTTTGTTTTGTGGCGATAGATCCTCTCGTCACGAACTGATGATGCGTGGCAAAAGTTCCTAATGCAACGATTGTGTTCCGTGGCGATAGATGCTAACGCCACGAACTATTGAATCGTGGCAATAGATCCTAATGCAATGATCGTGTTCTGTGGCGATAGATGCTAATGCCACAAACTAGTGAATTGTGGCAACGGATTCTAATGCAACGATCGGGTTCTTTGGCGATAGATGCTAACGCCACGAACTATTGAATCGTAGCAACAAATCCTAATGCAATGATCAGGTTCCGTGGCGATAAATTCTAATGCCATTATCTAGTGAATTGTGGCAATAGATTCTAACGCAACGATCGGGTTCCGTGGCGATAGATGCTAATGCCACGAACTAGTGAATTGTGGCAACAGATTCGTGGCGATAGATACTAATGCCACGAACTAGTGAATTGTGGCAACAGATCCTAGTGCAACGATCGTGTTCCGTGGTGATAGATGCTAATGCCACGAACTAGTGAATCGTGGTAACAAATTCGTGGCGATAGATCCTAATGCCAGAACTAGTGAATCATGACAACAGATCCTAACACAACGATCGTGTTCTGTGGTGATAGATGTTAATGCCACAAACTAGTTGATCGCGGAAAAAGACCAAGCTTACTGCAACAATTTAGTATTCGTTGTAGTACAATCGTTGCAACAGGGCAGAATCCTTGTAGTGATATTGAGAGAGGGAGAGAGAGCAAAGAGGGAGGGAGAGAGAGGGGTGTTTGAGAGAGGGAGAGGGAGGTAGGAAAGGAGGGAGAACGTGGTAGAGATAGGGAGAGAGGTAGAGAAGGGGTGATAGAGAGAGGGGGCAAGGGAGATAGAGGGAGAGTGGGAGTGGGAAAGGGATATTGGGAGAAAGAGAGGGGGTGGTAGAGAGATGGAGGGAGGGAGAGAGAGAGAGGAAGAGAAGAATAGGAAAGAGAGAGAGGTGGTTGTAGAGAGATGGGGACAGACGGAGAGTGACGGAGAGGGGGTGGTAGAGAGAGGGAGAGAGGAAGAGGGGAAAGGGGGAGAGAGAGGGTTGTAGAGAGAGGGAGAGGGAGAGGGGAGATGGAGAGACAAAGAGAGAGAGTGAGAATGGGGGAGAGGGAGAGTGGGAGAGAGAGGGAGTTGAGTGGGAGCGTGGGAGAGCGGGAGGGGAATAGAGAGGGAGAGTGGGGTAAGGGGGAGAGGAAGATAGAGGGAAAGTGGGAGAGGGAGGATAGAGGTAGATAGAGGGACAGGGGGAGAGAGAGAGTGAGAGAGAGGGAGAGTGCGAGCGCGGGAGAGTGTGGGAGTGGGAGAGGGAGAGAGAGGTAGAGGGAGAGTGGGAGAGAGGGAGGAGATAGGGAGAGAGGGGGAGAGGGAGGGAGAGAGTGAGTGAGAGAGAGGCAGAGGAAGAGAGAGGGGGGAGAGGGAGGGTGAGAGTGAGAGAGAGGGACAGAGGAAGAGAGAGGGAGAGAGGGGGAGGGAGGGAGAGGGGGGAGGGAGAGAGAGAGGGACAAAGGGTGGGAAGATGGAGAGAGAGTTGGAGAGAGGGAGGGTAGAGGGAGAGATAGGGATAGAGAGGGAGAGAGAGAGGGGGGAGAGAGGCAGAGAGAGGAAAAGAGAGGGAGAGAGAGGAAGGGAGAGAGGGAGAGAGGGAGAGAGGGAGGGAGGGGGAGAAGAAGAGAGAGGGAGAGAGAGGAAGAGAGAGGGAGAGAGAGGACAAGAGAGGGGGAGAGAGAGTGGGGCAGAGGGAGAAAGGGAGATAGATGGGGAGAGAAAGGGAGAGAGAGAGAGAGGGACAGTGGGAGAGAGACTGCGTGAGGGGAAGAGAGAGGGAGAGGGAGAGAGAGGGATGGGTAGAGAGAGAGGGAGAGTGTGAGATGGAGAGTGGGAGGGAGATTGAGAGAGCAGGAGAGGGAGGGATATGGAGAGGGGGGAGGAGATAGAGGGAGAGAGAGTGAGCGATAGATAGAGAGGGAGATAGAGAGACTGTGAGAGGGAGAGAGGGGGAGAGAGAGAGAAAGATAGGGGGGAGAGTGGGAGAGGGAGATAGGGGAGAGAGAGGAAGATAGGGAGAGCGTGAGAGAGGAAAAGGGGAAGAGAGAGAGGGAGAGTGGGGGAGAGGAAGAGAGAGAGAGTGAGACGAGAGAGGGAGAGAGAGAGTGAGAGTGGGAGAGAGAGGTAGAGTGAGAGAGAAAGGTATAGAGAGAGGAAGAGATTGAGAGAGAGGAATAGAGAGCGGTAGAGAGATTGAGAGAGGGAGAGAGAGGGAAGGGGAGGGAGAGATAGAGAGAGTGGTGAGGGGAGAGGGAGACTGTGAGAGGGAGAGAAGGAGAGATGGAGGGGAGCAGGAGAGAGGGGGAGAGGGAGAGGGAGGGAGAGAGTGAGAGAGAGTGGGACAGAGGAAGAGAGAGGGAGGTAGTTGGACATAGAGGGATAGAGAGGGGGAGGGAGGGATAGGGAGAGAGGGAGAGAGAGGGAAAAGGGAGAGAGGGAATAAGGGAGGGTAGAGGGATAGAGAGTGGGAGAGAGGGAGGGTAGAGGGAGAGAGTGGGGGAGATAGGGATAGAGAGGGAGAGAGGGGAGAGAGAGGAAGATAGAGGGAGAGAGGGACAGAGAGAGGGAGAGAGAGAGGGAGAGGGAGGGGAGAATGAGAGTGGGGAGAAGAAGAGAGGGAGAGGAGAGAGAGGGAAAGAGAGAGCGGGGGAGAGAGAGATGGGGAGAGAGAGGGAGAGAGGGAGTGAGAGAGGGAAAGAAGGAGGGAGAGGGAGAGAGGGGGAGGGGCAGAGAGAGAGGGAGAGTGTGAGAGGGAGAGTGGGGGAGAGATTGAGAGAGCGGGAGAGAAAGGGAGATGGAGATAGGGGGAGATAGAGGGAGAGAGAGAGTGGGAGAGAGGGAGATAGAGAGGTAGGGGAGAGGGAGAGAGAGGGGGAGAGGGAGAAAGTGGGGGAGAGAGAGAAATAAAAAGGAAGAGAGAGAGGGAGAGAGGGGGAGGGGGAGAGAGAGAGGAAGAGAGGGAGAGAGACAGTGAGAGAGGTAAAGGGAGAGAGAGGAGATAATGCTAGAGAGAGAGTCAAAGAGTGAGGGGAAGAAAGAGGGGGAGACAAATAGAGGAAGAGGGAGAGAGAGGGAGGGAGGGGGAGAGGGAGAGGGGGTGAGAGAGTGGAGATGGGTAGAGAGAGGAGGAGAGGGAGAGAGAGGGTAGAGGGAGAGAGAGGGAGAGAGGGGAGTGAGTGAGGGGAGAGTGAGTGTGAGAGAGAGGGAGAGAGAGGGAAAGAGGGAGAGAGAGGGAAAGAGGGAGAGAGGGAGAGAGAAGGGGAGAAAGTAAAGGAGAGGGAGAGTGTGGAGAGAGAGGGAGAGGGGGAGAAAGTAGAGATGATGAGAGAGGGGGAGAGGGGAAGAGAGAGAGTGAAAGAGATAGGGAGAGAGAGGGGGGGAGAGATGGATGGAGAGTGAGAGACAGAGGGAGAGAGAGGGAGAGAGAGGGACAGAGAGGGAGAGAGAGACGGAGAGAGGGAGATGGAGAGAGAGTGGGAGGGGAGTGGAGATTGGAAAGGGAGAGAGAGGGATAGGGAGAAAGGGAGAGAGAGTTAGATGAAGAGAGTGAGCGAGATATGGGGAGAGAGAAGGAGAGGGAGAGGGCAAGAGAGAGAGAGAGTGGGAGAGAGGGAGAGGGAGTGGGAGAGAGTAAGAGATGGAGTAGGGGATAGGGAGAGAGAGTAAGTGAGAGGGAGATAGAGAGGGAGAGAGGGAGAGAAGGAGAGAGAGAGATGGGGAGAGAGGGTGATGATGACATCTCTCTTATGGATACACACAACACTTCATTGAACATACACAACACAATCATTAGAGTTCACACACAACAATTTATTTCATAGGTGAGTTCGTTCTAATATGTTTCCTTATATATTTTTTAGAATATATTACTATCTAATGAGTTAATTGTGATTATGATCCATAGAGAGGTTCAAGGAGTACATGGAGGAAGTCCTAAGAGCATTGAGGACCACAGAATATGTCTAGAGGAAATGGAGACCGAGACCAACTCAAAATCGAGTCCAACTCAAAGCTGAGGAGCACTTCGCACTAAAATGGACGGCCCTGATGCATACACCCAGCACTTCATACTAAGGTGCACTAAATCATGTCTTAGGGTAAGGTCATGACCCCAACACCCCTCATACGTCCTACCACCTATATATACTATATAGTAGCCGCCATAAGCAATTGGATTTTGCTTAGATTATTTTATTATACACAGTTTCGTCGTTTATCGGTTTGTGGAACCCCAATTCAACAATTTAAAATTGCATCTACCTTGTTCTTACGTGTGTTATCGGTTGCACTGGCAGGTATTAGCCTTCTTGGCGAGGTCAACCGCGTGAAGCACGGTTGATAACCAACGGAGCGGTGGTGAAGTGATTGCAAGGGTTGTTCGGGTTTGGTTCGGAGCCTTAGATCATCAACATTGAGATCTTGATCAATCGACTTATCCATTACCTATCGGAATGTTGGGACCTACCCTACTTTTTTTACTCATCAATTAGTATCAGATTCTTAGGTTGCCCATTAGGTAATTAACCTATCCATTAGATTATCTTTGATTTTCATACCTAGAGTCCACAAAAAAACCACAGAAAAAACTTGTAGTTTAGTAGATCTGTTCATTACTTTATTCAAACCATCGCTGAGCCTTTGCAGAATTGTTTTTCATATTGGTTTTGTTGAGCTTGTGTCCGTGGTTGAGTTATATTGCTGGTTTAGAAAGCTTTTTTTGGTTTTGGTTTGAGTTTTGCATTGTATCGATTCATCCTTTCAAATCACGTCATCACGTACAGATTAGATTCATCTCTATTCAGTTTGGTATTTCGATCATATCTCACTCGTACAAACTCGGACTTTTGTGTTCTTGTACTTTCTGGAAACTTGAGACTTTATCTACAACTTTGTTATTCATAGGATTTCTAGAAAATGAATTATGATGGTCGAAATTGCATTAGATCTGAATTTGTTCATCATCTAGAATTTCTGAACAGTCTATCTTTCTGGGGCAACATCTCATATTGTTATGATCCAAAATAGGTCTTTCACATACTTAAATTAAAGAGGAGAGATAGATCTATAATCTTGTTGTTTAAGTATTTAGATTTGGGGCCTCTAAGGGTGCCTAATTGTCCTTGGAAGAAAGCAGGAAATTCGTGATAGACCAACGAGATATCTTTGATTGCTTTGCATTGTGGTCTTTTGCAGCGCCTTCTGAAAAAAAGGAAGGTAAAAGAAAATGAAAAGTGCAGAACAAGATACAAAGCCGCAAAAGAAAAAAAAAGATAAAAAAACAACAAAAAAACAGAAGTGCTTGCATCATTTGTGTCCTCTGGTTTTTTTTCATGCCTTTGCTAGCTTTAACTACTAGGGACACATTTATGCCGTCAACTTGTCAAGTAGTTTGGACACTTATTCAACTTTACTATCTGATTTCAATTTTGCTAATACCTTCTATGATAAAAAGTGTCTTCCAAGCTACATTTTTCTCGACTTAAACTTGTACACTTTTGTAATCATCCCATGCTCGATTGGTTCTTCACACCGGCCACCATTTGCCACCCACCGTGTCGGTAAGAACACTTGTAAGAGTGTGGTAACATGCTTGAGAGTGTGTGATTCTACTTCCATTTTTCGATTATACTTTGTAGTTGATAGGGATAACATATTTTTATTGTTTTTTGTTTGCTACTAACAATGTCAGGACCAAAGGATGGCCACTTTAGCACCGATGAAGAGTTACTTGGTACAATAGCGACCAATAATTATAAGAGCATCATTGTGCTTCATGCTTGGAGCTCGAAAGTGGAGGTCGATGACAAGCTACAATGACACAACATCTTCCACATGTTTCTCATCGTCAAGGACTACCGTGTAGACATTATAATTGATGGAGGCAGCTGCAACAACTTGGTAAACACAGACGTGGTAAAGAAACTTGGGTTGACAAGAAAACCACACCCTCATCCATACCGCATTCAATGGTTCAACAATAGCGTTAAGGTTCCGGTAACACAGATAGCAAGAGTACATTTTTCGATTGGTTCTTACAATGACTTTGTTGATTTTGATGTTGTACCTATGGATGTTTGTTCTCTTTTGTTGGTTCATCCTTGGGAATTTAATACGGATGCTATTCATCATGGTAGAACTGATAAATGTACCCTCCTGCATAAAGGAAAGAAAATCACTTTCCTTCCTATGACTCCTGCTGAAATTGTGCATTTTGAGAAAAGTGAAACTCGCGATGAATCTGCTCATAATGCATTTGGACTTCGTGCTGAAAATGAAAATAAAGGTAATGAATATCACAATACACTTGTTGAAGGTGAGATGTTTTTGGATGTTCTGAATTTTTCCACCAATCATACAGTAGGAGCAACTAGTACAATCCTTTATTGATACACCGTTGTCTCATGTTGATTTTCCTACTGACCCTTGCGCTAAGAAGAAGTTGTATGTTGATAATTCTATTATACCTATGCGAAAACTAGTTAATGAACTTGATTAATCTATTTTGGATTCACCTACTTGTGCTGAAATTAGAAATTTGATTCCAGTTACCACTGAAAATAATGAGTCTTCCCTAAATACTTTAGGTTATATTGATTTGACATTGTTTGTGATCTAGATACTATAGAGAGAATAATATTTTTGAAAACTGAATTACCTTTGTTGACCAGAAATAGTTTTCATGCTATAGGAAAATATTAGTATAGTTGTGTGTTTATGCTGCATAAAGTTTATATATGTTCAAATGAGAAAGCTCATTTTGTGCTGCAACAACATGGTAAAGTGAATGAATGCACTAACACTAATAATGTCTTGTCAAGTTTTCTAATATTTTTTCCTTGCAGCAAGGACAATAAATAAAAGAGAAGCATTGTTCGCTGCAGTCATGCAATATGGATGGCACTCATTCTACCCCAAAGCAAGCCTCTTTGCTGGACATACGAGCAAGCTGAGGACGACTTGTCATCAAGAAGGGGAGAATGATGATATCATGCACATTTATTTGTTTGGGATCCTGGCTCAAGTGAATGTGCACGCTTATTCAATGAAGAACATGGAGATGGTGCACTATGTCGTCTTTCATGCACACAAAAGGATTTGATGGCGTTGCACTTTTAGACCCAAACATGAGAGAAGATGAGCTTGAGTCGAGGACGACTCCAATTCAAGAAGAGGGGGAAGATGAGGACATCAATCCTATGGATACACACAATACTCCATTGACCATACAAGATGCAATCATTAGAGTTCACACACAACAATTAATTTTAGAGGTGAGCTCATTCTTATATGTTTCCTTATATGTTTTGAGAATAAATTGCTACATAATGACTTAATTGTGATTAGGATCAATGAAAAGGTTCAAGGAGTACTTGGAAAAGTCCTAGGGGTCTGGAGGACCAGAGAATACGTCCAAAGAAAATGCAGACCGAGCCCAACTCAAAATCGAGTCCAACTCAGAGTAGAGGAGCACTACGCACTAAAACGGAAGCCCAGGATGCATACGAACTCCGTTTGGACGTTCTACATATGCAAAGAAAGGGGAGAAAATAACCATTACAATGCCGCTGGTCCCATGTCAACATTTCGTCGAAGTCAATGGTAATTGTCGGAACAAATTGAGTTCAGGATATGTCTGGGTGCTGCGCCACTGTATTGGGCCATTGGGCCTTGTATCAAGTCTACATCCTTATTTCCGTGTCTTAGGGTTAGGTCACGACTCCAACACCCCTTATACATCCTCCCATCCATATATACTCCATACTATCTTCTATAAACAATTGAACTTTGTTTAGATTATTTTGTTATACACAGCTTCGCCGTTTATCGGTTTGTGGAACCCCGATTCAGCAATTTCAGATTGCATCTACCTTGTTCTTGCTTGTGTTCTCGGTTGCACTTGTAGGGATTAACCTTCTTGGCGAGGTCAAGCGTGTGAAGCACGGTTGATAACCAACAGAGCAGTGGTGTAGTAATTGCAGGGGTTGTTTGGATTTTGCTTGGAGCGTCGGATCATCAACGTCGAGATCTCCATCAATTGACTTATTTATTACCTATCGGAAGATCGGGACCTACTACACTCCTTTTTACTAATAAGAGGAAGATGGAGAGAGAGAGAGTGTGACATCCCGATTTTCAAACTTGGGCAAATTGAAATTTAATAGGAAGTTATAATTTAAATAACTAGAAAGAAAATTATTTTATAAAAAATATATAAAATATATGCATCTCATCTTACATTCCTCAAGTATTGAAACTCATTTATCAAAATAAATGCATTAAAAATATCTAAATTAGCATAACAAATATGAACGATAAGGAAAAGAGAATAAATAAATAATAAACAAATAATATAAAAAGGAAAGGAAAGGAAATAGTAAATAATAAAGAGAGGAAATAAAATGATAGAGAATATATATCAATACATAAATGACAAAAGAAGGAAAAAAATAATAAACAAATAAGATGAAAGAAAAAACAAAAAATGAATAAGACTAAAACAAATAAATAAGTAAAGTCAACCATCGCAGCCGCATGACAAGAGGGGAAAAAAGTGAAGAAGACAAAAAAGAAAAAAAAAAAGAGAAAAAGAAAAAGAAAAGATTAACTCGGCCTGGCCGCATAGACCAGGAACCGATTCTCCCGCTCGGTTCATCCCGAGGCTTCCGTAATCTCCTGGCGGCACCAAAAAAAAGCAAAAGAAAGAACCATCGCAGCAAAAAAAAAAACAAAAAAAATAAAAAACTGCCGCTTGCAGGGCCGAGTCAGGCTCTGTTTGGACTCGCGCGCCCGCTCGTGGCCTAGACGTGCCCAGGCGTGTGCGCCCACCTAACCGCGAGTTCCATGGGAACTCCCCACCCGTGGCCACGTCCCTGCCGCCTATAAAACCAAGCTCTCCCATCGCTTTCCCGCTGCCCTTGCACGTACTTAGACCACCCGTAGCGGTTTCCTCTAAAATTTACTCTATCTCTTTATACTTTCAGTATATCCTCTATACTTCCAGCATTTCACTTTAGACACTTACTCTATACTTCCATTAATCTACTCTATATTTCCAGTCCAATAAGCCTTACAGTGAACCACTGCGGATGGTCTTAGCCATCCAGAGAAAAAAAAACAGCCCTAGCTGCTAGCAACCTGTAAAGAACACGAACAGATCGAGCGAGAAAACAACGAACGATAAACAAACTCAATAGCAACAAACAGAAGATACGGGAATGCTGGCTCCTCCTCTCTTTCACTCCATTAACTTGAGATCAACTTCTGGTTCAAGAAGATAACGGGGTAGAAGAGAAGCAGAGGGAGATTCGGGACGTAACAACTTTCTGTCATCGTCCGTTCTGTTACCAGTCTTTTGTCGGCTATTCAAAAGAAAAAGGATAAAAGCAACTGGGCCATGACATAGTATCCGGCCTCCTCAAAGCCCATCCCAGTACTTCAGATTGAAACTTGACTCGCTGAAAGAACAGATCCCGCCACTGTCTTCGCGCGCCCAGCTATTGTGTCCGTGTCATCCTGCAGAGTGCTGGCACTCACCCCCCCCCCCCCCCCCCCCACCCCGCCGAAGAAGCAGCCTGATCCCAGGATGGTGCCGAAGGAAACCTTGTCTTCAGTACAGATGATGTTGCCAAGTTGATGATGTTGCTGGCAGCCCGTCCCACTGGACAAGAACTTGGACAACAGAAGCATTTCCCTTCTTCACAAAGCGGCGGTCGAGGATCTTTAGAGGAACAATATCAGAAACATCCAGAGCTGGTATGTCAGGGAGTGTAGAGTAAACTGGAGAGTAATCAAGTGTAAACTCTTTGAGATGAGAAACATGAAAAACAGGATGTATTTTGGAGTCTGCAGGGAGCTGTAATTTGTAAGCCGCAATGCCAATCTTCTGAACTATAGGAAATGGGCCAAAATATTTGTGTGAGAGCTTTGGAAATATTCTGCTGACCACCGAGTTTTGAACATAAGGCTGTAACTTCAAAAGAACCCGCTCTCCAACTTGAAATTGTCTTTCAGATCTGTTCTTGTCAGCATAGAGTTTGATTTTGTTTTGGGCCCTGCAAAGTTGCTCTCTGAGAAGTATAGAATGTGCTTGCCTTTCCTTCAGGGTATCAGCGACCTCAACATTCAGTGAGTCGGCCAATGTTGGGAAAAATCCAGTAGATGGTTCCACCCCATATAAAGCCTTAAAAGGAGAGCATTTCAGTGAGGAGTGTTGAGACGTATTATACCACAATTCTGCCAGGGACATCCACTTGGACCAGTGTTTAGGAATAGCCTTAACATAGCACCTTAAATACATTTCAATGAATTGATTTACCCTCTCTGATTGACCATCAGTTTGGGGGTGATAAGCTGAACTTAACTGAAGATCAGTATGCAGAATTTTGAACATCTCTGACCAAAAAGAGCTTGTGAACACCCTGTCCCTGTCTGAAACTATAGATTTGGGTATACCATGCAGTTTAACTATGTTGTCCAGGAATACATTAGCAATGGATTGAGCAGTGTAAGGGTGTTTCACAGGAATAAAATGTGCATACTTGGTAAAGCGATCGATCACAACCAAAATCACAGTAAACCCTTGAGAATTAGGCAGGCTCTCAATAAAGTCCATGGCAATGTTAGACCAAGAACTGACAGGGACTGGTAGAGGGTTAAGAAGGCCAAGATATTTACATAATTCGTGCTTAGCTCACTGGCAAGTATCACACTGCTTCACAAAAGATTCTACATCCTTTTTCATGCCAGGCCAAACAAATAGCTTATGCAGTCTCTGTAATGTAGCCTGAATGCCAGAATGTCCCCCCATAGGAGTAGAATGAAAAGTGGAAATGAGTTTGATCTGAATAGCAGAGTTTTGTCCAATCCATATTCTCTTGTTTTTCCTAATGATGCCTTCATGTAAAGAAAAACCTTGGTCATTTGACTGAACCAGTGTGTCGGTGGTTTTGATCCGGCAGATCTCCCGACACTACTAAAGTGTTAGAGGAGTTTGAGGTTCGGTGTGGGCGCGCGGAGATTCAAGAAGGTGAAGTGTAAATGACACAGTAGACACGAAGATTTACGTGGTTCGGGCCGCCTGAGCGTAATACCCTACTCCACGGGATGTGTTGGTGTTGTATTGGTTGTATGAGCTCAAAGTGAGTTCAGGGTGTAGAGTGAGCGCGTCGCGTCTATGTGTCTCGAGCGTGTGTGGAGAGTGTGTCCTATGTATCGTCGGCCTGTCCTTTTATAGTACAAGGGCAGGCCGTTACATGTTAGCCTGGCCCGACATGTGGCCCTGGCGGTTACTGATATTGGTACACATTCAACACGTTTAATTGCCCTTAATGACCGAGTTGTGGGCTTTGACAGCACCGTTATTGGTAACTAAGGTCGTCTGATCATGTGTCATTAATATGGTATTAATGACACTTAATCGGGTCTTGAAGTCCTTGACTCCCCTTTGAAAATCCGGACCGTTATGGAGTCTTCCGGAGGTTAGATGCTGAAGACCTGACGGTTGGACACGTGGCAGCTCCGGAGCATACTGTGGAAAACAGATAGGTTCGGAGCTAACTGACATGTGTCAGTTCCGGAGCTTCCCTCGGTCTGGGGTTAGGTCCGGGGGTGCTATTACGGTACATAGCCCGGAGCTTCCCCCTTGTGGGCGGTAGCTCCGGTTTGATAGTACACGTAGCGACCCTGGGACTAACCATGTTGGAGAAGCGGGTCTGGTTATGTCTGACATGTGGGCCTTCGAAGGTCTTCATATTATATAGATGACATTCCCTTGAGATCTTTGCAATCCCAAGGACTATATGGTACCCAGGGTACCGACAGTGGCCCCTTGGGCCCACCTCTAGGGAAGACCCCTTAGGTGAAGTCATTCCGCCGGAGGTGGGTCCATCCTTCGACTTTTGAACTGAGTCTTCAAAGGTCTTCGGATGTGCCGTTGGCGATGGTTTGGAGTTAAATTTTCGCCGCGTGGCATATCCCGTGTGCGGCAGATGAGATCTTTGGCGTGCGGATCTCACGCAATTGAAGGTTGTCGGTTCCTGATACGAAAATCGTATCGATTCCGCGCGCCTTGTCACGCCGCTGCCTTCAGGCTTCCCGCCTCATGATGACAACCGTTCGCCTGGGTAAGAACCTCGACTTGATCGTCCGGGTGGTCCCGGGCCCTCTTGTCATCGGCAGGGTAGGATTTTTGAGTAGTATCTTCGACTTCCTTGCGGTTTCCATCCAAGCATTGCAATGGCTTACTTAAGAAGGAAAGCGCGCACCGTCTGGGGTTCTTTATGCCTCTCATCTGATCTTGCGCTCAAACTCCCAACTTGTGCTTGCTCTTCCTCTCCTGCCTTGCTGTGCTGCGATGGAGTTGGGTCTCCGCGATAGCCATTTCAAGACCGACAGTGACCCGAAGAAGGTCCGGGCCCTCATGGGATGGTCCTCGGACTTCTTCAACGGTCTGGTCCGCGCCGGGGGAGAGCTCCCGTTTGAGAAGTAGCACGCCGGCGAAATGGTGTACTTTTGTTCGTACGCCATGGTGGGGTTGATCCCACCTTTTTCCTCCTTTTTCTTGATGCTACTAGACTTTTATGGTCTGCAGCTGTACCACCTTGGCCCCCACTCCATTCTTCTTGTGTCCGTCTTCGTCCACTTCTGTGAGATGTGGGTGGGCATCCCCCCTGCATTGCACTCTTCCGGACCTTCTTCACCGTCCATACCACCGGTAGGAGTAATGAGTACCTTGGCTTCTACTACTTCGTGAAGCGCAAGAAGTGCCCATTCAAGTACCTCCAGTCGTTTCCCTCTGGGAAGTGGGATGATTGGAAGAAGGACTGGATAGTCATCCGGGTGGAGGAGCACGAGAAGCTGGAGCTGCCCGAAGGCCTCCCCAACATTGACACTACAGTCTGGAGTGAAGCTCCGGTGCTGGCGGACGCCTTGAACCCTGCTTTGACCAGGATCCTCCAGTGCGTGGAGGGAGGATTAACCCCTCAGGCGGTGTTTTGCAACTTCCTGGTCAACAGGTGGGCACTGCTAAAGAGGAGAGAAAAACTCGCTTGGGCCCTCAGCAGTGTGATGGACGACGATCGGGTCGAGACCGGGCTGAAGTCCAACGTGGTGGGGACAACCTTGGAGTTTCATCTCAAGAAGTTCCAGCACGGCATCGACGTTGCTTGAGATGACTTGACTCCGCCATCAGCATTTCTCCCTCTGAACATAGAAGTATTGTTCAGCAGGGAGCTCCGACGGACGATGCCGGTACTTGACGACCTTGGTGTCGTCGAGAGAAGATAGACCTCCAGGTGGTGATCCCTGGAGCTTCCGAAGGTGGCTCCGACCCTGCCCCGAAGCCAAGGGTCGAGGTCGTCGGCAAGGGCAAGGAGCCGGCGGACGAACCCTTGAGTCGGAAGAGGAAGCTGCAGCATGCCGACGGAAGGTCCGTCAGGCATACCACCTCTGCATCAGCTCCTTCTCCCCGGAGGGGGAGGTCTTCTACAACCGCGACGACTGTACCTGCAGCGGCGTCCTCCCAGGGTGCTAGCTCTGGGCATGCGACTCCAGCATCGGGGCCGGTTGAGGCCTCTAGGTCCGGAGGTTCTTCCCGATCGAGGGGGGCCTAGACTAGGGAAATGCCCGTGGCTGCAACAAGTTCCGGGGGGCCTTCCGGAGCTTCCACGCCGGCGGCGGCTATGGTAAGCCCAGAATGCCCGAGAAAGAGGTCCTGCGCAAGCTGGTGTGGAAGCCTCCCGAGGTAATTTTTAATCTTTACCTCAGACAGTTGTTTTGTTGTAGTAACTGTTTTTTAAGTTTCTTCATCCATCATTTGTAGCGTTCCCAAGAAGAGGAGTGAGGCTCCACCCTCAGCCACAGCAGCTGAAGCTGTGAGGGCGGAAGCTTCTGCTCTTGTTCCGGTGCCGCCCCAAGTGGTGGCTGAAGCTGCGATAGCTCCGGAGCCAGCTGTCGTGGTCATGGACCTCGACTCATCCCCAGAGACTCCCGTGGTAGCGCCGGACCACGGGAGAGAAGATGCGCCAGCGGCACCTGCCCCGGAGGTTGAAGCTCTGGGTCCTGGTGCAGAGATGATGGAAGCTCCGGCCGTTGAGCCGGAGGAAGCAGTAATTCCGGCCCCAGAGCCAGAAATTGTCGAAGCTCCGGCGGTTGAGCGGAGGTAATTGAAGTCCCGGCGTGCGCACCTGATGTTGAGGAAGTCTCGGAGGTTGGGCCGGCTACCTCTGAAGCATCGGCCGCAGAGTCGGTCGTTGTTGGAGCTCTGGCCGCAGGGCCGATTGATGTTGAAGACCTTCCGGCTCCCGAGCCAGTTGTTGCAGAGGCGTCGACGCTCGAACCCCCAGTAGAGGAGGTGCCCAGGCCAGAGCCAGAAGTAGCCCCTGATCCAGGAGTGACGACGCCGGAGGTTCCCGCGGCTGAGCTGGAGTTCCCTGAGGTTGCTGGCCCCCTGCCTGAGGGGGCAAATGAAGATATGGCGGCGGGGCCTTCGGAACCACTTCCGGAGGTCGGAACTTCATCAGCGGGACCTTCCTCGATGGCGACTGAGGCCATCCCAGAGGACAGCCCTAGTGCCATAGAGGCTCAGGGGACCACTCTTGTGGAGTGGGACCCCATTTTTGTAACTAAAAACCCGCTGGAACCAGCGGAGGAGACCCCAGTAGGTCCGAAACCTATCCCGTTGTCATTGTCTATTGACAACGCCTGCTCCAGTCTGCGTCAAGTTCAGCTGGCATTTTTCCACGACAGCAAGGCTCTTGAAGAGGAGCGCCAAACCCTTAGGCGGTGGCGTAACCGGCTCTACTTCGAGACCAAGCTGGCGCAGTCGAGGCTAGCAGATGACAAAGAGTGGATTAAGCGGGAGAAGGTCCGCCTGGAATATTGGGGCAAATTATTGGATGACAGGGAGAGCATGACTCGCGCCCTCGACGCTCAATCCCGGGCCATTTATGAGCAGGCCAAAGCAACTAATAGTGCGGCTGATGAATGCCAAGAAAGGCTGGAAGCCATTAACACTACTCTCATCAAGCGCCGGGAGGCACTTGAGGAGAGGGAGAAGAGGCTCGAAGATGAAGAGCAGAAACTCCTTGAGTTGCGGGATGACGTCCTGAAGAGGGAGGAGGAGCTCACCGAAAAGGTGGCTTTGGCTGACAAGGGCCTCGAAGAGCACGCCAAGAAATTGGAAGAGCGCTACGCTAAGGAGGAGGAGAAGGCCTGGGTGCGAGGGCAGGAACTCTACGAGCAAGAGTGTGCCATCGCTGGCAGGGAGAAGAAAGTGAGGGGCAGGGAGAAGGACCTGGTTGACCGCCGGAACAAGATTTATCTCCGGGAGGAGGAGCTCGAAAAACTCGAGAAGCAGGTTGCTGAAAAGATTCAACAAAATGCCAAAGAGGTCGAGCGCCTCGCTCGCGAGAATTCTGAACTGGCGGCGGCCAGAAGATCCTTGGAAGAATTGAAGGGCTTGAGGACTGCAGACTCCCTACAGGTTTGGGAGTTCTTGGGCAAGGCCAACGACGAGCTGACGCCGATGGGCTTCAGTCCCGTGCGTCCGGATGATCCGGAGCTAGAGCCGGACCTGGCGTTGCAGGCTTTGAGCTCAGCAGGTAGCAAACTCTCCAAGGTGGGCGATGTTATCGCGGACCAATTGGAGGTTGAGGGGCAATCCCTGCCGAAGAACATGGCAGAGTATGTGCTAACGTGCTACACCAGCCGGAGTCCCCAATTCCCTCTGGACCTGGTGCTTGAAGGTCCCATTAAAGGAGAAGGTGAAGCCGCCCGAGCCAACGTGTCGGAGGTTGCTCAGAAGGTCGCCCAGTTCTTCCATAGGGTCTAGGACCATCTCCGTAGATCCCACTTGTATTCTCTCTTTTTCTTCCTCAATTTTGTAATCCCTTGTCTCCAGATGAATGAAATCCCCAAATTTTTGTGAATTTCACTTTTTGTCCTTAACACTTTTGTCTTCACTTGGCCCCCTGGTAGATGTACCCAATTTGATTGTGAACATGTACCAAGAGGACATTGTGTTTTGTTGAAGACTCATTTGCTTCGAACTTGTAGAGTGTAGGTCTGAAGTCTTCGATAGTGAAGGCCCCCTGAGGTTGCTGGAGCTTAGAAGCTCTAGCATTGTCTATCGTCAGAGCTTAGTAGCTCCGAAAATAGTCCCTATCAACGCGTAGAGCATCGATAGTTAGTCCTCCGGGGTGTCAGAGCTTAGTAGTTCTGACAGTGACCTTTACCAACGTGTAGTTTGTTGGTAGCAGACTCCGCTTGCGGGGTCTTCTCACCATCATTTATTTTGCATCGACGGCTGGCCCCCCTAGCTTTACCGGAGCTTGGTTGCTCCAGTGATGCTCGTTTTTAATGTTTAACATCGATTAGCCATCTAGGGGAGTCGGAGCTTTGTTAGCTCCAGCTTTTCTCCATCAACGTGGATTCTTTATTTTTCCTGCACACCGAAGCCAAGAAAAATAGTAAAATTCGTTTCTTGCCTATAACTTCGTCGCAGCTTACGATTCTCAAGAAAATTTTAGGTCAAACGCGATTCTGAATACAACCGAATGCGTTGTCTTTTCTTCTAGATCCAATTGTACTTGGACTCGCCTTACTTCGGCCTGTCGGGGTGTAGGTAGAGTGGCGTACTTAGGGTGCTTGACCAGGCTAAATCGATAGCACACTCCGGCCCTAGATTGGCTTGGCGGCATTCAGGCGAGTGGGCCATGAACAATGTTTGAATCCAAAAGAATTGACAATACAGCTCGAATTGTACATGAACTGGTCGAACTAAAATTTCTTAAGAATTGCACAAGTTTGTTATAGACAAGAAAGAGAAAAATAAAAAATGTTGAGCCTGTACAAAATAAATGCACGTGGAGTCTGTTTCACATGAAGATGTCTTTCATTATAGGTCCGGGGTACAGGGGAAACGAGTACACTCTTAAGGTACAGAACCAGGAAAAGCGTGTTTAATTTCTCGTTTGACCCAGGGTAGCTAGCCATACTTTTAGTCCTGAGACTGTGACAAGTGTTGCTTGACCTTTGCGGACCTTCCGGGAAAGGTCCGGCTCTTCTCCCGGAGGAACTACCCGACTCTGTACAATGACTCTATAACATACACCTCAAGTTACTACAAACTCGCCTCTGTGATATTAAGTGTAGAACTTACGAAGGTGCTCAATGTTCCAAGAATTTGGGAGAGGTGTCCCATCCTCGGTAGCCAAGTGAACGCTTCCGGGATGGGATACTTTAATCACTCGGAAGGGTCCCTCCCAGCTGGGGGAGAGTTTGTTTAACCCTTCTCTGGATTGTATTCTCCGTAGCACCAGATCGCCTTCCTCGAGCTGTCGGTTGTGTACATGCCGCTGATGATAGCGCCGAAGGGCTTGGCCGTATCGGGCATTCCGAACAGCTGCTTGGCACCTTCCCTCCTCAAGGATGTCTAGGTAAATTCACGCTGGAGCTGGTCCTGCGTGGCTTCATCAAAGGTCCGGACCCGGAGTGACCCCAAGGTGATTTCCGGAGGAAGGATTGCTTCAGCTCCATACACCAGGAAGAAGGGTGCTCTCCAGTTGACCGGTTTGGAGTTGTCCTGTTGGCCCATAAAGTGGGCGGAAGCTCTTCAAGCCAGTTGGCTCCATGTTTTTTCAAGCGCTCATAGGTGCGCATTTTGAGTCCTTTAAGGATTTCAGCATTTGCTCTCTCGGCCTGGCCATTGCTTGCTGGGTGAGCTACGGAGGCGTAGCAAACTTTAATGCCGAGGTCTTCGCAATATCCTTGAAATGTAGAGCTTGTGAATTGGGTCCCATTATCAGTGATGATTTTGTTTGGGACTCCAAATCAACATACAATGGACTGCAAAAAGTTGATAGCAGATTGCTTGTTGATTGTCACAACTGGAGTTGCTTCCGGCCACTTGGTGAACTTGTCAATGGCAATGTACAGGAACTTGTAACCTCCGACGGCTCTTGGGAAAGGTCCCAAGATGTCCATCCCCCACACAGCGAAGGGCCATGTAGGAGGTATCATTTGTAGGGGCTGAGCCGGTGTGTGAATTTGCTGTGCATGAAATTGACATGCTTCGCATTTCTTCACCAGCTCAGTTGCATCCTGGAGTGCTGTAGGCCAATAGAAGCCATGCCGGAAGGCTTTACCAACCAGCGTGCGGTAAGACGCGTGGTTCCCATACTCGCCTTCATGGATTTCTGTGAGGAGCTCGCAACCTTCTTCCCTTATGATGCACCGCATTAGGATGCCATTGGCACCGCACCGGTAGAGATCTCGTTCTACCAACGTGTATCTTTTAGCTAATCTGACTACCCGGTCAGCGGATACATCATCGTCAGGAAGGATGTTGTCTTTCAAGTAGTTCCGGATCTCTGAGATCCATGCATCGGAACTAACTTGAGCATTTGAGTCTTGCGTGCTGGGTTGCTCGGAGCTTCCGGCAGCACCTACGACCCTTGATAGCTGCCATGGTAACAGGCCCATCGGGACCGTCAGCTTCGGGATGCTGATCTCGCCCCCTTTGCTCAGTTCGGCAGGCTGAGCTGTGGGTTTTGACAACCTCCGGACAAAAGTTCTGTCAGGAGCTGGAGCTCCGGTTGACGCTTTCGTTGAGAGTTCGTCGGCTTCAGTGTTGTGGGCACGCTGGACATGGTGGAAATCTAGGACTTCAAAGTCCTTCTGAGGCCTCTGGACTTCAAGGAGGTAAGCAGCTAGCTGGAGATTGTTGCAGGAGCATTCACCCTTCACTTGCTTAATGATGAGTTGTGAATCTCCCTTGACCAGCAGTTGCTTGACACCGTATGACAGTGCCACCCTTAGTCTGTAAATGAGTGCTTCATATTCCGCCATGTTGTTGGTCGCCTTGAAGTCAAGGTGTACCATGTATTTTACCTTCTCTCCGATTGGTGCAAGGAGAAGGATTCTAGCTCTGGCCCCCTGCTTTTGCATGGAGCCGTCGAAGTAGAGGGTCCAGTGAGGCTCGGTGAAGACCGGAGCCTTGTGTTCTGGCTTCTGCTCACTGGGGCCCACAGGATTTGATGGAGAGGGAGTCCATTCCGCCATGAAGTCTGCCAATGCTTGACTCTTGATTGCTTGCCTTGAAATGAATTCGAGATCAAATTCGGCCAATTCCGCTGCCCACTTTGCAATATTCCCAGTTGAGTTGGGATTATGCAAGATTGCTCGAAGTGGTTAAGAAGTCACCACTGAGATCTTGTGAGCTTGGAAATAATGGCGAAGCTTCCTGGAGGCAATAAGAACTGCATAGAGCAGCTTATGCACCTCTAGGTATCGAGTCTTGGCATCATGTAGTACTTCACTGATGAAGTACACTGGGCGCTGAATGGTCCGGACCCTCCCGGAGGGGCCCGAAGCTTCCTCTTCACTGACCCGGATCCTCCTGGAGGGATCCAGATTTTCTTCGGGGACCTCTGGGTCCTGGCTGGAGGATCCCGGAGCTTCTTTAGAAGCGACCTGGACCCTCCCGAAGGGCTCTAGGTCTTCTGAAGTGACTTCTTTTGGAAAGTCTGGGAGCTGGGACCCAGACTCGCTTTCAGGATCCTCCGGACCCTCCCGAAGGGGTCTGGATTCCTGAGTATGGGGTAGTTCTGGTCTCTCCGCAACCAGGACCATACTGACGACTTCGTCAGTTGCTGAAATGTAAAGCAACAAAGGCTCACCAGGGTTCGGAGCTACAAGAGTTGGTAGGGTGGTGAGGAACTGTTTTAGCTCCTGGAACGCCTTTTATGCTTCTTTAGACCATTGGAATGGTCTGGACTTCCTCAATAACTTGAAGAAGGGGAGTGCCCGTTCCGCCAGTCTTGAAATGAACCGGCTGAGGGCTGCTAGACATCCAGTTAGCTTTTGGACATCTTTGATGCGGGCTGGTGGCCGCATGTCCTCAATGGATTTGATCTTCGTCGGATTAGCTTTTATGCCCCGGTGACTTACCAGGAAACCAAGAAGTTTTCCGGAGCTAACCCCGAAGACACACTTGTCTGGATTTAGCTTTGTGCGGGTGACCCGCAGCTTGTCGAAGACAGTCTGCAAGGTGTCAAGGAGTGACTCCTTGTTCTTGACCTTGACCATGATGTCGTCGATGTACACTTCCACTATGTCTCTAATGAGTTCTTCCAAGGTTTTGTACATAGCTCGTACAAAGGTTGAAGCTGCATTCTTGAGACCAAATGGCATGGCTGTATAACAGTACAATCCATCTACTGTGATGAAAGAGGTATGCTCTTCATCTTCCCTAGACATTCTGATTTGATGATACCCAGAATATGCGTCTAGGAAGCACAGTAATTCACACACGGAGGTGGAATCCACTATCTGATTTATTCTAGGTAATGGGAATGGATCTTTTGGACATGCCTTATTTAGTGTTGTGTAGTCGATACACATCCGAAGCTTCCCGCCGGCCTTGGGCACAACGACTAGGTTTGCCAGCCATTTTTGATGGAAGACTTCTCGGATGAATCCAGCTTCGAGCAACTTCTTCACTTCTTGTTCAATGAAGTTCTGTCGCTCTACGGATTGCTTCCGAGGCTTCTGATGCACAGGCAAGGCGTCGGGGTAGATCTTCAGATTGTGCTCAATCACTTCCCTGGGGATCCCAGGCATTTGTGACGGTTGCCAGGAAAACACGTTCATATTAGCCCGGAGGAAAGCGATGAGTGCGAGTTCCTATTTGTCGTTCAACCCCCCCGATATACGGGTGGTCTGAGCGGCATCGGAACCAATTTGGACGACTTTGACGGGAATGTCAGTGTCGCCGCTTGGCTGCACATGAGATGCAGAAGTCGAGCCTCGCTGACGAATGCTCCGGGGTTTTGGTGCTTGCTCCTGCCTGGAGTCCTCCTCTTGCGCCCATATAAGCGCATGGTGTTCTTAAAGAGCAGTTACTCCGGCAGTACGATCTCCGCGGATCCGAAGAACACCTACTGGTGTTGGCATCTTTAACTCCAGGTAACCATAATGAGCAGCTGCCATGAATTTGTACAAGGCAGGCCTACCCAAGATGGCATTGAAGGGTAAGTTGATCTGAGCAACGTCAAAGACCAACTTCTCAGTGCGATACTTCTCTCGGGTCCCGAAGGTAACGGGGAGGGTAATAGCTTCGAGTGGGGTAATGGCTCCCGGACCTACTCCGGAGAAAGGTCGGGAGGGGTGGAGATCCGAAGGTCGGAGCTGAAGCTTGGTAAAAACTTTGAAGCTTATGAGGTTGAGCCCCGAACCTCCGTCTACCATGACATGGTGGAGCTGGATGTTATTGATGGTAGGAGATACCATCAAAGGTAGCTGACCTGCTCCAACCATGCTTCGAGGGCAGTCCGAAGCGTCAAAAGTGATGGTTGTGTCCATCCACTTCCGATGAGGCTCCGCCCTGGCTGTAGGAGCTACAGCAGCCATGTCCCGACACATAGTTTTGATGACGCGGCGGGGGGTGATGTCCCATGATCCACCAAAAATGGTGTTCATGGTCTTCCGACGCTCGTTGTCAGAGACGTCGGAATCGTCGTTGACGGAGGTGTAGACGGCCTTCAGGACCTTTTTGGGATCCTGAAAACCTAACTCCTCTTCAGTCAGAGCTTCATCAACTTTTTGTTTTCCTTCCCTCTGTCGAAAAGGAGCTTCTTCCCGGCGCTTGTTGTAGCGCTCGGCAAGGTTTTGGACCTCCCGGCAGTCTTCCAAACTGTGGCTGTCCGTTTTGTGAACTGGACACCACACCTTGGGTTTGCCACCGTCTTCAGAAGGCGGTCGAGGTCGCTTCTCGGGGCGTGGCCCGCGGCCACCCGGAGCTGCAGCAGCTGTAGCATTGGATGCACCGGCCGACGGCTTCTTGTTGCCATTGGTATTTTTCTTCTTCTTGTCACTCCCAGAGGTAGTGGCTTCGCCTTTGGAGGATTTTTTGTGATCCTCCGGAGGTGGTTTGGAGTGCATTTCACGGCTCTCCGTAGCTCTGGCACATTTGTCAGCCGAACTGAAGAGTTCCGTGACACTGGTGATCTCCTTGATCGCCAATTTCTCCAACATCTTCTTATCCCGTACACCCTGTCTGAATGCCACAATGACAGAAGCACTAGAGATAGAAGGGATAGTGTTTTGTACCTGAGAGAACCTCTGGATGAGTGATCGCAGGGATTCTCCCCCTTTTTGCACGACTGCAAAAAGGTCCAGTTCAGTGCCTGGTCGGGTGTATGAACTCCCGAAGTTGGCGGTGAACTGCCGGCACAACTCCTCCCAACTGTTGATGGAGTTGGGTGGAAGGCTCATAAACCAGGACCTGGCGGTCCCATTTAAAGCCACTGGGAAATAATTGGCCGTTACGGCCTCATTTCCTCTAGCTGCCAAGATAGCAGTGGAGTAAATCTGAAGAAATTCGACAGGATTAACGGTCCTATCGAACTTCTCCAGCAGGTGAGGTTGGAACTTCTGTGGCCACCTGACCATACGCAGATGCATGGCCAGGGCTGAACAGCCTCCTCCCACTCCTTCAGGAGCAGGAATGTCTTGAGCTTCTCGTCTTTCACGAGCACGCTAAATATGAACTCGGCCGTCTTGTTGGCGATATCGGCGATCAAGCTCCGCCCAGAGGTTATGAGTTGAAAGCCTTGATACCGTGTGAGTGCGTCGTGCCCCGGAGGGCAACAACGTCACCTGCAGTGATGCAGCACGTCTCCTGTTGTTGGAAACGTGCGGACCAAGTCTGCCAGACAAGGTCTGTCACTGCGACGGGGCCTGTCCTGAAGGAAGAGGACCCTGGTTGCTGATGCGGTCGGCTGCTGCTGCAACCAAATGTTCCACATCGGCCCTCCACTGCTCCAGTGCATCCCGGGATGCATCCGGAGGTGGTGGGCATTGGAGAAGAGCACGTGCTACATGGAGCGAGTGTTCTGAGTTGTCATGATTTGCCGACGCAGTGATGGATGTCGGTGCACCATCGCGCTGCCCAGCTTGATTTGCTGGTGGAGGTGGCGGTGGTGGTAGCGTGACTCCTGCTGGCACTGAGGCTCCTGCTGGTGGCTGCATATTGGAGGGATTGCCCCCAACAGCTTGAACAGTAGGATGGCCGTTGGATGATCCAGCAGCTGAGTTCACCATTCCTGAAATCTCGGGCGCCCCTACCTGGCGCGCTAACTGTCGGTGGTTTTGATCCGGCAGATCTCCCGACACTACTAAAGTGTTAGAGGAGTTTGAGATTCGGTGTGGGCGCGCGGAGATTCAAGAAGCTAAAGTGTAAATGACACAGTAGACACGAAGATTTACGTGGTTCGGGCCGCCTGAGCGTAATACCCTACTCCACGAGATGTGTTGGTGTTGTATTGGTTGTATGAGCTCAAAGTGAGTTCAGGGTATAGAGTGAGCGCGTCGCGTCTATGTGTCCCGAGCGTGTGTGGAGAGTGTGTCCTATGTATCGTCGGCCTGTCCTTTTATAGTACAAGGGCAGGCCGTTACAAGTTAGCCTGGCCCGACATGTAGCCCTGGCGGTTACTGATATTGGTACACATTCAACACGTTTAATTGCCCTTAATGACCGAGTTGTGGGCTTTGACAGCACCGTTACTGGTAATTAAGGTCGTCCGATCGTGCGTCATTAATATGGTATTAATGACACTTAATCGGGTCTTGAAGTCCTTGATTTCCCTTTGAAGATCCGGACCGTTATGGAGTCTTCCGGAGGTTAGAGGCTGAAGACCTGACGGTTGGACACGTGGCAGCTCCGGAGCATACTGTGGGAAACAGATAGGTCCGGAGCTAACTGACACGTGTCAGTTCCGGAGCTTCCCTCGGTCTGTGGTTAGGTCCGGGGGTGCTATTACGGTACATAGCCCGGAGCTTCCCCCTTGTGGGCGGTAGCTCCGTTTTGATAGTACACGTGGCGACCCTGGGACTAACCATGTTGGAGAAGCGGGTCCGGTTATGTCTGACATTTGGGTCTCCGAAGGTCTTCAAATCAAGTAGATGACATTCCCTTGAGATCTTTGCAATCCCAAGGAGTATATGGTACCCAGGGTACCGACACAGTGCCAACTCTGTCAGAAGTGATTGAGCATAACTGTCAGTCTGATACGAATTCAGAACCTCATGAATCCAGAGGGGAATTACAGTAGAAATGGCATTGAGCTGAAATAAGTGACCTACTCTTGATAAGGCATCAGTTGCACGATTTTAAGAGCCTTTTTTATATACAAACTTATACTGCAACCCAACCATTTTTCTTATAGCCATTCTTTTCATGTCAGTGGATAACTTTTGATCATGCAAGTGACAGAGGCTCTGATGGTCTGTTTTAATGGTGAAAGGTCTTCTAAGCAAGTAGCTATGCCACTTTTCAACAGCCATCATAACAACAAGGAACTCCTTTTCATATGTGGACAACTTTTGGTTTTGAGCACTTAAGCCTTTGCTGAAAAAGGCCACTGGATGACCATCCTGGGACAATACCGCACCAATGCCTGTATCACATGCGTCAATTTCAATTACAAGGTCCTTGTTGAAGTCAGGAAAGGCCAAGACAGGGGTGGTTGTCATAGCTCTTTTAAGTTTGTCAAAAGCCTCTTGTTCAGTAGAAGACCATGAGAAGGTTTTGTGGTGCAGGAGATTTGTTAAAGGCTTATCCAAGGTTCCATATTGCTGAACAAACCTTCTATAATAGCCAGCGAGGCCTAAAAACCCTCTGAGCTCAGGGAAACTTTGGGGTATTGGCCAATTTACCATTGCAGCTATTTTGTTGGGATCAGTGGCCACTCCATTTTGAGATATGATATGTCCCAGATAAGTTAACTCTTGTTTTGCAAAAGAGCATTTGCTCAACTTAACATGCAGTTTATGTTCCTGCAAAATTTGGAAAACCAGCTGCGAATGGACAATGTGCTCTTCAAGGGATTTGCTGAATACTAGAATATCATCCATGAATACTAATATACATTTCCTCATGTGATTAGCAAATATGGAGTTCATAAGGCATTGAAAGGTGGCTGGAGCAATGGTGAGGCCAAAAGGCGTAACCCTGAACTGAAAATGCCCATGATGGGTTTTAAATGCAGTTTTAAATTCATCAGCAGGAGCCATTCTAATTTGATGTAAACCTGAAGCCAAGTCTATTGTGGAGAAGAAAGTTGCACCAGAGATTTCATCAAGGAACTCTTCTATAATGGGCAGAGGAAATTTGTTTTTGATAGTGATATTATTCAATCTTCTATAATCGACACAAAATCGCCAATTGCCATCTTTCTTCTTAACTAAAATCACTGGGGAATCGTAAGGGCTTAAACTGGGCACCACAGTTCCTGACTGAAGCATCTCTGAAACCTGACGCTCTATCTCATATTTTTGCTCCAGGGAATAACGGTAAGGCTTGCAATTAATGGGTATAGCATCAGGGAGAAGTGGTATGGTGTGGTCGAAGGCTCTTGATGGTGGTAGGGTGGTTGGTGCACTGAAGACATCTGAAAACTTTGAGATCAACCTCTGAATAGCAGGGGGTAAATTCCATGTACATGCTTTGTCAGGTAAAGACATAGAGATATCTGCTGGCTGAAGAAGCACAGCTGCCCAAACTTGATTTCCTTGACACCATTTATATATTTGCTCTGCTGAAACCTCCTTCAAAACAGGATCAAAATCTGGTGGTACAATGCCCTGCAACCTAATAACAGAGCCTTGATAGGGAATTTCAATCCATTTATGGACCCAACACATTTCATAGGACTAAACTTCTCAAGCCAATCCATGCCTAATATAAGATCATATGCTCCAATATCCAACACTTTTACCGTGTGAGAGAATGTTTTACCTTGTAACCACCATGTAAAATCTTTGACCCCAAAGGAGCAAAACAGAGAAGTGCCATTGGCAACTTTAAGATGCATAGGGGTAATAGGCTGCATAACACACTGCAGAGACTTGGTCAGAGAATTGTTGATGAATGAATGAGTGCTCCCAGAGTCAACTAAAATCAGCAGAACTTGTTTTTGAGTCAAAGCTTGCAGCTGAATAGTATGATGTTGCAATTTCCCTGACAGTGCATACAAGGGTATATAAGAAGTGTCAGGTGAATAATGGACCTGGTTCGGTTCCAATGCCTCTAGTATTTCCTCTGACAGAAAGCCCCCAGAATCTGTAGTGTCAGAGGAGAGGACATTCAATTGTTGCTCTGCAGGTATAATGCACTTGTGTGTTGGTGAGAATTTATCTCCACACTTGGAACAAAGATTGTTGGCCCTACGAAATTCCCTCAATTGTCTGGCCTTCCACAAGTCAGAACTAGAAAAAAGATCCTTTAGGTTCAGACTTCACTTGAGATGTATAAGATGCCCTCTGAACATAATGCCTGCCAGGCCTAGTTTTGAATTTGTCATTCAACTGTTCTTGGACAGAGGCTAGAGTAGCTGCTTGTATTACAGTGGTGGGTAAATGCATCTCAACTGCTGGCCTCAGGTCATCTCGGAGCCCCATCAAAAACTGAGAGACCAACATCCTTTCACTCAATGAATCATCATATAACTGAATATGATAAACAACAGTCCCAGTTTGTCTCAGATTCAATAGTTCCATGGATTTTTCTCTGTGGACATCCATCCCAAATTCAGCAGTAATTGCTTCAAAGAAATGATCCCAACGTAGGACTCTAACAAATCATCTATATTTCTGAAACCAGTGCGATGCACGGTCCAACAAATGCAGAGAAACAGCAGATACTCTAAATTCATAAGGAATATCATATAGGCTAAAATATGCTTCACATTTATCAATCCAAATCATGACATCGGTACCATCAAATCTTCGAAAATCCATTTTAGGGGCCCAATTATGTCGAGCAACATGTTCAGGTTGTTCAGTAGTAGTGTGAGGAATGTTAGATGACATATATCGATGAGGTGGTGACTGATGTACCTGATGACCTGGTCTTGGTGGAGGAGGTGGTGGTGGTCGTGGTGGAGTAATAGAAAATGGTGAAGTCCTAATTACACCAAGACCTGAGCCAGGACCCGAAGGTTTCAGAAACTGCACGATCTGCACTTCCTCATGTTGCAACACAGAAATAAACTTCATCGACAAATCCATCTGCGACTGAACTTTTGAGAGATCCGATCCCATCGATGTAACACGAGCATTGACATCAGCGAGAGAAGTCTTGAACTCCAACAACACTTCCATGATATTAGCTTCAGTGGCGGCCATCTTCTCAGTGAGAAAGACAGCCTGAGGACCGGGCTTAAATGGTTTCCCTGTTGTGATTGCTCCTCCAAGCCGATCCAATTTAGGTAGCGGATTTACAGCAACTGCAAGGAAGTCACAACCTTTTCCAAGAATTTCACGGATCAAGGCTGAGAGACTACGAGCGATCAGCAAACGGAGAAACACCTAAATCTGATACCAGTGTAAAGAACACGAACAGATCGAGCGAGAAAACAACGAATGATAAAGAAACTCAACAGCAACAAACAGATGATACGGGAATGCTCGCTCCTCCTCTCTTTCACTCCACTAACTTGAGATCAACTTCTGGTTCAAGAAGATAACGGGGGTAGAAGAGAAGCAGAGGGAGAATCGGGACGTAACAACTTTCTGCCACCGTCCGTTCTGCTACCAGTCTTTTGTCAGCTATTTAAAAGAAGAAGGATAAAAGCCACTGGGCCATGACATAGTATCGGGCCTCCCCAAAACCCATGCCAATACTTCGGATTGAAACTTGACTCGCCGAAAGAACAGATCCCGCCACTGTCTTCGCGCGCCCAGCCAATGTGTCTGTGTCATCCTGCAGGGTGCTAACACAACCACGTAAGGGAAATGCTAGCCACCGGGGAAGAAAAGAAGACAAAAAGAAAAGGAAGAAAAGGGAGGACTCACCGTTTCCGCCGAGAATCATCGCATTGCCATCATCTTTTTCATCTACATTATACCGCCGACCTCTTCACCAATGAGATCCTAGTTCTTGGAGACACACACCATGGCACCGTGCCCAAACCGTCGATACTAGCTACACACAGTAGGTGTACAGTCTAGTCTAGATAACTATTTTAATTCTAATACTTGAAATAGATCATGTGTAGGACATATTTTATTTTGTGCGGTCATTAATCATCGCCAAATCATCATAAATCGATTTGAAATTTGCAAATTATATCAAATCCACTAAGATCATTATGTTATTCTAGATTGAACTAAATTTTGTATTTTTGGTATTATTTAACTTGTTTTCCAGATTTAATAAAGAAGATTTAAGACTAATTAGTCATAAGGTACCAAAATAAATCCAGAAAATTTAGAATAAACAATAGGAAGTTATTAATAATATTTTCAGCATAGTTAATATTCTATAATAATATTTTGCCTTTGAATTAATTATAATTAATAGCAAACTTGCTCAGAAAATAGTAAATCATTATTGAAAATTAGTAAAAAGTCATAGAAATTTATCTAGCATTAATACATACATATTTTCTGCATGCATCCATATTTTGCATATTAATTAGTATTGCAATACATTTATTGTATTTGTTTGTATGTGTATGTGCTTGATTACGAGTAGACGAGTACGCTCAAGAGGTTATATGTGAGGATCTTCATCCACCATGACTTTGAATTGCTTGAGCTAATGAATTGTGGAATATAAAGGTAAGTGCCCTTGAACATATTGAATCTATGTTTTTTAAATGTTTTATTTGCCAAACTACATGCTTGTGTAAACTTTATGGGAAACCCATGGTAGGAGTTTACTAGTGATTGTATGCCACCCCTTGTCGTTGGGATATACATGATGAGTCGGGCATGGGTATTTAACTCTTTGTTCCGCATTGCTACACGGATTATGGAAAATAAATTAACATGCTTAACAACTTTAATTTTGGGGATTGATGATGGTAATGAGATGATGACCCCTTTTTAGAAACACGGAACTTAGATGATTTAAGGAAGCATGGTTTTGTGATTCGGTTGGATGGTATGATGGTTTTTGTTGCCTTAGATATAAGAACCGGTTCATGAGAGAATATATCAAGATTACATTGTCAAGTATGGGTGCGGCTTAGCCAATTAATGACGTGTATTGCCAGCATTGTTCGGATCATTTGGGAGAGTGGGGAATGGGAGTAATGGGTTCAAAATAGTGGCGGGACTGTCTTGGTATCCGAACAGCACAAGAGGAGGTTCTTGTATGGATGTGCTCAGTTGTGAGACATCACCTCAATTGAAACATTAGTGGGTCTGTACATGCGTTTAGTCTTTTTGTTAAGGCTATTTTATGATATCTTGGCCACACACCAATGGAAGTGTGAGATGGCATAATGGAGGTTCCTTAGTCACCAAAAGGTGATGAAATCACGAACTTGTAGGCAAAGTGATGCAACCTCTGCAGAGTGTAAAACTATCATGATAGCCGCACTCCCAGTTAAGAGCACCGGGATGACATACATGATTAGAGGATGAACTTTGTTTTGGGATGGTTGGGTATGTCTATTGATTATGGTTTTGGTTATATCATATGAGTATGGTTGGTTATGAGAAATTATGGACTTGGTATATGGTTTTGATAATGGTTGTCGGTTGGTTACTAATGATTTATGATGGTAATGGTGATATTAAATATGAGACATGATGCTTATTCGGATATGTTGGGAATTGAACTCATCTAGATATTATAGGTTGCTTTTATACGATTTTGAACTAAAACTAGCTTTCTGCAATGAACCATTGTTTTCATCCTTCTTTAAGCTACATGTCATACTTTTCCACACTTGTTGAGTACAACATATGCTCACCCTTGCTATTCCCACATTAATTCAGCTACAAGAGATATTTCAGAAGACAACATAGAGCACTAAGCGTGCGTACTACCGTTGATTGCCTGTGGAGAAGGAGTCACCTACTCTAGAATATTTTCTGCTGCAATAGATCAAGGTACTTATTTACTATCCGTGACATGGTTACATTCTGATTATCATTTGTGATGTTGATGTGTATGTATGAAGCAACGTCCTGGGCACACATACACTGCACTTGGTTCATTTTTCAGAATCGGGTGCCCCAGAGAGAGGTGAAGAGGGAGGGAGAGGGAGAGAGGGGAAGGGGAGAGAGAAGGAGTTGGAGAGGGAGAGAGAAATCAAGAGAGGTGGAGAGGGAGAGAGAGAGAGAGGGAGAGGGAGAGAGGGAGAGAGAGGGAGAAAGAGAGGGGGGATAGAGAGAGGGAGGGGAGAGGGATAGAGGAAGAGAGGGAGAGGGAGGCAGAGAGAGAGAGAGAAAGAGAGGGAGGGAGAGAGAGAGAAAGGCAATGAGAGGGAGAGGGGGAGAGAGGGAGAGAGTAAGAGGGAGATAAGGGTAGAGAGAGAGTGAGAGAGTGAGAGGGGGCGAAAGAGGGAGAGACAACGAGAGGAAGAGGGAGTGAGAGGGGGGAGAGAGGGAGAGGGAGGGAGAGTAGGGAGAGGGGAGAGAGGGAGAGATGGGGAGAGGGAGAGGGAGACAGAGAGAGAGGGTAGAGGGAGAGAGTGGGAAAGAGAGTGAGAGGGGGATAGAGGGGGAGAGAGAGGGGATAGAGAGAGGGGAGAGAGGGAACAAGGGAGAGGCGGCGAGAGAGGGAGAGAGAGAGGAAGAGAAAGTGTGTGAGAGAGAGAACGAGAGAGAGGGAGAGAGAGAGTGTGTGTGAGAGAGGAGAGGGAGTGAGAGCGGGGGAGAGAGTGTGTGATAGAGAGGGAGGGAGGGAGAGTGAGAGAGATAGAAGGAGTGAGAGAGGGAGAGAGAGGGATAGGGGAGACAGAAGGCGTGAGAGAGATAGTGAGAGAGAGGGGGGAGAGGGAGAGAGGTGAGAGAGGGGGAGAGGGAGTGAGAGAAAGGGAGAGAGGAAGGGGTGGTAGAGAGAGGGAGGGAAGAGGGAGAGAGGGAGAGAGAGGGGGGAGAGGGAGAGACAGAGAGAGAGGGCAAGAGAGGGGGAGAGAGAGGGAGAGAGGGGGAGAGAGTGTGTGAGAGAGGGAGATAGGGAGAGAGGGAGAGAGAGGGAGAGGGAGAGAGTGATAGAGAGAGAGGGAGAGAGTGAGAGAGATAGGGAGAGTGGAGCATGGTTGATTTTTTAGAATTTTTCCACCAGCCAAATTTAAGGGTTTAAGTTACAGAACAATTCATGAACCCACGAATTCAAGATGACAGGTTCCTCTTTACCCAGGAAAAAGTTCCTCAGTAATATCATCATGACTTTCAAAATCATGTGCGGTAGCAATACCAAACCAAATACGACGAGTAGTGTGGCGACTCTGCCCACAGCTTTGACCAACCCACAGGCAAAATTTATTCCACAGCAAGAGAAGGGTGACCGGAACAAGAAAAGTGAGAGACATGATCGAGCGATAATGGAAGGAAAACAGCAGTGACTTTGCCGATCGAATTTAAGTGGAGGTGCACCTTCTTTCCTTTCGGCGAATAGAAAAGAGAGATACGAAGAAGTAAGTTGATTGTTCGTATGTTCAGTGATGGCAAGATTAAATAACTCGACTTACTAACAAGGAGAGGAACGAAAAGTAGCTCTATTGTTAAGTGGAGGTTAGATGTAGCTCGACTGAAAGGATAGGAATGCATTCTCCCGCGGAAAGTATGGAAAAACAGATAAGAGAGCGCGAGAAAAAAAGTAGTGGTCAGTAGTGTTTGTTAAGCTTTTGCACGTTGTTATTTTTTGATTATGTGAGGCTTTTTTTAATACACCTTCCATTTCCTCCAGTAATTCTTTTATTTACAAGGGTTATGCGTTTTAAATATCCACTCTTTAAAATCAACCATTATTTTGAGCTCTTGTATGCACATATCTTCTTTTAGAGCCATTTTTACCTCATTATATATGGCTTTATAGCACACTGGTAAAAACTCTTTATCCTAGAAATTATATAGAGCTATAAACTCCTTACTACTAGGTGGAACTTTATTAAAAGACTGAACCTCCAAGTTTGTGGCTGTAGGAACATGTTTACACCAGCGACTGTCACTATTAATCTCGTCGGGTTCTTCATAGTTTGATTTTTCAATGTAGGGGTCTTGGTCTACGCAGATAAGGGGCCCAGCTAACGCGTGAAACACTCCTCCTGGGGAGTATGGCCGCAAGACCAAAACTCATAGGAAGTGACAGGGCTGTTGACAGCTATTATATACAATTTTTACCTGTCAATATAACTCAGTTATGTGAAGGAATTGTCATTTCATGCACAACACATTTCTATTTAACCTATTTTCACTTGTCCTTGGAGAAATAGTGCATGCAGTGAATTATTGCAGGAAATGAGGTAAAAGAGGGGGAGTAATCCTATAAAATATCATCTCAGCCAATCAAGCGCCGACATGTAGCACCACATGGATCAAATGACCCACAAACAAAAATATCTGAGGTCATCCAACGGTGTAGCATCCATATAAATGGATGGGACCCACTTGGCGGTGACCTGAAGAAAGCACACGAGAAATGGTTCCGAGACCAGGTCCGCCGACCCCTCTAGTCGACCGACTTGGTCCTGGCGCCAAACTCGATCAATCACCACGTGTTAACTCCTCCCGACTTGAAGAAGTTAGTGGTGACTTATTCACATGCTTTTGGTTGCGAGAACCAACCCTTCTCCACCTATAAATAGGACCCCCTACCCTCACTTCACACACACAACACTTGAGTATTCATCTATTGTATACACTATTCTCCATAGGTTTACAGGAGTTTAGACTGTAGAGAGGAGAGCCTCAAGTCCATAGTCCAAGTAGAAGCGGAGTACAAGGAGTATCTTCCAAATTCCTAATCGGGAGAGGTATGGCTCTCATATTCCTATTTGTATTTGTGACTTTGCTCTTAATAAAGATGGTATCTTTAGTCTTCTATTGTTCATATACTTGGATGAAGCATTTCTTGTTTGATTGTTGATTCCATATATGTGGTAGGAGTAGTATTTATAATTATGCTATACCATCTTCATTATATCATCATAAACACTACAAACCCCCACTATAGTCTAATTAGCTATGACATGATTATGTTAATATGAATCACTTATGCTATGTATTAACATTGGTTCAACGATTATTTAGTTCATTTCCTTAGGATGACTTGTGCCTGGGCTCTTAAGGTAATTACATAATATTCTACCATGGTGCTAGGATAGATAAGTAGCGTTGAATGTCCCGTAGACCCACGGTTTGAAGAGGTAGGCAGTAGGATGGTGACAGCCTTATCTGTCCTTTGTAATCCTCCACGTTCAGCTATGCCACATGCTCTTGGCAGGAGTTGTCCTAGTGTTGCTAGGGGTAAACCCATGCTCGATGTGTTAATCCACTTAGCATGAGAATTCATAATTAATACAATCATTAGTAACTAACTTAAGCTATGTATTTGTATATTAGAAGCACAGTAGGAGTATCTACCTAACTCTTAGCCTAGTCCCTCTTTACCTCATTTACCCCCCTTAGGATAGAATGCTTTTGTGTGTGTCGCACTACCTCCAATTATCCTTTATCCATCCTTGCTAGAACCCTACCTAGACCGACCTAGCCTCTCCATTTGATGATTGCTTTGCTTCCACCTAGCCTTCCTTTGGGAGAATATAAATGACACCCTTTGGGAATACTCTAAAAGGGGAAATGCTACATCGATAGATTTCGTGCGCTTGCGGATTTATATATATGATTTAAGAACTATCAATAAGAATTTCTGGCACCATCGCTATGAATGATTTGTTAGTAGTGCATAGGAAATATATACAAGCATTTCTAGCGCCGTTGCCCAGGAAGGCAGCCAAAGTATTGCATGAATGAGTGAATAGGATAGGACCCTGGGTAGGTTTTAGTAGAATAACCCTTCTTTGTTTTTGCATTTTATGTGAAAACAGGGTAGTGTATGTCTGCTTTCTGCTTGCCAGAAAATTTTGTTAAAGATCCCAAATCCCTTCTTAGAGATCACCCTTGTGTCGTCACTCCTTAGAAGATTCATGCGGCAAAACAAGCCAGCATAATTGCACCAACAACCGAAACGTTAATGGCCCAAAAGAACCTTCGTGATTTTTCGGATCTCTCTGCTAACAACGTGTCTATTGGGCCCAGTGATAACACAGGAGACGTGAACTTTGAAATCAAGACTGGCCTGATCACTATGGTGTAAGACAACCTATTTTGTGGGAAGGCTAACGTGGATGCAAGTGCTCACCTACAACAATTCCTTGAGATATGCAGCACTTTTAAGATCAAAGATGTATCTCCTGATGCCGTCCGTCTTTGGTTGTTTCCGTTCTCTCTTCTTGGGAGAGCGAAACAGTGGTTCTACGCAAACCAAAGTGTTGTAGACACTTAGGAGAAGTGTTGTACGGCATCCTGACCATGTTTTTCACGTTGGGCAAGACCAATGCCCTATGTGGAAGAATTTCCAGCTTCCAGCAAGATGCTAAGGAGTCTATTCCCGATGCTTGGGAAAGGCTTTAGGAGTACATCCTGGCCTGTCCCCACTATGGGATGGATGATTGGCTCATTATCTAAAACTTCTAAAATGGGATGATCCCTTCCTCCTATGACCATGTTGATGCTGCTACTGGAGATGCCTTCTTCTCATTGACGAGGCCCAAAGCTAAAGAATTAATTGAGAAGATGGTGTCAAATACGGGATGGAGCGACAAGTGTCTTCATACTCGCCAGCGCGGCATGCACACCTTGAAGGAGGTGGACATGATCGCTGCCAAATTGGACCTCCTTATGAAGAAGATAGATGGACAAGCCAATGGTGAGGTGTGTGGCAATGCCTATGCCCTAGACTCTCACATTACTTGTGAAGTCTATGCAACATAGGCCATTTGGGCAATGACTGCTCAGAAACCATGAGGATGCCTTATATGTAGCCAAAAATGGAAACAAAATGGCAATTATCCAGGAGGTCAATGGTGGGGCCGACCACGCCCATTCTTTCAGGGAGGATACGACAACAATGGCAATAATGAAAATCAACCCAAATTGAGAGAGCATGCCATTATCCAACTGAAGATCAATGATGCTATATCCAAGAAAGTGTTGGCTAATGACAAGACCCTACAGAGCATTGATGCCAAGACTGAAGGATTATCCTCAACCTTCAAGAATCAATTGAGGTTCAACAAGATGTGGGAAACACAGTTGGCTCAACTGGCAGCTGTTGTTCCTCTAGTGGAGAATTGCAAGATGCAAGGACAGCCCGAACCGCGCGTGGAAAATGTCAACATAATTTCTCTACGTGAAGGCAACT
This sequence comes from Tuctoria greenei, assembly GCA_036927565.1. Lineage (NCBI taxonomy): Eukaryota > Viridiplantae > Streptophyta > Magnoliopsida > Poales > Poaceae > Tuctoria > Tuctoria greenei. The sequence continues at coordinate 104,454,122 of JAYESD010000006.1, read as the reverse complement.
GGGTGAAGGACCCTAGATGTCCTACGATATCATGCTCAATTGGGGCTCCCCACTTTGACAAGGCCATTTGTGACCTTGGAGCAAGTGTGAGTGTGATGCCCAAGGTGGTTTACAACCAGTTGAACTTCACGAAGCTTACTCCAACACCAATGCAGCTCCAACTGGCTGACTCTTCAATCTATTATCTGGCGGGTATTGCTGAAGATGTTCCGGTGAAAATTCGGAATTGCTTCATACCCGTGGATTTTGTGGTGCTCAACATGGAGGTCAAGAAGGATACACCACTCATCCTTGGGCAACCATTCCTTAGCACCGCGAAGGCTCACATAGATGTGGGAGCCGGAGATATCCACTTCCATAACAATGGCAAGGAGGAGAAGTTTAACTTTTGCCCAAAGTTGGAGCAATGCTCCATGATCTGTATCAAGTATGGGCCGAATGTTAAGCACATTCAACAGGTTGAAATCACACCTCCAAAGGTGGACCCGCTCATTGCATTCATGAGGAAATTGATCTATGTAGAGAACCTGTCTTATCGTTCACGCCGACACCCCAAGAAGGCATAGAAGTACGGGCCTCTCCAAGGGCCCATGTCCGCCAAACCGCCAAAGAATGAATGGCGGAAGAAGCAAGACAAGCGATCCGAGCCCATCCTCCATGCCTGGATGTCAAGAAATGAATAAGGAGGAATTTCCATCTCATCGGACGGTGGTGAGACCTAGCCGATAGGTTAAATTGGTAGTTATCTTTTCTTGAATTTTCTTTTTTCTCCATTTGGTTTTTTCCCATTTAGATTGATTTTCCCCACTGCATATTTGAGTTTTCTTAGCAAGTTGAGAATCTTCTATTCTCAACTATCATTTTATTTTTCACAGAAAGAAAATTGTTGGGTTTTGAAAAAAAAAAAATTATTCAAAAACAATTTTTCTGAGCTACAAAAGTGGTAATTCACCAATGTGCTACTTTTATAGCTGTTGGGGAGCCAACTGCCAAAAGGGAGAACTGGGGGCCCAAATTGCAGTGTCGCCAACCCCACTGTTTGGACATGGGGAAAGGGTTATTTTGGCTCTCTCTCCTCCAACGGTTGCGTTTGGTTCCCTTATGACCGTTGGGGAGTGTAGACTATAAATGGTGGTCGTGAGGAGCATTCCTCTTCATACTTCACCTCATTTCATACCTCCCCAAAGTCACTCTTGCTCACATTGTTTTTATTGCTCTTCGTTGAAGTACTCTTGCTCAAAATCCGTGCCATAAAAGGTTTGCTTTTATTTGCATTTGCAATTTGCTCTCAAGCTCTTCAAGGGAAAATTCGTCGAGGGTTTTGCTTTTACTAACATCACCTCCATCGAGTTTTTTCTTTGTTGTGTTCTTGCTTGTTGTGGCCATGAAAGGAATGAAGAGGTTGTTTGGGAAGAGGAAGGAGACTGCATGCTCAAGCCATGGTGGAGACTCAAGTGCACGCCCCTCTTCCATTGCTACACAAAGTTCACAGAGGAGGGTTGTATGTGAGGACACTCCCATGGGTTAGAGGGGCAACCCACACCAACTTCTTCACGACGACGACCTCGACATACAAAGTGAAGTTGAAGATCAAGCACGCATGCTCCTCTATGATCGTGAGTTTTCTCATACCAAAGCTTAAGATCTGGATTTGATCAACAAAATAGGTATGGATTTCGAATTCTTTTCCATTTGGCGTGCACTAGGATGGAAAAATTTTGCTGACATAGAGGAGAGAGGTTCACGCATTCTCTGCATGCAATTCCTTTGCACACTCAAAATAGGATTTTATGGTATTTCTTTTAGATTATCTCAAAAAGAATACAACATCCTATGGATAGAATTAAGTGAAATCCTAGACTTCCATAAACTTTGTTTGCTAGATTTAGACGCTTTGTCTAAGTTTAACAAAGAAAGTTTTTGGCAAGGTTTAACTAATGAGGTCATATGTAGTGAACCTAGGAATAGCCACTTGAACAACCCTACTTTACGCTTTATGCGTAGATGGGTGGCTATGACTATGTTCTTAGAGGAGATGTAAGGGTAGTGCGTGATGATGAACTAAAAATTTTAATTGCCATGATTAAAAAGATAAGAGTTGCTCCAATTATTACCATGATGACACAATGGTTAGATTATATTCCAAGAATGCGACCAATTAAATGCACTTCGTTGATTACCCGTATTGCTACTACGGTAGGAGCACTAGAATATTATTCATTTGAGTATATTGACAATGAAAGAGGATTGATTAATGAAGATATTTAGTGCAAGTACATACCCTTAAGAATGATCAAGATGAATCTTTGTTATTTTATTATCCTAACTTTGTCAATGAAATTTGGTTACCTAACCCAGAATATCATTTGTACAAAAGCCAAAGGCTAACCATTGATCTTCTTCCCATCGAAGAAGCCTGAAGAAGTAATGTCTCTAGCAGGGGAACTAGAAGCCGTATAAGGAGAGCGGCCATACCTTTGACAACTTCCACGGTCCATGAGTACGAAGAGGAAGAGAACACAATGGGTGATGCACCCCGGATGGACTCAACCTCCATCGTATAAGACCGAAGGTCCATCTTGGCATGGATGGCTAGGTGCCGCGTGGGAGCCACCCCTATCCACTCCAAACTCTAATAGCTTGCCTCATACTTCCATGAGAAGATGTCATTCCTCTTTGGCTAGAAGTCATCGTGACTATAGCAAATGAATGATGGATCTCACTAGATGTATGGAAGAGCTTGAGGTGAGAAAGGGTGACATCTACAACACTCTCCAAGGGCATGTCCAATGTACTCAATATTGGAAACAACACATGAACGCTCAATTCACCAACTTCAACTCCACGCTACAACAACAACAATCCGAACTCGTGGTATACTTCCGTCATCAAGGGTGTGAGACCTATGTGTGTTGAATACATTGTCAATGATGATAAAATATTTGAATTTTCCAAAACATTCATCTCATCAAGGTCCGACTCCAGGTCCGAGCTCCTGCAAGGTTTGACGATAGGTCCGACTTGTTTTGGGTAGCTCCGGCAAGGTCCGACATAAGGTCCAACTTTTTTGTCTAGGTCTGACTTACTTTGTCTAGGTCTGACATGTTTTGGCTAGGTCTGACTTGCTATGGCTAGGTCCGACATGTTTTTTCTATGTCCGGCACTAGGTTCGACTAGCTTTGGTAAGCTCCGGCGCTAGGTCTGGCTAGCTTTGGTTAGCTCCGGCGCTAGGTCCTGCTAGCCTTGGTAAGCTTCGGTTCAAGGTCCGATTAGCTTTGTTAAGATTCAGTGCTAGATTGAAATGGTTCTGCTTTTAACTTATAATGTTTCAAACTTGTTTTACACTTATGAAAAGTTTGCTTAGTATTCTTTTACTATGTTTTTGGTGTGTGTTGGTGGTTATGGCTGATATCGTTTTGCTATGGTTTGCAACATGCTTATGTGAGGTGCTCACGTAAGGTGTTGTGGTTATTGGAACCAATGAGAGCAAAGTCGAGGACTTGTGCTCGGAAGTATCAGTTGTTTATTCATGTGCAGGTGTAGCTTGAGTTCAAGACATGGCTGGTGACGGGATCCATTAAACTAGTCTTAGGGAGAATATGAGGTTCAATAACCAAATTCAGGATGAATTGTGGTTGAGTTGATCAGAGGTCGCACAACATGTTTGAATCAAGAACAATGCATATGAAGGTATCGTTGACGTCATTGGAAGGTGTTTGCACATGTGAAAGGAGTGCATGGACGTGTCTACATGGTTCCAAGGTGTGATGAAGAGATGTGGATGTAAGGAATTGGCCGGAAAGGTCCAACCGACTAGGTTATGGACTCAGGTTGCGGCTGAGTCGAGTTTGACTCAAATATGGAAAGATTTGAGTTGGTTATTGTGGGATTTCTTGTGGGTCATGAAGTTGGGTTGTTATAGGAATATGGCATACGTTCCTAAGGTGTTTGTAAGGCTTAAGATTTCTTCTATCTGCGTGTGGAAGAGTCTTGAGCAGTTATGGAAAGTTTCCGTTGAATCTGAGTAGGATTTGAGTCCTAGTTAGGATTGGGTTGGCTAAGGGCTGGATATATAAGAAAGGGAGGCCGGAGCTCGTGGGGCACAGCTTTGGGTCTGTTACTTTTGTGTTTTTATCAATAAAATTCATAGTCTAAAGGAGCTTTTGTGCCTTGTTTGTCCGACTTGTCTCTGTCAAGTCTTTATCGTCGAGTTTTTGCACAGTACTACCTTGCTTCGGTGGTTTTATCATAACTCGAGTTTTACAGATCCAGTTGACGTGATTCTTTTTGGGTTGTCTTAAAAACTTTATTATATATCATTTGTAAAAATTTATGGTCATTGGATTTGTGGTTTCGGGTGTACACGAGTTTCTTTGCAGTATTGCACATCTGGTTTTTTCTCGAGTAGAACAGATTGACCTTCGTTCAATCTTTCGATTGTAACTTGAGTTTTTTTCGACGTTTTTTTTTGTGATTCTCGTTTTTGTGTATTCGTGACTTGATTCTCCACAATCTATACTTGTTTTTTCACGATTGATCACATTTAGATTAGGCACACACACGATTTCTTAACAGGTTGATTTTCTACCAAGGATTTTTTTTGCTTCCGCTGAAAAAGTTTTAAATCTACCATTCACCCCCCATCTGGTAGCTTCCACGTGCTCTTTGATCCTACAATTGGTATCAGAGCTACTAAGCTCTAATCCTTGTGATTTGCACATGTTTTTGACTAATCATCATGGAGAAATACTCTGCAAAACCTCGTGTCTTTAGTGGTACTGATTTTCAGGTTTGGAAGGCACGTATAGAAGCTTTCATCCAGGCACAAGGCTTCGCAATATGGGAAAAGGTGTACAAGCCTTACGACGTGTTGTCAAATGATCAAGTCACGGCTACAAACATGAGAGATGTCGACAATAACAACAAGGCTCACAACTTGTTCATACAAGGATTAACTCAAAGCGACTTCGACCGTGTTGCTCACCTCCGATCTGCATATGAAGTGTCTGCAACTACCACGAAAGATTCAACACGATCAAGGAGGTAAGGCAAGACATGTACAAAAAGGAGTACATGCGCTTTGAGATGAAACCAGGTGAGTTCATCGATGATCTCTTTGCTCGCTTTAATAAAGTTCTCTGCAACTTGCATACCGTCAATGTTAATTTTTCAAATGCTGAGAATGCTAGGCAATTACTAAGTGCATTAGACATGTCAATTTTGGAGATGAAAGTCACATCTATTCGTGAATATACTGTCATGAGTACACTTACTTTAGATTTTCTTTATTCTAAATTGAAAACTCTTGAAATTGACATAATCTCATGTAAGAACCTCAACAAGTCTCTTGCATTTGTTTCTCAATGTGACATGCCTAGCTCCGGCCAATCTTCTTCTTGTAGAACACTTGCTTTGTTGTCCTCTCTAACCCTTGAACATATTGAAGAGTTTCCAAAGGAAGAACTTGCACTCATCTCTACTTGGTTCTCAAAAGCATTGCAAAATGTGAGAACTAGAAGGAGAGGAAGTGCCGGACCTCAACGATGCTTCAAATGTGGTAAGACAAAACATTTTTGCACGGATTGCCCTAACCTTTCAGGTGCTACTTCCCGTGATGAAAAGCAAACAAGGACGAAGCACTCCTCTACAAACAACAGAAAGAAAAAGAACGGTTTTACAATACGCCAATTGGTGAATAGTTTTGTCTCCGCACTTTAAGAACTTGGCTCGAGCGATGTGGACGTCGGAAGTGATGAAGATGAAGATGATTTTGCAAACTTATGTTTCATGACGGGCAAGTCAAGATCGAGTATGGAGGAGGCATAACACAACAGCGACAATGAAGAGGTATGCCCTACTTGCAAAGAAAGTGTGATGCTATTTCTCGTGCAACTATTATAGTTAAGAAAAAGGACAAAAAGCATAGGAACAATGCTGTTAAAATTGAGTCACTAGAATATGAAATTAATCGTTTCAAATCTTTGATTCCTATTGATGATTCTTGTTCCTCATGTGATTTAATATATGAACAATTTTCCTCTCTAAGAAGTGCACACACCTCCATACTTGATAAACTTGAACTTGAAATTTAAAAGAACAAAAAGCTTGCTGCACTTAATGATAAAAACTTGAAATATGCTTGCTGTTCTACAATTGATTTGCATTGTTCACTTGTGATGATCTTGATAAGAAACTACAAGATGCTATGAATGAAATTTCTATATTGAACAATGTTTTATGATCTCATAAAGTTAAATATTGTTCCTATTGCAAATTAAAAGGAAAAACTTCATGTGAAAATTGCCTTCATCTATCAAATAAACTTGATGACATTCATAGGACATTAGATCAGTTTTGTAATGCAAATAAGAACCTAAACTTGCTGCTGAATTCCTCTAAATCTTGCAATGATAAATCTGGTTTAGGTTTCTATTCTCATGCTCATGCTAAGGCGCATCCACCTAAAATTGTAAAGTCTTTAGGAAGTGGTTTGATTCAAACAGTTCCTAAACAAAAAGAAGTGATTTTCAAATCTGCAGGATTGTTCTCTCATTCAGTTGCTATTAAACATGTGGCTTGCTCATCTAGACATGAACACAAAGTGAAATTTCATTGTACCTATTGTGATAAAGATGGTCATGTCATAGATTTTTGTTATAGACTAGCTAAACAGCATAACAAGAAAAGAATGCAAGCTACATCTCATAACTTTCATGCAAAATTTGCCGCACATGCTGAACTGAATGTTAGGAACTTGCAATCTGCTGTAAGGAGTCGAAAATATGCAAAGATTGCTCCCGAACCTACTGTTTCTCGTGCTACACATGTAACACCTCGTAGGTCTGTAGTTGGGTACAAGAATTCTCAAAATTTGGATCAAAAACCTGTTGTTTTATCTCAGCTTTCACGTGTTATTCTTGCTAGACGTCGTGTGACTCAGTATTGGATTCCTAAATATCTTTTGACTAACCCCAATACTGAGTCATAAATGTATTGTCCTTCCATGTAGGTTACACGCTTGAGGAAGGAGAACATTTGGATTGTGGATTCAGGTTGTTCACGCCACATGACCGGTAACAAAAAATGGTTCTCCTCCCTCTCTTTTGTGTCACATGTAGAGAATGTTACTTTTGCTGATAATTGTTCAACTCCTAAAATTGCTAAGGGTTCAGTTATTGTAAATGATCACTACACTTTGAAAGATGTGGCACTTGTCAAAAATTTGAAATACAACTTGCTTTCTGTTTCACAATTGCTATATAAAAATTTGGAAATTATTTTCACTAAAAATTGCTGCAAGGTTGTAGATTCAAACAGTGAACTTATTTTTAACATGTCTCGGTTTGGAAGAGTTTTTAAAGCTGATTTTAAAATGTCATCCTCTAATCATAGGTGTCTAGTTGCAAATGAATCAAAGGACTTTTGTACCTTGACACCGTAGGACCTTCACGTGTTCAATCCTTCGGAGGTAAATGGATTGTTCTTATGATTGTTGATGATTTTTCTAGATACTCTTGGGTTTACTTTATGGCACCTAAGATTGAAGCTTTTAGTCACTTTATAACTTTATTTCTTAGATTATCAATTGATCACCTAGGATCTTTAAAAGCAATTAGAAGTGATAACAAAACCGAATTTAAAATCAATCGTTTGATCACTTTTGTGCTGAAAATGGAATAGATCATCAATTTGCTGCACCTTATGTACCTCAACAAAACGGTGTTTTAGAGAGAAAGAAAGAAACCTTAGTTGAGATGGCTAGTACTATGCTTGATAAATATCAATCTCCTAGAAAATTTTGAGCAGATGCAATTGCAACCGCTTGTTATCTCTCAAATCGTGTTTTCTTGCGTGCTAAGATAGGAAAAACACCATATGAACTTTGGTTTAGACATAGGCCTAGTGTCACACACTTTCGGGTCTTTGGTTGTAAATGCTTTGTTAAGAAACATGGTAATCTTGATAAATTTGAAGCTAGATCTGTTGATGGCATGTTTCTTGGTTATCCATCTCATACTAGAGGCTACCGTGTGCTTTTACTTGACACTAACAAAATTGTGGAGACTTGTGAGGTTTCATTTGGTGAAGCTAGCCCAGGTACTAGCTCTAATATTGTAGGTCCAGATCCATATCCACAGGGGGAGAGTATTTTCATTGAAGAAAGCAAAGAAGTGGTGCTGCTGTCTGAAAATTCAGAAGTAAATAACGTTGATCACGCTGCTGATTTTGTACCACAACCAGCACCAACAACAACTACACCTGGTACAGATCATCCTCAAGCCACAAGTTCTTCGATCTGTGATGAACATGAAGAACATGGAGCTTGTAAAGTGTCTACTTCCCTCCGAATCCTCAAAAGTCATCCTCCACAACAAATCATTGGGGATTGCACGAACGAGTCACACGGTTCAGGTTTTGCGATCCAAACTCTCACGCTCATTCTGCTTTTGTTGCTTCTTTTGAACCCAAAGATATATCACACGCACTCACTAATGAATCTTGGATTATTGCCATGCAAGAAGAGTTAGAAAATTTTGAAAGAAATAATGTTTGGAAACTTGTACCTCCACCTCAAGGTCACACTTTAATTGGAACTAAATGGGTGTTTAAAAATAAACAAAGTGAGGATGGGGTTGTGGTTAGGAATAAGGCTAGGTTTGTTGCTCAAGGTTTCACACAAATTGATGGTCTAGATTTTGATGAAAATTTTGCTCCTGTTGCTAGATTAGAAGCCATAAGAATTTTGCTAGCTTTTGTTGCATCTAAAGGTTTCAAGTTATATTAAATGGATGTTAAAAGTGCTTTTCTTAATGGCTATATAGATAAGGAGGTTTATGTCAATCAACCACCAGGTTTTGAAAATCCAGATTTTCCTACTCATATTTACAAACTATCCAAAGTCTTATACGGTCCCAAACAAGCACGTAGAGCATGGTATGATAGGTTAAAAAATTCTTACTTGAAAAGGGGTTTACCATGAGCAAGGTTGATAAAACTATTTTTGTGATTAAGCATGGCAATGACTCATTATTCGTTCAAGTGTATGTGGATGATATTATATTTGGTTGTGCTTCTCATGATCTTGTGTCCAAGTTTTCAGCTATGACGAGTTTAAAATTTGAGATGAGTATGATGGGAGAACTCACGTACTTTTTGGGGCTGCAAATCAAGCAAACCAAGCAAGGTACCTGTCGGAGTTTGGTTCTGGCGATTCTCCCGGTACTACCGTTGGCAGCCCGCGGAGTTTGTAGTTCGGTTGTGGGCGCGTAGAGATTCAGAACACGATGGCAAGTTGACACGAGGATTTACGTGGTTCGGGCCGCCTAAGCGTAATACCCTTCTCCATGGGGTGTGTAGTTGCTGTATTGAGCGTCTGAGCACCTGTGGGCGTGTGTGAGAGCAGAGTCTGGAAGAGTCTCCAAGAGTCTCCCTGTGTATCGCTCTACCAGTCCTTTTATAGTACAAGGACTGGTCATTACATCGTTAGCCTGGCCCCACATGTGGCCCTGGCGGTTACAAATGCTTAAGACACAATTAATGAGCTTAATTACCTTTAATAGTGTGGTAACGCGCCTTGACAGTGCCGTTACGTGTATTAAGGGCCCTCCGATCGTGTGTCATTAAGATGGTGTTAATGACACTTAATTGGGTCTTGAAGTCTTTGATTGTCCCTTGAAGGCCCGAGCCATTGGGGGTCCACCAATCTGATTGTTGAGGCTAAAGGTCCGGCGGTTGGACACGTGGCAGCTCTGGAGCTTACCGTCTGGGACGAGTAGGTCAGGTGCAGTTGTACACGTGTTAGGACCGGAGCTTCCCTCTGTCGGGGGTTAGGACCGGAGGTGCCGCACAGGTATTTAGCCCGAAGCTTTCCCATGTGTGGGATGTAGCTCCGGTTGCAGGATACACGTGGCAGCACAAGGACAAACCATAGAAGGGAGGCAGGTCTGGTCCTGTATACACGTGGGGCCTTTGGCGGTCTTCAACTCACACAGGTGAAGTTCCTTTAGTCTTTTTGCAGTCCCAAGGGGTATACGGTATGCAGGGTACCGACAGTGGTCCCCTGGACCCACCTTTGGGAGAGACCTTTTGGATGAAGTCGTTCTGCCAGAGGTGAGCCCATCCTTCAGTTTTTGAGCCGTGTCTTCAAGGGTCTTTGGATGTGCCGTTGGCAGTAGTTCGCAATTAAACCATCGCCGCATGGCATATCCAGGATGCGGCAGGTGAGATCTATGCGTGCGGATCTCACGCAATTGAAGGTCGCCGGTTCCCAATACAAAAACTGTATCGGTTCCGCACGCCCTGTCATGCCGCCGCCCTCAGGTTTCCCGCTTCTCATGATGACAACTGTTCGCCTGGGGTAAGGATCTCGACTTGATCGTCAGGGTGGCCAGGCCCCCTTGTCATTGGTAGGGTGAAGTTTTTGGACTGTATCACTGGCTCTGCTGCGGTTTCCATCCAAGTGTTGCGGGGGCTTACTTAATAAGGAAAACACGCACCGTTTGGAGATTCTTTATGCCTTCATTCGAACTTGCGCTCAAACCCTCCAAACTTTTGCTCGCCTCTCTCGCCACACCATATCGCCGGACCTACATGGGATGGTCCAGTGACACCTTCGACAACGACATTCGCTGCGGCAAGCTTCCCTTCGAGAAGGAGCGAGCCGGAGATATGGTGTACTTCCTTGGGTACGCCATGGCGGGTTTGATCCCGCCTTTCTCCACTTTCTTTCTGATGCTGCTAGATTTCTATGGTCTGCAGCTCCACCATCTTGGCCCCCATTCAATCTTGCTGGTGGCAACTTTCGTCCACTTTTGTGAGATGTGGGTGGGCGTGCCCCCTTGCGTGGAGTTGTTCTAGACTTTCTTCACTGTCCACCTGACTGGGAAGAGTGATGAGTTCATCGGCTTCTACTACTTTGTGAAGCAGAAAAACTCTTCCCTCAAGTACTTGAGGTCCTTCCCTTCCGGCAAGTGGGACGACTGGAAGAAAGACTGGGTGGTCATCACCGTCGAGGGACACGAGAGGCTGGAGTTGCCTGAAGGCCTTCCTCACATCGACACCGACGCTTGGAGTGACGTGCCGGAGTTGTCGAGGGAGTACAGCCCATTCTGGACAGAATCCAGGAATGTGTCGAAGGTGGGGTTACCCCCCAGATGGTCTTCGGCAACTTCTTGACGAACAGGTGGGCCTTGATGAGGGCTAGGAGCCGGCCTACCTGGGCCTTCAACAGTGAGATGGACACCGACCGCATTTGTCGGAGTCTGGTTTCGGCAATTCTCCCGGTACTACTGTTGGTAGCCTGAGTAGTTTGTAGTTCAGTATTGGGCGCGCAGAGACTCAGAACACGATGGCAAGTAGACACGAGGATTTACGTGATTCGGGCCGCCTGGCGTAATACCCTACTCCACGGGGTGTGTAGTTGTTGTATTGAGCGTCTGAGCACTTGTGAGTGTGCGTCAGAGCCCGGTATGGAAGAGGTCTAGAAGAACCTCCCCCTATGTATCGCTCGACCAGTCCTATTATAGTACAAGGACTGGTCGTTACATCGCTAGCCTGGCCCGACATGTGGCGCCGGCAGTTACTCATGCTTAATACACAATTAATGAGGTTGATTGCCCTCAATAGCGTGGTAACGAGCCTTGACAGTGGCGTTACTGGTATTAAGGGTCCTCCGATCGTATGTCATTAATATGGTATTAATGACACTTAATCGGATCTTGAAGTCCTTGATTCTCCCTTGAAGGTCCGAGCCATTGGGGGTTCTTCAGTCTGCTTGTTGAAGTTGAAAGTCCAGTGGTTGGACACGTGGCATCTCCAGAGCTTACCGTCTAGGACGGTTAGGTCCGGTGCTATTGAACACGTGTCGGTAACGGAGCTTCCCTCTATCGGGGGTTAGGTCTGGTGGTGCCGCGCAGGTATTTAGCCCGAAGCTTTCCCATTGTGGAATGTAGCTTCGGTTGCTGTATACACGTGGCAGCACTGGGACTAACAATAGAAGGGAGGCAGGTCCGGTCCCATATGACACGTGGGGACTTCGCAGGTCATCAACTGAGACAGGTGAAGTTCCTTTGGTCTTTTTGCAGTCCCAAGGGGTATACGGTACGCAGGATACCGACAGTGGCCCCTTGGACCCACCTCTTGGAGAGACCTTTTGGATGAAGTCGTTCTGCCGGAGGTGGGTCCATCCTTCGGTTTTTGAGTCGTGTCTTCAAGGGTCTTTGGATGTGCTGTTGGAGGTAGTTCACAGTTAAACCATCGCCACGTGGCATATCCAGGATGCAGCAGGTGGGATCTGAGCGTGCAGATCTCACGCAATTGAAGGTCGCCGGTTCCCGATACAAAAACCGTATCGGTTCCACGCGCCTTGTCAGGCCGCCGCCCTCGGGCTTCTCGCCTTTCATGATGATAACCGTTCGCCTAGGTAAGAACCTCGACTTGATCGTCAGGGTGGCCCCGGGCCCCCTTGTCATTGGCAGGGTGATGTTATTGAATTGTATCGTCAGCTCCTATGCGGTTTCCAACCAAGCGTTGCGGGGGGTTACTTAAGAAGGAAAGCGCGCACCGTTTGGGGATTCTTTACGCCTTCATTCGAACTTGCGCTCAAATTGTCCAAACTTTCGCTCGCTTTTCCTCTTTCGCCATGTTGTGCCGCAATAAAGTTGGGGCTTCCCAAGAGCCTTATCAGGAGCAAGAAGGAGCTGTCTAGGGTCCGGACCTACATGGGATGGTCCAGTGACTCCTTTGACAACCACATTCGCTGCGGCAAGCTTCCCTTCGAGAAGGAGCGAGCTAGGGATATGGTGTACTTCCTTGGGTATGCCATGGCGGGTATGATCCCGCCTTTCTCCACTTTCCTTCTGATGCTGCTAGATTTCTATGGTCCGCAGATCCACCATCTAGGCCCCCACTCAATCTTGCTGGTGGCGACTTTCGTCCACTTTTGCGAGATGTGGGTGGGCGTGCCCCCTTGCGTGGAGTTGTTCTGGACTTTCTTCACTATCCACCCGACCGGGAAGAGTGATGAGTTCATCATCTTCTACTACTTCGTGAAGCGTAAAAACTCTCCCCTCAAGTACTTGAGGTCCTTCCCTTCCGGCAAGTGGGACGACTAAAAGAAAGACTGGGTGGTCATCACCGTGGAGGGACACGAGAGGCTGGAGCTGCCTAAAGGCCTTCCTCGTGTCGACACTAACATTTGGAGTGACGTGCCAGAGATGTCGAGGGAGTACAGGCCCATCCTGGACAGAATCCAGGAATGTGTCGAAGGTGGGGTGACCACGCATATGGTCTTCGGCAACTTCTTGATGAACAGGTGGGCCCCGTTGAGGGCTAGGAGTCGGCCTGCCTGGGCCTTCAACAGTGAGATGGATACCAACCGCATTGAAGTCGGTTTGGACACCAACTTGGCTGGTGAAGCCTTGAAGACCCATCTCAAGAAGTTTCAGCCTGGGAACATCGTCCCTGGTGACGTGTCTCCACCGGTGGCCTTCCTGCCTCTGAATATGATAACAGAGGAGTGCAAAGAGCTCCGGAGGAAGATGCCGCTGTTGTACGACTTGGGCCTGATGGAGGGGCGATCAACCTCCGGGGTGGCGATCCCTGGAGCTTCGGAGGATGGCTCCATTCCCGCCCCGAAGCCAAGAACCGAAGTCATAGGCAAGGGCAAGGAGTTGGCCGAGCCCTCGAGCCGTAAGAGGAAGTTGAAGCATGCTGACAGGAGGTCCATCAGACCTGCTCCTTCCATGATGGCTCCTTCTCCCCGGTGGAGGAGGTCATCGACGGCGGCGACCATTCCAGCATCGACATCTCCTTGGGACGCTAGCTCCGGCCATGTGGCTCCAGTACTAGGGCCAGCTGAAGGCTCTGGGTCTGGAGGTCCTTCCCGGTCGAGGGGGGCCTCAACCAAGACGTCGCTGATGGAGGGTGCAAGCTCCGCGGAACCTTCCGGAGCTACCACACCAGTGGAGACAGGGTCCAGTCCTAAGTGTCCAGTGAAAAGGTTCCGCGCTAGCTGGAGCGGAAACCTCCCAAGGTAAATTTTGTTTTTTACCTTAGTTGGTTGTTTTTGCTGTAATCATGTTTTGAGTTTCCTTGTCCTTCATTCGTAGGGTCCCCAAGAAAGGGGCTGAAGCTCCGTTTCCTGCAATAGCAGCAGAGGCTGTGCAGGCGGAGGCTGTTGACGACTCCTAAGGTATACTAACAAATCATCCCCAGCAACGGCACGAGAAACGCTTGTTGGTATTTCTTAACACCACAGATCATCTCTGGTAAAGAGATGAGATCCGCAAGCGCACAGAAGATACCGTTGTAGCCATTTCACCCATGAGTATTCCCAAGGGTATCGTATTTATCCCAAAGGAAGGCAATGGAGTAAAGTATATACTACTCTTATGGTCAAACTATGGGATACTAATCCATTATCCGGTAGGGGGTAAGTTGATAATAGGGGTAGTGTGACACACACCTAGGCAATCTATTCTAAAGGGTAAAATGGGTCCTAGAGTGAGATTCAATTGAGAGTTAGAGAGTTGCTCCTACAATGCCCCTAATACATATACATAGCCTAAGGTAGATACTAATGGTCATCAATGATGAATTCCTATGCAATGCTATTCAACACACCGGGCACGGGGTTACCCCTAGCAATACTAGGGCGACTCCTGCCAAGAGCCTGTGGCATAGCCGAACGTGAAGGATTATAAAGGACAGCTAGGGCTGTCACCACCTACTGCCTACCTCTTCAATCTGTGGGTCTACGAGACATCCAACGCTACTTAAATACCCTAGCACCATGCTAACATACTAAGAAAATACCTTAGGAGCAATGGCACAAGCCATCCTAAGGCAATGACTAACCTAAACATCGTTGAACCAATGTTGAAGCATAGCATAAGTCATTCATATTAACATAATCATATCATAACTACATAGACTATAGTGGGGGTCTATAGTGTTTGTGACCATAAAATGTGATCATGAGAGTGAAATCATAAAGACTATACCTTCCACGTACATGGACTCCACAATCAAACAAGAAATGCTTTGTCCATGTATACATATAAAAGAAGACTAAAGATAATATCTTTATTGAGCACAAAGTCACAAATACAAGAAAGAATACATAAGCCATACCTTTCCCAATGTGGAATTGGGAAGAGAGACTCCTTCTACTCCTTTCCCAATTTGGACTTGGGACTAGAGGCTCTCCTCTCTATATCCTAACTCCTCTAAGGAATATGGAAGATAGTGTATACAATATAATGATGCCCAAGTGGTGTGTGTTGAAGTGAGGGGTAGGGGGTCCTATTTATACTAGTGTTGAGGTCGGTTCCCGCCACCAAAAGCGCGCGAATTAGTCACCATTGACTCCTTCAAGCCAAGAGGAGCCAACACGCGTTGTTTGACCGCCTTTGGCGCCAGGAAGTGGTCGGCCGAACCAGAGGTTCGGCCGACCTGGTCAGCACTCCAAACGTGGAGTGCTTCCTCCAGGTGGCTGCTAGGTGGGCCCCCTTTATGTATATGGGTGATACACCATTGGATCTCTCGGATACTTCTGTTTGTGGGTCATTTGATCCATGGGATGCCACGTGTCATCGCCTGATTGGTGGGATGATATTTTATAGGATTGGTCCCTCTACATTTCCTCATTTCCTGCATAAAATGCTGCATACACATATTTCTCCAAGTCCAAGTGGAATTGGGTTAGATAGAAAGGTGATGTGTGCAAGAAATGACAAATCCTTCACATAATTGAGTTAAATTGACGGATGAAATTGGTATATAACAGCCGTCAACAAACTCCCCCAACCTTATCCTTTGCTCGTCCCGAGCAAAGTCAAGACTTTAGGTTGATGATCAGGAGTTGCTACAATGTCTTATTTTCAAAAGTATCTAATGCACAACAAGATACTCTACCTAGTATTGCAGAATTTGTCTATGATAGTCTACCCTTCTTAAGTTATCATGGGGCTTATGCTTTCTCATATTCATGAGTAGTTGAAAGGTAGAATAGCAAATGGAGCAACCATAGCCTAGAAATCATGTTCCACATAAATCCCGGAGAATTCAATTTAGATATTAAGTACCTCAATTTGATTCTCTCAGTCACTCCTTTGTGGATAGTGGAAATATTTTCTCACCAAAGCATTGTGCCTCTACTATTCCTATTTATTGAATATGGCTTGTATGTGGAGCTTGGTAAGGAAAGTAAGTAGACATATTTGCATCACATATATTGCTAAGTCAAAAGAGTAAGCCTCAGGAGAATTCAAATCAAAACTTTTGATTCAAGACTAGTGCATGTGTGATGGAGTGGGAGTGGATGTCGAAACATTGAGATGACTCCTTTTTGATGTGGACTCTCTTTATTGCAAGGATGAAACATGGCTACCTTTTTTTTGATGCTTATGGAGTAAGCATATTATTTCTTTTTTTTTTCTCATGCTTATGATATAAGCATGCATTTTCTTTTTATTTTTATTGTAGCCATGTCTTCTACTCCTTTTTATGCAATACCTTGAAGAGAGTGCTAACTATGAATAGCATGGAGTTTCTCTTTTTATTATGGTGGATATGATGGAATTTTGCTTCCTTCTAGTGTAGAAGTATAGCATGTGCAAGTGTAGTCTTGAATTAAAAAAGAATTGAATGATTTCTCACATAGGTCTATACTAGTTTGACTAGGCTCAATGTGAAAGCAAATAGCATATGCATAAGGTGTTGTCTATGTATGAATATCATATGGATTTGGTAGGTATTTCCAATCAAATGAGGGAAACTTAAATCTTGATAGAATTTCTCCGGAAATCTAAGTTTTACTTTCAAACTAGGACTAGCAGCCCTATTACTAATTCTAATCTTGCAACAACCTAGAATTAGATTAAACTTTTGCTACCCACAACTTCCAAATTAAGGTAAAAGTATTTCAAACCAATGAAAGCAATATTCGGAGTGTAGCAAGTTGTAAACTAGAGACTTAGGAAAATAAAACAGAGCAACTATTCTTCATTTCATCTATGTGAATTCTAAATCATTCTTACCGCACATCTTTATTTGATGAAAGCAAATCTAACCTATTTTATATATATTATTTTTTAAAATGCAAGGTGGATGATTTGAAATAAAAATGTAGTGGGTGTGATACAAGTTACCTCAAGTGGGGTTCCTCCCCCAAGCTTATTCTTGATCAAGGTTTGTGATAGGGGTTGAAACCCTAACAACGGAGGTAGGCCATGAGTTGGCCTATCCTTGTTTCAGGATGGCTTTGACAATGGAGGGTTCAGTGTTGATTGTTGTGTTTCCTCCCATTGACACCATGAGCGTGGTTGAATAGAGTGTTTAAGATGTTGATCGTCCGCACATCAGGGTTTCCATGTGTTGGGTGTGATTTGTCATTCCTTGGCTAGGATAACGATAACCTTTAGATCCAAAGGAATGACGTGCACTCAACATACATTGAGTATGTTCATCATTCTTTGGCTAAGGTGTATCATATCTTTTTGCCATAAGGGAGTGACATGTGCCCAACATGCATTAGGTATGATCAGTTGTTCCTTGGGTAAGATACAACATACCTAGAACCACAAAGGAATGACATGCACTCAACATGGGTTGAGTGTGATTTGTTGTTCCTTGGCTAAGGCATGATATACCTTCTAGCCACATAGGAAAAACTTGCACCCAATATAAATTGGGTGTGATCTTGTCATTCCTTGGTCATGGTACATCATAACTCTTAGCCACATAGGAATAACTTGTACCCAATGATGATGGCAAATCCCTTGAGCTTGAATGAGTGCTTAAACTAGTTGAGAGCATAATGCTCTCACCCATTCGTGGCAGCTCATTGGTTGCTCATGGAGGGTTCCCATTTCAAATCTCTAGCCTCGTATAGTTATGATTGACCTTCAGCCATAATTTCCGATAGATAACAACCATCCTAATTTACTCCTTGGTCAAGAGATGTTGAAATGGAATCCTCTAGGGATCCCAACAATCAGCTTCATGAATGCCTGCATAGTAATATTACTCCTGCAAACTTCCTCTCTTGAATGGAGAGGGATGGTTAGCTCCCGAGACTTGTACAAATGAACGTCTGAGTTAGGTAACCGAACTTTCAATTGTACATACGGGGAAGAACAAAATCAAATATGCATTGGATCCAATGTCAAGTGTATCTATGATCAATGTGTTATTCATTGATAAGAGTGGAGCTTTATGGATAATTCATGTTGCATATTTTCTAAAGCTCCTACCCATAGCAATGCATGTGACAGAAATACACTATATGGATCCCTACACCTTTTAAAGTTTCTAACCATCTTAGCTTTCAAGAGAAAAATTTTATCATTTAGACCATGACAAACAAGATTCTCAATTTTATCCTCCTGAACCTCACTAGTAATTTGAAATTTAGTGACTCCTCCTAAAAATGCAATTCAATTTCAGAGCAAGGATATCCCTTATTCCTAGGAGTTTGAAATCTAGTGACACCATCTATGCATGAAGCTCAATTAAAAATTATGGTTGTCACTATGCCCAAGTTCCTATATGCCAATTCACCAATTAAGTCATGCCCAAAAGTTTTGTTTTCTAAACCTCGACAAAACTGACTAAGTTTAAAAAACAATCCTTTAAGGATTCTAGGTACTTGTTTGAGATTTTTCCAAGTAAGGTGGGATTTCTTTTGGAGATCCAAAAGTGAATACCCACACTTACTCTTGTGAGGATGCTTGAGAATTGAATGATGAGGAAGTGTCAACCTTCCTCACAAATGCAAGAAAATACATTCAATTCTATGGCAAACCAAACAATGAAAGTTGGTGACGAAGGTCTTTGTGTGAGAAACTCACAACCTTGATTTTTGGCGTAGGCTTGATGGTTGATGTCAAATGCCAAGTTGAGGTTGGATTTGGCAATGGATTTGATTCTGGCTCCTCCGTTGGGTCATCATCTTGAACATTTCTCTTCCTCAAACTCAAAATGAGTTTGAAGGAGAGAAGTGTTCTCAAATCCTCCCAATGGTGACTTGAGCTTGATAAAACCTTCCACTTTCTTGCCATACCACCTCTTCACAATTTTGACCTAGCTGCACTTTAATCAAGAACACACAAAACAACTCGAAAATGGGTTATGTTAGCCAAAACCAAATTGAACCCAATTTTCAAATTGTCTTGCCCAACTTAAAATAACTTGTAAATGCAATGAGGGTCAAAGCAAATCTTTTTGGATTGAACTAGGAAGATAAATTCAAGTGGTCATGCACGTAGTTCATATCCAATTAAATTTCTCCCCTAATTCAAATTTTTAGTTTTATGATGGTTGGAAATTTTACTTTCCAACATGCAAGTGTGGAATTTCAAACATGCAAATGCAAGGGTTGATGCAGTTTGGAAAACAAATATGAGATAACTACCAATTAACCTATTGGCAAGGACTCACCGAATTTTTGAAGACCGGTGAGTGATAACTACCAATTAAACTATTGGCAAGGACTCACCGAATTTTTTGAAGTCCGATGAGTAGGACTTACCTCTGTTCTGTTCAGCGCAATGATTTGTTGTCCAATCCCGGAGATGAAGATGTGGACGATTTCTTTTGTTTTGACATGCCAAACTCATTTGGCTGTCATTTGGACATGTGGGCCACATGGTGGCCCTAGCCTCTCCCCGTTGTATTGATATAGACATGTTGTTGTAGCGACGGTTTGAATGTATTCCTTCATGAGCATGGTGAGGCTTTGTCCTTCTTAGGGGTGCCACTCTGACCATATTGATATTCCATCGAATCAACCCATACCTCGATCATGGGTCAAAGGCTTCCTTGGGCATGATGGCATGCGGACTCCACAATCAAACAAGAAATGCTTCATCCACAATGTCACTTTCCCTAGGTTGTATGGGTTTGGTCGAAGTGTGGGAATCCCAACAAGTGATGTGGGAAATTTTGGACTTTGAATGCTCCTTAAGTTCCTGTCCTTGGCCAAGAGCTTCATGTGAATGTTGTCTTGATTTATGCTTGGCCAAGATACTTCAAGGTAGGCTAGTTTAACTTAAATCCCTTGGAAAGCCATAGCCTCCTTGAATACAAGGGTGATGTTAATTCCACCCTTGACCGCCTTGTGAATGGTAGCCATTGGAGTTGTTGTTTGAAAAAGGTCCTGATGGGTCTTAGGGAAATAATTCCCACGCGTCCCATGATGACATGGATTTTCACAAATCATGTGAATATCCACGACTTGGATTATCCAAACAAATCTCCATTGACTTGGTATTCATGATACTTCAATGGGAGGTGTAGTTCCATAACTAGCATGTTCACCTTGTGAAGTGATGTGCATGACAAGCTATGGGAACTCGAGCATTCTTCAATTCACCCCTTGAGTAGAGACCTTCTTCTCATCCATGATGAATGAGAATAGGACTCCTTCTGCTCCAGCATGAATGCGGTCATGGATTGGTGGAGCCAACCCATGACACGAGTGTTGGATGAAGCGCCAGCTATCCACCCCATGGTGGAGGAAAACCAAGAAGAATTTCTCGGAGCCTTCCCCAAGATTGGGTATGGATGACTTTGGCTCCTACTAAAAGCTGAAATTCTCCCACAAAAAGGCAATGGTGGTGCCTAGCAGACATTTGTTGAGGTACGCCTTAAATCATCTTGCAGTTTAGCACTTGCGTCTTTGTTGGCCACCCCATACAATGGGTTGGCCAACACTACCCTGTTTTCACACAAAGGAGAAAACAAACAAGGGTAATCCCGTCTAATAACTATTAGTACCTATACAAGTGATAGCTATCCTTCACTTCCTTTGCTTTCCCCGGCAACGGCGCCAAAAATGCTTTTTGGTATTTCTTAACACCACATATCATCTCCGGTAAAGAGATGAGATCCATAAGTGCACGGAAGATACCGTTGTAGCATTTCACCCATGAGTATTCCCAAGGTTATTGTATTTATCCCAAGGGAAGGCAATGGAGTAAAGTATATACTACTCTTATGGTCAAACTATGGGATACTAATCCGTTATCCGGACAGGGGGTAAGTTAATAATAGGGATAGTGGGACACACACCTAGGGAATCTATTCTAAAGGGTAAAATGGGTCCTAGAGGGAGATTGGATTGAGAGTTAGAGAGTTGCTCAATGCTCCTAATACATATACATAGCCTAAAGTAGATACTAATGGTCATGTCAATGATGAATTCCTATGCAATGCTATTCAACACATCGGGCATGGGCTTACCCCTAGCAATACTAGGGCGACTCCCGCCAAGAGATTGTGGCATAGCCGAACATGGAGGATTACACAGGAGAGATAGGGCTGTCATCACTTACTACTGTCAGTACCCTGGGTACCATATACTCCTTGGGATTGCAAAGATCTCAAGGGAAAGTCATCTACTTGATTTGAAGACCTTCGGAGGCCCACTTGTCAGACATAACCGGACCCGCTTCTCCAACATGGTTAGTCCCAGGGTCGCCACGTGTACTATCAAACCGGAGCTACCGCCCACAAGGGGGAAGCTCCAGGCTATGTACCGAAATGGCACCCCCGGACCTAACCCCAAACCGAGGGAAGCTCCGGAACTGACACGTGTCAGGTAGCTTCGGACCTATCTGTTTCCCACAGTATGCTCCGGAGCTATCACGTGTCCAACCGTCGGATCTTCAGCCTCTAACCTCCGGAAGACCCCATAATGGCTCCGGATCTTCAAAGGGGAATCAAGGACTTCAAGACCTGATTAAGTGTCATTAATACCATATTAATGACACACGATCGGACGACCTTAATTACCAGTAACGGTGCTATCAAAGCCCATAACTCGGTCATTAAGGGCAATTAAACGTGTTGAATGTGTATCAATAACCGCCAGGGCCACATGTCGGGCCAGGCTAACTTGTAACGGCCTGCCCTTGTACTATAAAAGGATAGGCTGACGATACATAGGACACACTCTCCACACACGCTCGGGACACTTAGACGCGACGCGCTCACTCTACACCCTGAACTCACTTTGAGCTCATACAACAAATACAACACCAACACATCCCGTGGAGTAGGGTATTATGCTCAGGCGGCCCGAACCACGTAAATCTTCGTGTCTACTATGTCATTTACACTTCACCTTCTTGAATCTCCGCGCGCCCACACCGAACCTCAAACTCTAACACTTTAGTAGTGTCGGGAGATCTGCCGGATCAAAACCACCGACAGTTGGCGCGCCAGGTAGGGGCGCCCGAGATTTCAGGAATGGTGAACTCAGCTGCTGGATCATCCAACAGCCATCCTGCTGTTCAAGCTGTTGGGGGCAATCCCTCCAATATGCAGCCACCAGCAGGAGCCTCAGTGCCAGCAGGAGTCACGCTACCACCACCGCCGCCTCCACCAGCAAATCAAGCTGGGCAGCGCGATGGTGCACCGACGTCCATCACTGCATCGGCAAATCATGACAACCCGGAACACGCGCTCCATGCAGCACGTGCTCTTCTCCAACGCCCACCACCTCCGGATGCATCCCGGGATGCACTGGAGCAGTGGAGGGCCGATGTGGAACATTTGGTTGCAGCAGGAGCCGACCGCATCCGCAACCAGGATCCTCCCCCTTCAGGACGGGCCCCGTTGCAGCGACGGACCTTGTCTGGCAGACTTGGTCCGCACGTTTCCAACAATAGGAGACGTGCTGCATCACAGCAGGTGACATCGTTGCCCTCCGGGGCACGACACACTCACACAGTATCAAGGCTTTCAACTCATGACCTCCGGGCGGAGCTTGATCGCCGATATCGCCAACAAGACGGCCGAGTTCATATTGAGCGTGCACATGAAAGATGAGAAGCTCAAGACATTCCTGCTCCTGAAGGAGTGGGAGGAGGCTGTTCAGCCCTGGCCATGCATTTGCGTATGGTCAGGTGGCCATAGAAGTTCCGGCCTCACCTGCCGGAGAAGTTCGACGGGACCGTTAATCCTGTCGAATTTCTTCAGATTTACTCCACTGCTATCTTGGCAGCTGGAGGAAATGAGGCCGTAATGGCCAATTATTTCCTAGTGGCTTTAACTGGGACCGCCAGGTCCTGGTTTATGAGCCTTCCACCCAACTCCATCAACAGTTGGGAGGAGCTGTGCCGGCAGTTCACCGCCAACTTCGAGAGTTCATACACCCGACCAGGCACTGATCTGGACCTTTTTCAGTCGTGCAAAAAGGGGGAGAATCCCTGCGATCATTCATCCAGAGGTTCTCTCAGGTACGAAACACTATCCCTTCTATCTCTAGTGCTTCTGTCATTGTGGCATTCAGACAGGGTGTACGGGATAAGAAGATGTTGGAGAAACTGGCGATCAAGGAGATCACCAGTGTCACAGAACTCTTCAGTTTGGCCGACAAATGTGCTAGAGCTGCGGAGGGCCGTGAAATGCACTCCAAACCGCCTCCGGAGGATCAAAAAAAATCCTCCAAAGGTGAAGCCACTACCTCTGGGAGTGGCAAGAAGAAGAAAAAGACCAACGGCAAGAAGAAGCCGTCGGCCGGTGCATCCAATGCTGCAGCTGCTGCAGCTCCGGGTGGCCGGGGGCCACGCCCCGAGAAGCGACCTCGACCGTCTTCTGAAGACGGTAGCAAACCCAAGGTGTGGTGTCCAATTCACAAAATGGACAGCCACGGTTTGGAAGACTGCCGGTAGGTCCAAAACCTTGCCGAGCGCTACAACAAGCGCCGGGAAGAAGCTCCTTTCCGACAGAGGGAAGGAAAACAAAAAGTTGACGAAGCTCCGGCTCAAGAGGATTTAGGTTTTCAGGATCCAAAAAAGGTCCTGAAGGCCGTCTACACCTCCGTCAACGACGATTCCGACGTCTCTGACAACGAGCGTCGGAAGACCATGAACACCATTTTTGGTGGATCATGGGACATCACCTCCTGCCGCGTCATCAAGACTATGCGTCGGGACATGGCTGTTGTAGCTCCTATAGCCAGGGTGGAGCCTCATTGGAAGTGGATGGACACAACCATCACTTTTGACGCTTCGGACTGCCCTCGAAGCATGGTTGGAGCAGGTCAGCTACCTTTGATGGTATCTCCTACCATCAATAACATCTAGCTCCACCATGTCATGGTAGACGGAGGTTCGGGGCTCAACCTCAGAAGCTTCGAAGCTTTTACCAAGCTTCATCTCCGACCTTCGGATCTCCACCCCTCCAGACCTTTCTCCGGAGTAGCTCCGGGAGCCATTACCCCACTCGGAGCTATTACCCTCCCCGTTACCTTCGGGACCTGGGAGAAGTATCGCACCGAGAAGTTGTTCTTTGACGTTGCTCAGATCAACTTACCCTTCAATGCCATCTTGGGTAGGCCTGCCTTGTACAAATTCATGGCAGCTGCTCATTATGGTTACCTGGTGTTAAAGATGCCAACACCAGTAGGCGTTCTCCGGATCCGCAGAGATCGTACTGCCGGAGTAACTGCTCTAGATGAACTCCATGCGCTTACTACGGCGCAAGAGGAGAACTCCAGGTAGGAGCAAGCTCCAAAATCCCCGAGCATTCATCAGCGAGGCTCGACTTCTGCACCTCGTGTACAGCCAAGCGGCAACACCAACATTCCCGTCAAAGTCGTCCAAATCGGTTCCGATGCAGCTCAGACCACCCGTATATCGGGGGGGTTGAACGACAAATAGGAACTCGCGCTGATCGCTTTCCTCTAAGCTAATGTCGACGTGTTTGCCTGGCAACCATCACAAATGCCTGGGATTCCCAGGGAAGTGATTGAGCACAATATGAAGATCTACCCCGACGCCCGGCCTGTGCATCAGAAGCCTTGGAAGCAATTCGTAGAGCGACAGAACTTCATTCGACAAGAAGTGAAGAAGTTGCTCGAAGCTGGATTCATCCGAGAAGTCTTCCATCCAAAATGGATGGCAAACCCAGTCGTTGTGCCCAAGGCCGGCGGGAAGCTTCGGATGTGTATCGACTACACAACACTAAAGGCATGTCCAAAAGATCCATTCCCATTACCTAGAATAGAACAGATAGTGGATTCCACCTCTGGGTGTGAATTACTGTGTTTCCTAGATGCATATTCTGGGTATCATCAAATCAGAATGTCTAGGGTAGATGAAGAGCATACCTCTTTCATCACAGTAGATCGATTGTACTGTTATACAACCATGCCATTTGGTTTCAAGAATGCAGCTTCAACCTTTGTACGAGCTATGTACAAAACCTTTGAAGAACTCATTAGAGACATAGCGGAAGTGTACGTCGACGACATCGTGGTCAAGGTCAAGAACAAGGAGTCACTCCTTGACACCTTGCAGGCTGTCTTCAACAAGGTGCGGGTCACCCGCACAAAGCTAAATCCAGACAAGTGTGTCTTTGGGGTTAGCTCCGGAAAACTTCTTGGTTTCCTGGTAAGTCACCGGGGCATAGAAGCTAATCCGGCGAAGATCAAAGCCATTGAAGACATGCGGCCACCAGCCCGCATCAAAGATGTCCAAAAGCTAACTGGATGTCTGGCAGCCCTCAGGCGGTTCATTTCAAGACTGGCGGATTGGGCACTCCCCTTCTTCAAGTTATTAAGGAAATCCGGACCATTCCAATGGTCTAAAGAAGCAGAAAAGGCATTCCAGGAGCTAAAATAGCTCCTCACCACCCTACCAATTCTGGTAGCTCCGAACCCTGGTGAGCCTTTGCTGCTTTACATTTCAGCCACTGACGAAGTCGTCAGTATGGTCCTGGTTGCGGAGAGACCAGAACTACCCCATACTCAGGAATCCAGACCCCTTCAGGAGGGTCCGGAGGATCCTAAAAGCGAGTCTGGGTCCCAGCTCCCAGACTTTCCACAAGAAGACACTTCAGAAGACCCAGACCCCTCCAGGAGGGTCCAGGTCGCTTCTGAAGAAGCTCCGAGATCCTCCAGTCAGGACCCGGAGGTCCCCGAAGAAAATCCGGGTCCCTTCGGGAGGATCCGGGTCAGTGAAGAGGAATCTCCGGGCCCCTCCGGGAGGGTCCGGACCATTCAGCGCCCAGTGTACTTCATGTGTGAAGTACTACATGATGCCAAGACTCGATACCTAGAGGTGCATAAGCTGCTCTATGCAGTTATTATTGCCTCTAGGAAGCTTCGCCATTACTTCCAAGCTCACAAGATCTCAGTGGTGACTTCTTACCCACTTCGAGCAATCTTGCATAATCCCCACTCAATTGGGAATATTGCAAAGTGGGCAGCGGAATTGGCCGAATTCGATCTCGAATTCATTTCAAGGCAAGAAATCAAGAGTCAAGCATTGGCAGACTTCGTGGCGGAATGGACTCCCTCAACATCAAACCCTGGGGGACCTAGCGAGCAGAAGCCAGAACACAAGGCTCCGGTCTTCACCGAGCCTCACTGGACCCTCTACTTCGACGGCTCCATGCAAAAGCAGGGGGTCGGAGCTGGAATCCTTCTCCTCGCACCAACCGGAGAGAAGGTAAAATACATGGTACTCCTTAACTTCAAGGCGACCAACAACATGGCGGAATATGAAGTACTCATTTACGGACTAAGGGTGGCACTGTCATACGGTGTCAAGCAACTGCTGGTCGAGGGAGATTCACAACTCATCATTAAGCAAGTGAATGGTGAATGCTCCTGCAACAATATCCAGCTAGCTGCTAACCTCCTTGACGTTCAGAGGCTTCAGAAGGACTTTGAAGTCCTAGATCTCCACCATGTCCAGCATGCCCACAACGCTGAAGCCGACGAACTCTCGACGAAAGCGTCAACCGGAGCTCCGGCTCCTGACGGATCTTTTGTCCGGAGGTTGTCAAAACCCACAGCTCAGCCTGCCGAACTGAGCGAAGGGGGCGAGATCAGCATCCCGAAGCTGACGGTCCCGATGGCCCTGTTACCATGGTAGCCATCAAGGGTCGTAGGTGCTGCTGGAAGCTCCGAGCAACCCAACATGCAAGACTCAAATGCTCAAGTTAGTTCCGATGCATGGATCTCGGAGATCCGGAACTACTTGAAAGACAACATCCTTCCTGACGATGATGTATCCGCTGACCAGGTAGTCAGATTGGCTAAAAGATACACGTTGGTAGAAGGGGATCTCTACCGGCGCGGTGCCAATGGCATCCTAATGCGGTGCATCAAAAGGGAAGAAGGCTGCGAGCTCCTCGCATAAATCCATGGAGGCGAGTGTGGGAACCACGCGTCTTCCCACACGCTGGTTGGTAAAGCCTTTCGGCATGGCTTCTACTGGCCTACAGCACTCCAGGATGCAACTGAGCTGGTGAAGAAATGCGAAGCATGTCAATTTCATGCAAAGCAAATTCACACACCGGCTCGGCCCCTACAAATGATACCTCCTACATGGCCCTTCGCTGTGTGGGGGATGGATATCTTGGGACCTTTCCCAAGAGCCGTCGGAGGTTACAAGTTCCTGTATGTTGCCATTGACAAGTTCACCAAGTGGCCGGAAGCAACTCCAGTTGTGACAATCAACAAGCAATCTGCTATCAACTTTTTGCAGTCCATTGTATGCAGATTTGGAGTCCCATACAAAATCATCACTGATAATGGGACCCAATTCACAAGCTCTGCATTTCAAGGATATTGCGAAGACCTCGGCATTCAAGTTTGCTACGCCTCCGTAGCTCACCCAGCAAGCAATGGCCAAGCCGAGAGAGCAAATGCTGAAATCCTCAAAGGACTCAAAACGCGCACCTATGAGCGCTTGAAAAAACATGGAGCCAACTGGATTGAAGAGCTTCCGCCCACTTTATGGGCCAACAGGACAACTCCAAACCGGTCAACTGGAGAGACACCCTTCTTCATGGTGTATGGAGCTGAAGCAATCCTTCCACCGGAAATCACCTTAGGGTCACTCCGGGTCCGGACCTTCGACGAAGCCATGCAGGACCAGCTCCGGCGTGAAGACCTAGACATCCCTGAGGAGGGAAGGTGCCAAGCAGCTGTTCAGAACGCCCGATACCGCCAAGCCCTTCGGCGCTATCATCAGCGGCATGTACACAACCGACAGCTCGAGGAAGGCGATCTGGTGCTATGGAGAATACAATCCAGAGAAGGGTTAAACAAACTCTCCCCCAACTGGGAGGGACCCTTCCGAGTGATTAAAGTATCCCGTACCGGAAGCGTTCGCTTGGCTACCGAGGATGGGACACCTCTCCCAAATCCTTGGAACATTGAGCACCTCCGTAAGTTCTACACCTAATATCACGGAGGTGAGTCTGTAGTAACTTGAGGTGTATGTTATAGAGTCATTGTACAGAGTCGGGTAGTTCCTCCGGGAGAAGAGCCGGACCTTTCTCGGAAGGTCCTCAAAGTTCAAGCAACACTTGTCGCAGTCTCAGGACTAAAAGTGTGGCTAGCTACCCTGGTTCAATCAAGAAATTAAACACGCTTAGCCTGGTTCCATACCCTAAGAGTGTACTCGTTTCCCCTATACCCCGAACCTATAATGAAAGACATCTTCATGTGAAACAGACCCCACGTGCATTTATTTTGTACAGGCTCAACATTTTTTATTTTTCTCTTTCTTGTCTATAACAAAGTTGTGCAATTCTTAAGAAATTTTAGTTCGACCAGTTCATATACAATTCAAGTTGTATTGTCAATTCTTTTGGATTCAAACATTGTTCATGGCCCACTCGCCTGAATGCCACCAAGCCAATCTAGGGCCGGAGTGTGCTATCGACTTAGCCTGGTCAAGCACCCTAAGTACGCCACTCTACCTACACCCCGGCAGGCCGAAGTAAGGCGGGTCCAAGTACAATTGGATCTAGAAGAAAAGACAACGCATTCGTTTGTATTCAGAATCACGTTTGACCTAAAATTTTATTGAGAATCGTAAGCCGCGACGAAGTTATAGGCAAGAAATGAATTTTACTATTTTTCTTGGCTTCAGTGTGTAGGAAAAATAAAAAATCCACGTTGATGGAGAAAAGCCGGAGCTAACAAAGCTCCGACTCCCCTAGATGGCTTGTAATCGATGTTAAACATTGAAAACGAGCATCACCGGAGCAACCAAGCTCCGGTAAAGCTAGGGGGGCCAGCCGTCGATGCAAAATAAATGATGGTGAGAAGACCCCACAAGCGGAGTCTGCTACCAACAAACTACACGTTGGTAAAGGTGACTGCTGGAACTACTAAGCTCCAACACCCCGGAGGACTAACTATCGATGCTCTACGCATTGATAGGGACTATTGCCGGAGCTACTAAGCTCCAACGATAGACAATGCCGGAGCTTCTAAGCTTCGGCAACCTTAGGGGGCCTTCACTATCGAAGACATTAGACCTACACTCTACAAGTTCGAAGCAAATGAGTCTTCAACAAAACACAATATCCTCTTGGTACATGTTCACAATCAAATTGTGTACATCTACCAGGGGGCCAAGTGAAGACAAAAGTGTTGAAGACAAAAAGTGAAATTCACAAAAATTTGGGCATTTCAATCATCAGGAGACAAGGGATTACAAAATTGAGGAAGAAAAAGAGAGAATACAAGTGGGAGCTACGGAGATGGTCCTAGACCCCATGGAAGTACTGGGCGACCTTCTGAGCAACCTCCAACACATTGGCTCGGGCGGCTTCACCTTCTCCTTCAATGGGACCTTCAAGCACCGGGTCCAGAGGGAATTGGGGATCCCGACTGGTGTAGCACGTCAGCACATATTCTGCAACGTTCTTCGCCAGGGATTGCCCCTCAACCTCCAATTGGTCCGCGATGACGTCGCCCACCTTGGAGAGTTTGCTGCCTGCCGAGCTCAACGCCTGCAACGCCAGGTCCGGCTCCGGCTCCGGATCATCCAGACGCACGGGACTGAAGCCCATCGGTGTCAGCGCGTCGTTGGCTTTGCTCAGGAACTCCCAAACTTGTAGGGAGTCCGCAGCCCTCAAGCCCTTCAATTCTTCCAAGGATCTTCTGGCCGCCGCCAGTTCAGAATTCTCGCGAGCAAGGCGCTCAACCTCTTTGGCATTTTGTTGAATCTTTTCAGCAACCTGCTTCTCGAGTTTTCCGATCTCCTCCTCCCGGAGATAGATCTTGTTCCGGCGGTCAACCAGGTCCTTCTCCCTGCCCCTCACTTTCTTCTCCCTGGCAGCGATGGCACACTCTTGCTCGTAGATTTCCTGCCCTCGCACCGAGGCCTTCTCCTCCTCCTTAGTGCAGCGCTCTTCCAATTTCTTAGCACGCTCTTCGAGGCCCTTGTCAGCCAGAGCCACCTTTTCAGTGAGCTCCTCCTCCCTCCTCGAAACGTCATCCCGCAGCTCTAGGAGTTTCTGCTCTTCATCTTCGAGCCTTTTCTCCCTCTCCTCAAGTGCCTCCCGGCGCTTGATGAGAGTAGTGTTAAAGGCTTCCAGCCTTTCTTGGCGTTCAACAGCCGCACTATTAGCTACTTTGGTCTGCTCATAAATGGCCCAGGATTGAGCGTCGAGGGCGCGAGTCATGATCTCCCTGTCATCCAATAATTTGCCCCAGTATTCCAGGCGGACCTTCTCCCGCTTAATCCACTCTTTGTCATCTGCTAGCCTCGACTGCGCCAGCTTGGTCTCGAAGTAGAGCCGGTTACGCCACCGCCTAAGGGTTTGGCGCTCCTCTTCAAGAGCCTTGCTGTCGTGGAAGAATGCCAGCTGAACTTGATGCAGACTGGAGCAGGCATTGTCAATAGACAATGACAACGGGATAGGTTCCGAACCTGCTGGGGTCTCCTCTGCTAGTTCCAGTGGGTTTTCAGTTACAAAAATGGGGTCCCACTCCACAAGAGTGGTCCCCTGAGCCTCTATGGCACCAGGGCTGTCCTCCGGGATGGCCTCAGTTGCCATCGAGGAAGGTCTCGCTGATGAAGTTCCGACCTCCGGAAGTGGTTCCGAAGGCCCCGCCGCCAGGTCTTCATTTGCCCCCTCAGGCAGGGGGCCAGCAACCTCTTCTGGGCACTCCGGCTCAGCCGCGGGAACCTCCGGGGTCGTCATTCTCGGAGCAGGGGCTGCTTCTGGCTCCGGCCTGGACACCTCCTCTACTGGGGGTTCGAGCTCCGATGCCTCTTCAACAACCGGCTCGGGAGCCGGAAGGTCTTCAACATCAACAGGCCCTGCGGTCGGAGCTCCAACAACGCTGGCTCTGCGGCCGGTGCTTCAGAGGTAGCTAGCCCAACCACTGGGATTTCCTCAACATCCGGTGCGCACGCCGAGACTTCAATTACCTCCAGCTCAACCACTGGAGCTTCGAAAAATTCCGGCTCTGGGGCCGGAATTACTGCTTCCTCCGGCTCAACGGCCAGAGCTTCCATCATCTCTGCACCAGGACCCGGAGCTTCAACCTCCAGGGCAGGTGCCGCTGGCGCATCTTCTCTCCCGCGGTCCGGCGCTACCACGAGAGTCTCTGGGGATGAGACGAGGTCCATGACCACGACAGCTGGCGTTGGAGCTGTCGCAGCTTCAGCCACCACTTGGGGTGGCACCAGAACAGGAGCAGAAGCTTCCGCCCTCACAACTTCAACTGTTGTGGCTGAGGGTGCAGCCTCACTCCTCTTCTTGGGAACGCTACATATGATGGATGAAGAAACTTAAAAAACAGTTACTACAACAAAACAACTATCTGAGGTAAAGATTAAAAATTACCTCGGGAGGCTTCCGCACCAGCTTGCGCGGAACCTCTTTCTCGGACGTTCTGGGCTGACCATAGCCGCCGCTGGCGTGGGAGCTCCGGAAAGCCCCCCGAAACTCGTTGCAGCCACGGGCATTTCCCTAGTCGAGGCCCCCCTCGATCTGGACGAACCTCCGGACCTAGAGGCCTCAACCGGCCCCGGTGCTGGAGTCGCATGCCCGGAGCTAGCACCCCGGGAGGACGCCACTGCGGGTACAGTCGTCGCGGTTGTAGAAGACCTCCCCCTCTGGGGAGAAGGAGCTGATGCAGAGGTTGCAGGCCTGACGGACCTCCCGTCGGCATGCTGCAGTTTCCTCTTCCGGCTCAAAGGTTCATCCGCCGGCTCCTTGCCCTTTCCGACGATTTCTATCCTTGGCTTCGGGGCAGGGTCGGAGCCACCTTCGGAAGCCCCAGGGATCACCACCTTGGTGGTCGATCTTCTCTCGACGACACCAAGGTCGTCAAGCACAGGCATCTTCCGCCGGAGCTCCCTACTGAACTCTACTTCCACGTTCAGAGGGAGAAAGGCCGATGGCGGAGTGAAGTCATCTCCCGCTACGTCGATGCCGTGCTGGAACTTCTTGAGATGAAACTCCAAAGTTGTCCCCACCATGTTGGACTTCAGCCCAGTCTCGACCCGGTCGTCGTCCATCACACTGTTGAGGGCCCAAGCGAGTTTTTCTCTCCTCTTCAGCGGTGCCCACCTGTTGACCAGGAAGTTGCAAAACACCTCCTGAGGGGTTAATCCTCCCTCCACGCACTGGCGGATCCTGGTCAGAGCAGGGTTGAAGGCGTCCGCCAGCACCGGAGCTTCACTCCAGACTGTAGTGTCAATGTTGG
The DNA here is from genome assembly GCA_036927565.1 of Tuctoria greenei. Lineage (NCBI taxonomy): Eukaryota > Viridiplantae > Streptophyta > Magnoliopsida > Poales > Poaceae > Tuctoria > Tuctoria greenei. Next base: position 104,421,646 of record JAYESD010000006.1, on the reverse strand, counting down.
GGAGGCCTTCGGGCAGCTCCAGCCTCTCGTGCTCCTCCACCTGGATGACTATCCAGTCCTTCTTCCAATCATCCCACTTCCCAGAGGGAAACGACCGGAGGTACTTGAATGGGCACTTCTTGCGCTTTACGAAGTAGTAGAAGCCAAGGTACTCATTGCTCCTATCGGTGGTATGGATGGTGAAGAAGGTACGGAAGAGTTCAATGCAGGGGGGATGCCCACCCACATCTCACAGAAGTGGACGAAGACGGACACAAGAAGAATGGAGTGGGGGCCAAGGTGGTACAGCTACAAACCATAAAAGTCTAGCAGCATCAAGAAAAAGGAGGAAAAAGGTGGGATCAACCCCACCATGGCGTACGAAGAGAAGTACACCATTTCGCCGGCGTGCTCTTTCTCAAACGGGAGCCCTCCCCCGGCGCGAACTAGGCGGTTGAAGAAGTCCGAGGACCATCCTATGAGGGCCCAGACCTTCTTCAGGTCACCGTCGGTCTTCAAACGGCTCTCGCGGAGACCCAACTCCATCGCAACACAGCAAGGCAGGAGAGGAAGAGCAAGCACAAGTTGGGAGTTTGAGCGCAAGATCAGATGAGAGGCGTAAAGAACCCCAGACGGTGCGCGGTTTCCTTCTTAAGTAAGCCCTCACAATGCATGGATGGAAACCGCAAGGAAGTCAAAGATACTACTCAAAAATCCTACCTTGACGATGACAAGAGGGCCCGGGACCACCCGGACGATCAAGTCGAGGTTGTTACCCAGGCAAACGGTTGTCATCATGAGGGGGGGAACCCGAAGGCGGCGGACTGACAAGGCGCGCGGAACCGATACGATTTTTGTATCGGGAGCCGGCGACCTTCAATTGCGTGAGATCCGCACGCCAAAGATCTCATCTGCCGCACACGGGATATGCCACGCGGCGAAGATTTAACTCCAAACCATCGCCAACGGCACATCCGAAGACCTTTGAAGACTCAGTTCAAAAGTTGAAGGATGGACCCACCTCCGGCGGAATGACTTCACCCAAGGGGTCTTCCCCAGAGGTGGTCCCAGGGGGCCACTGTCGGTACCCTGGGTACCATATACTCCTTGGGATTGCAAAGATCTCAAGGGAAAGTCATCTACTTGATTTGAAGACCTTCGGAGGCCCACATGTCAAACATAACCGGACCCGCTTCTCCAACATAACGTGTACTATCAAACCGGAGCTACCGCCCACAAGGAGGAAGCTCCGGGCTATGTACCGAAATGGCACCCCAGACCTAACCCCAGACCGAGGGAAGCTCCAGAACTGACACGTGTCAGGTAGCTCCAGACCTATCTGTTTCCCACAGTATGCTCCAGAGCTGCCACGTGTCCAACCGTCGGATCTTCAGCCTCTAACCTCTGGAAGACCCCACAACGGCTCCGGATCTTCAAAGGGGAATCAAGGACTTCAACACCCGATTAAGTGTCATTAATACCATATTAATGACACACGATCAGACGACCTTAATTACCAGTAATGGTGCTATCAAATCCCATAACTCGGTCATTAAGGGCAATTAAACGTGTTGAATGTGTATCAATAACCGCCAGGGCCACATGTCGGGCCAGGCTAACTTGTAACGGCCTGCCCTTGTACTATAAAAGGATAGGCCGACGATACATAGGACACACTCTTCACACACGCTCGGGACACATAGACGCGACACGCTCACTCTACACCCTGAACTCACTTTGAGCTCATACAACCAATACAACATCAACACATCCCGTGGAGTAGGGTATTACGCTCAGGCGGCCCGAACCACGTAAATCTTCGTGTCTACTGTGTCATTTACACTTCACCTTCTTGAATCTCCGCGCGCCCACACCGAACCTCAAACTCCTCTAACACTTTAGTAGTGTCGGGAGATCTGCCGGATCAAAACCACCGACAACTGTCTACCTCTTCAATCTGTGGGTCTACAAGACATCCAACGCTACTTAAATACCCTAGCACCATGCTAGCATACTAAGCAAATACCTTAGGAGCCATGGCACAAGCCATCCTAAGGCAATGACTAACCTAAACATCGTTGAACCAATGTTGAAGCATAGCATAAGTCATTCATATTAACATAATCATATCATAACTACATATACTATAGTGGGGGTCTATAGTGTTTATGACCATAAAATGTGATCATGAGTGTGAAATCATAAAGACTATACCTTCCACATACATGGACTCCACAATCAAACAAGAAACGCTTTGTCCAAGTATACGTATAAAAGAAGACTAAAGATAATATTTTTGTTGAGCACAAAGTCACAAGTACAAGAAGGAATACATAAGCCATACTTTTCCCAATGTGGAATTGGGAAGAGAGATTCCTTCTACTCCTTTCCCAATTTGGACTTGGGACTAGAGGCTCTCCTCTCTACATCCTAACTCCTCTAAGGACTATGGAAGATAGTGTATACAATAGAGTTTTGGGTTTTCCTGAACAGTGGATCACATGGGTAACAGATATCCTATATATTGCCACCTCCTCAGTTCTTCTCAATGGAGTGCCAGGTAAGACTTTTCACTGCAGAAGAGGTGTTCGGCAGGGGGACCCGTTATCCCCCCTGCTATTTGTACTGGCAGCAGATCTTCTACAAATTTTAATCAACAAAGCAGTGGAGCTGGGATTTCTATCCCTACCACTGCATCAAGAAATGAACGAGGATTTCCCAGTAGTACAATATGCAGATGACACTATTCTAATCCTCAATGCCAACCAGAGACATCTCTTCTTTCTGAAAAACATACTACAATCCTTCGAGGGAGCTACAGGGCTGAGAGTGAACTGGGCAAAATCAAACTTAACACCAATAAACACTGATGAAGAGGAGGCCACAATTCTAGCAGCCACACTGGGTTGCACTATTGGCTCATTCCCATTTACTTACTTAGGTCTGCCGATGAGCCTCGACAAACCCAAAGCGGATGCCTTTGAAGGGCTTGTCTTAAGGGTGCAAAAAACGCTAACTGGAGCAGCAACATGGTTGACAATGGTTGGACGATGCACACTTATCAACAGCATTCTGTCCGCCATCCCAATTTATGCGATGTGTACCATCAAATTGAGACAGTCGGTCATTCAAGCTATTGACAAAGCCAGGAAATAATGCCTATGGAGAGGCCCAGACATCGCTGGCAAAGCTATTGGTTCCAGGCCCCTGGTGGCCTGGAACCAAGTTACAACACCAAAGGAAAATGGAGGGCTGGGTCTAAAAAGCCTCACTGCAATGATTGGACCCTTGATCCTGAAATTCCTCTGGAAAATCTATAACAAAGCAGACATCCCCTGGGTTCACCTCATCAACCAGCGCTATTGCAGCAACGGTAAACCCCCACACAACACAAAAGGAAAAGGATCCTTCTGGTGGAGGGATGTTGTGAGCTTATCTGATTCTTTTCTCAGGAATTTTAAAGTCAAAATTGCCATAGGGGACACAATTCGACTATGGCAGGATCAGTGGGAAGATCACCTACTCAGAAGGGACATGCCCCGTTTATACTCCTTCGCAAAAGAACCAACATCTCAATGGCCCAATACCTCAGCAACTTAGACCATGGCAATCACTTTTTTCAACCACTGTCGAAGGAAGCACTGTTGGAACTGGCCAATCTGGAGGCCATGCTGGAAGAAATCTCACACAGGGAAGCTTCACAGGATGAGTGGACTCCAATCGGGGGAACAAGAACTTTCAGCTCCAAGATTATTTACAACAACGATTACAAACACATCAACCCACCAACACCCTTTAGCTGGATTTGGGCCTCAAAGGTGCTAAAGAAAATAAAAATCTTCATGTGGCTGATGTTTCGGGACCGGCTCAACTCACGCAACCTCCTGAATAGAAAAAACATCACGATTAACGGGAACGACTACACCTGCGTACTCTGTGCTGACAATGTGGAGGAACTAACGTACCATCTCTTCTTTAACTGCTCCTTCAGCATGGCATGCTGGAATGTCCTTGGGATTCACTGGGACCGCGACATCCCCTTCTTTCATACCTTGCAAAAAGCCAAACTCAGCTGAGGTCGTAGCGCCTTCATGGAAACCTTCTCCATAGCGGCCTGGGAGATTTGGATTGCTCATAACAATGTCATTTTCAGAAACTCTACTCCCTCTGTAAATGCTTGGAAACGATCCTTCATTGCTTCTACAAGGCTTCAGACCTGCCGTTTCAAGCCGGAGGATAGGGCTAGTGTGCTCATGTGGCTTCGGGGTTTGTAAAGGACGTTCCTCCCTCTGGAACACCTAGTCAAGCTCTGTTGAGCTACTGTAAATTGTTGTTTCCTTGTCTCTTTTAATATATGTTTTATGGCTGCCGGGGTTCTCCCTTGCAGTTTTTTACCGGTCAAAAAAATAGAATGATGCCCAAGTGGTGTGCGTTGAAGTGAGGGGTAGGGGGTCCAATTTATACTAGTGTTGAGGTCGGTTCCCGGCACCAAAAGCGTGTGAATCAGTCACCATTGACTCCTTCAAGCCAAGAGGAGCCAACACGCGTCGTTTGACCGCGTTTGGCGCCAGGAAGAGGTCGGCCGAACCAGGGGTTCGACCGACCTGGTCAGCACTCCAAACGCGGGGTGCTTCCTCCAGGTGGCTGCCAGGTGGGCCCCCTTTATGTATATGGGTGATACACTGTTGGATCTCCTCGGATACTTCTGTTTGTGGGCCATTTGGTCCATGGGATGCCACGTGTCATCGCCTGATTGGTGGGATGATATTTTATAGGATTGGTCCCTCTACATTTCCTCATTTCCTGCATAAAATGCTGCATACACATATTTCTCCAAGTCCAAGTGGAATTGGGTTAGATAGAAAGGTGATGTGTGCATGAAATGACAAATCCTTCACATAATTGAGTTAAATTGACGGATGAAATTGGTATATAACAGCCGTCAACAGAGGCTCCGACTCCAATCCCAGCGCGGCCCCAGGTCGCGGCAGCTCCGACGCCAGCTGTCGTGGTCCTTGACCTCGAGTCATCCCCTGAAGCTCCCGTGGTAGCGCCGGACCACGGGAATGAAGATGTACCAGCGGCACTAGCCCCGGAGGTTGAAGCTCCAGGTTTGGATGCTGAGATGATGGACGCTACGGCCTCAGAGCCAGAAGTAGCTACAGATCCGGCCCTAGAGCCAGTTGTTGATGAAGCCCCGTCGGCAGAGCCGGGTGTTGATGAACCCCTGGCGGTAGAGCCGGTGGTTGATGAAGTTCCGGGCGTGAGCCGATCATCGAAGAAGTGCTGGTGCCTGAGCTGGTTGTTGAAGAAGTGCTGGCGCCCGATCCCATTACAGTCGAAGCGCCAGTGCCTGAATCGGCAGTGTAGGAGGCGCCAGCGTTGGAGCCAGAAGTGGCTTCGGCTCCGCCCGAATCTTCAATGTCTGCCCCGGAAGTAGTGGTTCCGGAGGTGCCCGCGCCTGAGCCAGGGTGCCAAGAGGAGGCTGCTGGTCCCCCGCCTGAGGGACCAGTTGCTGATGACCAGGTGGCAAGACATTCGGAGCCGACTCCGGAGGTAGAAACTTCAGCTGTAGGACCATCCTCTACGGTGGCCGAGGCTATCCCAGAGGGCGTACCTAGTGCCGTGGAATCTTAGGGGACCGCTCTTGTAGAGTGGGAACCAATTTTTGTTATGAAGAACCCGCTGGAAAAAGCGGAGAGGAACCCAACAGGACAGGAGCCAATCCCTCTGTCGTTGTCTATCAACAACGCCTGCTCTAGCCTTCGTCAAGTGCAACTGGCCTTCTACCATGACAGCAAGGCCCTCGAGGAGGAGCGCCAAAACCATAGGAGGTGGCGCAACCGGCTCCAATTCGAGACCAAGATGGCGCAAACCAGGTTGGCTGACGATAGGGAGTGGGTGAAGAAGGAGAAGGCCCGGATGGAGTACTGGGGTCAGTTGCTGGACGAGAGGGAAAGAATGGTGCGATCCCTCAACAACCAGTCTCGGGCCATCCATGAACAGGCCATAGATACTAATAATGCAGCGAATGATCACGAAGAGAGGCTCAGCGCCATGCACGATAGCCTTGTCAAGCGCCGGGAGGCTCTTGAGGAATGGGAGAAAAAGCTCGAAGATGAAGAGCAAAAATTTCTGGAGCTGCAGGGTGACCTCGTGAAGAGGGAGGAGGAGCTCACTCAGAGGCTAACTCTGGGTGACAAGAGTCTCGCGGGGCGCACCAAGAAGCTGGAGGAGCGTTGCGAGAAGGAGGAGAAAAAGGCTTGGCAGCGGGGACAGGACCTCCACAAGAGGGAGGATGAAATTAATGCCTGGGAGAAGAAAGTGCGGGGCCAGGAGAAGGACCTGGTCGACCGCCAGAAAAAGATCCACCTCTGGGAGGAGCTCAGTAAACTCGAAAGGCAGGTTGCTGAAAAAATTCAGCAGAACACCAATGAAATTGAGCGCCTTGCCCGGAAGAATTCGGAGCTTGCGGCGACTAGAAGATCCTTGGAAGAGATGCGAGGCACGAGGGATGCGGAGTCCCAACAATTTTGGGACTTCTTGGGCAAAGCCAAAGACGTGCTGACGCCGATGGATTTTAGTCCCGTGTGTTCGGATGATCCGGAGCCAGAGCTGGACTAGGCATTGCAGGATTTGAGTTCAGCAGGCAACAAGCTCACCAAGATGGGCGATGTCATTGAGGACCAGCTGGAAACTGAGGGACAATCCCTGGTGAAGAACGTTGCAAAGTTCATGCTGACGTGCCACACAAGCCGGGACCCTCACTTCCCACATGACCCGGTGCTTGAAGGCCCCATCGACAGAGAGGGAGAAGCCGCCAAAGCCAGTGTGTCCGAGGTTGCCCAGAGGGTCGCCTCGTTCTTCCATAGGGTCTAGGACTCTCTCTTTGTAGCTCCCGCTTGTATCCTCTCTTCTTTTTCTCCAATTTTGTAATCTCTTGTCTCCAAATGAATGAAATCCAAGTTTTTTATGAATTTCATTTTTTGTCTTCAACACCTTAGTCTCACTTGGCCCCCTGGTAGATGTACACAATTTGATTGTGAACATGTACCAAGAGGATGTAGCATTTTGTTGAAGACTTGCGCGCTTCTAACTTGTAGTTTGTAGGTCCGAAGTCGCCGATAGTAGGGGCCCCCTGAGGTTGACGGGGCTTAGTAGCTCCGGCAATGACCCTTGTCAACACATAGAGCATCGACAGTTAGTCCTCTGGGGTGTTGGAGCTTGGTAGCTCCGGCAGTGACCACTGTCAACACGCAGTGCGTCGATAGCAGACCCCACTGGGGAGTCTTCCCACCATCTTTTCTTCACGTTGACGGCTGGCCCCCTTAGGGGTTGTCAGAGTTGTGATAGCTCTGGCTTCATCCATCATGATTATGAGATCTTTATTTTTCCTACACACTGAAGTCAAGAAAAACAGTAAAATCCATTCCCTATCTATAACTCAATTGCGACTTACTATTCTCGTGAAATTTTTAGGTCAAACGCAATTGTAAATACAATCAAGTGCACTGGCTTGTTTTCTCCAGGTCCGATCGTTTCTGGACTCGCCTTACTTCGGCCTGCCGGGGTGTAGGTAGAGTGGCGTACTTAGGGTTCATGACCAGGCTAAGTCGATAGCACACTCCGAACATAGAATGGCTTGGCGGCATTCAGACGAGTAGACCATTAACAATGCTTAGACCTGGAAGAGTTGACAATGCAACTTGAATTATATATGAATTAGTCAAACTAAAGTTTCTTAAGAATTGCACAACTTTGTTATAGACAAGAAAGAGAAAAATAAAAAATATTGAGCCTGTACAAAATAAATGCACGTGGAGTCTGTTTTCACACAAGGATGTCTTTCATTATAGGTCCGGAGTACAGGGGAAACAAGTACACTCTTAGGATACGGAACCAGGCTAAGTGTGTTGTGTTTCTCGTTTGACCCAAGGTAGTTAGCTACACTTTTAGTTCTGAGACTGTGACAAGTGTAGCCTAAACTTTGCGGACCTTCCAGGGAAGGTCCGGCTGTTCTCCCGAAGGAGCTACCCGACTCTGTACAATGACTCTATAACATACATCTCATTGAACTACAGACTCACCTCCGCGATATTAAGCGTAGAACTTACGGAGGTGCTCAATGTTCCAAGGATTAAGGAGAGGTGTCCCATCCTCAGTTGCTAAGTGAACGCATCCAGGACGGGATACTTTGATCACTCGGAAGGGTCCTTCCCAGCTGGGGGAAAGTTTTTCTAACCCTTCGCAAGTTTGTATTCTCTGTAGCACCAGATTGCCTTCCTCGAGTTGTCGGCTGTGAACATGCCTTTGGTGATAGCGCCGAAGAGCTTGGCGGTATTGGGCATTCCGAACAGCTGCTCAACACCTTGCCTCTTCAAGGAGGTCCAGGTCTTCACGCTCGAGCTGGTCCTGCGCGGCATCATCGAAGGTCCGGACCCGGAGTGACCCCAAGGTGATTTCCAGAGGAAGGACTACTTCAGCTCCGTACACCAGGAAGAAGGGTGTCTCTCCAATTGACCGGTTTGGAGTTGTCCTGTTGGCCCACAATGTGGGCGGAAGCTCTTCAATCCAGTTGGCTCCATGTTTTTTCAGGCACTCATATGTGCGCATCTTGAGTCCTTTTAGGATTTCTGCATTTGCTCTCTCAGCTTGGCCATTTCTTGCCGGGTGAGCTACTGAAGCGTAGCTGACCTGAATGCCGAGGTCTTCACAATATCCTTGGAATGCAGAGCTTGTGAATTGGGTCCCGTTATCAGTTATGATCTTGTTTGGGACACCAAATAGACATACGATGGACTGCAAGAAGTTGATAGTTGATTTCTTGTTTATTGTCACAACTGGAGTTGCTTCCGGCCATTTGGTGAACTTGTCAATGGCAACGTACAGGATCTTGTATCCTCCGACGGCTCTTGGGAAAGGTCCCAAGATATCCATCCCCCACACAGCGAAAGGCCATGTAGGAGGTATCATTTGTAGAGGCTGAGCTGGTGTGTGAATTTGCTTCGCATTTCTTCACTAGCTCAGTTGCATCCTGGAGCGCTGTAGGCCAGTAAAAACCATGCCGGAAGGCTTTACCGACCAGCGTGCGAGAAGACACGTGGTTCCCACACTCGCCTCAATGGATTTCTGTGAGGAGCTCGCAACCTTCTTCCCTTGTAATGCACCGCATTAGGACGCCATTGGCACCACGCTAGTAGAGATCCACTTCTACCAGTGTGTATCTTTTAGCCAATCTGACTATCCGGTCAGCGGATACATTATCTTCAGGAAGGAAATTGTCTTTCATGTAGCTCTGGATCTATGAGATCCATGCATCGGAGCTAACTTGAGGATTTGAGTCTTGCATGCTGGGTTGCTCGGAGCTTCCTGCAGCACCTAAGACCCTTGAGGGACGCCATGGTAACAGGGCCATCGGTACTGCCAGCTTCGAAGTGCTGGTCTTGCCCCCTTCACTCAGTTCGGCAGGCTGAGCTGTTGGTCTTGACAATCTCCGGACAAAGGTTCCGTCGGGAGCCAGAGCTCCGGTGGAAGCTTTCGTCGAGAGTTCGTTGGCTTCAGCGTTGTTGAGACACTGGACATGGCAAAGGTCCAGGACGTCGAAGTCCTTCTGAAGCTTCTGAACTTCAAGTAGGTATGCAGCTAGTTGAGGGTTGTTGCAGCAGCATTCACCTTTGACTTGGTTTATAACGAGCTACGAATCACCCTTTACCAACAACTGCTTGAAACTATATGATAGTGCCACCTTGAGCCCATAGATTAGTGCTTCATACTCCGCCATGTTGTTGGTCGCCTTGAAGTCAAGGTGAACCATGTATTTGACCTTCTCCCCGGTCGGAGTGAGGAGAAGGACTCCAGCTCTGACCCCCTACTTCCACACATAGCTATCGAAGTAGAGAGTCCAGTGAGGCTCGGTGAAGACCGGAACCTTGGGTTCCGGCTTCTGCTCACTGGGGCCCCGAGGATTTGATGGAGAGGGGGTCCATTCCGCCACAAAGTCCGCCAAAGCTTGACTCTTGATCGCTTGTCTTGGGACGAATTCAAGGTCGAACTCGGCCAATACCGCTGCCCACTTTGCAATGTTCCTAGTGGAGTTGGGTTTATGCAAGATTGCACGCAGTGGATAAGAGGTTACCACAGAAATCTTGTGTGCTTGGAAGTAGTGGTGAAGCTTCCTAGAGGCAATAAGAATTGCGTAGAGCAGCTTATGCACCTCTAGGTATCGAGTCTTGGCATCGTGTAGTACTTCACTGATGAAGTACACCGGGCGCTGGACTATCCGGACCCTCCCGGAGGGGCACGAAGCTTCCTCCTCATCAACCCAGACCCTCCCGAAGGGGTCCAGACCTTCTTCGGGGACCTCTGGGTTCCTGCTGGAAGAACCCGAAGCTTCTTCTGAAGTGATCCGGACCTTTCCGGAGGAGTCTGAATCTTGTTGCTCAGCAACAACAACTTCTTCATTTGAAAGAGGTTGATCCTCTGACATCTCGCCTTGAGGATCAAGCTCTGGGTGCTGGGACCCAGACTCGTCTTCAGGTAGATCTGGACCCTCCCGAAGGGGTCTGGACTCCTGAACTGGAGATGGTTCTGGTCTTTCCGCAACCAGGACCATGCTGACGACTTCGTCAGTTGTTGAAATATAAAGCAGAAGTGGCTCACCGGGGTTCAGAGCTACCATAGTTGGTAGAGTGGTGAGGAGCTGTTTCAGCTCCTGGAATGCCTTTTCTGCTTCTTCAGACCATTGGAATGGTCCGGACTTCGTCAATAGTTTAAAGAAGGGTAGCGCCTATTCCGCTCGTCTTGAAACAAATCGGCTGAGGGCAGCTAGACATCCAGTCAGCTTCTGGACATCCTTGATGCGAGCTGGTGGCCGCATGTCTTCAATGGCTTTAATCTTCCCCGGATTTGCTTCTATTCCTCAATGGTTCACCAAGAATCCTAGATGCTTTCCGGAGCTAACCCTGAAGACACACTTGTCTGGGTTCAACTTTGTGCGTGTGACTCGCAACTTGTCGAAGATAGCTTGCAAGGTGTCAAAGAATGACCCCTTATTCTTGATCTTAACGATGATGTCATCGACATACACTTCCACTACATCTCTAATAAGCTCTCCAAAAGTTTTGTACATAGCTCGTACAAACATTGAAGCAGCATTTTTGATACCGAATGGCATGGAAGTGTAACAATATAATCCATTTATTGTGATGAAGGAAATATGATCTTCATCTTCCCTAGACATTCTGATTTGATGGTACCCAGAATATGCGTCTAGGAAACACAGTAATTCACACCCGGAGGTGGAATCCACTATCTGATCTATTCTAGGTAGTGGGAATGGATCTTTTGGACATGCCTTATTCAGTGTAGTGTAGTCAATACACATCCGATGCTTCCCACCGGGCTTGGGTAGAACGACTGGGTTTGGCAGCCATTTTGGGTGGAAGACTTCTCGGATGAATCCAACATTGAGCAACTTCTTCACTTCTTGATGTATGAAGTTCTGCCGCTCTACTGATTGCTTTCGAGGCTTCTGATGTACAGGCCGAGCGTCGGGATAGATCTTCAGATTGTGCTCGATCACTTCCCTAGGGATCCCAGGAATTTGTGACGGTTGCCGGGCAAACACGTTGATATTAGCCCGGAGGAAAGTGACGAGCTCGAGTTCCTATTTGTCATTCAGACCTCCCGATATATGGGTGGTCTGAGCAGCGTCGGAACTGATTTGGACGACTTTGAAGGGAATGTCGGTGTCGCCGCTTGGTTGCACTCGAGGTGCGGAGGTTGAGCCTCGATGACGAATGCTCGAGGGTTTCAGAGCTTGCTCCTTTCCAGATCCTTCCTCTTGCGCTGTAGCAAGCGCGTGGAGTTCTTCCAGAGCAGTCACTCCAACGGTGCGATCTCCGCGGATCCAGAGAACACCTCCTGGTGTTGGCATCTTTAACACCAAGTAGCCATAATGAGCAGCAGCCATGAACTTGTACAAGGCTGGTCTGCCCAAGATGGTAAGTTGATGTGCGCCACGTTGAAGACCAACTTCTCAGTGCAGTAATTCTCCCGAGTCCCGAAGGTCATCGGGAGAGTAATGGCACCGAGTGGAGTGATGGCCCCCGGACCTACTCCAGAGAAAGGTCGGGAGGGGCGAAGATCCGAAGGTCGGAGCTGAAGCTTGACGAAGGCTTCGGAGCTTATGAGGTTCATCCCCAAACCTCCATCAACAATCACATGGTGGAGCTGGATGTTGTTAATGGTCGGAGATACCATCAATGGGAATTGGCCAGCTCCAATCATATTTCGAGGGTAGTCTGAAGCATCAAAATTGATGGCAATGTCCATCCACTTCCAGTGTGTGACACCCGGTTCCAAAAATGAACCAAGTGAATGCATATGTGTGCCCAGGATGTTCAACACACATACACGAGTGCATTCACAATAGAGTATATAGAAAATTACCACAAAACAAGATTAATTAACTAAATTTTATTACACAAACCATATTATTCTCGAATACAAGTTCTAATAAATATTAATGACAAGTTCAACTAATGCAGCGGAAACAAACTAAATAAGCAAACTAAACAGCTAGGCAGCATAAGCGATAGGGTAGCGCAGCTCCAATCGACACCACAAGCAAAGCTGATGGTAGACACGGCCTAGAACTCCGAATTATCACCATTAAACTCCCAATCCTGACCTGCAACTGTTGGGGGGGGATTTCAAGAGTGAGTACATGTCGTACTCAACAAGTGTGGAAAGTATAACATGTGGCTCATTCAAATGACGAATATAATAATGGCTAAGTGCTGAAAAGTACAGTAAAACATTTGAAAAGCAAAATATTACATGTATATGAAATAAACCCATCATAAGCCATGTAGTTATCATAATACCAGTCCATATTCCATATCCATCATCATATACCAATATCCATATTCAATACCAGATTTCAATTCATAACCATCCATAACCATAATACCAAACATAACCATCCCAATATCGAGTTCCCTCTAATCACGTGATGGTCCAGGTTGCTCATAACCGGGAGCACGGCTATCATGATAGTTTTAGACACACTCGGCAGAGGTTGTACCGCTTTACCCACGTGTTTGTGCTTTCATCACCTTTCGATGACTACAAAATCTCAATTATGCCGTCTCACACTTCCTTAGGTGTGTGGCCAAGAGATCACAAAATAGCCTTTACAAAGGGATTACTAGCCTTTTTAGACCCCATCGAGGTTTCTCCGGTGGCGATGTCTCCAACTGAGCACATCTTCAACCAAGGGTGCCCTCTTGAGCCATTCGGATACAAGGGTAGTCCCACCAATCTTCAACAAACCCAATCCGACTACCCCTTCCCCGAGCATCCTTAATGGTCCAAATAGCACTGGCAAAACCCTAATTAATCAGCTACGCCACACCCATAGTTGGCCTGGTGGTGGCACTGTAAATCCTGGATGGTCGCCTCCACGAACCGGTCCTTAGATCTAAAGAAAGCAAAACCACCATAACATCTAACCCATCCACATACCAGGCTTGCTTAGATCACCCATTACCATATCATATTAACCAGTTCATGTTAACCATAATCTCATCCATGCATAATTAAGTTGAGTGGCATAGTTGTTTTCCCATCCCAGTTGATTAAGCGAAGCAAAATGGTAAAAAGCCCTTCCCAACTCTCTACCATATATTCCAGGTGACAAGGGTGGTCAATAAAACTAGTAAACTTCCTACCATAGGGTTTCCCACCAAATTGACACAAGCATGCAATTTTGCAAACAAAACATTTATTTCAAAACAGGATCAATATGCTTCAAGGACACTTGCCTTGCTCTTGCGGTTGATTAGGGTCAAAGCCTATAAACTCTTGGTGCCGAAGATCCTCCGCGGCACTCTCTAGTGCAAATCTGTCTAATCCACACAATAAACATACAAGACAAGAAACACAATCAAATAGTGCACAAATATTACTCAATATGACATGACATGCATGATTGATGCAAATGCAAGGTAGAACTTGTTAATGGGTTGCTTTTAATGATAACTAACTAGTTCTAATAGATTTTAACAAGTTTCTACAGGTTTGGATTTGATTAGATCTACTTTTAGAATCAATTAAACATAATTTAATTAGGAAAATCGGACTAGTCTGCAGAAGGCCGGACTAGTCCGCACTTCGCGGAACTAGCGAACTACAGTTTTCTAGATCGACGTAAATTTGGAGATTTAGGGTTGAATTCACGTAAGGAAAAGAGAATAGAAGGTATACCAGGTGTTTAGCACTCCAATAAATCAAGAAACTTGGAGGTAACACTTGGATCTTGATGATCTAAGGTTGATGAACTTGGAGATGATATGGTGATGAAGAACGAAAGATTGGTGGAGATCTTGATCCTCTTTCGTTTCGTCCTCTTCTACTTCTTGCTTAGGATCTCCTCCTCCCTCCTTGGTGGTGGCTCTTCACGAACTAGGGTTTGGGTGGGGTGGAAAAGTGGCAAATAGATGTAAACCCAAGGGGTGGGGTTGTTTATATAGAGGTGGAGGCTAGGGTTAGATGGATCTCGAGTTTGAGATGAGTAGAGGACGGTTTAGAGTTCCACATGGGCTCTAAAAGAGTTAGGCATGACGTCCCTAGGCCCACATAACGTGAAACCAAGAAAAAAGTCGTAAAACAAAAGATCAACTCGGAGTCGCGAAATATCGGACAAGTCCGAAAAGGACCGGACTATTCCGAAAATGTCCAGAGAGAAAACCGGACAAGTCTGGCAAAAAATCGGACAAGTCTGACTTTAGTCAGAGAGGAAAACGGACAAGTCCGGAAAAGTCCAGGGACTTAGCAAATTTTTAAGGATTCTTCGAATATCGGACTAGTCCGCACAAAATCGGACAAGTCCGAAAGTTTCCAGAGGCAAAATCGGACTAGTCCGCAGCAAAAACGAACAAGTCCGTTTTTAGTTAGAGAGAAATCGGACTAGTCCTCACAAAAATCGGACTAGTCCGCACTTTTCAGCATTTTAAGTGCGGTTTTGTTCCGAATCAATTTTAAATGCTCCAAATCAATTTTAAACTTGTTCCTCTTTATGTGGGTTAATGTTAAACATGTATATGAATGTAAGTAGGGCATGATGTATGAAAATGAGGGTGTTACAAACCTACCCCCCTTAAAATGAATCTCGCCCTCGAGATTCAACGCGGAAGAGAAGAGATAGGTAAATTCTTTCTTGAGATCATCCTCCAATTCCCATGTTGCTTCTTTTTCTGTGTGGTGCTTCCATTGAACTTTACACCATTTAATAACCTTGTTCCTTGTGACACTCTCCTTGGTTTCCAAGATTTTGATCGGTTGTTTGGCATAAGTCAAATCTTCCTCTAGTTCCAATCCTTCCGTGGGCACTTGCTCTTCCAGTACACTCAAACACTTTTTGAGTTGGGAAACATGAAAGACATCGTGTACGTATGAAAGATGAGTTGGCATCTCCAACTTATACGCTACTTCTCCTCTTTTGTCCAATATCCTGAATGGTCCAATGTAGCGAGGTGCTAGCTTGCATCTTATGTTAAACCTCTTATGACCTCTCATTGGTGACACGTTGAGGTAAACGAAGTCTCCCACTTCAAAGGTTAATTTCCTTCTCCTATTGTCCGTATAGCCTTTTTTCCTTGATTGGGAAGCCCTCAAGTTTTCACGAATTATTTGGACTTGCTTTTCAGCTTGTTGCAACACATTCGGACCAAATACTTGAGTTTCTCCTGCCTCATTCCAGAATAAAGGTGTCCTACACTTCCTTCCATAAAGCGCTTCATATGGTGACATTTTCAAGCATTCTTGGTAACTATTGTTGTATGAAAATTTTGCATATGGCAAGATCTTGTCCCAACTTTTCCCATGCTTTAAAGCACAAGCTCTTAACATGTCCTCTAAAATCTGATTGGTCCTCTTGGTTTGTCTATCCGTTTGAGGGTGGTATGCTGAACTAAAATTCAACCTTGTTCCTAAAGCTTCATGCAATTTTTGCCAAAACCTGGAAGTAAATTGAGAACCTCTATACGAGACTATCTTCTTCGGAACTCCATGCAAACATACTATTCTTCCCATATACAGTTCCGCCAATTTCTCTCCATTATAGGTGGTCTTGACGGGAATAAAGTGAGCTGACTTAGTTAACCGATCCACAATTACCCAAATTGAGTCGTAACCAGACTGAGTACGTGGTAAACCAACTATGAATTCCATATCGATATCTTCCCACTTCCATTCTGGAATCTTTAATGGTTGTAATAGTCCAGCTGGCCTTTGATGTTCTGCCTTGACTCGTTTTCAGCTATGTCCTTCTTCATGTTATCCCACCAATAGCAAGTCTTCAAGTCTTTGTACATCTTCGTACAACCGGGGTGAATTGAGTAAGGTGAGTCATGTTCCTCTTTTAATATCATCTCCCGAATACGCTTCACATTAGTCACAACAATCCTCTTACCAAGCAACAGTGTACCATGTTCATCCTCATCAAATCTGAATTCTCTCCCATCTTGGGTCCTTTCCTTGATTTCTTGAATTTCTTCATCCTTAGTTTGGCCTTCCCAAATTTCTTGCTCCAATGTTGGTTTTAACTCCATCATTCCCATCTCATTCAAAAATCCGAGGTTCAATCATTCAAACTCCTTACATAACTCGGATGGCAACTCTCGAAATGTGAGTTGATGACTTACTTCTTTTCTACTCAAAGCATCAACCACTACATTGGCTTTTCCCGGATGATAGTTGATCCCCAAATCATAATCTTTGATGAGCTCCAACCATCTTCATTGCCTCAAATTCAGATCCATTTGTGTGAAAATATACTTCAAACTCTTATGATCCGTATAGATTTCACACCTATGTCCAAGGATATAGTGTCTCCAAATCTTCAACACATGTACCACGGCTGCAAGTTCCAAATCATACGTTGGGTAATTCTTCTCATGTTTCTTCAATTGTCTTGACACATAGGCGACCACTTGACCTTCTTGCATGAGCACACATCCAAGTCCTTGTCTCGAGGCGTCGCAATATATGTCAAAACTCTTGCTTACATCCGGCAATACCAAAACTGGAGCTATTGTTAACCTCTTCTTCAACTCCTCAGAACTTTCTTGACAAGCTTGAGTCCATTGGAAAGCCTTTCCCTTCATTAGCAATTCTGTCATTTGCTTGGCTATCTTGGAAAAGTCCTTGATGAACCGACGGTAATATCCAGCCATTCCAAGAAAACTCCTTATTTCCTTTACGTTTTGCGAGGGTTCCCATTTCAACACGTCTCTCACTTTTCCTGGATCAACCGAAACTCCTCCTCCTGAAATTATATGGCCCAAAAATGATACTTCTCTCAACCAAAACTGACACTTGTTGAACTTGGCATACAATCGATGCTCCCTCAATTTCTGCAACGTAAGCCTCAAGTGTTCCTTATGTTCCTTCTCATCTTTCGAGTAGATCATAATATCATCAATAAACACCACGACAAACTTATCCAAGTACTCCATGAAGACTTTATTCATGAGGTACATAAAGTAGGCAGACACATTTGTCAATCCAAAAGACATCACGCTGTACTCATAGGATACATACCGTGTCCTAAAAGTTGTCTTGGGTATGTCCGATGGTCTAATCTTCATTTGAAAGTATCCCGACCTCAAATCAATCTTAGAGAAGACACGAGCACCCTTCATCTGATCAAACAAGTCTTCTATGCGTGGCAAGGTGTACTTGTTCTTGATTGTTACCTCATTGAGAGCTCGGTAATCCACACATATCCTTTGGGTTCCATCCTTCTTGTCCTCAAACAGCACGGGCGCTCCCCAAGGTGAAGAGCTTGAGCGAATAAAACCCATCTCTAGTTGCTCTTGAATTTGCTTCTTGAGCTCTGCTAATTCCATAGGAGGCATCCTATATGGCCTCTTAGCTATAGGTTCAGTTCCATGTATTAAATAAATAACAAACTCAATGTCTTGATCAGGTGGCATACCTGGCAACTCGTCCGGAAAAACATCCAAAAATTCACACACCACCGGAATCTCCTCAATTGCTGCACCGTCCATATGATTCAGCTCCAACTGCTTCTGTGTAGTTTGAGATGCTTCAAATTCTACGGTGATCCCTTCCTCATTAGTCAATTTCACCGTTTTCGTGGCACACTTAATAACTCCATTGTGCTTCCTCAACCAGTCTATACCAAGTATAATGTCCAATCCTTGGGAATCCAAAACAATGAGGTTGGTGGAGAAGTCTACCCCCCCTTATTCTAAGGCTTACTTTTGGACATACTATATTTGTCCTCATCTCTCCTCCAGGAGACTTAACCAATAGAGTAAACTTCATATGAGAGATAGGCAAACTATACTTGGCAACATACTTTGATGCAATGAATGAATGCGATGCTCAAGAATCAAATGACACAGTCACGGGGTTGGAGTTGGCGAGAAACATACCAATGACCACGTCATCCGCTTGTTGAGCATCCTCCGTAGAGACATGGTTCACGTTGCCACGAGCAAAATTCTGCTGTCCACGGTTCCCTTGTGGCTGTCCTCCATTGGGTCTTGGGTTTTGTCTCGGTGCATTGCTTCCTTGACCAAGGCCTGACTTAGGACATTGATGTGCGAAGTGTCCAGCTTCTCCGCAAGTATAGCACTTCTTAACACCACTAGAATTATTGGGGCGAGCTTGGTTTTGAGCATGGGCACCAGGATAGTTGACACGAGGTGCATAAGGCATTGGAGGCCTAGGTGCTTGCATAACAGGGCGCTGCTGCACAAACTGAGTTGGGCGCGGTGCAAATTCAGGGCGATGAGCAGGCGCAAAAGAAGTGAAGTAAGGCGCATTGGGCAGTGTGAAGCGAGGGCGCACATTACTTCCTTGTTGCTGTGCTTGATAGGGCACATTCCTCTTATTGTCTTGCTCCATCTCACGAATATTGTTCTCAACCACAATTGCTTTGTCCACAAGCTTCTGAAAATTGGCATAATCACAGTTGAGCAATTGCACTTGGATCTCATTGTTCAAGCCTCTCATGAACAAGTATTGTTTCTGGCTGTCCCGGCTCATATCCTCAGGTGCATACCTTGAAAGTTGGGTGAACTTGTTGAGATATTCACTCACGCTTGATTTTCCTTGCCTTAAGTTCTCAAATTCTTGCTGCTTCAAGATCATAAATCCCTCTGACACATAATGAGAATGGAAACTCTCCTTGAATTCCGCCCAGGTGATCCTCTCTTGATCCTCATGAGCATTGCATAGGGAATCCCACCAATCCGAAGCTGCTCCAACTAGTTGATGAGAAGCAAATAAGACCTTCTCCCGGTCACTGCATTGGACAATAGCTACCTTCTTCTCCACGGACTTGAGCCAATCATCCGCATCCATAGGGTCAACGGCTTGAGCAAAGGTTGGCGACCTAGTCCTCATAAACTCTCCCAACCGGTTATGAGGAGGTGGGGGTGGCGGTGGAGGCATGTGGGGCTGATTGTTGATATTGCCAGCCTGTAGCTGTCCCATAGTCTGTATCATGGTCTGCATGAGCTGGTTTTGCATAGCCAACAGCTGCTCGATACTCATAGCTCCATGAGCAGGTCCTTGTCCATTGTTGTTCTGAGGTGCTCCATGGTTCTCCTCTTCATCATTAGCATCCCTCTGGTTGTGAGTCCTCACCATCTGGAGAAAAGCAATAGGTAAGAATTAGAAAACGTCCCCAACTATATGCATCAAGGGATATGAAACTAGACAACTAACTAGCCTACGTGGACATTGCAATGCTAAAGCATCCCAAAATCCTCTATTAAGCACACAAGCAAACAATATATATCAACAGCACACCAAACAAAACACATCGGTCCCTGAGTGCTCCTATGTGCTCTAAAGGGTCCATTCTATCTAGGCTGCATCCTATGGTCAACCTGTGCCTCTGATACCAATTTGTGACACCCGGTTCCAAAAATGAACCAAGTGAACGCATATGTGTGCCCAGGATGTTTAACACACATACACGAGTGCATTCACAAAAGAGTATACAGAAAATTACCATAGAAGAAGATTAATTAACTAAATTTTATTACACAAACCATATTATTCTCGAATACAAGTTCTAATAAATATTAATGACAAGTTCAACTAATGCAGCGGAACTAAACTAAATAAACAAACTAAACAGCTAGGAGGCATAAGCGATAGGGTAGCGCAGCTCCAATCAACACCACAGGCAAAGCTGACGGTAGACACGGCCTAGAACTCCGCATTATCGCCATTAAACTCCCAATCCTGACCTGTAACTGCTGGGGGGGATTGCAAGAGTGAGTACATGTCGTACTCAGCAAGTGTGGAAAGTATGACATGTGGCTGATTCAAATGACGAATATAGTAATGGCTAAGTGTTGAAAAGTACAGTAAAACATTTGAAAAGCAATATATTATATGTATATGAAATAAACCCATCATAAGCCATGTAGTTATCATAATACAAGTCCATATTCCATATCCATCATCATATACCAATATCCATATTCAATACAAGATTTCAATTCATAACCATCCATAACCATAATACCAACCATAACCATCCCAAATACCATCCCAATACCGAGATCCCTCTAATCATGTGAGGGTCCAGGTTGCTCATAACCGATAGCACGGCTATCATGATAGCTTTAGACACACTCTGCAGAGGTTGTACCGCTTTACCCACATGTTTGTGATTTCATCACCTTTCGATGACTACAGAATCTCAATTATGTCGTCTCACACTTCCTTAGGTGTGCGGCCAAGAGATCACAAAATAGCCTTTACAAAGGGATTACTAGCCTATTTAGACCCCACAGAGGTTTCACCGGTGGCGATGTCTCCAACTGAGCACATCATCAACCAAGGGCCCCCTCTTGAGCCATTCGGATCCCAGGGTAGTCCCACCAATCATCAACAAACCCAATACAACTACCCCTTCCCCTGGCATCCTTAATGGTACAAATAGCACTGGCAAAACCCTAATTAATCAGCTACGCCGCACCCATACTTGGCCTTGTGGTGGCATTGTAAATCCTGGATGGTCGCTCCACGAACCGATCCTTAGATCTAAAGCAAGCAAAACCACCATAACATCCAACCCATCCACATACCAGGCTTGCTTAGATCACCCATTACCATATCATATTACCCAGTTCATGTTAACCATAATCTCATCCATGCATAATTAAGTTGAGTGGTATAGTTGTTTTCCCATTCCAGTTGTTTAAGCGAAGCAAAAAGGTAAAAAGCCCTTCCCAACTCTCTACCATATTCCAGGTGACAAGGGTGGTCAACAAAACTAGTAAACTTTCTACCATAGGGTTTCCCACCAAATTGACACAAGCATGCAATTTTTCAAACAAAACATTTATTTCAAAATAGGATCAATATGCTTCAAGGACCCTTGCCTTTTTCTTGCGGTTGATTAGGGTCAAAGCCTTCAAACTCTTGGTGCTGAAGATCCTCCGCGACACCCTCTAGCGCAAATCCATCTAATCCACACAATAAACATACAAGACAAGAAACACAATCAAAGAGTGCACAAATATTACTCAATATGAATGACATGCATGATTGATGCAAATGCAAGGTAGAACTTGTTAATGGGTTGCTGTCAATGATCACTAACTAGTTCTAATAGATTTTAACAAGTTTATACAGGTTTGGATTTGATTAGATCTACTTTTAGAATCAATTCAACATAATTTAACCAGGAAAATCGGACTAGTCTGCAGGAAAATCCGTACTTCGCAAAACTAGCGAACTAGGGTTTTCTAGATCGACGTGAATTTGGAGATTTGGGGTTGAATTCACGTAAGAAAAAGAGAATAGAAGGTATACCAGGTGTTTAGAACTCCAATGAATCAAGAAATTTGGAGGTAACACTTGGATCTTGATGATCTATGGTTGATGAAGTTGGAGATGATTTGGTGATGAAGAACGAAAGCTTGGTCGAGATCTTAATCCTCTTTCATTTCCTCCTCTTCTTCTTCTTGCTTGGGATCTTCTCCTTCCTCCTTGGTGGTGACTCTCCACGAACTAGGGTTTGGGTGGGGTGGAAAAGTGGCAAATAATTGTCAACCCAAGGGGTGGGGTTGTTTATATAGAGGTGGAGGCTAGGGTTAGATGGATCTCGAGTTTGAGATGAGTAGAGGCCGGTTTAGAGTTCCACATGAGCTCTAAAACAGTTAGGCACGATGTCCCTAGGCCCACATAACGTGAAACCCAAGAAACAAGTCGTAAAACAAAAGATCAACTCGAAGTCGCGAAATATCGGACAAGTCCGAAAAGGACCGGACTAGTCCAAAAATGTCCAGAGAGAAAATTGGACAAGTCTTGCCAAGAATCGGACAAGTCCGACATTAGTCAGAGAGGAAAACAGACAAGTCCGTTCGAACACCAGACAAGTCCGGAAAAGTCCGGGGACATAGAAAATTTACAAGGATTCTTGGAATATCGGACTAGTCCGCACAAAATCGGACAAGTCCGAAAGTTTCCAGAGGCAAAATCGGACTAGTCTGCAGCAAAAACGGACAATTCGTTTTTAGTCAGGGAGAAATCGGACTAGTTCTCACCAAAATCGGACTAGTCCGCACTTTTCAGCATTTTACGTGTGGTTTTGATCCAAATCAATTTTAAATGCTCCAAATCAATTTTAAACTGGTTCCTCTTTATGTGGGTTAATGTTAAACATGTATATGAATGTAAGTAGGGCATGATGCATGAAAATGAGGGTGTTACACAGTGCAGCTCTGCCCTGGCGGTGGGAGCTACTGAGGCCATGTCCCACCGCATTGTCTTGACGACACGGCGAGAGGTGATGTCCCATGAACCACCAAAGATGGTGTTCGTGGTCTTCTGACGCTCGTTGTTGGAGATGTCAGAGTCATCGTCGACGGAAGTGTAAACAGCCTTCAAGACATTTTTAGGGTCCTGAAAGCCTAACTCCTCTTCAGCCGAAGCTTCGTCGACTTTTTGTTTTCCTTCCCTTTGACGGAAAGGAACTTCTTCCCCGCGCTTGTTGTAGCGCTCGGCGAGGTTCTGGACCTCTTGGCAACCTTCCAAGTTGTGGCTATTTATCTTGTGTATGGGACACCACATCTTGGAGCTGCCTCCGTCTTCAGAAGATGGCCGAGGTCGTTTCTCAGGGCATGGCCCACGGCCACCCGGAGCTACAACAGCTGCAGCAGTAGGTGTGCCGGCCGATGACTTTTTCTTGCCGTTGGACTTTTTCTTCTCCTTGCCATTCCCGGAGGTAGTGGCTTCACTCTTGGAGGACTTTTTGTTGTCCTCCGGAGGTGGTTGGGAGTGCATTTCATGGCCCTCTACAGCTTTGGCGCACTTGTCTGCCAAGCTGAAGAGTTCCGTGAAGCTGGTGACTTCCTTGGTCGCCAGCTTCTCCAGCATCTTCTTGTCTCGTACGCCCTGTCTAAATGCCACAATAATAGAAGCGCTTGAGATAGAAGGTATGGTGTTTCGTACATGGGAGAACCTTTGGATGAAGGATCGCAGGGACTCTCCCCCTTTTGCTTGACAGCAAAAAGGTCCAGTTTGGTGCCTGGTCGGGTGTATGAACTCCCAAAATTGGCGGTGAGCTGTTGGCACAGTTCCGCCCAACTATTGATGGAGTCGGGCGGAAGGCTCATGAGCTAGGACGTAGCGGTCCCAGTCAAAGCCACAGTGAAATAATTGGCGATTACGGCCTCATTGCCTCCAGCCGCAACGGTGGATTAGATTTGGAGAAACTCAGCGGGATTGACAGTCCTGTCAAATTTCTCTTGCTGGTGAGGCCAGAACTTCTGGGCCATCTGACCATGCGTAGGTGAAAGGCTAGTGCAGAACAGCCTCCTCCTACTCCCTCAGGAGCAGGACTGTCCCGAGCCTCTTGCCTCTCGCGAGCACGCTCGATATGGACGCAACTGTCCTGTTGACGGTAACGATGATCAAGCTCCGCCCGAAAGTTGTGAGTCGAAAGTCTGGTTATCGTATGGGTGCGTCGCACCCTAGAAGGCAGCGACGTCGCCTGCTGAGATGCAGCACGCCTCCTGTGTTGTGAAGTGTGCAGACCAAGTCTACCCGACACGGTCCGATGTTGTGATGGGGCCCGCCCCGAGGGGGGGGGGGGACCTTGGTTGCTGATGCGATCGGCTGCTGCTGCAACCAAATGTTCCACATCAGCCCTCTACTGCTCCATTGCACCCTGGGATGCTCCTGCAGGCGTTGGACGTTGGAGAAGAGCACACGAGGCATGGAGCATGTGTTCAGGGTTGTTGTTCGCCAATGTCGTGACTGACACAGACGCCCCATCTCTCTGTCCACCTTGATTCGCCGGTGCGGACGGTAGCAGCAGTGGCATGACTCCTGTTTGAGCCACAACACCTGCTGGCTGCTGCATGTTGGAGGGGTTGCCTGCAGCAGGTTGCACAACAGGGTTGCTGTTGGACGATCTAGCAGCAGAGTTCACCATCCTTGAATCTCGGGCGCCCCCTACCTGGCGCGCCAACTGTCAGAGTTTGGTTCCAGCAATTCTCCCAGTACTACCGTTGGCAGCCCGCGGAGTTTGTAGTTCGGTTGTGGGTGCGCAGAGATTCAAAACACGATGGGAAGTTGACACGAGGATTTACGTGGTTCGGGCCGCCTAAGCGTAATACTGTACTCCATGGGGTGTGTAGTTGCTGTATTGAGCGTCTGAGCACTTGTGGGCGTGTGTTAGAGTCGAGTATGGAAGAGTCTCCAAGAGCCTCCCTGTGTATCGCTCGACCGGTCATTTTATAGTACAAGGACTGGTCGTTACATCGTTAGCCTGGCCCGACATATGGTTTTGGCAGTTACTGATGCTTAATACACAATTATTGAGCTTAATTACCCTTAATAGTGTGGTAACGCGCCTTGACAGTGTCGTTACTGGTATTAAGGGCCCTTCGATCGTCTGTCATTAAGATGGTGTTAATGACACTTAATCGGGTCTTGAAGTCTTTGATCGTCCCTTGAAGGTCCGAGTCGTTGGGGGTCCACCAGTCTGATTGTTGAGGCTGAAGGTCCGACGTTTGGACACGTGGCAGCTCCGGAGCTTACCGTCTAGGACGGGTAGGTCCGGTGCAGTTGTACACGTGTCAGGACTGGAGCTTCCCTCTGTCAGGGGTTAGGTCCGGAGGTGCCGCACAGGTATTTAGCTCGGAGCTTTCCCATATGTGGGATGTAGCTCCAGTTGCAGGATACACGTGGCAGCACAGGGACTAACCATAGAAGGGAGGCACGTCCGGTCCTGTATGACACGTGGGGCTTTCAGAGGTCTTCAACTCAGACAGGTGAAGTTCCTTCAGTCTTTTTGCAGTCCCAAGGGGTATACGGTATGCAGGGTACCGACAGTACCTTTGTCCATCAAACGATGTATACAAGAGACTTTCTCAAGCGCTTCAATATGGACAAAAGCAAGCCTCTTCGGACACCAATAGGTACAACAACGACACTTGAATTTGATGAAGATGGTGACCCATTTGATCAAACAGAATATTGAAGCATGACTGGATCACTTTTGTACCTCACGGCATCAAGACCGGACATACAATTCAGCATATGTCTCTGTGCACGGTTTCAAGCTTCCCCACGTGCTTCACATCATCAAGCCGTCAAAAAAATTCTCAGGTACTTACATGGAACTCAAGAATTTGGCATTTTTCATCCTTCTTCCTCAACCGTTACATTGAAATCCTTTTCGGATGCTGATTTTGGGGGTTGTAGGATTGATAGGAAAAATACTTTGGGTGCTTGTCATTTTCTTGGTAACTCACTTGTTGCTTGGTCCTCTAGAAAACAAAGTTCAGTTGCACAATCCACAACCGAATCTGAATATGTAGCTGCTGCTAGCGCTTGTTCACAAATTTTTTGGATTGTTCAAACTCTTAAGGAATATGGGGTTGATATAGATAGTGTTCCACTATTTTGTGATAACACTAGTGCCATTTGTATTGCTAAAAACCCCGTGCAACATTCTAGAACAAAGCACATTAACATTAGGCATCACTTTCTCTGTGATAATTTTGAAAATGGAAACATTGTGCTTCACCATGTAGATACCGAACAACAATTGGCGGTCATTTTTACAAAACCTTTGGATATCACTCGTTTTTGTTTCATTCTTAGTGAAATAGAGGTTATGCATCCTCATGGCTCAAATTGAGGGGGAGTTCTGAAACTTGGGAAGTCTATGTGTGAATCTAAATTTAAAATAATGTGAGCATAGTATTTCATACATATATGACTTTGCGATTCCTTTTACATGCTGGAAGTTCTTAATACATTACTCATGTTATATATTTTGTAGTTACTGTCATGACTAGCAATTGGAATAATTACTTACACTAAATCTGGTCATGATCGAACTTTCTTGCTGTTTTGAACTTGTTGCATGCTCACAAGTGCTTTTAATCATAAAGAATTAATCTAGAAAGCAATTCACATATTGAGTTTTTATGTTCAAATGAAAAAAAAGAGAAAAGATTAAGAGAATATGCATGCATCGCACTTCTTCTTTTGAGATGGCTTATCATTGCACTTAGATATGAACTTGGAAGAAGTTGTGTATGACTAAAACCATGTCCTTAAGCTTCTGATTGTCAAATGACTTAGGCTTGGCTTGGTTAGTTAGAATAAGGCAAATGCGCATATAATCTCTTGCAAATTTCACATGATCAAAATTTGTGCTTAAAAGAAAAAATTGCAGCAACAAGTGTCATGCTTTCAATCTTTGAAATAGTTAAGTTTGTGAGATCATGACTTGCTTAAATTGAAAATGGCATTTGATCTCTAGCATGGCTTACACTACTTTATGTATTTTATTGATGTGATAGTATAAGTTACTTGATAGTATGACTTGGATAAGGTTTGTTTTATATTTATGTGTTACAATATGCTCATAAAAATTGAAATTTCTCTTTTGAACCTTACTGAACACATTGTCAAAGCGGGAGAAATTGATCACACATTGCACACATTCACAAGTGTTTTGGCACGATTCTTCCCAAGGGGAGAATTATTGTTTTTCTTCTCATTTTATTTCTGATTTAAGAAGAGGGAGAAATAAGTGTAGGGGAGAAATATTTGTTTTGAAATTTCTTTCTTTCTCATTTGATTGTTTTCAAAACTTTTCATAAGTCAATGTTCGGATTTTAAGTGGTGTTGCCAATGCATTTATCAAGGGGAGATTGTGAGCCTATGTGTGCTGAATACATTGAATATGACGAGAAAAGTTTTGAATTTTGCCAAAACACCCGTTTCATCAAGGTCTGACTCTAGGTCCGAGCTCCTGCAAGGTCCGACGATAGGTCCGACTTATTTTGGGTAGCTCTGGCAAGGACCGACTTGTTTTGGCTAGGTCCGACTTAGTTTGTCTAGGTCTGACATGTTTTGGCTAGGCCCGACTTGCTATGGCTAGGTCCGACATGTCTTTGCTAAGTCCGGCACTAGGTTCGACTAGCTTTCATTAGCTCCAACGCTAGATCCGACTAGCTTTGGTTAGCTCCAGTGCTAAGTCCTGCTAGCTTTGGTAAGCACCGGTTCAAGGTCCAGATAGCTTTGGCAAGGTCCGTTGCTAGATTGAAATTGTTCTGCTTTTAACTTGCAATGTTTCGAACTTGCTTTACACTTATTAAATTTTGCTTAGTATTCTTTTACTAAGTTTTTGGTGTGTGTTGGTGGTTATGGCTGACATTGTTTTGCTATGGTTTGCAACATGCTTATGTTAGGTGCTCACGTAAGGTGTTGTGGTTATCGGAACTAACGAGAGTCAAGGCAAGTACTTGTGCTCGGAAGTATCGGTTGTTTATTCATGTGCAGGTGTAGCTTGAGTTCAAGGCATGGCTGGTGACGGGATCCATTGAACTAGTCTTAGGGAGAAGATGAGGTTCAACATCCAAGTTTGGGAGGAATTGTGGTTGAGTTGATCCGGAGGTCATGTAACATGTTTGAATCAAGAACAATACATATGAAGGTATTGTGGACGTCATTGGAAGGTGTTTGCACATGTGCAAGGAGTGCATGGACGTGGCTACATGGTTCCAAGGTGTGATGAAGAGATGTGGACCTAAAGAATTGGTCAGAAAGGTCCAACCGACTAGGTTATGGACTCAGGCTGCGGCTGAGTCGGGTTTGACTCAAATATTGAAAGATATGAGTTAGTTATGATAGGATTTCGTGTGGGTCACGAAGTTCGGTTGTTATAGGAATGTGGTATACATTCCTAATGTGTTTGGAAGTCATAAGATTGCTTCTATCTGTGTATGGAAGAGTCTTGAGCAGTTATAGAAAGTTACGGTTGAATCTGAGTAGGATTTGAGTCCTAGTTAGGATTGGGTTGGCCTAAGGGCTGGTTATATAAACAAGGGAGGCCAGACCTCATGGGGCACGACTTTGGGGCTGTTCCTTTTGTATTTTGATCAATAAAATTCGTAGACTAAAGGAGCTTTTGTGCCTTGTTCGTCCGACTTGTTTCTGTCAAGTCTTTCTCGTCGAGTTTCTGCATAGTACTACCTTTCTTTGGTGGTTTTATCATAACTCGAGTTTTACAGATCCAATTGATGTGATTCTTTTTGGTTATCTTCACAACTTGATTATCTATCATCTATGAACATTTGACAGTCATTGGATTTGTGGTTTTGGATCTACATGAGTTTATTTGCAGTGCTGCAGATCTGGTTTTTCTCGGGTAGAACAGATTGACCTTGTTCAATCTTTCAATCGTAACTTGAGTTTTTTTTACGGTTTTTCGTGGTTCTTGTTGTTTTTTCTACCGAGGGGTTTTTTGTTGCTTCCGCTGAAAAAGTTTTAAATCTACCATTCACCCCCTCTTGTTGCTTTTCGCGTGCTCTTCGATCCTATAAAGGGTTCAACCCTCATCACGGAGGTGAGAGAAGAACAATATTTGGGGAGGACCCCCACTTGAGGTAAACTGTATCACACCCCTTGCATATTTATATTCCATTCAGCCATCATCCACCTTGCATATAAAACGTAAAGTAGTATAGATTTGTTTTCAAATAAAATAAAAGATGTGCAGTAAGAATGACTTAGAATTCACATAGACTAAATGTTGAATAGTTGCTTGTTTTAAGTTTCTAAGTCCCTAGTTTACAACTTACTACTCTCCAACATATTGCTCTTATTGGCTAAAATTGCATTTGTCTGGATTTGGAAATTGTGGGTAGCAAAAGCTTAATCCATTCAAAGTTGTTGTGAGCTATTATATAGTGATAGGCCTGCTATGCCTAGTTTGAAAGTCAAACTTAGATTTTTGGAGAATGTTCTAAAAAGATTTAAGTTACTCTCATTTGATTGGAAATACCTACCAAAGTCATATGGACCTTATACATTGATAGACCTATGTGAGATTTCATTCATTTATTTTTGGATTCAAGACTTCACTTGCACATGCTATACTTCTACACTAGAAGTAAGCAAAACCCCATCATACCACCATTCAATAATAAAAAGAGAAACTCCATATCCTTCATTGAATGTTGCCTAGAGGGGGGTGAATAGGCCTTTTTGAATTTTAGTCGGAACCTGCAACACTTAACAACCAGATCAAATCCTGAGATATCGGACTAGTCCGGTAGAGTATGGACTAGTCTGGTGCGTGCGGACTAAATTGATCAAGTTCGATCAATGATTTCAACTCAAGCGTAGTATGCAGCGGAATATGGTATGTAACTTGCAAGTATTGAGTCAATGAAGTTAAGTGTGGTGCAAATTAACTTTGATATGAATGTTTTAACGTGAGATGGACAAAATCGATCAAACCCAAGAATATGATATGAGAAACTTTAAGAACTAGTATAACACACGATTTTATCCCGTGGTTCGGTTCCTACAGAGGCAACCTACGTCCACGTTGAGGAGCCAACGAAAGGACCGGGTCTTCACTGACCCTAACCTCTTCGAATCGCCACGAAGGCCAATTCTTCTTCCACTACACAAAGGGGCAAACAACAAGTTCAAGGGGCCTTCTCATAAGTTGAGGGCTCCCCAAGATTACAATTCAAACACCACTAAGAACACACTCGTAATATCAACAATGAAACAACAGGAGTGTGTTAGAGACAAACCCAAGAGCTTAAAATTGTAGAATCGTGTCTCTCCTTTGATCCAAAGTGAATCCTCAAGGGATTGATCTTTCTTGCGTTGGATTGTGTGGATAGATGTGTTTTCTAGGCTCTTGGAGGATGTGACGGCGCAGGGGGTCGAGACATATGATAGTTGGGTCGTGCACATCTATTTATATTAGGATTTTCAAAAGTTACCGTTAGGGTTTTGAGGGTCTGGACTAGCCCGTGGTGAAGTCCGGACTAGTTCGGTGTGCGGCTTGCAGAAAACCCTAAGTGTCCAGAAATATTGGACTTGCCCGGCTAGGAGCGGACTAGTTCGATCTTAGTCAGAAAGGTTTTCGGACTTGTCCGTGCTGATATCGGACTTGTCCGGTGTGGTGATGCCCTTAGTGAATATAGGACAAGTCCGCACTTGGAGGACTTGTCCAATTTTAGTCAGAGGCATTATCGGACTAGTCCGGACATTATCGAACTAGTCCGGTGCAGACAAGTCCGCATTGGATGGACTTGTCTGAACCTGCCCAGAGAGGATATCAGACTAGTCGGATGTATATCGGACTAGTCTATTTTTCCTGTGAAACGTGAAGTGAGTGAGGATTTTTATGTTAGAGCTCTTGGGATGTGTTTTATTCAGCTCTTGAGATCTTTTTCCGAATATATCCTCATTCTCCTTTCTTTTTGGCGCTTTCTTCTTTCATTCATTAAAACCGGCGCTTTCTTCATTCTTTCATTAAAACCTGCACTCATCTCAACAATGTGGTTAGGATCTCATTTGTTTGTCATAAATCAACAAAAACCCACAAGGGATGTCTAGATGCACTTTCAATCTCCTCCTTTTTGGTGATTGATGACAACCAATTGAGATTTCATAAAATATGATAAAATATAGAATTTTCATAAAGTGTGCACATATGAGCTTGAAACCTATTTAGCAATGACAACATAAGACATATGTACACTCTTTATGATGGGATGCAAAACTAAATGAGTGAGAGCAGTAATCATGATGACAGTGAAATAATTGACATCAATATATCAATCAACAAGCATATATGTCAATTATAAAGCAAAATGACAGATTTCATGAATATGAGCATAAATCATTCATAGCATTTCATCACAGGACAAACGTACCAAAAGAGCACAATATTAAGTCTTACAACCCAAAAGACATAAAAAGATGCATAAGAGAGGCTCTCATCTCTCAACCTACAGCTAAGACCTAATGACTCCCCCTCACTCTCTTCCCCTTTGGCATCAAGACACCAAAAAGAAGGAGAGAAGGGATATGAGAACTTCAGTCTTTGCTGTCGGTCCTCTCATCATCATCATCTTCATTCTCGAGCTGAGGGGGAGGATGATGAGTAGGTTTAGGCCCGATCTTCCGAAAGGTATGTCGATTGGGGTGGAGAACTCGACGTTGATGATCCGCAGCACTCGAGCGGTTCGAGTACCCCTGCAATCACTACACCACGGCTCCGTTGGTTATAAACCGTGCTGCACACGCTTGACCTCGCCAAGAAGGCTAATCCCTGCAAGTGCAACCGAGAACACAAGCAAGAACGTCGAAGACACGATCTGAAATCGCGAAGTTGGGGTCTCACAAACCGTAGACCGGCGATATTATTGATCTAAGCAAAACCCACCGAATATGACCAGCGGCTGCAGTATTTATAGGCTAGGGTTCGACCAAAACACGATTAGACGCGTCCCTAATGGACTCTTACGGGATACAAGGCCCCAAGGCCCGATTCGGTGGCGCAGCACCGGGCAGAAATCTGGACTCGACTTGTTTCGACGATTCCCAATGACTCCTGAAGAATTTTGAGGTGGGACCAGAACTATTGGAAAGTTTATCTTCTCCTCTTTCCGTGCATATGTAGAATGTCAAAATTGGAGCCCGTATGCCTCCTTGGCGTCCGTTTTAAGGTGGACTGCTCCTGGACTCCGAGTTGAACTCGAGTCCGAGTTGTAAACTGTTTCTATCAACTTGTGGACGTCCCAGCTGGTTCTCCAAGCTCCCAAGGCCTATTTCCATCACTTGTTGATCTTCTCCATTATTCCTAATAACAATTAAATCATCACATAGCAATCTATTCTCAAACTCACATGCAAAAGAAGTTAGGAACGAATTCACCTGCTGATTTAATAACCGTGCTCATGCTTTTGTGATTGGTCCTTGCAGTTCAATATGCGTCTCCGCTGTTGTGATGTCCTCATCATCCTCCCCCTCTTGAATTGGAGTCGTCCTCGACTCAAGTTCATCTTCTTCTCCCAAGTACAGTCGCAAATCTGAAATGTTAAATGTAGGACTAACCCCAAAATCGGGAGGCAATTCAAGCTTATATGCATTATCATTAATCTTTTCAATGATCTTAAAAGGACCAGCAGCTCGTGGCATAAGTTTAGATTTTCTCGAGTCGGGAAATCGCTCTTTTCTCAAATGTAACCACACTAAATCACCCGGTTCAAGTTTTACTTCTTTTCTACCTTTACTACCTGCAATCCTATACTTCTCATTCATCATTTCAATATTTTTCTTTGTAGTTTCATGCATCTTAAGAATGAATTCAGATCGTTGTGTATCATCCAAATTTATAGTTTCAGAAGGAGGCAAAGGTAGTAAATCAATAGGAGCACGGGGATTGAAACCATACACTACCTGGAATGGACTTACCTTTGTCATGGAGTGAACGGATCTGTTGTAAGCAAATTCTATATGTGGTAAACACTCCTCCCGCAACTTCAAATTTGTTTTCAAGACAGCCCGCAACATAGTGGATAAAGTACGATTAACTACCTCGGTTTGTCCATCCATTTGTGGGTGACATGTAGTTGAAAACAGCAACTTGGTTCCCAATTTATACCACAAAGTTCTCCAAAAATGACTTAAAAATTTTGCATCACATCAGAAACAATGGTATTTGGCACACCATGTAAATGAACAATTTCCGTCATAAATAAATCAGCAATGTGTGAGGCATTATCATACTTATGACAAGGTATAAAGTGTGCCATTTTGGAAAAACGATCAACAACTACAAAAATACTATCCCTCCCCCTCTTAGTCCTAGGCAATCCCAAAACAAAGTACATAGAAATATCCTCCCAAGGTACACTAGGAACAGGAAGAGGCATATAAAGACCATGTGGGCCAAGGCGATACTTAGCTTTGTTGCAAGTGGTGCATCGTGACACGTAGCGCTCGACATCACGCCTCATCTTTGGCCAAAAGAAGTGTGTGGACAGCACGTCTTCAGTTTTATTCACTCCAAAATGTCCCATCAAACCTCCTCCATGTGCTTCCTGCAAAAGTAATAGACGAACGGAGCTAGCTGGAACGCATAGCTTGTTAGCACGATAGAGGAGACCCTCTCGCAGCACATATTTATTCCAAGTTCTTCCTTCTATACAATTTTCAAAAGCATCTTTGAAGTCCAAATCAGTAGGATATAATGCTTTAATTGTTTCCAAACCAAAGATTTTATGATCAAGTTGGGACAGCATGGTATAACGCCTAGATAATGCATCGGCAATGATATTTTCCTTCCCTTTCTTATGCTTAATGATGTATGGAAACGACTCTATGAACTCAATCCATTTAGCATGTCGTTTATTCAGATTGGTTTGACACTTAAGATACTTCAATGATTCATGATCGGAATGTATGACAAACTCCTTAGACCAAAGATAATGTTGCCAAGTTTGTAATACATGCACTAAGGCATACAGTTCCTTATCATAAGTAGAATAATTCAGAGAAGGACCATGAAGTATTTCACTAAAGAAAGCAACGGGTTTACCTCCTTGTATGAGAACGCCTCCAATACCAATGCCGCTTGCATTGCATTCTAGCTCAAAGGTCTTGTCAAAATCAGGAAGTTGTAGTAATGGTGCTTTTGTAAGCTTCGATTTGAGAGCATCAAAAGCTTGTTGCTGCTGTTCGCCCCATCAAAATGGAACTCCCTTCTTTGTTAGCTCATGTAGAGGTGCTGCAATGGTGCTGAAATCCCGCACAAAGCACCGATAAAAACCTACAAGACCAAGAAAACTACGAACCTGTGTGACCGTTGTTGGGGCTGGCCAGCTGGTGATTGCTTCAATTTTGGCCTCATCCATCTCAATTCCCTGCGAGGAAACGACATAGCCAAGAAACGAGACTCGATTGGTGCAAAAGACGCACTTTTCGAGGTTACCAAACAAACGTGCATCTCTCAAAACAGTAAAAACAGCACGTAAATGATCAAGATGTTCATCATATGACTTGCTGTAAATGAGTATATCATCGAAGTAAACCACCAAAAATTGTCCAATGAAAGCACGTAAAACCTCGTTCAATAATTGCATAAAGGTGTTGGGTGCATTAGTTAAACCAAAAGGCATGACTAACCACTCATAAAGTCCAAACTTGGTTTTAAATGCAGTTTTCCATTCATCTCCTAGTGCCATTCTAATTTGGTGGTAACCACTACGCAAGTCAATTTTTGTGAAGATGATAGCACCACTCAATTCCTCAAGCATGTCATCTAATCGAGGAATAGGATAACGATATCGAATGGTGATGTTATTAATCGCTCGACAATCAACACACATGCGCCAACTACCATCTTTCTTAGGAACCAAAAGAACAGGAATGGAACAAGGGCTAAGGCTTTCACGAATGTACCCGCGGTCCAAAAGATCTTGGACTTGTCGCTGAATTTCCTTAGTTTCTTGTGGATTCGCCCTGTATGCTGCACGATTTGGCAAACTTGCTCCTGGAATCAAATCGATCTTGTGTTCAATGCCTCTCATCGGTGGTAAACCAGAGGGTATCTCGGAGGGAAACACATCCTCAAACTCCTGCAAAAGGTTAGCAACAGCAGGGGGCAATGCAATAGACAATTCATGAAGTGAAAACATGGCATCTTTGCAAACTAAAGCATGGCACATCCCCTTAACATTGAATAAATCAGCAAGTTCAGATTTAGTTGCGAGCAATGATGGTGATTTTAACTTAATAACTTGCTGTTTTTCAGGTTCTAATTTTGTTGCTTTGCCATCACGAATTTTACTCCTCTCAAAATGCACAATTTCAGCAGGAGTCATGGGGAGCAAAGTGATTTTCTTTCCCTTATGCATGAGAGTATATTTACTGGTTCTACCATGATGAATAGCGTTAGTATCAAATTCCCAAGGACGACCCAATAAAAGAGAACAAGCATCCATAGGAACAACATCAAAATCAGCAAAATCATGGTATGAACCAATTGAAAAATGTATTCTCGCTGTTTGTGTTACCCGAACTTTACCGCTGTTGTTGAACCATTGAATGTGGTACGGATGAGCGTGTGCTCTTGTTGTCAAACCGAGTTTCTTGACGACGTCCGTGTTCACCAAGTTATTGCAGCTACCTCCATCAATTATAGTGTGTACACGGCAGTCCTTGACGACAAGAAACATGTGGAAGAGGTTGTGTCGTTGTAGCTTGTCGTCGGTCTCCACTTTGGAGCTCAAGGCACGCTGCACAATGATGCTCCTATAGTTCTCCGTCGCCGCTGTACCAAGTACCTCTTCTTCAGTGTGTTCGTCATTTGAATCTGTAAAGTCAGTAGCAAGAGAATATTCATCTTCAACATCCAAAGTACTATCATACCCGCCATCGTCGCGTGCTATGTATGCTCGTTTGCTCGGGCAATCTCTCATCATATGACCAAGTCCCTGGCAGCGGTGACACTTAATGTCGGAAGTATGACCCGTAGAAGGAGTGGACGAAGAAGGCTTGAATGATGTCGCCTTGCTGCCTTCCGGCACGCGAGAAGGTGGAGCAGCATGTATAGTTCGTTGGCCGCCATTGGGTGGTGTAGTCGCTGCACGGGGGGTCGAAGATGGTGCTGTTTTGGATGGTGTAGTCGCTGCACGCGGAGTGAAGTTGCTCCTCGTGCGATGTTGCTGTTGTTGTCGGCCCTGCAATTATTTTTCTGCCAACATAGCAAGCTGAAACAATCTGTTAACAGTATCATATTCCTTGTAATCAACAATGTCCTGAATTTCACGCCTCAACCCCCCATAAAAATGAGCTATTTTATCATCCATGTCCTCTACTACCCCACAACGCAACATACCCTTTTGTAACTCTTGAGAATACTCCTCTACGGACATGTTACCTTGGTCTAAACACTGCAATTTTTTGCGAAGGTCCCGCTAAAAAGATGGAGGAACAAATCGAACACGCATAGATTCCTTTAATCTATCCCATGTTGGAGGGTCAGTTTTAGTTTTAACAAGTTCATTCCACCATATGATAGCAAAGTCCTTAAACTCACTAGTGGCTTGACGAACCCTATGTTGTTCAGGAACAAGACGGGAATTAAATTTTTGCTCTCCTGTCATCTCCCAATCAAGATAAGCCTCAGCATCATAAGCACCAGAAAAAGAGGGTATAGTAAATTTCACTTTAGCGAAAGGATCATCAGGAGGACGATTATAATAATTGTTATGATTATTACCTCCCACACCTCGACGATAAAGTGGCAGTCTTGGTTGATTATTGTGATCTTCCAGTTCATCATAAGCATTATCTTCTTTTCTTCCAGCGAGAGGCAACCGAGCCTCAAAAGTATTCATCCGAAGAGCAAGGTCATCCAGTTGGTGAGTCAAGTTCGCCAATGACTCCTCCGTTGTTGCGTTGTATTTGGCGAACATATCCGTCATGGTCTTCATCATATCACGTAACTCAGCATGTTGAACACATTCGTCATCCTTGTCTTCTCCTGCCATTGTTAGTAGGAAACAAAAAAAAAAAACAACAAAAAAAATTTATCCCTATCAACTACAGTGACAATGTGGAAGGTGGAAGAAAACAATCTCTCTCGCTCAAACGTCTTACCACGCTCTTACAAGTGTTCTTACCGACACAGCAGGTGGTGTGGACGGTGAGATGAACCAATGAAGCGTGGGGTGATTGCAAAGGTACCTGTTATGCTCAAGAGAAAGGTGGAGCTTGGATGGCACAATATGGTGGCTAATAAGCAGAAAATCGCTAACAGCTAAACAAAGTTGAATAAGTATTCAATGTAGGAAACTGTTGCTGGTCAACCGAGTGCCCTAGAGCCTAGCACAACCCAAAGAAGTGTCAAGGCAAAAGAAAGACAGAATGATATAGCCAACAAAACAGCACCAATTGGTGTAGGCCAATTGCTTTAATATACGTGCTCTTCAATATTTTTTTTGATATTTTTTCTTTACTCAGGAGCATGAAGATATGAAGCACACAAATTTTCAGTTCAATTGGATGTAATATGAGGCCTATAGAAAATCAAGAAGATTCTTTAAAATTCGTGCTGAAACTTCGGAGGCCGGATAGCCTATCTTCCGAGGGGAATTTGGGCAATCTAATTTCGCCGAACGCGGCTTTGCCGTGGAAAATCAGAAGTGAAATTTTGCGTAGATGAATTTGAAAAAAAAAATTCGCCCAATTTCGAGTTTGTATGCGAAAGTTATGGCCGTTTTAAGGTAGGCTATCCGAGTTACGATTTTTTGGATGTTGATTCCAACTCGATTTGAGAACAGAACTCGCAATCGGATACGAAAACGATCGGGAATTTGCACAGAAACTAATGGGGTGGTGTGTGATGATTCAAGGATTAATGGCACAAAGATTTGTCACCTAATCTAGGGCTGGCCATGAGGCAGTTCACGCAAGGAGGCTAGCTAGGGCAAACCGATGAACGTGGCGGATCGGTTTGTTATTTAGGGATTGTGGAATAGGTGTCGAATAGCAAGAAAACAAGGACAAAACACGATAACTAGGACCCAAAAACACAAAGCTAAACCATCAACAAGACTCAACCACTCGAATGCAAACTCAACAATGCAAACTGAAAAATGAAACTGCAGGCACTATAGTCTGGGAAGCGATAAAAACAATCTAATTTTTTTGTGGCTTTTCTGTGGACTCTAGGTACGAAACAAAATCGATCTAATGGAAGGAAGGAAATAAAAGATACCTCACAGGCAACCTGGAAATCTGATACCAATTGATGAGTAGGTTTAGGCCCGATCTTCCGAAAGGTATGTCGATTAGGGTGGAGAACTCGACGTTGATGATCCGCGGCACTCGAGCGGTTCGAGTACCCCTGCAATCACTACACGACAGCTCCGTTGGTTATCAACCGTGCTTCACACGCTTGACCTCGCCAAGAAGGCTAATCCCTGCAAGTGCAACCGAGAACACGAGCAAGAACGTCGAAGACACGATCGGAAATCGCGAAGTTGGGGTCTCACAAACCGTAGAACGGCGATATTATTGATCTAAGCAAAACCCACCGAATATGACCAGCGGCTGCAGTATTTATAGTCTAGGGTTCGAAAAAAACACGATTAGACGCGTCCCTAATGGACTCTTACGGGATACAAGGCCCGATTCGGTGGCGCAGCACCGGACAGAAATCTGGACTTGACTTGTTTCGACGATTCCCAATGACTCCTGAAGAATTTTGAGGTGGGACCAGAACCATTGGAAAGTTTATCTTATCCTCTTTCCGTGCATATGTAGAACGTCGAAATTGGAGTCTGTATGCCTCCTGGGCGTCCATTTTAAGGTGGACTGCTCCTGGACTCCGAGTTGAACTCGAGTCCGAGTTGTAAACTGTTTCCATCAACTTGTGGACGTCCCAGCTGGTTCTCCATGCTCCCAAGGCCTATTTCCTTCACTTGTTGATCTTATCTATTATTTATAATAACAATTAAATCATCACATAGAAATCTATTCTCAAACTCACATGCAAAAGAAGTTAGGAACGGATTCACCTGCTGATTTAATAATTGTGCTCGTGCTCTTGTGATTGGTCATTGCAGTTCAATGTGCGTCTCCGCTGTTGTGATGTCCTCATCAGAGGAGGAGGAGGAGCGGATCCACTTGAGCCCCTAATTCCAAAATAAGCAAGCTCGGAGGGAGTCAATGGCCCGAGCTCGATGAAATCTGAGGCTGAGTCATCTGAAATGACTGGGGATCCAATGGGCTCAACCTCCAGCTTCTGGCAGATGTGCTTCACATTTTGTTTGACGTACCACATGTCTGCCTTTCTCTCCTTGTTTAGCTTGTGTGTGTTCACTTCGGCCTTCTTGCAAGAGGCAAAAATAGCTGACAAGTACTTTAGGATTCCACTAGGGGACCCTTTTCGGGGAGGGGCCCTAGTGGTGGGGTCGGCCCTTGCATCTCCTCTAGCTCTCCTCGGAGCTTCTTCACTTGATGCAGGAGAAGGTGCAGCTTGAACATTGGCTTGGTTGGGCTTCTGGGGCCTCAATGGGGCGTGCTCCACATCCTTCACAAATTCTATCTCTGTGATCTTCTCGATCATGAACATCAAGTAAGGTGTGTAGCCACAGGACCTATTTGGAGTGCAGGAGATGTTCACCATGTCATTCCATATGTAGTCAAAGACATCAAACTTCCTGTCTTTGCATATGAACTTCATCAATGTCCTTAGGTAGCCTTGGACACTTCCTTCAACCCCATCCTTCGGGGCAATGGTCTTCCTAAGGACCCCATTGAGCACCATGAAGAAAGGCTTCATGTTCTTGGTGGAAGGTGGGTTGAAAGTTGAGTGGGGGTTATAAAGAAACTTCATCTTGTCCTTTTCAAAGACACCAATGTTGTGAATGATCAAGTTGTCATTGTTGGAGCTATCAAGATGTAGCAATCTTGCAAATTCTTCATAGGTAATGGTGTACTTGGATCCATGAGTCATCCAAGTCACCCGCTCTTCCTCATCACTGGCAAAGTGGCGTGTCGCATAGAACTGAGTAATGACCTCGTCGTTCCAATTTTCCGAAAGGCAAACAAATCCTTCAATCCATGCCTCTCAACTGCCTCAATCACCTCAACAAAAGGCGAGAAACCATTCCTCTCAAAGTGCGCACAATCTATCCATTGGTTGCGCACCACTGGGTCTTCATTGTTAGGTACACGGACTTATTGAAGTCCGTATGGAATTTGCTCCAGAACCTTCCATCGACGGCCGCTTTGGCCGGCTGTAGCAGTCCACACTTCTGAATTTGGAAGCCGTGTCGCTTCCCTTGCCATTGAACCTCTCCTCGGAGAGATCCTGGGTCCCTTGCCTTGGAGTTGTCATCTTTAGAGGGCCAACAGGGCCCGATGCCATTCCTTTGCCCTTGCCCTTAACTTGGCAAGCAGTCGCTGAGCTAGGGCCACCACCAGTTGAAGCCTTGGAGGCAGGCTTCTTGGCGATCACCTTTTGTCGAGCTTGGGGAGGAGAGGGAGCCGGCTCGAATGGACGCTCTTGGCACTTCTTTCCTTGGCCCGCCGAGGACCGAAGCAAGGCTTCTTGGTCCATCTCGGCCTCAAAGTAAGAGATTTCATCGTTGGTGCTCGACATTGTCCTGAGAATGGGTTACACAAGGTATGAATGAGAATGGATGACAAGGAATTGCATTGAGGAATGAGTAATTAGGGTTGAGTTCAGAAAAAATCGGACTAGTCTAGTGTACAGGTACGGACTAGTCCGGGTGACCGGACTTGTCGGTACATGGACCGGACTAGTCTAATGTTCATCACCCTAAACCCTAACTTGACGGCCAATGGTGTTGCTCAATGCAAGAATAGCTCAATATCAATGTAATACATCTAGGAAGCATGTATATGGTGAAAGGAACTAAGCTATTTGATCAACAACGAAGGAAATAGTGATTTCTAGGGTTTGGGAGGAAAATTTACCGAAATTGCCTGATTCTTGAGAATGAAGGGGTTGAAGATGCGGACAAGTCCGTGGTCTTCAATCCCTGAGCAATGGAGGTCGTTTTCCACCAAAATACGAGGAGTTTTGATGGAGGATGAAGGAAATCGCCTTTGGGATCTCGAGCGAGGAGAGAGAGCATAGGTGAGGTTGTGAGGATGAAGAGGATTAGGGTTTGGCGGTGGCTAGGGTTATGGAGACGAAAAATCGAACTTGTCCGTAAATGATCGGACTTGTCCAAACTTTTCTAGAGCCTATATCAGACTAGTTCGTGGTTTGTCGGACTAGTCCGGTCTACCAGTCACTGTGCGGACTAGTCCGGGTAACCACGGATTAGTCCGTGGTCACCAGAAAAGAAGTTCTTAGCCCATTCGTATATATTTAAAGGTACTTATTAAGAAAATAGGGAGGCAAAAAAATCAAATAATCTTGATGAATATGATCAGTAAGCACACAACAATCAAGCAATGATCATAATTCATCAAGATCAAGTAGTTGAAATGGGTTTTGGAGAAAATTGAGAAAGATGATTTTTGCAACTCAAACAATGTATTTTGAAGAGTTCATACACATATGCAAGTTTTCAAGTCACATTCCATGCATCAAGGATATTGAGTTCATTTCGGAGCTCGCAAAAACGTTTTTCATCTAGTGGCTTGGTAAATATATTAGCTAGTTGTTTTTCGGTGTTGACATGGGAAATGGCTATGTCTCCTTTCATTGAATAGTCTCTCAAAAAGTGATGTCGGATGTCTATGTGTATTGTTCTAGAGTGTTCAACTGATTATGAGCAATTTTGATAGCACTCTCATTATCACAAAGGAGTGGAATACGACCCATATTGTAACCGTAATCCCTTAGAGTTTGTCGCATTCAAAGGAGTTGTGCACAACAATTCCCGGCTGCAACATACTCCACTTCGGCAGTGGATAAGTCAATAGAATTTTGTTTCTTGGAGGACCAAG
Organism: Tuctoria greenei; assembly: GCA_036927565.1. Classification (NCBI taxonomy): domain Eukaryota; kingdom Viridiplantae; phylum Streptophyta; class Magnoliopsida; order Poales; family Poaceae; genus Tuctoria; species Tuctoria greenei. The sequence continues at coordinate 104,379,835 of JAYESD010000006.1, read as the reverse complement.
AAACAAGTGATCTACCTAGGAATTGGCAGGTGTCGGAGGTACTTTTTCTATCTACTTTGCATCTGACATAATCTGCATCGGAGTATCCAATGAGATTGAACTTGGAACCTTTGGGATACCAAAGGCCTAGATTGGGTGTATGAACTAAATATCTTAAGATCCTTTTAACGGTTGTCAAATGAAACTCCTTAGGATTGGCTTGAAATCTCGCACACAAACATACACTCAACATAATATCAGGCCTAGATCCACATAGGTAGAGTAAGGATCCAATCATGGAGTGATATACCTTTTGATCCACGCTTGGTCCATCTTCATTGAGATCCAAGTGTCCATTAGTAGCCATGGGAGTCTTGATAGGCTTCGCCTTGTCCATCCCAAACTTCTTGAGTATGTCTTGAGTGTACTTGGTTTGGCTTATTAATGTCCTTTCCTTTTGTTGTCTCACTTGGAATCCCAGGAAGTACTTCAGTTCTCCCATCATAGACATCTCAAACCTATCTGCCATAATTTTACTAAATTTTTTACAAAAGTATTTGTTAGTTGAACCAAAGATAATGTCATTAACATAGATTTGACAGATAAAGAGATCATTGTCAAAGAGTTTTGTAAATAGTGTATAATCTGCTTTTCCAATCTTGAAACCATTTTCAGTTAAGAAATCTCTAAGACACTCATACCAAGCTCTAGGTGCTTGTTTGAGGATGTAGAGAGCCTTATGCAGTTTAAGGACGTGGTCAGGGAACTCTTTGTCTTCAAATCCGGGTGGTTGCTCCACGTACACCTCCTCCTTGATTGGACCATTGAGGAAGGCACTTTTCACATCCATTTGGTAGAGCTTGAAATCATGGTTAGTAGCATATGCAAGCAATATTCTAATTGATTCAAGTCTAGCTACGGGAGCAAAGATTTCATCGATATACAAAACTTCAACTTGTGAATGCCCTTTGGCCACAAGTCATGCCTTGTTCCTTGTTACCACCCCATGTTAATCTTGTTTATTGCGGAAGACCCATTTGGTGCCGACGACGTTCGCGTTGGGTCTTTCGACGAGTTCCCACACCTCGTTCCGTTTGAAGTTGTTCAGTTCTTCTTGCATCGCCACCACCCAGTCCAGATCTCTCAATGCATTCTCAATCTCGTGTGGTTCCAAAAAGGACACAAAAGAGTAATGCTCAAAAAAGTTAGCTATGCAAGATCTAGTTGTTGCTCCCTTTTGGATGTCACCGATGATGTTGTCGATTGGGTGATCTCTTTGGATGCATTGGTGTACTCTCGGGTGTGGCATTTGGGGTCTTGTGACTTCATGATATTCTTCTTCTCCCCCTAGATGGTTGCCCTCATTGACTTGTTGATCATCTTTGTTTTCTTGAGGTTGATCTTGTGCGGAAGCTCCCCCTTGATCATTGGCCTCCATTTGCGGTTCATCTTCCTCATGCACATGTAGAGGTGGCTCTTGTGGTCGAACATCGCCTAACACCATTCTTCTCAATGCTTGACAAGGAGCTTCTTCTCTATCTAGCACATATGGATCAACTTGCACCTTTTGGGAGCCGTTAGTTTCATTGAACACTACGTCACGTGCTACCTCAACAAGTCTGGAGGTCTTGTTGAAGACACTATAGGTGTAAGAGTTCGGATCATAATCAAGCAAGAAACTTTCGTCGGACTTCAAAGCGAACTTTGAAGTCCTAGGCTTCTTGTTCAAGATATAGAATTTAGAACGAAAGACTCGAAAATATGAAATATTTGGCTTGTTACCGGTGAGTAGCTCATAGGATGTCTTCTTGAGTAGTCGATGAAGATAGAGTCGATTCATGGCGTGGCCAGCAACATTAACCGCTTCCGCCCAAAATTGATCTGAGGTCTTGTACATCTAGCATTGTTATCGCCATCTCTATGGGGGTTTGGTTCTTCTTTTCGGCAACTCCATTTTGTTGAGGAGAGTAAGGTGTTGAAAACTCGTGCTTTATGCCTTCTTCGTCTAGGTACTCCTCAACTTGGGTGTTCTTGAACTTCATTCTATTGTCACTTCGAATGTTCTTATTCGTCAATGAAAACTCATTTTGAGCACGCTTGAAAAACTTCTTCAAGGTTCCTTGAGTTTCTGTCTTATCATGCAAAAAGAAAACCCAAGTGAGGGCGCGAAAAGTCATCAATAATCAATAAACCATATTTGTTACCGCCGATGCTTATGTAAGCAATTGGACCGAAATGGTCCATGTGAAGTAGCTCGAGCGGTCTTGTTGTAGTCATGACGTTCTTCATAGGGTGAGGTGCTCCAACTTGCTTCCCGGCTTGGCACACGCTACAAGGCCTGTCTTTCTCAAAAACGACATCCTTCAAACCTCGGATGTGATCGCCCTTGGGGAGTTTTTGAAGATTCCTCATACCAACATGCGCTAGCCGTCTATGCCACAACCATCCCATGTTGGTATTTGCAATCAAGCATGTGTCAAGTTTAGCTTTATCTTTGTTGAAGTCAACAAGGTAAAGCTTTCCCTTTAACATGCCCTTGAATGCAATGGAACCATCACCCCTTCTAGAGACGGTCACACCCTCATTAGTGAACAAGCAATTATAACCTTTGTCACATAATTGAGATATGGTCAACAGGTTATAATCTAAGGAATAACATGTAACACATGACAAAGAGTATGTTGAGATGATATGGCAATTTTACCGATACCGAGCACCTTTCCTTGACTATTGTCTCCAAAATAGATGCCCTCGCTAAGATCCTCATTTTCTTCATACTCAATGAACATCCTTCTTTCTCCGGTCATATGGTTGGTGCAACCACTGTCTATCTCCCATTTCGATCCACCGGAGGAATAGGCCTACAAGAGATTAGTTACCCAAGCTTGCTTGGGTCCTTGGAGGTTAGTTACAAGAGATTTGGGCACCCACACATGAGACTTGGTGTTCCCAAGGCGTGGCCCAACATAATGAGCATAAACTTTACCAAAAGTACTTCTCATTAGAACATAAGATGCATCAAAAGTCCTGAATAATAGTTGTTGTTGTTTATATACAGGACTAGTCTAGGAAATCGGACTTGTCCGGAGAACCGGACTTGTCCGTGTCTGGACCGGACTAGTCCGGTGATCATATGTGTTGAATGTGTTAACTTTGGACTTTCCAGCTTGAGAGGGTTTTCCTTTTACAAAGGCAATGCCTTCCTTGTTATTTTTACGGCTTCTAGCTTATTTCTTTTCACCATAAGAATAACCAATGCAATATTTGACATTAGGAGGTCTTGTGACCAAGTATGCACTACGTGCATATTTGATCTTCTCCTTGTCAAATATACCATTTTGGGAAGGATGCTTGTCCTTGGTAGAGGTTGACTTGTCTTTCAAGCTAGTGTCAGTTTTAGCACATGAACAAGTGATAATAGCATCACTTTTAAGTGGTTGAGAAGGTGAGCCTGAAGAGGATGAGGGGTCACTTTGTTTGAGTGACTCAACTTGTACCTCAAGGATTTTTTTAACCTTTGATAGGTTAGCAAGTTCGTCCTTGATGGTGATGTTTGAGTCGCTTAACTTCAAGCAAGCTTCCTTGCTTGAGGCTAACTCAAGTTCTATTGACTTGCCTTGCTCCTTTTCAAGTTAGAGAAGTTTGTCAAGTTTAAGATATTCCTCCTTTTGTGAGATAATCATATCTTCTTGACGGTTGATCATCTTCTCCTCAACAAGTTGATCAAGTAGAAATTTCATTTTTGCTGTTGTTTTCTTATCTAAGACAATGAGCATGTCTTCATTATCACTAGCAGCTTCACTATCACTAGAATAGGAATGCAAAGAAGAGGATTTGGTTGTTACCTTTCGTTTACCTTCCTTTGCTATGAGGCAAGTGTTGTTGCCCTTCCATGTGCCTAGATTTGGGAAGAGGGTGGACTTCTTGGATTTCTTCTCAATGGCTATGCTAGCCATCTCCTCTTACTCTTCGGATGAGGAGTCCTTATTTGAGTCCCACTCCTTTCCCAGATGCGCTTGTCCCGCTTGCTTCTTTTTCTTGAAGAATTTCTTGGGTTGAGGTCTTGTCTCCTTAGTTTTCTTCTTGTTTTCTTTGTACGGGCAATCAACTATAAAGTGGTCATATTCACCACAGTTATAGCATGCCCGCTTCAACTTTGGTCTTGACTTCTCTTTATATTTTCCTTCACTTGATTTTTCCCCTTGTCTTTTCTTCATCATTTTCTTAAATCTCTTCATAAAGAGGATCATGTCCTCTGCGTTGACATCACTGATCTCATCATCGCTGCCCTCTTCTTGTTGAGCTTCTCGAGCTTCTTTGGACAAGGGCTTGCAAGTTGACTTTAAGGCGACCCCTTTCTTCTTTGCCGAGGTGAGGTCGGCAATCTCCTTGACATGCTTCACCTGCTTTTCCATCATCTCAAAATTGATGATTTTCCCAAGCAGCTCATCCGGGGTCATTTTCTTATTCACGGGGCTTTCTCTGATCATCGGGCACAAGGTGACATTGTGAGCCATGAAAGCTATAAGGATGAGCTTCACCACCTCATGATCATTCCGCTTCTTTCTTCGGTATGCTCGAACCTTGTTGAAGAGCGCCTTTAAGCAGTTGTACATGTCTTGCGGCAACTCATCTTCTTCAATGGCAAATCTTCCCAATTCGCCTTCGATCATTTCGATCTTCGCCTCTCGCACATGACGATTGCCTTCATGTGCAGTTTGCAATGTATCCCATATTTCCTTTGCAATCTCGAGTCCATCCACCTTGGTGAACTCGTCTTGACTAAGTGATGAAGAACAAGCTTAACACACGATTTTATCCCGTGGTCCGATTCCCACAGAAGCAACCTACGTCCACGTTGATGAGCCCACGAAAGGGTCGGGTCTTCACTGACCCTAACCTCGTCGAATTGCCACGAAGGCCAATTCTTCTTCCACTATTACAAAGGGGCAAATAACCAAGTTCAAGGGGCCTTCTGACAAGTGGAGGGCTCCCCAAGATTACAATTCAAACACCACCAAGAACACACTCGTAATATCAACAATGAAACAACAAGAGTGTGTTAGAGATCAATCCCAAGAGCTCAAAAGTGTAGAATCGTGTCTCTCCTTTGATCCAAAGTGAATCCTCAAGGAATTGATCTTTCTTGCGTTGGATTGTGTGGAGAGATGTGTTTTCTAGGCTCTTGGAGGGTGTGACGGCGCAGGGGGTCGAGAGATATGATAGTTGGGCCGTGCACATCTATTTATATTAGGGTTTTCAAAAGTTACTGTTAGGGTTTCGAGGGTCCGAACTAGTCCTTGGTGAAGTCTGGACTAGTCCGGTGTGCGGCGTGAGTGTCCAGAAATATTGGACTTGTCCGACTAGGAGCGGACAAGTCCGATCTTAGTCATAAAGGTTTTCGGACTTGTCCTTGCTGATATCAGACTTGTCCGGTGTAATGATGCCCTTAGTGAATATAGGACAAGTCCGCACTTGGAGGACTTGTCCAATTTTAGTTAGAGGCATTATCGGACTAGTCAGGACATTATCGGATTAGTTCTGTGCGGACAAGTCCGCATTGGATGGACTTGTCCGAACCTGTCCAGAGAGGATATCGGACTAGTCCATTTTTCCTGCGAAACGTGAAGTGAGTGAGGATTTTTATGTTATAGCTCTTGGGATGTGTCACACCAACACACTCCCTACACAATGATGTATTTTATTCAGCTCTTGAGCTTTTTTCCGAATTGATCCTCATTCTCCTTTCTTTTTGGCGCTTTCTTCATTCATTCATTAAAACTGGCGCTTTCTTCATTCTTTCATTAAAACCTTCGCTCATCTCAATAATGTGGTTAGGATCTCATTTGTTTGTCATAAATCAACCAAAACCCACAAGGGATGCCTAGATGCACTTTCATTCATTCTTAGTACTCTCTGAAAATTTATTGCATAAAAGGGAGTAGAAGACATGGCTACAAGAAAAAGAAAAATAAAATACATGCTTACATCATAAGCATGAGAAAAAATAAGAAAAGTAGCCATGTTTCATCCCTGCAAAATAAGAGAGTCCACTCAAAAAGGAGTCATCTCAAATATCCACATCCACTCTAGTCCATCACACATGCACAAGTCTTGAATCAAATAGTTTTGAATTGATTTCTTGTAAGGCTTGCTTTTTTGACTTAGTAATATTATGTGTTGCAAATATGCCTACTATATTCCATACCAAGCTCCACATACAAGACTTCTTTAAAGGTAGGATGAATTAGGCAAATGCATTGGTGAGGACATATTTCCGCTACACATAAAGGAGAGATCGACATAATCAAATTGAGTTACTTAAAGTCTAAGTTGAACTCTCCGGAATTTGAGTGGAACTTGTTTTCTAGGGTATGTGTGCTCTATTTGCTGCTCTATCTTTCAACCATCCATGAATAGGAGATGGCATAAGCCCTATAATGACTGGAGATGGGTGAAGTACCATGCCAATTTTTGCAATACTAGGTAGAGTATTTTGTTGTGCACATGGTGCTTTTAAAAAGTAGAACATTGTAGCAACTCCTGATTATCAACCTAAAGTCTTGACTTTCTCAGGATGAGCAAAGGATAAGCTTGGGGTAGTTTGTTGACAGTTGTTATATACCAATTTCACCCATCAATATAACTCAATTGTGTGAAGGAATTGTCATTTCTTGCACACATCACCTTTCTGTTTAACCTATTTCCACTTGTCCTTGGAGAAATAGTGAATGTAGTGAATTGTTGCAGGAAATGAGGTAAAAGAGGGGGAGCAATCCTATAAAATAGCATCCCAGCCAATCAAGCACCAACATGTGGCACCACATGGATCAAATGGCTCACAAACAGAAGTATCCGAGGCCATCCAACAGTGTAGCACCCATATCAAGGGATGGGACCCACCTGGCAGTGACCTGGAGAAAGCACACAAGAAATGGTGCAGAGACCAGGTCGGCTGACCCCCCCCAAGTCGGCCAACGTGTTCTGGGCGCCAAACTCGGCCAATCGCCACATGTTGACTTATCCCGGCTTGATGAAGTCAGTGGTGACTGATTTACACACTTTTCATGGCGGGAGTAGTATTTATGATTATGTTATTCCATTCTCATTATATCCTCATACACACTATAAACACCCACAATAGTCTAATTAGCTATGACATGATTATGTTAAAATGAATCACCTATGCTATGTATTAACATTGGTTCAACAATGATTTTGTTCATTCACTTAGGATGGCTTGTGTCTAGGCTCTTAAGGTAATTACTTAATATGCTAGCATGGTGCTAAGATTGATATGTAATGTTGAATGTCTCATAGATCGACGGATTGAAGAGGTAGGCAGTAGGTGGTGACAGCCCTACCTGTCCTTTGTAATCTTCCACGTTCGGCTATGCCACAGGCACTTGATGGGAGTCGTCCTAGTATTGCTAGGGGTAAACCCATGTCTGATGTGTTAAACCACTTAGCATGAGAGTTCATAACTAATATGATCATTAGTAACTAACTTAGGTTATGTATATGTACATTACAAGCATAGTAGGAGTATCTACCTAACTCTTAGCCTATTCCATCTTTACCTCATTTGCCCCCTTAGGATAGAATGATTTTGTGCGTGTCACACTACCTCCAATTATCCTTTATCCATCCTTGCTAGAACCCTACCGAGACCAACCTAGCCTCTCCATTTGATGATTGCTTTGCTTCCACCTAGCCTTTTTTGGGAGAATATAAATGACAACCTTTGGGAATACTGTAAAAGGGGAAATGATACATCGATAGATTCCGTGCGCTTGCGGATTTATATCTTTTATTTAAGAACTATCAACAAGCATTTCTGGCACTATCGCTAGGAATGATTTTTTAGTAGTGCGTAGGAAATATCAACAAGGGCACGCACAAACTGGTGGAGCATGTGGTTTAATTTGATACAACCAATGAAAGAAATGGCCCCGGTGCAAAAAGTTCTACCTGAGTGAAAGGATCGTTCCCATTCTATCTATGATATAGTTTATGATTCAAGAAGATGGCTCTTTCCCATGCCCTTCACTGCTCCTCTCTCCTCATTGCAGCGTTGCTGGTCAAACTCATATATAAATAAAGTTATCCGGCTTAGTTTCTTTTGATTGTTATAGGAAAAGGAAGAAAAATGGGAAAAAAGACCCTTTCCAAGGCCAATGAGCCACCGTATAGTGTCAATTTTGCATTCTCTGGCGGCAAGCCAACTAGAAGGTTCACAAATGGGATGATGGGTACATAAAATGAATACATCATGGATTACAAAAATTAGGACGACGATAGGACAGTTCACTTTATTTTGCAATAATTCTGATCACAGGTTCCCTATGGGAATCAAGCTCCTTACAACGTGACGGTATATTCCATCATCCAAACTAAGATTCCTCATACCCTAACCCGTTGGTCATTATCGAGCCGGTTTATTGATATAAATTAATTGTTTATTCCCAGATTATTGGTGGTACCAACTTATAACAACATGTAGCCACTGAAGTCTAGTTGTTAAACTTGGAAAACATTTCAGATTTTGCCAAAACATTTTTTTAGAATAGCAGGAACTAAAAAAACAAAGTTTTGTCAGAATTTATTTAGGAATGAAAAAAATCAGACCTTCTTGGAATCGCAGAGTTCACCTTGGGATTCTTCTGGAACATTTTTTGAGAGGTTGTTAACATCTGCCACAATGTGAGGGTTCTGTTCTGCTTCCGCTGCCACTCCAGGCATTGGAGCGGGAACCTGTGGCGGGGCTAGATGTTTATTCTTTATTTCCTTATCGAGAGCCTAAAACCTCCTGAATTCACTCTTTCATTATTCCCTGGAACTTGTCTATGGGTGAGTGAATATAATTTTCCAGGACTCGGCTAATGTTTAGTCCAGGTACCCCACTTTCTGAGCATCGAGTCAAACGAACAAAGAAAGTTGTGGCTTCTTGAAATGATTAGCCTATGAAAGAAGCAAAAAAGCGTAACAACTTGATTTTAGATATAGGATATTGGAAAGAAGTGTGTAGGTAGGCCTCAACGTGTTCATTGAGTAGCTTGAGGACGTTTGCCATTGTGAGACGGTTAAGGCCACCCCTAAACTCAACTAGGCTCCATCTTAGAGAGGGTTTTCTGTTTTTTAATCATGATAGGGTCTGGGGCATGTCGGAACGGTAGCTGCTTAGTCTCATCCGAGAGTCCAATCTCTTTGTACTCTGACTTCGAGTATGGTCTTGTTCTTAACGCTTCCGAAAAGAGAAATGCGGCTGATTTTGACGTCGACATTGGTTTTTCGAACGGAAAACAAGAACATTCTTTCATGAACTTCCATGACAAAATGCTAGTTGCTTTGTAAGGCATACACTGGAGCGTTTGTCCCATCATTGAAGGCCACTAGTCACCGCTTGCATAATGATAGATCCGTTTGTCTTGCTCTACCTAAGCAGGATTGAACACTTCGATATCCGTCTTGCCATCTCAGTCCTCCTTAGAATCTTGTCGAGTTGATAGAACACTCCTCCAAAGCTGTTAACCAGCTTTGCGAACTCGTAGTCTTCCCAATTCCTGGAAGCCTTCTTGTTCCGATCCTATTTTTGCAAATAACAAGGATTTCTCAAGAATTTCATTCGACTCCTTCGCATTCTTAATCTAGTAGGGCCAGACTGTTTTTTGCCATAGCTTGCCTTCTTTTGAAGGTTAAAAATGATGCTTAAAATAAAGCTAAGAAAAGGGGTGCGCTAATGGCAACCAATCCTTCCTTTGAGTCAAGCAATCCTTCTGAGAACTCCGATTTAGCGCTGGTGGGTCGTAACTATTTATGATAATTGCTTTAGTAGATGGCATAGAAGTCATAGGGCTTAAAATTGAGTCATTGAAGCAGTAGAGAGTGGGACCTAATTTCTGGTTCAAGTATAAGGCATCGAATTTCATGCATCAGCCCACTGCACTGAACAACGTTAAAGCGTGTTCTTCCTTATCTCAAAGGTAATGGCATTCACATCTTGACCCGCTTGCCTATTCTCGAGTGAGTTCTAGCAATACATGTAGGGCATTAGTTGAAAGCTTTTGAGCAAACCCCACATAACATATAGTCATAACTTACCTCATAAATTCATTGTGTATCCGTCTAAAAGACTCATCATTCAAAGAGATAACCATATGACTCATGTTTATGGTGGTCTTGAATACAACTCGCAGAATGACTCCTCCAGGATCCTTCTGACACTCAAACAGATAGTGAGACAGACACCATCTATAAAACTTTCATCCCTCTTCTATCGCTAGTTTAGCTAGCGCCATGAGATTCATAGTTGCTTTACTTATAGATTCCTTATTCATAGACAAAGCGGATTCAGAATTGTCTTTCCTTCTAAGGATCACATGTATATATGAGCTTCAGATTTGGTCTTCAAGTCTAATAGGCAACCCTCGCCTCATTGAGGAACTTTGGCTGACGAAATTCCTTGGATGTGATTGGCGTGAGAAAGATGGAATGGATGCTTCAAATAATGAAAGCTAACAAGTTACATGTGCCCCCCTATTCAAAGTCGGGTGTGGCCTCGCCCTTTTGCTCTTACTTCGGTTTGGCTTCACGAAGGCACCACCGTTTCTGCCTCCTGGCTGAAATGCAGGGAATGTGTATCATTCTAGTCTCTTGAAATCAATCAATATGACTATCGAAAGAAGAATACTTTCCCTCCTATGCTCTAAGTTCCAGTATCAATAAGAATTCGAGCTCTTATGGATTGTGGAGCTCGTTGGCTGATGTGATGGCCCGTTGGGACTTCTTCAACCTATAGGAGAAGGAACTAAGCTACTTTTCATAGAGAGAGAGAGAGAGGGAGACAGAGAGTTAGAGAGAGGAAGAGAGGGAGAGAGGGAGAGTGTGAGAGAGAGGGAGGGAGAGAGAGAGAGGGAGAGAGAGTGGAGAGAGGGAGATAGGGAGAGAGGGGGAGGGGGCGAGAGGGAGAGAGAGATGTAGTAGAGAGGGAGAGAGGGAGGGGAGTGAGGGGAGAGGGAAAGAGACAGGGAAAGTGAGAGAGAAGGAGAGAGAGTGAGAGTGGGAAAGGGAGAGAGAGGGGGAGTGAGAGAGAAAGGGGAAAAGAGAGAGGGGAGAGGGAGATAGGGACGGAGAGAGTGAGAGAATGAGGGAGCGAGAAGGACAAAGATTGGGAGAGAGGCTTGGGAGAGAGGGAGATAGAGAGGAAGGGGAGAGGGAGAGAGAGGGAGGAATAGAGAGTGAGAGAGAGAGAAAGGGAGGGAGTGGGAGTGAGAGGGATAGAGAGGGGGAGAGGGAGCGAGAGGGGGAGAGGGAGAGGGAGAGGGAAAAAGGGAAAAGGGGGAGAGGGACAAAGGGAGGGGATAGGGAGAGAGAGCGAGGGAGTGAGGGGGATAGAAAGGGAGAGAGAGGGAAAGAGATGGGAAGAGGAAAGAGAGGGGGGAGAGGGAGTGGGGAGGGGAGAGAGAGGCAGACAAAGAGAGAAAGGGAGAGGGAGAGAGGGGGGGAGGGAAAGAGATGGAGGGAGAGGGAGAGAGAGGGGAAGAGAAGGGAGAGGGAGAGATGGGAAGAGACACATAGAGGAACATTGAGAGAGAGAGGAAGGGAAGAGGATAGAGGGAGAGTAGAGGGAGATAGGTGAGAGGGAGAGACAGTGAGAGAGATAAAGTGTGAGAGAGAGGGAGAGAGGAGAGAGAGAGTGAAGGAGAGAGGGAGGGAGAGAGAGAGTGGGGGATATAGGGAGAGGGAGAGAGAGAGAGGAGGATAGAGATGGAGAGTGTCGAAGTGTAGCAACGACACTTCCTCTGGTACTACTATAGAGTAGCCTGTGGAGGTTCTTTTTTAGGAGGTTCTTTTTTAGGAGGGGCGTAATTTCTTGTACTACAAGCACGATGAACACGGGTGAACAGTGGGTATTTATGTGGTTCGAGCCGCCGGGAGAAGTAACACCCGACGTCCACGGGAGAGTGTGGGTTTTATATTGCTTGTCTGCATGAGAGTTGTCCCGTGTGCAGATCAACTGAGTCTGAGTGAGTGTAAGTTCAGCCTGTCTAGTTGATGGTTGCTCAGTCTTTTTATATGCTAAGGGCCAACGGCTTATATTATGATCAGGGCCTGATAGGTGTCCCCAGGTTAGCTGGTTTTGAAAGCGGATTGGCGTGGTCTTGAAGGAAAATTAATGGGTCTTGATAACGTATTAACATGGTCTTGATGACACTTTCATCGGTCCTGATAGCGCGCTAATATATCTTGAAGGCACATTAATGTTGTCCTAAAGGCGCGCTAATGAACACGTCACCTACCTTTACTCTTGAGGCCTGCAATCTGTACTAGGGCGCTGCACGGTTTGCAGGCCATTACCGCAGGGCACGTTGCTGCGCCATAACCCTCCTCAGTGGGTAGGTCGGGTCCGGAGCTGCAGGACACGTGGTAACACCGGAGCTCACCTTAGCAGGGAGGTGGGTGTGGAGCCGCGGGACACATGGCAGCACCAGAGCCCTCCTTAGCAGGGAGGTCGGGTCCGGAGCCCCAGGACATGTGGCAGCAACGGAGCCCTCCTCAGCGGGGAGGTTAGGTCTATAGTTGTGAGATATGTGGCTGTGCCAGAGCCCTCCTCGGCCGAGTGGCTAGGTCTAGCCTCGTGAAGCAAATGGTAGCCTGTGGGTACCTCCCCTCTTGGGAGGTGGGACCCAACATCTTTTCTTCCTTGTATGCGGGGGTAACAACTCTGCAGGGTACCGATGGTGGCCCTCGAGCCCACCTCGGGAGAGGCGATGATCACATAGGTGCGGCCACCATCATCAGTGCTAAAAACATCGATGGTGGGCCCCCTGGGAGGTTCCAGAACTTGGTGAAGGCGCGAGAGAGCCAATGATCTACCATAAGAACGTTGATGGTGGACCCCCTGGGAGGTGCCGGTGTGGGAGCTTGAGGTCCGACAGTGGAGCCCGAAGAAGGGTGAACTAGGAACTGCACATGAGTGACGGTAGAAAGAATAATACTGATCACATGTTACATATTTTTTCTCTTAGGTTCATTGTGGCTTAAAGTCCTTAGCTGGGTTACGAGGCCTGAGTAATTCAGTGCGACAGTATCCGGGTACTGGTTGTTGCCTCGCTCAGGAACGTGTGCTATCCGGACCCGTCGTACTTTGCTACAATGCGGGAAAGGTAGAGTGTGCATGCTTAGGGTGCAGGACTAGGCTAAGCAGGCAACACACTCTGGTCCTTCCATTGCCATTTGATTTTCAGGAGAGTAGGCCATTCAACGAGCACAGGATCCCAAATGACAAAACTTCCATGAATACCCAGACACATCACATGTACTACAGGCTGCCAGTCTACAACTGGATAGCACAACTCCAACTATGTGCGGACAGGAAAAAAGTAACCGAACATATGTCAGACAATACGCGAAAGTAATGATAAAATTGAATGGTAATTTAAAGAACATGGTGACTGTATCCGGACTATGGTTTTTATCTTGTTCAGGGATATGTGCCTTTCAGTCCCCGGCACTGAACCGCAGTGTTGGGGAGGAAGAGTGCGCTATCTTAGAGTCACAAGGCACAGGATTAAGCTGCAAGACCTGGCTAAGCAGGTTGCAAACTCTTGACCACTCACGGACATTAGTCTTTCGAGGGATGTTCGGCCCCCACTACTCAGCCGCAACATTAGAAATGTAGAGTGCGCATACTTAGGGTGCAGGACCAGGCTAAGCAGAAAGCACACCGCGGACCCCCAGTACTCAGCTGTAGCGTTGGAAAGGTAGAGTGCGCATACTTCGGATGCAGGACCCGATTAAGCAGGCAGCACACTCTGTACCCTCTATTGGAATTAGCTTTTCATGAGAGTGACCGTTCAGCACCATGGGACTCCGAGTAAGAAAATAACGAAGGATTGTTGATGTTTCTTACATCAGAGACCGTCTCCAGTAATAGATGAGGTCGGCAAGTGCACGAAAACTATCGCGTAGCATTTCACCCAAGAGTATTCCCAAGGGTATCGTATTTATCCAAAAGGAAAGCAATGGAGTAAAGTATACACTACTCTTATGATCAAGCTATGGGATACTAATCAATTATCAAGACAGGGGTAAGTTGATAATACTTGGGTAGTGTGACACACACCTAAGCAATATATTCTAAAGGGTAAAGGTGTCGTAATGGAGGTTAGACTAAGGATTGGGGAGTTGCTCCTACGATGCTTCTAATATACATATACATAGCCTAGGTTCGATACTAATGAGCAAGTCAATGGTGAACCCTTATGATAAGTTGTTCAACATATCGGGCATGGGTTTACCCCTAGCAACACTAGACGACTCCCTCCAAGATCCTGTCGCATAGCCGAACGTGGAGGATTACAAAGGACATATAGGGTTGTCACAACCTACTGCCTACCTCTTCAATCCGTGGGTCTACGAGACATCCAACGCTACTTAACTATCCTAGCACCATGCTAGCATATTAAGTAAATACCTTAGGAGCTACAGCACAAGCCATCCTAAGGAAATGACGAACCTAAACATCATTGAACCAATGTTGAAACATAGCATAGGGCATTCATATTAACATGATCATATCATAGCTAATTATACTATAGTGGGGGTTTATAGTGTTTATGATGGTAGTATAATGACATTAGGGCATGATCATAAAGACTATACCTACCACATATATGGAATCCACAATCAAACAAGAAATGCTTCATCCAAGTATATGAATAAGAGAAGACTAAAGATAATATCTATATTATGCATAAAGTCACAAATATACATGAGACATACCTTTCCCAATTTGGACTTGAGACTTGAGGCTCTCCTCCCTATAGCCTAATTCCACTAAGGACTAAGAGAACTAGTGTATACAATGGAACGATGCTCAAGTGGTATCTGCTGAAGTGAGGGGTCCTATTTATAGCTTGTAGAAGGGTCGGTTCCCGCCACCAAAAGCGCGCGAATCAGTCACCACTAACTTCTTCAAGCCGGGAGGAGCCAACACGTGGAAGCTGACGGATTTTAGAGGAAAGACTAGGTCAGCCGACTAGGGGGGTCGGCCGACACGATAAGTCCTCCAAACGGACTGTGCTTTCTTGGGGTGCCTTCCAGGTGGGCCCATCCCTTGATATGGGTACTACACCATTGGATGGTCTCGGATACTTCTATTTGTGGGCCATTTGATCCATGTGGTTCCACGTGTCGACGCTTGATTGGATAGGATGCTATTTATAGGATCCATCCCCTTGTTTCACTTCAATTCTGTATAAAATACATGCATGCACTAATTTATCCAAGGAGAAGTGGAAATAGATTAAATAGAAAGGTGATGTGTGCAAGAAATGATATTTCCATCACATAATTGAGTTATATTGATGAATGAAATTGGTATATAACAGCCGTCAACAAATGTCCCCAAGCTTATCCTATGCTCGTCTCGAGCAAAGTCAAGACTTTAGGTTGATGATCAGGAGTTGCTGCAATGTTCTATTTTTCACAAGTACCATGTGCACAACAAAATACTCTACCTAGTATTGCAAAAATTGGCACAGTACTTCACCAATCTTAAGTCATTATGGGGCTTATGGCATCTATTCATGGGTGGTTGAAAGATAGAAAAGCAAATGGAGCACACATACCCTAGAAATCAAGTTCCACTAAAATTCCGGAGAGTCCAATTTAGATTTTAAGTATCTCAATTTGATTCTCTCAAGTCTCTCCTTTGTGTGTATTGGAAATATTTCCTCACCAAGGCATTTTGCCTACACTCATCCTACCACTAAATAAGGCTTCTATGTGGAGCTTGGTAGGGAATGTAGTAGGCATATTTGCAACACATAATATTGCTAAGTCAAAAGAGCAAGGAAATCAATTCGAAACAATTTGATTCAAGACTTGTGCATGTGATGGAATAGAGGTGGATGTGGGTATTTGAGATGGCTCCTATGTATCTAGACTCTTTTTTTTTTTGCAGGGATGGAACATGGCTACTTTTCTTTTTCTTTTTCTCTCTTTTTTTTCTTATTTTTTTTCTCATGCTTATGATGTAAGCATGAATTTTATTTTATATTTTTCTTTTTCTTGTAGCCATGTATTATACTCCTTTTTTATGCAATAAATTTGGAGAGAGTACTAAGCATGAATGGTGTGGAGTTTCCCTTTTTATTGTGGAATGGTGGTATGATGGGAATTTTGCTTACTTCTAGTGTAGAAGTATAGCATGTGCAAGTGAAGTCTTGAATTCAAAAGGTAATGAATGGAATCTCACATAGGTCTATACTAGTTTGACAAAGCTCAATGTGAAGACAAATAGCATATGCATAAGGTCTATCAATAAAATGTATCATAAGGCTTTTGTGGGTATTTCCAATCAAATGAGAGTAACTTAAATCTTTTTAGAATTTCTCCGGAAATATAAGTTTCACATTCAAACTAGGAATAGCAGCTCTATCACTATATCATATCCCGCAACAACTTAGAATGGATTAAGCTTTTGCTACCCACAATTTCTAAATCAAGGCAAAAGTAATTCTAGCCAATGAAAGCAATATTTTGGAGAGTAGTAAGTTGTGAACTAGGGACATAGAAAAATTAAAACATAGCAAATATTCATCATTTAATATATGTGAATTCCAAATCATTCTTACCGCACATCTTTTATTTTATTAATGTAACCGATACTACATTATTATTAATCTCTTTTTTCTTTTTTTTGATGCAAATGTGGTGGAAAGAAATAAATAAAATAATGAGATGCAAATGGGATGTGATACAAGTTACCTCAAGTGGGGGTCCTCCCCCAAGCTTGTTCCTGTTCAAGGTCCGCGCTAGGGGTTGAAACCCTAGCGACGGATGTAGGCCTTGAGGTTGGCCTAACCTTGTTGCAGCATGGCTTTGACATTGGAGGGTTGAGTGTTGATGTTGAGTTTCCTTCCATCGATTCTATGAGTGTGGTTGAGGAGAGTGTTGTCGATGTTGCTCATCCACACCTCAAGGTTTCCATAGATTGAATTTACCTTGTTATTCCTTGGCTAAGGTAGTGATAACCCTTTGCACAAAGGGATGATGTGCACTCAACATGTGTTGAGTGTGTTCTGTAATTCTATGACTAAGGTGTATCATACCTTCTTGCCATAAAGGAATAATTGTATCCTTCATGCACTGAGTGTGATCCGTCATTCCTTGGCTAGGGTAATGATATTCTTTAGCCACAAAGGGGTGACATGTACCCAACATGTGTTGAGTATGATCCTGTTATTCCTTGGCTAAGGTACAACATACCTATAACCACAAAGGGATGATGTGCACTCAACATGGGTTGAGTGTGATCTGTTGTTCCCTAGATAAGATATAAAATACCTTTTGGCCACATAGGAACAACTTGCACCCAATATACATTAGATGTGATCTTGTCATTCCTTGGTTAAGGTGCATCATACCTTTTAGCCACAAGGAATAACTTACACCCAATGATGGTGGCAATTCCCTTGAGCTTGAATGAGTGCTTAGAATAGTTGAGAGCATCATGCTTGCACATATTCGTTGCAGACCATTGGTTGCTCACGGGTTTCCATGGCAAATCTCTGGCCTCGTATAGTTATGGTTGACCTTCGGGCCTAATTTCCGATAGGTAGCAACCATCCTAATTTACTCCTTGGCCAAGAGATATTGAAATGGAATCCTCTTAGGGTTTCTAACAATCAAATCTTTGAATGCCTACATAGATATTTTACTCCTACAAACTTCCTCTTATGATACAGAGGGATGGTTAGCTCCCGATACTGGTACAAATAAATTTTTGGGTTAGGTAACCGAATTTTCATTTGTACGCATGGAGAAGAACAAGTCCAAAGATGCATTTGGTCCAATTTCCAGTGTATTCATGAACAATATATGAATTATTGCTAGGAGTGGGGCTTTATGGATAAATCAAGTTGAACATTTTCTAAAGCTCCTACCCATAACAATGCATGAGATATAAATACACTATATGGATCTCTTCATCTTGTAAAAGTCCTAACCATCATAATTTTTTTACAAGAGCAAATATTTATCATGTGATTCATGGCAAGCAAGATTCTCAATTTTATCCTCCTGAACATTTTTAATTTCTTTCCTAGGAATTTCGAATTTAGTGATCCATGCATGAATGAGTTTCAAATCAAAATTATGGACATCACTATTCCTAGGTTGCTACATACCAATTCAACCATTAAGTCATTCCATAAGCATTACCTAGGAAGAAAATGTCTAAGTCAATTTTAGCAATGATTATGAAATTCTAGATACTTTCTTAAATTTATTCCCAAGTAAGGTGACATTCCTTTTTGAAGAATCAAAAAGAGTAATGTCAACACTTACTCTCGTGAGGATGCATAAGAATTGAATGATGAAAAGGTGTAAACCTTCCTTACCAATGTAAGCAAAAATCATTCAATCCTAATGCAATTCAAACGACAGAAAATTTTAAACTTGTACCTCAATTGAAGAGCAGTCTTGGTTGAAGTTCGTTGTGTGAGGAACTCACGATCATGAATTTTGGTGAAGCCTTCATGTTCAATGTCAAGTTGAGGTTGGATTTGAATGGGCATCATCTTGCTCCTCCATTGGGCCACCATCTTGAGCATTCCTCCACCATGAACTCAAAATGAGATCGATGGAGGGATATGCGCTTGATGGGGCCTTCCAACCTATTTATATATATTGTCTTGGCTGCACTAAAATCAAGAACAAACAAAACAATTCGAAAATGGGTTACGTTAGCCTAAAAGCATGTTGTACACTTTGCCAAATTGTTTTGCCCAACTTGAAACAACTTGTAAATGCAATGAATATTAGGGGAAATATTTTTTTTGAATTAGGTAGATGAATTCAAGTGGTTATGACCAAGGTTAATATCCAAATAAATTTATTAACTAATTCAAAATGTTAGATTTAGGAAGGTTGGAAAGTTTACTTTCCAACATGCAAGTGTGAAAATTCAAACATGCTAAATGAAAATGCAAGATTTGATGGGAAATTCAAATAAGAAATTTGGGAAATCAAATATGAGATAACTACCAATTAACTATTGGCAAGGACTCACTGATTTTTGAAAGTCTGATGAGTGGGACTTAGCTCCATCCTGTTTAAAGCAATGATTTGTTGTCCAACCCCAGAGTTGAAGATGTGGACAACTTCTCTTGCTTGTCATGCCAAATCTCCTTTGGCATGTCATTCGGTCATGTGGGCCACATGGTGGCCCGAGCCTCTTCATCATATTGATGAATACTTGTTCATGTAGTGACAGCTTTTCTCTCTTGAAGATATTCTCTCATGAGCATGGTGAGGCTTGTCCTTATTTTAGGGGTGTCACTTCGACCTTCTTGATATTCATTAAGGTCAATCCATACCTTGATCATGGATCAAAAGCTTCCTTGGGCATGATGACATGTGGATTCCACAATCGAACAAGAAACACTTCATCCACAATATCACTTGCCCTAGGTTGCATGGGCTCGGTCGAAGGGTAGGAATCCCAACAAGTGATTGTGGGATATCTTGGATCTTGAGTGATCTTTAAATTTCTTGTCCTTGGCCAAGAGCTTCATGTAAATGTTGTCTAAATTTATTGTTTGGCCATGGACAAGATACTTCAAGGTAGGCTAGTTAAATCCCTTGGCACCCCCATAGCCTCGTTGATTACAAGGATTATATTGATTCAACCTTGACCTCCTTGTAGGTGATAGCCATTGGAGTTGTGTTTAAAAGGAAGAATCCTCATGGGTCTTAGGGAAGTGATTTGCCAAGTGGTCCATGTTGACATGTATTTTGACAAATCATGTGAATCTCCATGGCTTGGATCATCCAAACACTTCTCCATTGGCTTGATCTTCATGATACTTCAATGGGAGGTGTAGTTCCTTAGCTAGCATGTCCACCTTGTTAAGTGGTGTGCATGCAAAGCTAAAGGAACTAGAGCACTCTTCAATCCAACCCTTGAGTAGAGACCAAATTCTCATCCATGATGAATGAGAATAGGACTCTTTCAGCTCCCACACAAAGGTGTTCATGGATTTGTGGGCTAACCCAGGACATGAATGTTGGATGAGGAGCCAACTATCCACCTTATGGTGGAGGCAAACAAAGAAGAATTCTTGGAGCCTCCCCCAATCTTAGGGATGGATGACTATGGATCCTACTAGAAGCTGGAATTCTTCCGCAAAAGGCAAGGGTGTTGCCTAGCGGACATTTGTTGAGGTACGCTTTGAATCATCTTGCAGTTGAGCACTTGCATCCTCGTTGACCATCCCATGAAATAGGGTAGCCAACATTACCCTGTTTTCACCACAAAAGGAGAAAACAAACAAGGGTAATCCTATCTAATAACTATTAGTAACTATGGCCTAATCAAAAGTGATAGCAATCCTTCACTTCCTTTGCCTTCCCCAGCAACGGCGCCAGAAATGCTTGTTGACGTTTCTTACGTCACAGATCGTCTCTAGTAAGAGATGAGGTCCACAGGTGCACAGATACTATCTCGTAACATTTCACCCAAGAGTATTCACAAGGGTATCATATTTATCCCAAAGGAAGGAAATGGAGTAAAGTAGACACTACTCTTATGATCAAGCTATGGGATACTAATCAATTATCAAGATAGGGGTAAGTTGATAATATATGGGTAGTGTGACACACACCTAAGCAACTTATTCAAGCTATGGAATCCTGATGGAGGTTAGACTAAGGATTGGGGAGTTGCTCCTACAATGCTTCTAATATACATATACATAGCCTAGGTTAGATACTAATGAGCATGTCAATAGTGAATACTTATGCTAAGTTGTTTAACATATCGGGCACGGGTTTACCCCTAACAACACTGGACGACTCCCGCCAACAGCTTGTGGCATAGCCGAACATGGAGAATTACAAAGGACATATAGGACTGTCACCACCTACGTCCACAGGAGAGTGTGTGTGCTGTATTGGGTTTCTAAGTGAGAGTTGTCCACGTGTGGGGATCAACCGAGTCTAATTGAGTGTAAGTTCAACCAGTCTAGTTGGTGGCTGCTCGGTCCTTTTATGTGCCAAAGGATGATAGCTTACATTATGAACCAGGCGCGACAGGTGGCCACAGGTTAGCTGGTCTTGAAAGCGCATTAACGTGGTCTTGAACGCACGTTAATGAGTCTTGATAACGTATTAATGCGGTCTTGATAACATGTTAATGGGTCTTGATAGCACGCTAATGTGTTTTGAAGGCACGTTAATGTCGTCCTGAAGGCGCGCTAATGCACACGTCACCTTCCTTTACTCTTGAGGCCTGCAATCTATAGTGGGTTGTTGCATGATTGGGAGACCATTACCACAGGGCGCGTCGCTGCGCCAGAACCCTCCTCAGCGGGAAGGTCGGGTCCGAGCTACAAGACACATGACAGCACCAGAGTCCTACTAAGCGGGGAGGTCGGGTCCGGAGCCGCAGAACACGTGGCAGCACCGGAGTCCTCCTCAGCGGGCAGGTCGGGTCCAAAGCCGCGGGACATGTGGCAGCAATGGAGCCCTCCTCATCGGGGAGGTCTGGTCTGGAACTGCAGGACACGTGGCTGTGTTGGAGCCCTCCTTGGTGGGGTGGCTAGTTCCGGCCTCGTGAAGCAAGTAGTAGCCTCTGGGTACCTCTCCTCTTGGCAGGTGGGACCCAATGTTTTGTCTTCCTTGTATGAAGGAGTACCCGGTCTGTGGGTTATCTATAGAGAGGGAGAGAGAGGGAGAGTGGGAGTGAGAGAGGCCTAGTGGGAGAGAGAGAGTGAGAGAGAGGAAGAGGGAGGGAGAAAGAGGAAGGAGGAGAGAGAGAGGGAGAGGTAGAGTGGGAGATAGAGATTGAGAGAGAGGGAGGGATAGGGAGAGAGTTCGAGAGAGAGAGGGAGGTACAGAGAGGGAGGGGGGAGGGAGAGAGAGGCAGAGAGAGAGAGAGAGGAGGAGAGATAGAGTTAGAGAGGGAGACTGAGGGGGGAGGGAGAGAGGGAGAGGGAAAGAGGGAGATAGGGGTAGAGAGAGAGTGGGGATAAAGAGGTAGAGATGGGGAGAGGAAGAGAGGGAGTGGAGAGGGGGAGAGAGAGGGAGAGCAGGGAGAGAGAGAGAGGGTAGATGGAGAGAGAGGCGGAGAGAGTGATCAAGGGAGAGAGATAAGGAGAGAGGTTACAGTGGGAGTGAGAGAGAGGGGGAGGGAGGGAGGGAGGGAGAGTGAGAGGGGGGAGAGAGCGAGGGAGAACGAGTGAAACTGGGAGAGGGAGAGAGAGGGAGAAGGAGTGAGAGAGGGAGAGAGAGTGTGTGTGTCAGAGAGAGGGATGGAGGTAGAGTGAGAGATGGAGAGGGAGTGAGAGAGGGAGAGAGAGTGAGAAACAAAGGGAGGGGTAAAAGAGAAAGTGAGAAAGAGAGAGTGAGAGAAAGAGATGAAGAGAGGGAGAGTGGGTGAGAGAAGGAGAGAGGAGGAGAGGGAGTGGGAGAGAGGGAGAGAGAGATGGGTGGTAGATAGACTGAGGGAAGAGGGAGAGAGGGAGAGAGAGGGAGGGGAAGAGAGAGTGAGAGAGAGAGGTGGATAGAAAGGGAGAGAGAGGGGCAGAGAGTGTGAGAGATGGCAGTATGGGAGAGAGTGAGTGAGGCAGAGAGAGAGGGGGAGAGAGTGAGAGAGAGAGGGAGAGTGGAAGAGAGAGGGAGAGTGAGAGAGAGGGGGAGAGGGATACAGAGAGTGAGAGAGAGGAAGAGAGGGAGAGAGAGAGTGAGAGGAGAGTTGGAGAGAAAGAGAGGGAGAGAGAGGGATAGAGGTAGTGAAGATAGGGAGAGGGAGAGAGATGAAAAGAGAGGGTGGTAGAGAGAGAGAGTGAGGGTGGTATAGAGGGAAGGGTGAGGGAGAGAGGGGGAGGGGAGAAGGAGAGAGGGAGAGTGAGCAAGAGGGGGAGAGAGGGAGGAGATGGAGAGAGAGGGAGAGTGTGAGAGAGAGGGAAGTGGGAGAGAGAGAGACAGAGAGATTGATAGAGGGGGAGAGAGAGGGACAGAGAGGCTGCAGAGTTGGAGAGAGAGAGGAAGGGAGAGGGAGAGAGTGTGGGGGAGAGGGAGAGAGAGTGGGGGAGATAGAGAGAGGGAGATAGAGGGGCAGAGGGAGAGTGAGCAAGAGAGGTAAAGAGAGGGAGAGGGGGAGAGAGGGAGAGAGGGAGAGAGAGGAGAGAGGGGGTGGTATAGAGAGGGAGAGAGGAAGAGAGGGTGGTAGAGATAGGTAAAGAGGGAGAGGCGATAGGGAGAAGGGAAGAGATATGGGGTGGTAGAGAGAGGGAGATAGGGAGAGAGGGGGTGGTAGAGAGATGGAGAGAGAGACAGGGAGAGTGGGAGAGAGAGGGTGAGTGGGAGAGAGAGGGAGAGTGGGGCAGAGGGGAGAAGGTAGAGAGAGGGGGAGAGGAAGAGAGTAGGAGAGAAAGAAATATAGAGGGAGGGAAGAAGGAGAGGGGGGAGAGGTTAAGAGAGGGGAAGAGAGGGAGAGAGAGAAAGGGAGAGGAAGAGAGAGAGAGGGAGTGAGAGAGGGAGAGGGGGTTAGAAGAGAGAGAGATAGATGGATAGAGGAAGAGGGAGTGAGGGGTAGAGAGAGTGAGAGAGGGAGAGGGGGAGAAAGAGGGAAAGATGGAGAGAGGAAGAGGGAGAGAGAGAGGAGAAAGAGGAAGGGAGATAGGGAAAGAGGGAGAGGGAGAGAGAGTGCGGGTGGAGGGGGGAGACAGAGGGATAGAGGGGGAGAGGGAGAGAGAGGGTAGAGGAAGAAAGAGAGGGGGAGAGAGTGGGGAGAGTGGGAGTTACACAGAGAGAGTGTAAGAAAGGGAGAGAGAGTGAGAGAGGGAGAGAGAGAGGGAGAGAGAGGGAGAGGGAGCGAGAGAGAGGGAGAGAGAGTGAGAGAGGGGAGAGTGAGAGAGGGAGTGAGAGAGGGAGAGAGAGTGAGAGAGGGAGATGGAGTGAGGGAGTCAGAGAGAGAGAGAGGGGGAGAGATGGATAATGAGGAATAGATAGAAGGAGAGAGAGAGGGGTGAGAGAGGGAGAGAGGGGTGGGGTGGTAGAGAGAGGGAGGGAGAGGGAGACAGGGGAAGAGAGAGGAGAGGGAGAGAGAGGGTGAAGGGGGGAGAGGGAGAGAGACGGAGAGAGGGAGAATGGGAGAGAGAAAGGGCAAGAGAGAGAGAGTGAGATAGAGAGTGGGAGAGAGATGGAGAGAGAATATGAGAGAGAAGGAGAAAGAGGGAGAGGGGAGAGAGTGAGAGAGAGAGAGGGAGAGAGTGAGGGAGAGTGGGAGAGATAGGGAGAGGGAGAGAGAGAGGGACAGATGGATATAGAGATTGAGAGAGAGGAAGAGAGGGAGAGAGTGAGAGTGACGGAGTTATGTACTCAGGGTACCAAACATGCGTCACCGGACGGTACGTGACCACTACGCGGCTACGAACTGAAGCTACTCCCTGGTTGAGGATGAACCCACCACCAATTCCACGGCCACATGAGGTCAGGGTATTTAACATTCCTAAGTCCCGACCAAGAGGTCGGGCGTATGATTCCTCCCGAGCTCGAGCCCGATAGAGGCGGGTAGTTGGGGGCACTTATGACGAACGGTGGGCCTGGTAACTTCGATAGAGGGAAGCACCCGCAATGTGACCTGTTGCGGGATAAGTCTGACATCCGTCCCATCCGTCGTCGGAAAGGCGGTAACTTCACCCTCAAGACGGTGCCTTGGAGATCATGAAGAAGCCAAGAACAAAGATTCTGACAGACTGCATACATAGAACGAACACTATAAAACCAGCCCCACTATGAGGAATGTGGGATAGATATGGTGCCTCACCATCCTATTGAAGGACCCCCCAAGGCCTTCAGCTGGGGGGGTGAATTCACTATGTATTCACGGTTAATATATGCATTTTACTTTCCGCATTTCTTGGCAGAGTTACTTACACACTTTTCCCTTCGGTGCTCTTGCACCCTTTTCCTTTGACGCACTAGCATTCGTGTTTTACTTTCTTATGATCGTGAATGTTTATGTTTACTCATTACTTTCTGTAGGATCGAAGAGCACATGTACAGCTACCAGAGGGGGGTTGAATGGTAGATTAAAACTTTTAAGCGGAAGCAACGAAACATCCCTCGACAGAAAACCGATTTGTTAAAGAAATCGTGTGTGCAACTAATCTAAATTTGTTAAACTGTGACAAAACTAGTGTAGATTGTACATAATCATGTCACGAAGACGTTATAACAAGAATCTGAAAATCCATCAAGAAAAACTCAAGTTACGATCGAAAAATTGAACAAAGGTCAATCTGTCCTACGGGAGAAAAACAGTTCTGGAACACTACAAAGAAACTTGTGTAGATCAGAAACCACAAATCCAATGACTGTAAAATTTTCACAAATGATAGAAAATCAAGTCGTGAAGACAACTCCAAAAGAAACACGTCAATCGGATCTGTAAAACTCGAGTTATGATAAAACCACCCAAGAAAGGTAGTGCTGTGCAGAAACTCGACAAGAAAGACTTGACGAAAACAAGTCGGACGAACAAGGCACAAAAGTTCCTTCAAAATAAAAATTTTATTGACCAAAACACACGAGAAATAGGCTCAAAGTCATCTATCTTGAGCTCTGGCCTCCCTGCCTTATATAACCAGACCTTAGGCCAACCGAAACCAAACTAGGACTCTAATCCTACTCAACTCACGAATCGAAACTTTCCATAACTGCTCAAGACTCTTCTATACGCAGATAGAAGCAATCTTAAGACTTCCAAACACTTTAGGAACGTATCCCACATCCCAAAAGAACCCAACTTAGTGACCCATATGAAATCCTATCATAACCAACTCAAATCTTTCCATATTTGAGTCAAATCTGACTCAGTCGCAGCCTGAGTTCATAACCTAGTCGGTTTGACCTTTCCGACCAATTTTTTACGTCCACATCTTTTCATAACGCCTCGGAACCATGTAGCCACGTCCATGCACTCCTTGCACATGTGAAAACATCTTCCAACAACGTCCACGATACCTTCATATGCATTGTTCTTGATTCAAACATGTTGCGCAACCTCCCGATCAACTGAACCACAATTCCTCCCGAACTTCGTTGTTGAACCTCATCTTCTCCCTAAGACTAGTTCAATGGTTCCCGTAACCAGCCATGTCTCAAACTCAAGCAACGCCTGCACATGAATAAACAACAAATATTTCCGAGCACAAGTCCTCGACTTGACTCTCGTTAGTTCTGATAACCACAACACCTTACGTGAGAATCTCACATAAGTATGTTGCAAACCTTAGTAAAAAGATATCAACCATAACCACCTAAACACACAAAAACTTAGTAAAAGAAAACTAAGCAAACTTTCCATAATCTAAAAAAAAGTTCGAAACATTGCAAATTAAAAGCAGAACTACCGCGATCAAGCTCTGAACCTTGCCAAAGCTAACCGGACCTTGAACTGGAGCTTACCAAAGCTAGCAAGACCTAGCGCCAGAACTTTCCAAAGCAAGCCAGACCTATCGTCAGACCTTGATGATAAAGGTGTTTTGGTAGTATTCAAAATTTTTATTGTCAAAGCCAATGTATTCAGCACACATAGGTCTCACACTTTCGAGTTGTTCTTACATTCTTAGAGTTCATATACTCGGGCTAGGCCCACTTGTAATATGTTCTCTCGCCTCTTGAGATAACAAAGATCACAGAAGACTCCCGCTGGATGTAGGGCCTTTTTTGCCTGAACATGGATAAATCTCTTGTTCTTTGCAGGCTAGCCATACGGAGACAAACATGATTTAATAAATTGTACTAGTCGGTTTTTGAAACACCGACAATAGCGCTCCAGGTAGGGGAACGCTATTGCACATTCTCATCAGCTTCGTATGGCCTCATCGACTACGTGGAGTGTCGACGGCAACCCTCGAGGGCTCAACAACGACGACATCGCGAATGACGCCCAGAAAACGCCCTCCGAAAGAATAGACGGCGACATGTCGTCATCCCTTTTTGTGATAGTGAAAGATATTGCTGACTGCTATCGCAACTCTGACTCCATCACCGAGGTAAGCAATCATTTTTGCTAGGAGCACCGCTCCGCGAACACCGGTGGCTGCGTATGAACACTTTCACGGGTCGCGTCCCTACAGCGGGGGCTGCGGCATCGGGAGCTTGGAAAGGAACCTGCACGCGGTCCCGTCCCAAATAACCACTTCTAGCCAGAACGTGCCGCCCTCGATTTTAAGCAGACGTGCCCAAATTTGGATCAAACAGCATTCCGGACCAATTCCCGTCACCGCACCGATTTAGACACGACACACCCTCATGCGCGCTCCGCCTGTACCATCATCACCACCAGCACCACCTATGCCCCCACGCTCTAAGCAAGTAGGACAAAACAACACGGACGCCTGCAGCACCGAGGGAGCACACTCACAAATCGCGTATCCACAACAGGAGACGCGGCACCGGGAGCTTGGAAAGGAACATGCACGCGGTCCCATCCACATTAACACCTTCAAGTCAGGGCACACCGCGCTCGATTCCGAGCAGATGTTGACAGTCGTTAAGTACCAATTTCGACCATAAATATATCTCAATTATGTGATGGAGTAGACATTTCTTACACGCATTGCTTTTAGAAATAACCTACTTCCACTTGTACTTAGAGAAAATGGTGCATGCAGGTATTTTATACATAATTAAGTGAAACCAAGGGAGGAATCCTAAATAATATCTTTCTAGCGATTCAGACACTGACATGTGGTAGCACATGGATCAAATGACCCACCTACAGGAGTATCCGAGGTCATACAATGGAGTAACGCTCTGAAATGGTCAGAGGACCCACCTATCAGCCACTTGGAGGAAGGACAACGCAATTGGTGACCTGACCAGGTCAGCCGAACCCTTGGTCCAACTGACCTGTTCCTGGTGCCAAACGCGTTCAACATCCACGTGTCGACCACCAGTGGTGAGCTACTAACGATGGTGACTGATTAATGTGCTTTTGGTGGCGGGAACAATCTCTACTCCATGTATAAATATGGGGAAGAAGCCTCACTTTACTACACACACCACTCAATGTAGGATCAAAGAGCACGTGTAAAGCTACCAGAGGGGGGTGAATGGTAGATTAAAACTTTTCAGTGGAAGCAACGAAAACACCCCTCGGCATAAAACCGATCTGTTAAAGAAACTATGTGTGCGACTAATCTAAATGTGTTCAACTGTGACAAAACTAGTATATAATGTAGAGAACTAAGTCACGAAGACGTCAAAACAATAATCACAAAAATCCGTGGAGAAAAACTCAAGTTACGATCGAAAGATCAAACAATGATCAATCTGTTTTACCCAAGGAAAACAGTTATGGAATACTGCAAAGAAACTCATGTAGATACAAAAACACAAATCCAATGACCGTGAAATTTTCAAAGACGATAGAAAATCAAGTTGTGAAGACAACCCAAAAAGAATCATGTCAATCGGATCTGTAAAACTTGAGTTATGATAAAACCACCGAAAAAAGGTAGTGCTGTGCAGAAACTCGACGAGAAAAACTTGTCTAAAAACAAGTCGGACAAATAAGGCACAAAAGTTCCTTCAAACTATGAATTTTATTGATCAAACCTCAAGAGGAACAGCCCCAAAGTCGTGTACCACGAGCTCTAGACTCCATTGCTTATATAACCAGCCCTAA
Source organism: Tuctoria greenei (assembly GCA_036927565.1). Taxonomy (NCBI): domain Eukaryota; kingdom Viridiplantae; phylum Streptophyta; class Magnoliopsida; order Poales; family Poaceae; genus Tuctoria; species Tuctoria greenei. Next base: position 104,351,148 of record JAYESD010000006.1, on the reverse strand, counting down.
GGCCAACCCAAACCTCACTAGGACTCTAACCCTACTTAATTCACAAATCGAAACTTTCCATAACTACTCAAGACTCTTCTATACGCAGATAGAAGCAATCTTAAGACTTCCAAACACCTTAGGAACGTATTCTACATTCCTATAGTAACTCAAATTTGTGACCCACACGAAATCCTATCATAACCAACTCAAAACTTTCCATATTTGAGTCAAACACGACTCGGCCGCAGCCTTAGTCCATAACCTAGTCGGTTGGACCTTTCCGACCGATTCTTTACATCCACATTTCTTCATGACGCCATGAAACCATGTAGCCACGTCCATTCACTCCTTGCACATGTGCAAACATCTTCCAACGACTTCCACGACACCTTCATATGCATTGTTCTTAATTCAAACATGTTGCGCAACCTCCCGATCAACTCAACCATAATTCCTCCCGAACTTGGTTGTGGAACTTCATCTTCTCCCTAAGACTAGTTCAATGGATCCCGTCACCATACATGTCTTGAACTCAAGCAACACCTTCACATGAATAAACAACCAATACTTTGGAGCATAAGTCCTCGACTTGAATCTCGTTAGTTCTGATAACCACAACACCTTACGTGAGAACCTCACATAAGTATGTTGCAAACCTTAGCAAAAAGATATCAACCATAACCACCAAAACACACTAGAAACTTAGTAAAATAATACTAAGCAAACTTTCCATTAGTGTAAAACAAGTTTGAAACATTTGCAAGTTAAAAGCAGATCCACTGCGATCAAGCTCCGAACCTTGCCAAAGCTAACCGGACCTTGAACTGGAGCTTACCAAAACTAACAGGATCTAGCGTCGGAACTTTCCAAAGCAAGCAAGACATAGTGCCGGAGATAACTGTTGACGGCTGTTATATACCAATTTCATCCATCAATTTAACTCAATTATGTGAAGGTTTTGTCATTCCTTGCACACATCACCTTTCTATCTAACCCAATTCCACTTGGACTTGGAGAAATATGTGTATGCCACATTTTATGCAGGAAATGAGGAAATATAGAGGGACCAATCCAATAAAATATCATCCCATCCAATCAGGCGACGACATGTGGCATCCCTTAGATCAAATGACCAACAAACAGAAGTATCCGAAGAGATCCAACGGTATATCACCCATATACATCAACGGGGCCCACCTGGAGGAGGCACTCCACGTTTGGAGTGCTGACCAGGTCGGCCGAACCAGGGGTTCGGCCGACCTCTTCCTGGCGGCAAACACGGTCAAACATTACGTGTTGGCTCCTCTTGGAATGAAGGAGTCAATGGTGACTGATTCGCGCGCTTTTGGTGGCGGGAACCGACCTCAACACTAGTATAAATAGGACCCCCTACCCCTCACTTCAACACACACCACTTGAGCTTCATCTCTATTGTATACACTAACATCCATAGTCTTAGAGGAGTTAGGTTGTAGAGAGTCTCTAGTCCCAAGTCCAAATTGGGAAAGGAGTAAGGAGTGTATCTCTTCCCAATCCTACATTGGGAAAGGTATGGCTCTGTATTCTTTCTTGTATTTGTGACTTTATGCATAATAAAGATAGTATCTTTAGTCTCTACTTATACATATACTTGGGCAAAGCGTTTCTTCTTTGGTTGTGGAGTCCATGTATGTGGAAGTTATAGCTTCTATGACTGTTTCATCATAAACATATCTCATTATCATAGAACCTATAGACCCCCACTATAGTCTAGTTAATTATAACATAAGTAGGTTAGTATGGATAATTATGTTGTGTATCAACATTAGTTTAATGATGATTCAATTCATTGCCTTAGGATGGCTGTTCCTAGGCTCTTAAGGTAATTACTTAATATGCTAGCATGGTGCTAGGATAGCTAAGTAGCATTGGATGTCTCATAGACACACGGATTGAAGAGGTAGGCAGTAGGAGGTGACAGCCCTATGTGTCCTTTGTAATCCTCCATGTTCGGCTATGCCACAGGCTCTTGGCGGGAGTCACCCTAGTATTGCTAGGGGTAAGCCCGTGCCCGATGTGTTGAACCACATAGCATAAGTGTTCACTATTGATCTAACTTATGGATAATTAGTTTAGGCTATGTATATGTACAATAGAGCATAGTAGGAGTACCTCCATAACTCTCAACCTTAACTAACCTCTAGGATCCTCTTACCCCTCTTAGACTTGAAAGATTTTGTGTGTGTCACACTACCTCCACTATTATTTTATCCATCCTTACTAGATTTTTACCTGGAGCTTTCTACCCCTTTCCACTTGATGATTGTTATATCTCTTCCCTGCCTTCCTTTGGGATCAAATAAATGACACCCTTGGGAATACTCTTAAGGGGAAATGCTACAATGATATCTCTGTGCGCTTGTGGAATTCACTCTGTGATCCAATAGAACCACTAACAAGCATTTCTGACACATCAGTTGGAGATGTTTAGTTAATGGTGCATAAGAAATACCAACAAGCATTTCTAGCGCCGTTACCGGGGATGATTTGTTAGTGTATCTTCGAAACCGTCAAAAAGCATTTCTGGTGCCGTTGCCAGCGAAGGCAAATAGATATATAACATGACTGAGTGAATAGGATGGAACCCTGGGTAGGATTTTAGTAGGATAACCATTCTTTGTTTTCGCATTTATTTTAAATGTGAAAACAGGGTAGTGTCTGTCTGGTTTCCGCCTGCCGGAAAATTTTGTTGAAGATCCCAAATCTCTTCTGAGAGACGGACCCCATGTCGTTACTCCTCAGAAGATTAGAGCGGAAAAGCAAGCCAACATTTTTGCACCAATAATCCAAACGCCAATGGCTCGAAAGACCCTTCGTGAGTTCTCAGCTCCCTCTGCTAACAATGTGCCTATTGGGCCCACTGTTAACACGGGAGATGTGAACTTCGAGATCAAAACTGGCCTTATCACTATGGTGCAAGCGAACCCATTCTGTGGGAAGGCTAACGAGGATGCAAGTGCTCACCTGCAACAATTCCTCAAGATCTGCAGCACTTTTAAGATCAAGGACGTGTCTCCGGATGCGGCCCGTTTGAGACTGTTCCCGTTCTCTCTCCTTGAGAGAGTGAAACAGTGGTTCTACGTGAACCAAAGTGTTGTAGACACTTGGGATAAGTGTTCTATGACATTCCTCGCCAAATTTTTCCCGTTGGGCAAAACCAATGCCCTACGTGGAAGGATTTCCAGCTTTCAGCAAGAGCCCAAGGAATCTATTCCCGAGGCATGGGAATGGCTTTAGGAGTACATCCTAGCTTGTCCCCACCATGGGATGGATGACTGGCTCCTTGTTCAGAATTTCTATAACAGGCTGATCCCATCAGCTTGTGACCATTTGGATGCTGCTGCTGGAGGAGCCTTCTTCACATTGCGGTGCCAAAAGCTAAAGATCTTATTGAGAAGATGGTGTCCAACATGGGATGGAACGATGAGCGTCTCCATACCCGACAGCGAGGCATGCACACCTTGAAGGAGGTGGACATGATCGCTGCAAAATTGGACCTCCTAATGAAGAAAATTGATGGACAAGCCAATGGTGAAGTGTTTGGCAATGCCTATGCCCTAGACTCTCACATCATGTGTGAAGTCTATGGCAACACGGGTCATATGGGCAATGATTGCCCAGAAACTCGTGAGGATGTCCTATACCTCGCCAACAACGGAAATTTCAACAACAATAATGGCTATCGTCCAGGAGGTCAAGGGTGGGGTCAACAACGCCCATTCTTTCAAGGAGGGTACAACAACAATGGCAGCCCTGGGAATCAGCCCAACTTGAGATAACTTGCCATTAGCCAGCTCAAGATCAATGATGCCCTATCCAAGAAGCTGTCAGCTAATGACAAGACCCTATAGAACATCAATGCCAAGATTGAAGGACTACCCTTAGCATTGAAGAATCAACTAAGCTTCAACAAGATGTTGGAAACTCAGTTAGCACAACTTGCTGCAGTTGTCCCTCCATTGGAAAAAAAACAGAATTTCAGGGCAGCCAGAAGCCCCAGTGGAGAACGTCAATGCAGTGGTTACGAGAGGAGGAAAGACCACACGTGACCCACCATATACCACACAAGAAAAGAGGACAATTGAGCCTGAGAAGGAGGATGTCCCAAGTGAATTACTTGGTGAGAGAATGGCCAAACACTTTGAAGACACCAACTTATTGCCATTCCCTCACAGACAAAGGAAGCCAATAGTGGATGAGAAATTCAACCGTTTTGTTGAGATCATCCTAAAGATACACATCAAAGTTCCCTTGATTGATGCAGTGCAAGTACCCACTTATGCTCGCTATCTCAAGGACATATTGAACAACAACCGTCCATTGCCCACCACTAAGGTCGTCAAGCTTACGGAAGACTGCAGTGCAGCCATCCTCAATAGGCTTCCTGCAAAGAAAAAGGACCTTGGGTGTCCTACCATTTCATGCTCAATTGGGGCTCACCACTTTGACAAGGCACTTTGTGATATGGGAGAAAGAGTCAGTGTGACGCCTAAGGTTGTGTTTGACCAGCTGAACTTCACAGAGCTGACTCCAACACCAATGCAGCTACAACTGGCTGACTCTTCAGTCCATTATACAGCGGGTATTGCTGAAGACGTCCCGGTGAAGATTCGAAACTGCTTCATACCCGTGGATTTTGTGGTGCTAGACATGGACACTGAGAAAGATACACCACTCATTCTTGGGCACCCATTCCTAAGCACTGCAAAAGCTCGCATAGATGTGGGAGCTGGAGAAATCCACTTCCATATCAATGGCAAGGAGGAAAAGTTTAACTTTCAGCCAAGATTAGAGCAATGCTCCATGATTCGAATCAAGTATGGGCCGAATGATAAACACTTTAGAGAGGTTGAAGTCACACCTCTAAAGGTGGACTCACTCATTGCATTCCTGAGAAGATTAATCTACGAGGAGAATCCGTTGTTTCGACCACGCCGATATCCAAAGGCGACAGAATCATCTGGACCTTCCCGAAGGCCCAAGTCCACCAAGCCGCCAAAGAAGGAATGGCGGAAGAAGCAAGACAAGCCATACGAGCCCATCCCTCTGGGCCCGGATGTGAAATGAAGACGGAAGAATGTCCATCTCATCGGACGGTGGTGAGACCTACGCCAATAGGTTAAATTGGTAGTTATCCCACTTTATTTTTCTTTCTTTCTTTTTCCACCCCATTTGGATTTTTCCCGTTGCATATTTGATTTTTCCTAGCAAGTTGAGAATATTATATTCTCAACTATCATTTTTCTTTCTTTCTTTTCAAAATAAAATTTTTTATTGGATTTGAAACCAAAAGGTTTTTATACGAAAAACAATTTTTTCTGAGCTGCACATGTGGCATTTCACCAACGTGCTAACTTTATAGCCGTTGGGGAGCCACTTGCCAAAAGGGGAACCATGGGGGCCACCTGTCAGGTCGGCCGAACAGGGAGTGGAGCCAAATTGGCTCCCCTTCCTCCAACGGCTATATTTTGAACCCCAAGTGACCTTTGGAGGGTGCACCCTATAAATTGTGGTCGTGAGGAGCACTTCTCTTCACACACCACATCATTTTACACCTCCCCAAGTCACTCTCTAGCTCACCTTGTTTTTCTTGCTCTTCATTGCAACACTCTTGCTCAAATCCATCACCAAAAAGATTTTCTTTTGTTTGCATTTGCATTTTACACTCAAGCTTTCAAGAGGAGAAAATTCATTGAGAGTTTTGTTTTCCAAACATCGCTTCTTTTCGGATTTTTCTCGCCATGTTTTGTTCTAGCTTGTTGAACTCAAAGAGACATGAAGAGGTTGTTTGGAAAGAGGAAGAAGGCTGCAAGCTCAATCCATGGTGAAGGTTCTAGTGCACGCCTCTCTTCCATGGGTACAAGCCCAAGGAGGAGAAGTGTGTCTGAGGACACTCCCATGGAAGAGAGAAGCAGCCCACACCAACTTCTTCATGACAACGACCTTGACATACGAAGCGAAGTTGAAGATCAAGCACGCAGACTTCTCCAAGATCATGAGTTCCGCCACACCAAGTCTTATGATCCACATTTGATCTCCAAAATAGGTATGGACTCTGAAATTCTTTCCATTTGGCATGAGATTGGATTTGATGACTTTTCTCACATAGAGGAGAAAGGTTCACGCCTTCTCACTATCCAATTCCTTTGCACGCTATGAATAGAATTTGATGGTATTACTTTTAGATTATTTCAAAAAGAATACAACATCCTATGGAAAGAATTAGGTAGCATCCTAGGCTTCCATAAACGGTGTTTGCTAGATTTAGACAATTTTCCTAAGTTTAACAAACAAAGTATTTGGCATGAGCTAACTAGTGAGGTCACATGTAGGGCTCCTAGGAATAGCCACATCCAAAACCCTACCTTACGCTTCATGCATAGATGGGTGGCTATGACTATGTTCCCTTGGGGAGATGTTAGGGTTGTGCGAGATGATGAATTGAAAATTTTGTTTGCCATGACTAAAAAGATAAAAGTTGCTCCATTCAAAGCCATGATGACACAATGGTTAGATTACATTTCAAAATCAGGACCAATTGAATGCACTTCATTGATTACTCATATTGCTGATAGGGTAGGAGCACTTAAATACTCTTCATTTGAATATATTGAAACTGAAAGAGAATTAATTGATGAAGTCTATTTAGTGCAAGGACATACCCTTAAGTATGATCATGATGGCTCCTTGATATTTTTCTATCCCGGCTTTGTCAATGAAATTCGGTTACCTAACCCGGATTTTCATCTGTACAAATGCCAGAGGCTAACCATTAATCTTCTTCCCCTTGAGGAAGCAAGAAGAAGTAATTTCTCTGGCTGGGTAACAAGGAATTGTGCGAGGGCTGCAGCCACAGGAATGCCACCGATAATCTCTTCAGTCCATGAATACCAAGAGGAAGAGAACCCAACGGGTTATGCGCTCTGATGGACTCAACCTCCGACGTATGAGTCTGGGGGATCATCTTGGCAAGAATGGCAAAGGGATCCACCCTTATCCACTTCAAGCTCTAGCAGCTTGCCCCCAACGTCCATGAGAGGATGTCGTTCCTTTTCAGCTAGAAGTCATCATGACTATAGCCAAGGAATGACGGACCTCACTAGACGTATGTGAGAACTTGAAGTGAGAACGGTTGACATCTACAGCACACTCCAAGAGCATGTTCAAGGAACCCAAGATTGGCAACAACACATGGATTCTCAATTCACCAGCTTCAACACGGAGCTACAACAACAACAAGCCGATTATGCAGCATACTTCCGTCATCAAGGGTTCAACCCTTATCACGGAGGTCGTTGAAGAACAAGCTTGGGGGACGACCCCACTTGAGGTAACATGTATCACATTCCTTGCATATTTATTTTCCATCCATCCATCATCCACCTTGTATTTAAAAAAAATAGGTTAGATTTGCTTTCATCAAATAAAGATGTGCGGTAGGAATGATTTAGAATTCACATAGATGAAATGATGAACAGTTGCTCTGTTTTATTTTCCTAAGTCTCTAGTTTACAACTTGCTACTCTCTGAGTATTGCTTTCATTGGTTTGAATTACATTTACCTTAATTTGGAAGTTGTGGGTAGCAAAAACTTAATCTAATTCTAGGTTGTTGCAAGATCAGAATTAGTAATAGGGCTGCTAGTCTTGGTTTGAAAGTAAAACTTAGATTTCTGAAGAAATTCTAAAAAGATTTAAGTTTCCCTCAATTGATTGGAAATACCTACCAAAGCCATATGATGTTCATACATAGACAAAACCTTATGCATATGCTATTTGCTTTCACATTGAGCCTAGTCAAACTAGTATAGACCTATGTGAGAAATCATTCAACTATTTTTGAATTCAAGACTTCACTTGCACATGCCATACTTCTACACTAGAACTAAGCAAAACGACCATCATATCCACCATACCACAACAAAAAGAGGAACTCCATGTTATTCATGTTTAGCACTCTCTTCAAAATTCATTGCAAATAAAGGGAGTAGAAGACATGGCTACAAAAAGAAAATGAAAAAAAAAGCATGCTTACATCATAAGCATGAGAAAAAAAAAGAGAAAAGAAAAATAGCCACGTTTCATCCCTGCAAAAGAAAGAGTGATCATACAAAAAAGGAGTTATCTCAAGTACTCCACATCCACTTCCACTCCATCACATATGCACTAGTCTTGAATCAAAAAGTTTTGATTTGAATTCTCCTAAGGCTTACTCTTTTGACTTAGCAATATATGTGATGCAAATATGCCTACTTACTTTCCTTACCAAGCTCCACATACAAGCCATATTCAATGAGTAGGAATAGTAGAGGCACAATGCTTTGGTGAGGAAATATTTTCACTATCCACAAAGGAGTGACTAATAGAATCAAATTGAGGTACTTAATGTCTAAATTGAATTCTCCAAGATTTAAGTGGAACTTGATTTCTAGGCTATGTTTGCTCCATTTGCTATTCTACCTTTCAACTACTCATGAATATGAAAAAGCATAAGCCCCATGATAACTTAAGAAAGGAAGAGTGTCATCACCAATTTCTGCAATACTAGGTAGAGTATCCTGTTGTTCATTGGATACTTTTGAAAATAAGACATTGTAGCAACTCCTGATCATCAACCTAAAGTCTTGACTTTGCTCGGGACGAGAAAAGGATAAACTTGGGGGAGTTTGTTGACGGCTGTTATATACCAATTTCATCCGTCAATTTAACTCAATTATGTGAAGTATTTGTCATTTCTTGCACACATCACCTTTCTATTAACCCAATTCCACTTGGACTTGGAGAAATATGTGTATGCAGCATTTTATGCAGGAAATGAGGAAATACAGAGGGACCAATCCTATAAAACATCATCCCAGCCAATCAGGCGACGACACATGGCATCCCATGGATCAAGTGGCCCACAAATAGAAGTATCCGAGGAGATACAACGGTGTATCACACATATACATCAAGGGGGCCCACCTGACAGCCACCTGGAGGAAGCACTCCACGTTTGGAGTGCTGACCAGTTCTGCAGACCTCTTCTGGGCGCCAAATGCAGTCAAAAGACGCGTGTTGGCTCCTCCTGGCTTGAAGGAGTCAATGGTGACTGATTCGCGCGCCTTTGGTGGCAGGAACCAACCTCAACACTAGTATAAATAGGACCCCCTACCCCTCACTTCAACACACACCACTTGAGCTTCATCTCTATTGTATACACTATCATCCATAGTCTTAGAGGAGTTAGGTTGTAGGCAGGAGAGTCTCTATCCCAAGTCTAGATTGGGAAAGGAGTAAGGAGTCTCTCTCTTCCCAATCCTACATTGGGAAAGGTATGGATCATGTATTATTTCTTGTATTTGTGACTTTATGCATAATAAAGATAGTATCTTTAGTCTCTACTTATACATATACTTGGGCAAAGCGTTTCTTGTTTGATTGTGGAGTCCATGTATGTGGAAGGTATAGCTTCTATGACTGTTTCATCATGAACATATCTCATTATCATAGAACCTATAGACCCCCACTATAGTTTAGTTAATTATAAAATAATTAGGTTAGTATGAATAATTATGTTGTGTATCAACATTGTTCAATGATGATTCAATTCATTGCCTTAGGATGGCTTGTGCCTAGGCTCTTAAGGTAATTACTTAATATGCTAGCATGGTGCTAGGATAGCTAAGTAGCATTGTATGTCTCGTAGACCCACGGATTGAAGAGGTAGGCAGTAGGTGGTGACAGCCCTATCTGTCCTTTGTAATCCTCTACGTTCGGCTATGCCACAGGCTCTTGGCGGGAGTCACCCTAGTATTGCTAGGGGTAAGCCCGTGCCCGATGTGTTGAACAACATAGCATAAGTATTCACTATTGATCTAGCTTATGGATAATTAGTTTAGGCTATGTATATGTACAATAGAGCATAGTAGGAGTACCTCCATAACTCTCAACCTTAACTAACCTCTTGGATCCTCTTACCCCCCTTATACTTGAAAGCTTTTGTGTGTGTCACACTACCTCCACTATTATTTTATCCATTCTTACTAGATTCTTACCTAGACCTTTCTACCCCTTTCCACTTGATGATTGTTATATCTCTTCCCTGCCTTCCTTTGGGATCAAATAAATGACACCCTTGGGAATACTCTTAAGGGGAAATTCTACAATGATATCTCCGTGCGCTTGCGGAATTCACTCTGTGATCCAATAGGACCATTAACAAGCATTTCTGACACATCAGTTGGAGATGTTTAGTTAATGGTGCATAAGAAATACCAACAAGCATTTCTGGCGCCGTTGTCGGGGATGATTTGTTAGTATATCTTAGGAGCCGTCAACACTAACCAAAGCTAGTCGAACCTAGCACCAGAGCTTACCAATGCTAGTCGGACCTAGAGCCAGAGCTAACCAAAGCTAGTCAGACCTAGACAAAGAAGTAGGACCTAGCCAAAGCAAGTCAGACCTTCCATCGGACCTTGATGATAAAGGTTTTTTGGTAGTATTCAAAACTTTTATCACCATAGCCAATGTATTCAGCACACATCAATTTTATGCGGCGGTCATTCCTGGTCCTAAACATCCAGGCAAGAAAACCAATGTGTTTATACAACCATTGATTGAAGAGTTGAAAGAGCTGTGGCAAGGTGTAAAGGCATATGACAACCATATGAAATGTGAATTTGACTTACGTGTCAGTATCTATGGTCAATTCATGATTTGTTGGCATATGGCATTTGGGCTGGTTGAGGTGCCCACAGACAATTGTGTTCTCGCATATGTATGAGTGACACTGATGCCATAAGGATGAACTATGGGAAAAAAGTCAGCTTTTTTGATTGTCATCGACGATTCCTTCCTTCAAATCATCCTTTAAGGAGGGACACACAATCATTTCGGAAAGGCATAAGAGTTACAAAAGGAGCACCTCGTTGTTTCACAAGCGAACAAAAAATGGCATGGCATGCAAAGTTAAAATAGTTCGAAGAAGATGGTTTCGAAGGGTATGGTACAGAACACAACTGGAATCATATTTCTTTTCTTTGGGAGCTACCATAATGCAAAGGCGCTGCTTCTGCTGCACAGCATTGATTTGATGAACCAGAAGTGTAATGTCGCTGAAAGCATCATAAGCATGTGTTTTGATTTTTCCGGTCAAACCAAAGATAATTTGGATGGGAGTAAAGATTTAGCTGATCTTTGTGATCGCCCTGGGTTTGAGATTAGAGCAAATGTAAGTAGAAGTGAAATTAGGCCACGAGCTCCTTACTGTGTCAAGCCAAAAGAAATGAAGCAAATACTTAGTTGGTTGAAAACATTGAAGATTCCACATCGCTATGCCGCTAACATAAAACGATGTGTTAATCTCAGCACCGGTAAACTAAATGGGCTGAAGAGTCACGATTACCTTATTATGATGGAAAGACTTTTACCGGTAATGTTTTGTGAATACTTCAAACCTGAATTGTGGAAGATATTTGCTGAACTTTGCTATTTTTTTAGGCAGATATGTGCTAAGGAAGTGTCAAAGAAGATAATGCGACAGTGGGAGAAAGAAATCATCGTGCTTGTATGTAAGATGGAAAAAGTCATTCTGCTTGGATTCATGAATGTTATGCAACATTTGCTAGTGCATTTGCCTTATGAAGCGTTAGTAGCAGGACCTGCACAGTTTAGGTGGATGTATAGTCAAGAAAGAGAACTGAAAAAACTTAGAGCTACAGTGCGCAACAAGGCAAGAGTTGAAGGGTGTATTGCAGAAGCATTTGCAGCTAAAGAGGTTACAAACTTCTCTAGCAAATATTTCGCACGTGCCAACAATATGAATGCATCTACGACACGATATCATGATGCAGAAGAGAAACCTATGACTGAGCTTAAAATTTTTCATTCGAAGAGTGAAGGTGTTGGAGTTGCCACTTCTCATTACATTTCGGAGCAAGAGAGCAACTCACCATGCTTTACATGTTTTTCAACATAGAAGAAGTGTTACCATTTGAAATAATTGACAATCTGTATTGGACATCTTCTCGAAGGATGACGCAAAGTCAATTGGATAATCGACGTCAGCATGGCATAAAAGGTGGCAAAAACATCGTGAACCGGTTTCGTGAACATGTAATTTTCTATCCATCCTTTATTCTTCAATCATAGTTCATATATTTATTATAAGATGCTAACTTTGTATATTGTTGTATATGTAGTCTATGAGGGATGTAAACATCTCCGATAACTTGCGACTGATGCTGAATGGTCAATTGAAAGCTAGAGAATTTTTGCAAGTTTAGAAGCAAATCGCCCACTTGCAGCCACATCAAACAGTGGGGTGTGTATAATGGCTGCAGAGGGTAGTGGAGAAGTGAAGGAATATTATGGTGTTCTTCAAAAAATAATTGAGTACACATTTAGCGGTACGAAAGATTTGAAGCTGGTGTTTTTCGACTGTCACTGGTTTGATCCAACATCAGGCATATGAGTTGATGATTTTGGAATGGTGGGGGTCAACCACAACTCGCGCTATACAGCCCCTAACAACAATGTTGTACTTGCTCATCAAGTGGAACAAGTGTACTATTTAAGTTATCCTCATCCAAGTTTGAAAAATTGATGGGTTCTATATAAAGTTAACCGTGAAGTGCACCCTCGTTGTTATAATTAGTACATAGACAATCAGGATGACAATGATGGTGGTGTTTATCAAGATGAAGTCGAGGAAGTACAAGATATTAGGATTTCTTTTGGAACAGGACTTACAGAAATTGCTAGTACTACTCTAGAGTTAATGTCTAAAGAACAAGCTGACCCTTCGAGAAAACATCTTTGGCAATCTCAAAGGATTATTGAAAAGCAACATAGAATTATTAAAGAAGAGAGTGAAGGAGAAGATTTTAAAGAAGATATGGTAGAAGAAGAGAGACATGAAAATCTTCATGCACATGTGATAGAAGCAAATTCTGATGCTGATGATTTTTAGCACATTCTGACGCTTATGATTTTTAGTTCTTATTGTACGCATTCTTTGAGATTTTAATTTTTATTTTGTACATCTTTTAGTCTTTATCATTTATTGTTTTATAATCTCGTATACTAATCATTATTTTGAAATTTGTGCAGATGTGGAAGCATTTCAAAAAAGGTAAGAAGCAAAGTGATGATACTTCTTCCTCCATGTCTTACCACAGTAGTGGTTCGGTTCACACGTCCTTGTTTCAGATACTTTTTTTTATAAACACTTCAAAATCATAATCAGCTATTTACTACTTGTTATATGTTTATTTTCATTTGCAAGGCATGACCATTAGTGCAGATAGACAGAGACAGCTCATGGGGTGTGTGACGGAGCAGGCATCGAGCCAGCTAGCACGAGGTTCGAGTCCCACACAAGTCAGAGATGTTTGGAACTAGATGTACTTGGAGGAGGCTCAGGAGCAGGGAGAAGTATTAGGAGGAGGCACAATGGAGGAGGCTCAGGAGCAGGGAGGAGGCTCAGGCGTAGGCCTTTGGGTCATCTTCTGAGGGTGGACAAGGTGCTACCAAGGGTGGACAGGGTGGTGCTGAGTGTGAAGAGAGTGGCGAAGAGGAAGATGATGCGGAACGAGATGCAAGGTTCGCAAGATTGGCAGAGTTACAAGAGGCAGCAGAGGGGCAGAGTGATTGATGCCCTTACAGGTATTTTTTGAATTATTTGATAAGCTATATTATACATTTGGTTTTTTTGTCAACTAACTAATGTTATTTGTACAGGTTTCGAAGGCACCTTTTATGTACTCCAAGCAAAACTCCCAACACGCGGGCGGTTATAAGGCCAATGGGTACTAGGTGCTGGATCGAGATTGGTTGCGATGGCAGGGTGCATCGACGCTGTGTTAGCACGAAGATGGGAAATGTCATCCGGTTTGCTTCCCGGGGATGGTTCTTGCAGGCAGTCAACTAATTGTCGCGCATAATTGGGATCACTATGCCCTAAAATCATATGGCACTGTGGGTACTTGTCACAAAAAGTTTGGGAGATTTTTTGTGTAAGTTTGTTTTCATTGTTTAAATTATGTTGCAGCTTACATTGGTTGATACTAATTGTTGGTTTTATGCAGAGTACATTTAAATTGGAGGAAGGTGTGGTTCTAGCATACGTGAGGTCTGTTTTCAAGACGTCAGCGAGAAAGCTCACGAAGGACTCCTTCTCTGATGCACGGATCAAGGTTGTGACCGTGTATTACAAGACCAGGTTGCGTCAGCCCATGACAAATAAGCGAGCAGCTAAAATTTATCTGCAGAAACATGAGTACATGGAGAGTAGTGTGGATTGGATCTATGTAGATATGGCAGCTTGAGAACGGCTATGCGAATACTAAGCGTCGAAGGAGTTCAAAATTATTTCAAAGAGAAATCGAAGCAACAGGAAGAGCAAGCCTGGACTACAACATTATGGGGCAGACAGACATGTGCGGATGGCACAACGAATGGTATGAACTATTACAATCACTTGTAAAATGCTTCAAAAAATTGCATTGATTGAGCTGTTGTTGTATTTTGATGTTGCAGGAAGCTGAAACTGGTGTCGCTCCTTCTTTTATTGAGGTTTACCTCAAAGGGCACAGAGGCACAGATCTGGCACGTTCGGAGCAGTTTGTGACGAGGCGGCAACATAAAAAGTGGTAAGTGTGTTGAGTGCTCTCTATCTTTGAACTGAATCTATCTTTTATTACATCCACTCGTGAACTTAATTTATTCTTGCATACAAAATATGTTGAGTGTCTCAAGAAAAAGCATGGAGATGATGTAGATTATCTAAGAGCACCGTTGGATGTGGGTGTGGCGTACGAAGAAGGCGGAGTTGCACTGCATGGGAGGTATGTGTAAAGATAATGATTGTTTAAAGGTTAATTACCATCGATTCATCACATTTGTGTTTATTGTAGGCTTGGATTAGGTGACGGTTATGTGTAGCGTGATGCTTATGTGGGACGACGGTCTTCTACTTCCAGTTCGAGCTGACCCCGGGTTGCATACAATGAGGAATTGAAAGAAAAATTAAGACAGTATGAGGAGAAAGTGGAACAACAACAACTCCAGATGCAACAACAACAGCAAATTTAGATGCAGTACCTGTATATGGCGTAGGAAACTTTTAATCTTAAGAATTGAATAGTTTATTCGTTTACAAACTGTTTCTACTTAAGATCTCACGAATAATTTCCTTCATGTAGTTCTTGGGTCATGGCAACACTAGAACTCAGTTCAATATGCCACAACAGTCTCAGTTCGAGATGATGTCGCAGGTAAACTACTGTTTTACTTAAGTTTGTATACTTATTACCATATTTGTGTTAAAGTTAGTAACTGAATATTTTTACTTTATACAGTTCTTCCCTCAAGGTGGCCTTGGATTGCAGTTCGGTATGCCTCGTCCGATGCAGCCTAGACAACAAGTTGGCTCTTCTTCACAAGTATAACAGCATTTCTTATTAACTTGACTTATAGTACAAAATACTAATCATATTTTTCTCAGGGTTCTCAGAGTGGTCAAGCCTATCCTCCACAATCTCAAGGATTCATGTCAATGTTGGCTCTTGGATTGCAGCCTTATCTAGGTGTTCTCCCATCGTTGCCCTTCGCTTCGAGGCATAGTCAACCATCAACACCTCCAGGCGCCGCAACAGTATGATTACTAAATATTTAGCTCTAATGAAAGTGTAGCTTAATTTGAACAATACTTAGTGACTTATTCAATTACATATTTGGTAATACCTTTAAGTCAATTACACATGTCAGTTGGGCATTTGTGCATTTTAGAAAGATTGAGACATATGAATTGTAACCATTAATGCAAAGTTAACTTTTATTTGTTTCTCGTAGGGTTCCGATCATGTAACGCCCCATGTTTGCGATGATTTCCTCAATTTGAAAGCCGGAGGTGCAAGTGGTGGAGGTTCGAACAATGACATGGAAGCGGATTAATCTTCACAATGGTCCTTTGAAGTAATTTGGATGTGAACTCGTTGTTATATCGAAGTTAGTTGTTGTATGACTATGTGAACTCGTTGTTTTATTGTGTTTTTCTTATGACAATGGCTTGTGTGCAATGTGTTTACATTGTCATTTTATTTGCTGCTGTGTTGGACTTGTGTTGAATGTTGTATATATTGTTGGACTTGTTGAATGCCTGCTGAAATGTGTTGGATTGTGGCCTGTATGGCCGGGAGGCTCCCCAACCGGGGAGGCAGCAAAACAGTCGCGGTTTCTTAAAAAAAAAAGCT
This sequence comes from Tuctoria greenei, assembly GCA_036927565.1. Classification (NCBI taxonomy): domain Eukaryota; kingdom Viridiplantae; phylum Streptophyta; class Magnoliopsida; order Poales; family Poaceae; genus Tuctoria; species Tuctoria greenei. Next base: position 104,334,893 of record JAYESD010000006.1, on the reverse strand, counting down.
AGTAAGGCCGTCGGTGTGGGCCAAGCCGACGATCATAACTGCCATATGGATGTCGGTTTTCCGCCCAGACCAACACTACTACAAAAAGCATTTTCACAGGCGCCTGGATTTTTCAAACACAGGTGGTCCGTAAAAAAATGCCACTGTGATGACGAATGATACAATAACCACCTGTGATGACAGAACATCACAGACGGATTTTAAGAAACAACCGCCTGTGTAAATAGATTATTTTCTCAGACGGTTATTAATTAAGAACCGCTTGTGATGTAGCTAACGTCACAGGAGGTTCTTAATAAACCAACGCTTGAGAAAATACATGATTTCCATGGGCGGTCATTGTTTAAGAACCGCATGTGATGCTGCTAAGCTCATGTCAAGCTAATCCCTGCACAACAAGCTCTGGTAGATGCAAGTAATACCCGTGGCTCATCATTTGGATTGTTGAAAGCATTAATTTGAAGCCTGACGATCCTTGGAAGGATTTTCCCATCCATTTAAAGGATTTATTTCCCTCCTGTCCATTTGAAAATTTAGGAAGATGCTCCTTTCATAGTATTAATGCCTAAATATATTGACTAAAAATCAGTACCTACTTTCTTAGTGCTTCACACAAGTGAGTAAGCGAACAACTTCAATCACAAATCTTGTTTTTACACTTTCATAGGGATTTAACCTTAATATTTCAAGCATAGATTTATCAATTAACTGAAGCTTCCTTATCACACATGTTAATGGCAGTTATAAGTGAAGGATGTGTCAAAGCTAACAAAATCACAATCGGACTGGAGATAAAGAGATCCTGCATATGAGTGGCAATGTACAGGTTAAACAGCGTGAAGCTATGATGACAAACTTCAACAACATGAAAAGTGATGCCAAGGTTATGCTTGCATCAACCAAGGCATGTTGTGAGGGTATAACACTTGTTAGGGCAAGCATTACCTTGGCCAAGGTTATGCTTGCCCCAACAAGTGTTATACCCTCACAACATGTCTTGGTTGATGCAAGCATAACATTGGCATTACTTTTCATGTTGTTGAAGGCTTCCATCATAGCTTCATGTTGTCTAACCTGGACATTATCACTCGTATGCAGCATCTCTTTGTCTTAAGTCCCGTTGAGATTTCGTTACCTTCGACACACCCTTCACTTGTAACTGCCATTAACATGTCTGATGAGGAAGCTTCAATTATTGATAAATCTATGCTTAAAAGATTAAGGTCAAATTCCTATGAAAATGGTAAAAACAAGATTTGTGATTGATGTTGTACGCTTCGTTGCTTGTGTGAAGCACTAAGAGAGATGGTATTGACTTGTAGTCAATATATTCAGCCATTAGAACTGATAAAGTAGCGTCTTTGTAAGTTATTAAAATGGAGAGAAGAGGAAGAAATCTTTCAGGGCTTGTTTCGGTGTACTCAATCTAATTGGATTGAAGTGGATTGAAGTGAAGAATGAACTAATTTTATCCTCGATCCACCTCAAACCACTTATATTGAAGTGGATCCACTCCTGTCCAAACAAGCCCTCAAATGGATGCGAAGTATCGTCAGACTTCAATTGTAGCTTTTAACAATCCAAATCATGAGTATCAGGTGTTAATTGCATCTACAAGAGCTTGCTGTGAAGGGATTAGCTTGACAGGAGCTTCAAGAGTTGTGCTTCTAGATGTTGTTTGGAACCGAGCTGTTGGAAGGCAAGCCTGATCATCATAGGTCAGAAGAAATTTATATACACATACTAAATTTAATAATGTTCGTAACAGAAGCTGAATTTAATAATGTTTGAAACATGCTATCTAAAGTTGAAATAGAGCATTGTTCTAAGTTGATTTCAGAAGATACAAATATATACAATATATATCATACATTTTTCCAGCATTGACATCTTCTCGCATATAGGGTTTCAAATTCTTTTTAATGCTTCTCTCTACGCGCTTGATGTTTTCTGGTTCAGTGGAAAAGGTACATCTCTTCATACTGATTATATTCCTCTTTATTATCTCCCACATTCTCAACTCCAACAATATTTTGCTTTCCAGAAACAACTACGTGCATCTTCTCAGTTTTTGGATCTTGAACATAAAAAACTTGTGCAACACTATCGGCAAGAACCCACAGGTCATCTTTATAACCCACTTTATTCAAGTCTACTAGTGTCAGCCCGTAATTGTCCACTTTCACACCATCAGGATGTTTGACCCATTGGCACTTAAATACGGGCATTAACACTCTTTCACCATAATCGAGTTCCCATATTTCCTCTATGAACCCGAAGTATGTGGTCTTTTGCCCTTGTGAATCATAAGCCTCAATACGAACACCACTATTTTGTGCAACAGTCTTACCGTCTTTTTCTTTAGTGTAAAATGTGTAACTGTTGATGTCATATGCTTGTCATGATGTCACCAAAGCAGATGGGCCAGAAGCTAACTTCTTCATTGTTGCCTCTTCTATAGTATTTCTGTATGGTATATTTTTGTCCATTAACCATTCAATGGAACATCTTTTGTGCTCTTTCATAATCCAGTCCTCTGTGCGGTCTTGTTTTATCACGAAGCTCAATTTGGTGTTCCTCGATGTACGACTCAGCTATTGCGAGTTGTTGTAGTACACCAAAATGTGCACGGGGTACATTCTTGTAATCTTGAACGATAAAAGTTTTCTTACCCACTTTGCCTCTACCACGTAGTCTACCCTCATGTACTGGTATAGGCACACCTATCGATTTTCCATCTTTGATGTAATCAACGCAACCCTCAATCACTTCTTCAGTGGTGTATCCTTCCATAATTGAACCCTTTGGGTGAGCACGGTTCAGCACATAACCTTTTAATACTCCTAAATATCTCTTCAACAAAAACATATGATGTAAATATAGTGGACCCAATGCTTTTATCTGATCAGCAAGATGTATGATTAGGTGTACTTGCATATCAAAAAAGGATGGTGGAAAACACATCTCAAGCCTGCACATAGTCTCGACGATGTATGTTTTAGGATAGTCTAAATCTTCACGTGCTATCACCTTTTACGATACTGCATTGAAGAAGTAACACAAACGTGTGGTGACAACTTTTATATGCTCAGGTTTGATGACTCTTATTGCAATGGCAAGGAACACTGTCATCATCATGTGACAGTCGTGAGAATTATAACCGAATAAAAACAAGTCTTTCATCAGGCTAGTTTGCGGATATTGGATGAGAAACTCGTGGGCACTTTGATCCCACACAACATTCGCAAATTGCTTTTTTCTCTTCTAGCGTCAAGATGTAGCTGGCTGGGGGGAGGTAATGCTTCCCGTTCGCCTTTTCTACTGGATGAAGCTCTGCCTCAAATCAAGATTTACTAGGTCCATATGTGAATTTAATCCGTCCTTTGTTTTCCTTGGCATGTCTAGCAAGGGCCCAATGATGTTGTCAAATACATTCTTTGTAACGTGCATCAAATCAATACTATGGCAAAATTCCAGATTCTTCCGATACGGAAGATACTTGGTTGATTGTTTCTTGAAGGCCACGTCAGTTGTATCATCCGAAGATGTACTTTTCTTTCTCTTAATTCCTTTACATTTTTTCCCTTACCGAAAGCAATATGAATGTTCTTGACCATTTCGAACACAAGTTTTCCACTGTAAGGTTTTGGTGAAGTATCTTTTTTGATTTTGTTATCAAATTGTTCTTTCTTCTTCCTATACTTGTGTGTATCTGTAAAGAACCGTCGGTGTCTCATGTACACTGTCTTTCTGGATGAAGTGAGGTATAGAAATCAAGTTCTATCCACGCACCTTACACAACCTTTCTTTCCTTTCGGTTGTCCCGATAATGTAAACAGTCCGGGATAATCATGCCCGGTAACGAATATCATTGCTCTTAGCATGAAATAATCCAACTTACACTCATCCCATGTACGTACCCATTCATTCCACAATTTCGCCATATCTTCCATTAAAGGTTCCAAGAACACATCAATTTCCATGTCGGGTTGTTTTGGATTTTGGATAAGAACAAATAACAAGATATACTTCCTTTTGTGACACAACCACGTTGGTAGGTTGTACATCGTTAAGACCACGGGCCATGTGATGTGTATGCTCCTTTTTTCACCAAACGGATTCATTCCATCTGTACCCAAGGCAAACTTCACATTTCTGATTTCCTTTGCAAATTTTAGATACTGAATATCAAAAAATTTCCACTGCGTTGCATCACCGCGGTGTCGAATATGTTTTTCATTCTTCTTGCGTTGCTCGGAATGCCAACGCATAAGTTCATCCTCCCTAGGGTTTGAGAACAAACGCTTCAAGCGATCAATTACTGGAAGGTACCACATCACCAAGGCAGGAATTTTTCTCTTATTCTTCCCGTCTGCATCGCCAGAAGTATCATCATCATCACCTTCAGGACCAATAATAAACTTCTTATTCTTCTGAGACTTTTTCATGTTGGTAACATACTGGTGATTGTAGTCCTTCTTATATCTACTAACACCACAAATGGGGCATCTAGTTGTGAGCTCATGCTCTTTGCGATACAGAATACAGTGGTTCACACAAGCGTGTATTTTTGTCACACCTAGTGCCATCGGGCAAAGAAGTTTCTTCGCTTTATAAGTGCTTTTGGGAAGTTTATTTGGATTTGGAAGAATTTCTGCCATGAGATTCAAAAGATCAGAGAAACTACAATCGTATCATCCGTGTGTAGCTTTCAACTTTAGTAGTTCTAAGATTGCACGCAATGTAGTAATCTCTTTATCACAACCGTTTGATTCATCAGATAAAAGCTCCGTCGCCGCATTATTCAATGTCTCCATTTTACTTAAACCTTTGCTTGCTCCCATAGAAGTCAATACATATGGTTCAATGTGACGCAACATCTCCTCACAATCGAACTCATCATCATCATCACCATCTTGATTGTCACTACCATTATCGATATGAACATTATCGTCATCTAAACCTCTCTCATCATCTTTATCCACATCATGTGTATCTAACTCACCATGCTCTGTCCATATTGTGTAGTTTTTTTTGAAACCTCTTTTCACCCAATGGGATTGGATTACTATAGTATCTGTCCAAGCAATCTTATTTTCGTAGTTGATACATGGACATAATATGTCATCTATCTTTTGCAACTTCGCATGTCTCTTGGATGCTTCAGTAAAATTTGCAACATTATGAATGTACATAGGATTGGGTCTTGGCATGTTATACATCCACGCACGACGGTCCATGCTTTAATAATAGAATTTTTGTAAGATTTACAAAATTTGGCCACAAATATTCCCTAAAGGTCTTCTATAAAATGAATTCACAGAGACATAACAAGACTGTATCATATGAGTGAATAATAGTATAATGTAGGTCTGTTCATTAGGGTGACTAATTGACCCTTGTCGATGGCTAATCGATGTCCAGTTGTCCTCAAGGTTTTTACGGTAATACCAAGTCGATACAGAGTTGTAGAGAGAGGTGGCACGTAGGAGAGCGGCGGCAACGTCAAATAAGACTCTAAGATCGGCGTTATAAGCAAGAATCTTTGACGGTGCTCGTACCTTGCGAGGTAATGGAGATCGACAGCAGCAGCGACAGACAAGAGGCGTCAGCAGCAGTAGGCAGGAGGCGTCGGTGACGAACAGAAAGCATGGCGGACAGGAGGCGGCGGCGTCCGTCTGGAGGAGATGGGCGACGTCTTGAGGTGGACGGAGTCGAAGGCATCGGGCACAGCAAGCGGGGTTGAAAGATTGAAGTCGTGGGGCAAACAGGCCCAATAGCATGGGTTAGGTATGGGTGGGATCCGATCCGTTATATGTTGACGTCGGATCTCATCCAACGATGGTAACTAAATGGGCGAGTTATAAAACCATCTCCCTATAAAGATAACCCCAATGACTCCTTTGAAATATATGCAAGCAGGAGGTACGCACACACAAGTAACATATTGAAAAGGAAAACACATAAAACTACAATTTTCAAGTTCGGGTAAACTTCATGCATCTTATATATATATATATATATATATATATATATATATATATATATATATATATATATATATATATATATCAATATCATCTGTTAATTAAACATCATATGCATGTCAAATAATAGGTACAAACTACAATAAGCTTATTAAAATATAGTCCATACATCAATATATAAAAGACAAAACTTCCAAATTATTGAGTCGAAACGCATATGTACACACATGCAAAAGGACACAATCCATATACCAGAACACACAAAACTAGCAGCTTATCAGCTAAAAAAATATACAAAGAAAAAGTAAGGAAACTACATGCGTAAGGACACTAAGAACAGATATGGAAAAATAAAGGTAGCATTGCATAGTAAGAAAACTATGAGAATTTACTAGGTACCTTGTGGCGCGGGGCGTCAGCACGGTGGGGCGGCGATGTGGGGTTGGGTAGAGGCGTGCCTCCCCCAGGCTGGGTGGAGACGTGGCAGTGCCGGGCTGGGCGGCGGCGCGGCAGTGCGGGCTAGGCAGCGGTGCGGCAGCGGTGCAGTGCCGGGCTAGGCGGCGGTACGGCGGTGGGAAACTTTGGCAGCCTTTCGGCGTCGATGGAAATTCTCCAGGGTTACGTTTTAACTGTGGTGAGGGGTCTTTATATAGGCGTCAGTTTTTCACAGGCGGTTTTTAACATTTTCTCAGACGGTTGGTGCTTAATAACCGTCTGAGAAAAAGATTATCTCAGGCGGATATTACTTACCAACCGCCTAAGATAATTGCCCGAGCCTCTTCAGTTTCCTTATCTCTTGCTTCTTTATTATTTAGATTCTAATATAAATACTCAAACATGTATAGATTCTGCAAATTGAGTCCAAATTTGATGATTCTTTCTTATATATTTTTATAAAATTAACATCTAGAACTTGAACCAAATATTTTAAAACTTTTATAGCTGACATTGTAATGTTTTGGTAAATATCAAATTAATTTATACTCACATATTATTCACATTTGTGTATCTCTAAAAAAAGGATCATTCACCGAAATTTGTCTGTATGAACATATTTTTATTATTTATACATATATGAATTTTTTTAATTTTTTAAAAGCGTTCCAACATGTCAAAATCCAAATTATCCATCATTCTAACTAAATGCTTATATACATATGAGGCATTCATCAAATTTTGAACACATAATGATTCAAAAAAATTTAAAAAAATCTAAAAAAAATCATAGAGGTGGGTATGATGACTAAAAATGTCCATCGAAAAAATAAATGAAAAAATCATTATATTCGTCAAGATAGAAAAATGAAAAATAGCAATTATTATATGTTTTTTATGTTCTGACCAATTTCAAAGGATTTATGAAGTGAAATTTAATGGTAACCTTTACTAATCAATAATATTACAAGAAAGTGGAATTTAGCCTTTTTAAAGGTCCCACATTTAATCAAGAATATTAATTAATAAGAAGTAAAGATCTTCTCAGGAGGTTGGTACTTTATAACCACCTGAGAAAATGAATATTAATATATGAAAAGAATATTAATTAAGCTTACGTAAAGATCTTCTCAGGCGGTTGTTACTGAATAACCGCCTGAGAAGATGTTTATCTCAGGCAGGTCATACTTACCAACCGCCTGAGATAATTGAATCTTCACCGGCGGTTGGTAAGTAAAACCTACTTGAGATAACCATCTTCTCAGGCGGTCGGTACTTAAAATCTGCCTGAGAAAATAGGCGTCTATATATACCCCTCGGCTGCGTTGGAAAAACCTAACTCGGACGAAATCACTTAGACGCTGTCAGGCTGCCAAAATTTCGTTTGCCGCCAAGTGTTCGCCGCTCTCGTCGCCGAGCTTCGCCGTCGTCGCCGAGCTTCGCTGTTGCCTGTTTGCTTCGCCCTCATCACTTCCAGGTACACCGAGCAAAGCCATTGCGGTCGTTGTCGAGCTTCACGATAAACCATAAACCCTTCGACCTTCCCTCCTCCATCCCCGTGCCGCCTCCCTCCTCGCCCTCGCCGCCGGCCGAGTCAAATGATGCCTTGCATAGATTTCCTTGGTTAGGGTTCGACAATTTGAAAAGGGTATTGTAGTAGTGCGACGGCTATATGGCCCCCCAGACGCACACGTGTCCTCCTTATGGCCATCAGTACGCTCGGGGTCCGACGCTTTTAAGCCCAATAAAGACGTCGGGACCCGCGAGCCGACGCCTTTATGGCGTTATGACCATCGATGTTGCCAGGACGACGGTCTTAATTGGTTTTCAAACTAAATACATTGGGGTTCAGTGCCCGATAGCTTTAGGAGCCTAAAGTCGTCGGGATCGACGGCTATAAGGCCTTAAGAACATCAAACAAGAGTCGACGGCTATGACTGTCAGTAGGCCGATGGCTTTAGACTATAGTCATCGGTTACAGTACCTTACCGATGGCTATAGTGGCGACATTTCTTTGCCCGATTCTTATAGTGTTAATGGTGTTTGACATGCTACTCCTGTGAGACCATCAAATTTCACCTGCAAGGTTTGCCTTGTTCTCTGCTTAATTTTCAATGCATTAGATCATGGCACGCAGGACTCGTGTATATCTTCGAATATACTCCAGTCCACTTGTGTTAATCTATGATATCACCAACCTAACCCAAGCTATTAGCCCACTTTTCCTTTCTCATTTTAAGAGCATTCGTGACCTAGGTAATTAGTTCACCATCCATTAGAACAAACCATCACTGAAATGCTTTAACTACATTTTGCACGGCCAAAAGCATTCGGGCTGATGGAATCATAGTGAGTAAACAAACTGCCCACCAACCTGCACTCATGCTTCTCACCTGGGCTGGAATCCAAAGCGTTGGTCAGAAAGCACATCCGTGGATCCGCAAGATGGGGACACGCTCCTTGTCTTCTGGCTTGCTAATCCTTCCCTGCCTGGACATGTGTTCACCTTATCGTCTATCGCTTTTAGTCCTATTTAGTGCTGTTTTTAGCATAATTCTATCTCCTTTTGCTGGGAGGTTCATGCACCGATTGTAAAAAAGGTTGTCTTGAAGGTGTGTAACACCCTCATTTTCATGCTTCATGCCCTACATACATTCATATACATGTTTAACATTAATCCACATAAAGAGGAACGAGTTCAAAAATGATTTGGAACAAAACCGCACTTATAATGCTGAAAAGTGCGGACTAGTCCGATTTTGGTGACGACTAGTCCAATTTCTCTCTGACTTCAAACGGACTTGTCCGTTTTTACTACAGACTAGTCCGATTTTGCCTCGGGACACTTTTGGACTTGTCTGATTTTATGCGGACTAGTCCAGTGTTCCGAGAATCCTTGAAAATTTGCTAAGTCCCTGGACTTGTCTGGTCTAGCCCGGTGTTCCAGCGGACTTGTCCGTTTTTCTCTCTGACTAAAGTCAGACTTGTCCGATTTTTTGCCAGACCTGTCCGATTTCTTTCTAACTAACTTCAGACTAGTTCGGTCCTTTTCGGACTCGTCCGATATTTCGCGACTCCGAGTTGATCATTTTTTTTTACGACTTGTTTCTTGGGTTTTACGTTAAGTGGGCCTAGGGACGCCATGCCTAACTCTTTTAGAGCCCATGTGGGACTCTAAATCGGGCTCTACTCCTCTCAAACTCGAAATCCATCTAACCCTAGCCTCCACCTCTATATAAACAATCCATCCCCTTGGCTTGACATCTATTTGCCACTTTTCCACCCCACCCAAACCCTAGTTCGTGGAGAGCCACCATCAAGGAGGGGGAAGGAGATCCCAAGGAAGAAGAAGAGGAGGAGGAAACAAAAGAGAATCAAGATCTCCATCAACCTCGAGTTCTTCATCAACAATCCACCATCAAGTTCTTCATCAACCCTAGATCATGAAGATCCAAGTTCTACCTCCAAGTTTCTCGATTCATTGGAGTCCTAAAACACCTGGTATACCCTCTATTCTCTTTTCTTTACGTGAATTCGACCCCTAATCTCAAAATCCACGACGATCTAGAAAACACTAGTTTGCCAGTTCTGTGCAGTGAGGACTTGTCCGGTCCCTAGCGAACTAGTCCGATTTTCCTGATTAAAATGTGTTAAATTAATTCTAAAATTTGATCTAATCAAATCCAAACCTATATAAACTTGTTAAAATCTATTAGAACTAGATAGTAATCACTTAAAAGCGATCTATTAACAAGTTCTACCTTGCATTTGCATTAATAATGCATGTCATGTCATCTTGAGTAATATTTGTGCACTCTTTCATTGTTTTTCTTGTCTTATATGTTTATTGTGCGGATTAGACGGATTTGAGCTAGAGAGTGCCGCGGAGGATCTCCAACACCAAGAGTTTGAAGGTTTTGACTCGAATCAATCCCAAGAGCAAGGCAAGTGTCATTGAAGCATATTGATCCTGTTTTAAAATAAATGTTTTGTTTGCAAACCTGCATGCTTGTGTCAATTTGATAGGAATCCTATGATAGGAAGTTTACTAGCTTTGTTTAAGCACCCTTGTCACCTGGAATATATGGTAGAGAGTCGGGATGGGACTTTTACCTTTTTTGCTTTGCTTAATTAATTGGGATGGAAGAACAATTACACTACTTAATTTAATTATGCATTAATGAGATTGTGGTTGACATGAACTAGTTAAATATGATATGGTAATGGGTGATCTAAGCAAGCTGGTACGTGGATGGGTTGGATGTTATGGTGGTTTTGCTTGCTTTAAATCTAAGGATCGGTTCGTGGAGCGACCACCAAGGATTTATAGTGCCACCACGAGGCCAAGTATGGGTGCGGCGTAGCTGATTAATTAGGGTGTTGCCAGTGCTATTTGGACCATTAAAGATGTCTGGGGAAGTGGTAGTCGGATTGGGTTTGTTGCTGATTGGTTGGACTACTCTGGGATCCGAATGGCTCAAGAGGGGGCCCTTGGTTGAAGATGTGCTCAGTTGGAGATATCGCCACCGGTGAAACCTCAGTGGGGTCTAAATAGGCTAGTAATCCCTTTGCAAAGGCTATTTTGGGATCTCTTGGCCACACACCTACGGAAGTGTGAGACGGCATAATTGAGATTCTATAGTCATCGAAAGGTGATAAAATCACAAACACGTGGGTAAAGTGGTACAACCTCTGTAGAGTGTGTCTAGAACTATCATGATAGTCGTGCTCCAAGATATGAGCAACCTGGACCCTCACATGATTAGAGGAAAATTGGGATTTGGGATGGTTATGGTTGGTATTATGGTTATGGTTGGTATTATGGTTATGGATGGTTGTGAATTGAATTCTGGTATTGAATATGGATATTGGTATATGATCATGGATATGAAATATGGACTGGTAATATGATAACTACATGGTTTATGATGGGTTTATTTCATATACATATAATATATTGCTTTTCAAATGTTTTAATGTACTTTTTAGCACTCAACTATTATTATATCCGTCATTGAAATCAGCCACATGTCATACATTCCACACTTGCTGAGTACGACATGTACTCACTCTTGAAATCCCCCCACCAACAGTTGCAGGTCAGGATTGGGAGTTTAATGGAGATAATGCGGAGTCCTAGGCCGTGTCTACTATCAGCTTTGCCTGTGGTGTTGCATGGAGCTGCGCTATACCACTTTGCTTAGTTTGCTTAGTTGCTCAATTAGTTTATTTCCGCTGCATTAGTTGAACGTGTTATTAATATTTATTAGGACCTATATTCGAGGATGATATGGTTTGTGTAATAAAGTTTGGTTAATTAATATTGTTATGTGGTAATTTTCTGTATACTCTTTGTGAATGCACTCGTGTATGTGTGTTGAACATCCTGGGCACACATATGTGTTCCCTTGGTTCATTTTTAGAACCGGGTGTCACAATTTGGTATCATAGCCACAGGTTGACCGTAGGATGCAGCCTAGATAGAATGCACACTTTAGAGCACATAGGAGCACTTAGGAATCGATGTGTTTATGCTTGGAGTGCTGCTTGCTATATATTTTGTTTGCTTGTGTTCTTAATAGAGGATTTTGGGATGCTTTAGCATTTCCATGTCCACGCAGGCCAGTTAGTTGTCTAGTTTCATATCCCTTGATGCATATAGTTGGGGACGTTTTCTAATTCTTACCTATTGCTTTGCTTGAGATGGTGAGGACTCGTAACCAGGGGGGTGGCAATGATGAGGAGGAGAACCATTTAGCACCTCAGAACAACAATGGACAAGGACCTGCTCATGGAGCTATCAACATTGAGCAGCTTTTGGCTATGCAGAACCAGCTCATGCAGACCATGATACAGACAATGGGACAGCTGCAGGCTGGTCACATCAACAATCCACCCCACATGCCTCCACCGCCACCCCCACCTGCTCATAACCAGTTGGGAGAGTTTATGAGGACTAGGCCGCCAACCTTTGCTCAAGCCGCTGACCCTATGGATGCGGATGATTGGCTCAAGTCCGTGGAGAAGAAGCTTGCTATTGTCCAATGCAGTGACCGGGAGAAAGTGTTTTTCGCTTCTCATCAACTAGTTGGAGCAGCTGCGGATTGGTGGGATTCTTATTGCAATGCTCATGAGAATCAGGAGAGAATTAGTTGGGCGGAATTCAAGGAGAGTTTCCGTTCTCATTATGTGCCGGAAGGTGTTATGCTCTTGAAGAGGCAAGAATTTGAGAACTTGAGGCAAGGAAGATCGAGTGTGGGTGAATATCTGAATAAGTTTACTCAACTCTCAAGATATGCGCCTGGGGATGTTAGTCGGGACAACCGAAAACAATACTTATTCATGAGGGGCTTGAACAATGAAATCCAAGTGCAACTACTCAACTGTGATTATGCCAACTTTCAGAAGCTTGTGGACAAAACAATTGTGGTGGAGAACAAGGTTCGTGAGATGGAGCAAGACAACAAGAGGAAGGCACCATATCAAGGACAGCAACAAGGAAGTAATGTGCGCCCTTGCTTTGCGCCTCCTAATGTGTCATATTACAGCTCCTCTACTCCTATACAGTGCCCTGGATTTGCATCGCACCCAACTTAGTTCGTGCAGCAGCGCCCTGTTATGCAAGCACCTAGGCCTCCGATGCCATATGCACCTCATGCCAACTATCCTGGTGCCAATGTTCAAAACCAAGCTTGTCCCAGTAATCCCGGTGGAGTAAAGAAGTGCTATACATGTGGAGAAGTTGGACACTCTGTGCATCAATGTCCTAAGTCAAGCCTTGGTCAAGGAAGCAATGCGCCGAGGCAAAAACCAAGACCCAATGGAGGACAGCAGCAAGGAAACCGGAGACAACAGAATTTCGCTCATGGCAACGTGAACCATGTCTCTACGGAGGATGCTCAACAAGCGGATGACGTGATCATTGGTATGTTTCTCAAAAACTCCAACCCCGCGACTATGTTGTTTGATTCTGGAGCATCGCATTCATTCATTGCATCAAAGTATGTTACCAAGTATAGTTTGCCTATCTCTCATATGAAGTTTACTCTATTGGTTAAGTCTCCTGGAGGAGAGATGAGGACAAATATAGTATGTCCAAAAGTAAGCCTTAGAATAAGGGGGGTAGACTTCTCCGCCAGCCTCATTGTTTTGGATTCTCAAGGATTGGACATTATACTTGGTATGGACTGGTTGAGGAAGCACAATGGAGTTATTGACTGTGCCATGAAAATGGTAAAGTTGACCAATGAGGAAGGGATCACCGTAGAATTTGAAGCATCTCAAACCGCACTGAAGCAATTGGAGTTGAATCATATGGACGGTGCCGCAATCGAGGAGATTCCGGTGGTGTGTGAATTTTTGAATTTTTTTCCGGACGAGTTGTCAGGTATGCCACCTGATTGAGACATTGAATTTGTTATTGATTTAATACCTAGAACTGCACCTATAGCTAAGAGGCCGTATAGGATGCCTCATATGGAATTAGCAGAGCTCAAGAAGCAAATTCAAGAGCAACTAGAGAAGGGTTTCATTCGGCCCAGCTCTTCACCTTGTGGAACGCCTGTGTTGTTTGTGCACAAGAAGGATGGATTCCAAAGGATGTTCGTAGACTACCGAGCTCTCAACGAGGTAACAATCAAGAACAAGTACACCTTGCCACGCATCAAAGACTTGTTTGATGAGATGAAGGGTGATTGTGTCTTCTCTAAGATTGATTTGAGGTCCGGATACTTTCAAATGAATATTAGACCATCGGACATACCCAAGACAGCTTTTAGGACACAGTATGGATCTTATGAGTACACCGTGATGTCTTTTGGATTGACAAATGCGGCTGCCTACTTTATGTACCTCATGAATAAGGTCTTCATGGAGTACTTGGATAAGTTCGTTGTGGTGTTCATTGATGACATCATGATCTACTCAAAGGATGAGAAGGAACATGAGGAACACTTGAGGCTTACACTGCAGAAATTAAGGGAGCATTGATTGTATGCCAAGTTCAACAAATGTCAGTTTTGGTTAAGGGAAGTGTCGTTTTTGGGTCATATCATTTCAGGAGGAGGAGTTTCGGCTGACCTCGGAAAAGTGAGAGACGTTTTGAAGTGGGAACCGCTGCAAAATATCAAGGAAATAAGGAGTTTCCTTGGGATGGCTAGATATTACCGTCGATTCATCAAGGACTTTTCCAAGATAGCCAAGCCAATGACGGAATTGCTAATGAAAGGAAAGGATTTCCAATGGACTCAAGCTTGTCAAAACAGTTTTGAGGAGTTGAAGAAGAGGTTAACAACAGCCCCAGTTTTGGTACTGCCGGATGTGAGCAAGAGTTTTTATATTTATTGCGACGCATCGAGACAAGGACTTGAACGTGTATTGATGCAAGAAGGTCAAGTGTTCGCCTGTGCATAAAGACAATTGAAGAAACATGAGCAGAATTACCCCACACATGATTTAGAACTTGCAGCCGTGGTACATGCGTTGAAGATTTGGAGACACTATATCCTTGGACATAGGTGTGAAATTTATACGGATCACAAGAGTCTTAAGTGTATTTTCACACAAATGGATCTGAATTTCAGACAACAGAGATGGTTGGAGCTCATCAAAGATTATGACTTGGGGATCAATTATCATCAGGGAAAAGCAAATGTAGTGGCCGATGCTTTGAGTAGAAAAGAAGTCATCAACTCACAGTTCGAGAGTTACCATCCAAGTTATGTAAGGAGTTTGAACAGTTGAACCTTGGATTTGTAAATGAGATGGAGATGATGGATTTAAACCCAACATTGGAGCAAGAAATTCGGGAAGGCCAAACTAAGGATGAGGAAATTCAAGAAATCAAGGAAAGGACCAAAGAGGGGAAAGAATTCAGATTCGATGAGGATGAACATGGTACCTTATGGCTGGGAAAGAGGATTGTCTTGCCTAATGTGAAGCATATTCGGGAGATGATATTAAAAGACACACATGACTCGCCTTAGTCAATTCACCCCGGTTGTACGAAGATGTACGAAGACTTTAAGACTGTCTATTGGTGGGATAGCATGAAAAAAGACATAGATGAATACGTAGCATTGTGTGATGTGTGCCAATGAGTCAAGGCGGAACATCAAAGGTCAGCCGGATTATTGCAACCATTGAAGATCCCGGAATGGAAGTGGGAAGAGATCGGTATGGACTTCATAGTTGGTTTACCACATACTCAGTCTGGTTACGACTCAATTTGGGTAATTGTGGATCGATTAACCAAGTCAGCCCACTTTATTCCTGTCAAGACCACCTATAATGGAGAGAAATTGGCGGAACTGTATATGGGAAGAATAGTATGTTTGCATGGAGTTTTGAATAATATATTCTCGGATAGAGGTTCACAATTCACCTCCAAATTTGGCAGAAACTGCATGAAGCTTTGGGAACGAGGTTGAATTTTTGTTCAGCATATCACCCTCAAATGGATGGACAAACCGAGAGGACCAATCAGATTTTAGAGGACATGTTAAGAGCTTGTGCTTTAAAGCATGGGAAAAGTTGGGACAAGAGCTTGCCATATGCAGAATTTTCATACAACAATAGTTACCAAGCAAGCTTGAAAGTGTCACCATATGAAGTGCTTTATGGAAGGAAGTGTAGGACACCTTTATTCTAGAATGAGGCAGGGGAAACTCAAGTATTTGGTCCGGATGTGTTGCAAGAAGCCGAAAAGCAAGTCCAAATAATTCGTGAAAACTAGAGGGTTGCCCAATCAAGACAAAAAGACTATGCGGACAATAGGAGAAGGAAATTAGCATTTGAAATGGGAGACTACGTTTACCTTAAGGTGTCACCAATGAGAGGTCATAAGAGGTTTAACATAAGAGGCAAGCTAGCACCTAGCTATATCGGACCATTCAAGATTTTGGACAAAAGAGGAAAAGTAGCATATAAGTTGGAGATGCCAGCTCATCTATCAGATGTCCATGATGTGTTTCATGTTTCCCGGCTCAAGAAGTGCTTGAGAGTACCAGAAGAACAAGTGCCAGTGGAAGGATTGGAACTAGAGACATATTTGACTTATGCCGAACAACTGGTCAAAATCATGGAAACCAAGGAGAGGGTCACAAGGAACAAGGTTATTAGATGGTGTAAAGTTCAATGGAAGCACCACACAGAAAAAGAAGCAACGTGGGAATTGGAGGATGATCTCAAGAAGGAATTTCCCTATCTCTTCTCTTCCGCATCGAATCTCGAGGCGAGATTTATTTTAAAGGGGGTAGGTTTGTAACACCCTCATTTTCATGCATCATGTCCTACATACATTCATATACATGTTTGACATTAATCCACATAAAGAGGAACGAGTTTAAAATTGATTTGGAACAAAACCGCACATAAAATGCTGAAAAGTGCGGACTGGTCCGATTTTGGTGAGGACTAGTCTGATTTCTCTCTAACTTCAAACGGACTTGTTCGTTTTTGCTGCGGACTAGTCCGATTTTATGCAGACTAGTCCAGTGTTCCAAGAATCCTTGAATATTTGCTAAGTCCCTGGACTGTCCGAACTAGTCCAGTGTTTCAGCGGACTTGTCCGTTTTCCTCTCTGACTAAAGTCGAACTTGTCCGATTTTTTCGCCAGACTTGTCCGATTTCTTTCTGACTAACTTCGGACTAGTCCGGTCCTTTTCGGACTTGTCCGATATTTCGCGACTCCGAGTTGATCTTTTGTTTTACGACTTGTTTCTTGAGTTTTACATTAAGTGGGCCTAGGGACATCGTGCCTAATTCTTTTCGAGCCCATGTGGGACTCTAAATCGGCCTCTACTCCTCTCAAACTCGAAATCCATCTAACCCTAGCCTCCACCTCTATATAAACAACCCCACCCCTTGGCTTGACATCTATTTGCCACTTTTCCACACCACCCAAACCCTAGTTCATGGAGAGCCACCATCAAGGAGGGTGGGAGGAGATCCCAAGGAAGAAGAAGAGGAGGAGGAAACGAAAGAGGATCAAGATCTCCATCAACTTCGAGTTCTTCATCAACAATCCACCATCAAGTTCTTCATCAACCCTAGATCATCAAGATCCAAGTGCTACCTCCAAGTTTCTCGATTCATTGGAGTCCCAAAACACCTGGTATACCCTCTATTCTCTTTTTTTACGTGAATTCGACCCCTATTCTCCAAATCCATGACGATCTAGAAAACCCTAGTTCGCCAGTTCTGCGCAGTGCGGACTTGTCCGGTCCCTAGCGAACTAGTCCAGTTTTCCTGGTTAAAATGTGTTAAATTAATTCTAAAATTTGATCTGATCATATCGAAACCTATATAAACTTGTTAAAATCTATTAGAACTAGATAGTAATCATTTAAAAGCAATCTATTAACAAGTTCTACCTTGCATTTGCATTAATCATGCATGTCATGTCATCTTGAGTAATATTTGTGCACTCTTTGATTGTGTTTCTTGTCTTGTATGTTTATTGTGCAGATTAGACAGATCTTCACTAGAGAGTGCCGTGGAGGATCTCCAGCACCAAGAGTTTGAATGCTTTGACTCGAATCAATCCCAAGAGCAAGGCAAGTGTCCTTGAAGCTTATTGATCCTGTTTTAAAATAAATGTTTTATTTGCAAAACTGCATGCTTGTGTCAATTTGATGGGAATCCTATGATAGGAAGTTTACTAGCTTTTTTTAACCACCCTTGTCACCTGGAATATATGATAGAGAGTCAGGATGGGATTTTTACCTTTTTTGCTTCGCTTAATTAATTGGGATGAAAGAAAAAATACACTACTTAATTTAATTATGCATTAATGAGATTGTGGTTGACATGAACTGGTTAGATCTGATATGGTAATGGGTGATCTAAGCAAGCTGGTATGTGGATGGGTTGGATGTTATGGTGGTTTTGCTTGCTTTAGATGTAAGGATCGGTTCGTGGAGCGACCATCCAAGATTTACAGTGCCACCACAAGGCCAAGTATGGGTGAGGTGTAGCTGATTAATTAGGGCTTTGCCAGTGCTATTTGGACCATTAAGGATGTTCAGAGAAGGGGTAGTCGGATTGGGTTTGTTGATGATAGGTGGGAGTACCCTGTGATCTGAATGGCTCAAGAGGGGGCCCTTGTTTGAAGATGTGCTCAGTTGGAGACATCGCCACCGGTGAAACCTCAGTGGGGTCTAAATAGGCTAGTAATCGCTTTGTAAAGGCTATTTTGTAATCTCTTGTCCACACACCTACGGAAGTGTGAGACGGCATAATTGAGATTCTATAGTCATCGAAAGGTGATAAAATCACAAACACGTGGGTAAAGCGGTACAACCTCTGCAGAGTGTGTCTAAAACTATCATGATAGCCGTGCTCGCGGATATGAGCAACATGGACCCTCACATGATTAGAGGAAAATTGGGATTTGGGATGGTTATGGTTGGTATTATGGTTATGGATGGTTGTGAATTGAATTCTGGTATTGAATATGGATATTAGTATATGATGATGGATATGGAATATGGACTGGTAATATGATAACTACATGGGTTATGATGGGTTTATTTCATATACATATAATATATTGCTTTTCAAATGTTTTAATGTACCTTTTAGCACTCAACCGTTATTATATTCGTCATTGAAATCAGCCACATGTCATACTGTGCACACTTGTTGAGTACGACATGTACGTACTCTTGCAACCCCCCCCCCCCCCAACAGCTGCAGGTCAGGATTGGGAGTTTAATGGCGATAATGCGGAGTCCTAGGTCGTGTCTACCGTCAGTTTTGCATGTTGTGTTGCATGGAGCTGCGCTATACCCCTTTGCTTAGTTTGCTTAGTTACTTAATTAGTTTATTTCCGCTGCATTAGTTGAACTTGATATTAATATTTATTAGGACCTATATTCGAGGATAATATGGTTTGTGTAATAAAATTTGGTTAATTAATCTTGTTATGTGGTTATTTTCTATATACTCTTAGTGAATGCACTCGTGTATGTGTGTTGAACATTCTGGGCACACATATGCATTCACTTGGTTCATTTTCGGAACCGGGTGTCACAAGGTGGTAGTGGTAAGAAATCAAATATGAATGAGACCGAGAAAGAAAAAAATTAATTAGAGGGCAAGTTTAAATGTCCAAATTGTAAAGTATGGGGACATAGGAGAAATAGCCCCAAATGTCCTCTTAATGAAACAAAGAAAAGGTACGTTTTCTCTTTATTTGTTTGTGTATTTTACATTCAATTATTCATCTAATTGTGTTATTTTTCACCTTGTATGAAGAGAAAACCAAGAAAGAATAGCATCAAAGCTTGGTTTCCAACACCGCCCGCCAACACCACTTAAGAAAGAGAAAGTTTGCCTTGTGATATGAGAGATGTTAAATATATTGTGCATGACTTGTCACATGCGGACTTTATTTTCTGATATGCGAAGTTTGACATGTAACATGTGAAGTTTATGTATGACATGTGACATGTGAAGTTTATTTTGTGACATGTAACATGTGATGCTTATGTACGACATGTGACATGTGAAGTTTATTTTGTAACGTGAAGTTTATTGTGTGATATGTGAACATGTATGACATGTGCAATTTATTTTATGATATGTGAAACTTCTATGTATGATATGTGGCATGTGAAGTTTATTATGTGATATGTGAACACTTTTATGTATGACATGTGATCTTTATTTTATGACATGTGAATATTTCTATGTATGACTTGTGTGTGTAAAAATTATTGTGTACGTGTACAATTTATCCCTATATTTTTTTCAATGTCTCCAGAATTTTCTTTGTATTTTTTCATATTTTGAAATTTTTTACTAAATATGTACTATTTTTCTCATTTCTAGAATTTTTTAATTAAAAACAATTAAACCTATTTTATTATTTTTCTATTTTTATGTAATTTTCCTTGTTCATAGTTTTCTGGCAAAAAATTGTTTTTAAATTTTCTGAAATAAATCTGTACTATTTTTCTCATTTCTGAAAATGTGTTTCATTTTTTTATGAATTGAACCTATTTTATTATTTATTTCTAATTTTCATTATTTTTTGGCAAAAAACTTTTTATTTTCTGAAATATATATTCTTTTTTCTAGTAAAATTTCTGATTTAAAATTCTTGATACTTATTTCTGATTTTTTTGTATTTTTTGTTAATTTTTTATATTTTTAGAAAAAATAGGGGTATTTTGTTCAATATAGAATTGTTTTGTTGTTAAAAGAACTGATTAGTGGTGTAATTCTAATGCAATGGTGTGACACCCGGTTCCGAAAATGAACTAAGTGCAGTATATGTGTGTCTAGGATGTTTAACACACATACACAAGTGATTCACAAACGATAAACAGATAACTACCACATCACAAATTATTACATAGGTACCTTTATTACAATATTCAAATAATCCTCAAATTACAATTCTAATGATCAATGTTGAACTATAGCTGTAGCGGAAAGAATCTAATTAAACAACTAAGCAAACTAAGCATAAGGGATAGCGCAGCTCCAAGCAACACCACAGGCAAGTCGACGGCAGCACACAACCTATTACTCCACATTATCCTTAGGATACTCCCAACCTTCACCTGAAACTGTTGGTGGAGGATTGCAAGGGTGAGTACATGTCGTACTCAGCAAGTGTGAGAAAGTGTGACATGTAGCTTAAACAAGGAATTGATAATAAATAATGGCTATTTGTTGGAAAGTACATTTAAAACATGTAAAAAGCATACTAAGATGTATATGTGAATTAATCCCAACATAACATGAATAATTACCAATATCGAGTCCATTACCATCAATTACCATTATATCACATCCAACAATGATTATCCATCCAAATACCAAGTTTTTACCATTACCATCGACCATATTCAATTATCACCACTCAGACAATAACCAAGACCAAACCAACCCAAATCTCAAGTTTCTCTCTAATCATGTAGGTCATCCCGGTGCTCTTAACTGGGAGCACGGCTATCATGATAGTTTTTAACACTCTGCAAAGGTTGTACTACTTTACGCACAAGATCGTGATTTCATCACCCGTCAGCGACTAAATAGACCTCCTTTATGCCAATTACACTTTCTTAGGTGTATGGCCAAGAGATCACAAAATAGCCTTTACAAAGGCACTACCACCATATTCGAACCCACTAAGGTTTTACTAGTGGTGATGCCTCCAACAAAGCACATCCAACCAAGGGCCCCTGTTGTGCCGTTCGGATCCTAGGATAGTCCAGCCACTATTGCAAACCCAACCGACTCTCATTCCCCGCTCCTCTAAATGATCTAAATCGATGCTTGATAAACCGACGATAATATCCAGCCATTCCAAAAAAACTCCTTATTTCCTTGTCATTTTGCGGCGGTTCCCACTTTAGGACATCCCTCACTTTTCCTGGGTCAACCAATACTCCTCCTCAAGAGATGATATGACCCAAAAATGACGCTTCCCTTATCCAAAACTGGCACTTGCTGAATTTGGCGTATAATTGGTGTTCCCTCAATTTTTGCAATGTGAACCTCAAATGCTCTTCGTGCTCCTCTTCACTCTTCGAGTAGATCATGATATCATCAATGAACACTACCATGAACTTATCCAAATACTCCATGAAGATTTTATTCATGAGACACATGAAATATGAAGGTACATTCGTCAATTCAAAAGACATAACGGTATACTCATAAGACCTATACCATGTTCGGAAAGCTGTTTTGGGTATGTTCGACTGTCTGATCTTCATTTGGAAGTATCCTGAACTCAAGTTGATCTTGGAGAGAACAAAGGCACCCTTTATTTGATCAACCAAATCCTTGATGCGGGGCAATGTATACTTGTTCTTGATTGTCACCTCATTGAGAGCTCGGTAGTCCACACACATCCTTTGCTTTGGGATCCATCCTTCTTGTCCAGAAAAATATTGGCACTCCCCAAGGTGAAGAGCTTCAACAAATGAAACCCCTCTCTAGCTGCTCTTGAATTTGCTTCTTGAGCTCCGCTAACTCCATAGGAGGCATCCTATATGGCCTCTTAGCTATAGGCACAATTTCAGGTATTATTTGAATAACAAACTCTATGTCATGATTAGGTGACACACCTGGCAACTCATCCGGAAACACATCCAAAAATTTGCACACCACCCAAATTTCCTCAATTGCTGCCCCGTCCATTTGATTCATCTCTACTTGCCTTGATGAGTTTTGAGATGCTTCAAACTCTATGTTGACCCCTTCTTCATTTGTCAACTTCACCTTCTTTGTGGCACATTGAATTATCCCATTGTGCTTCCTTGACCAGTCCATACCAAGTATTATGTCCAATCCTTGCGAATCCAAAACGATAAGGTTGGCAAAGAAGTCTACCCCCCTTATTCTAAGGCTTACTTTTGTACATACTATATTCTTCTTCATCTCCCCACCAAGAGATTTAACCAACAGGGTATACTTCATATGACATATGGGCAAACTATACTTGGAAACAATACTTTGATGTGATAAATGAATGTGATGCTCCAGAATCAAATAACATAGTTACCGGGTTAGAGTTTGCGAGGAACATACCAATTCATCTGCTTGTTGGGCTTCATCCATAGAGACATGATTCACCTTGCCACGAACAAAATTTTGTGGTCTATGGTTGCCTTGTGGCGCTCCTCCATTTGGTCTTTGTTTTTGTCTCGGAGCATTGTTTCCTTGACGAAGGCTTGACTTAGGATATTGAGACGCAAAGTGTCCTACCTCAGCATGAAAAATATTCACACAATGGACTAGTTCGCTGTCAGGACCGGACTAGTCCACCCTATACAGAATCTGCAATTTAGGATTTTCTTGATCATTGAGAATTGGGATTGACTTCACATGGAACAGTGAAAGTAGAGGTAATACCACATGTTTAGAGATCCAAAGATCAAGAAATTGGTGCAACACTTAGATCTTGACGATTAGGGCTTGATGAAGATAAGTTGATGGTGAATTGGTGATGAAGAATGAAAAGACGATGAAGATCTTGCTTAATTGATCCTCATTAGTATTCCCCCGCTCCTCCTTGCTATTAGATCTTCTTTTGATGGTAGCTCCCACGAACTAGTGTTGAGGGTTTCTTCAATTGTGGCAAAGAGATGAAATGTTGGGGTACTGGGTTGTTTATATAGAGGTGGAGGTGTCATGATTTGATGGATTTCGAATTTGAGGTGGGGGAGGCTGTGTAGAGGTCCCACATGGGCTCCACAGGGGTTTGAAACGATGTTCTTGGGCCCAATTAAGGTAAATATCCAATGAAAATTTGTGGAGGAAAAGATTGAATCCGAGTCAGACACACCGGACAAGTCCGCTAGGAGCCGGACTAGTCCAATATTGAACAGAGACATCAATGGACAAGTGCGGTGGGTTGGTACGGACAAGTCCGTTCTGGAACAGAGACATTTTCGGACAAGTTCGGGGTAAAAGGCCGGACAAGTCCGGGAAAAGTTTTTTTGGACTAAAATTCAACAAGGAACGGACTTGTCCGCTTGGACCAGTCCGGACGACATCAGAGACCAAATCGGACTAGTCCATTCATTGTGTCGGACAAATTTGGGCTTTGAAAGAAGCTGAATTTTCTGAAGAATAATAGGGTCACAGGACTAGTCTGGGGCTATGGACGGACAAGTCCACACCCTGACAATTTTAAATTGTTGTTTTGTCATAAATTCATTTTAATCTTGTTCCTTTTTACATGGCTTAGTGTTAAACATGTATCAGAATGTATCCAATACATTATGCATGAAAATGAGGGTGTTACAAACCTAACCCCCTTATAATGAATCTCGCCCTCAAGATTCGACGTATAAGGTAAGAGATAGGGAAATTCTTTCTTGATCTCATCTTCCAGCTCCCAAGTTGCTTCTGATTCTGCATGATGCTTCAATTGTACTTTGCACTATCAAATCACCTTGTTAACTCAAATCTGCTTCCAATTCCAATTCCTCCATTAGCACTTGTTCTTCCGGTACCCTTAAGCACTTCTTGAGCTGAGAAATGTGGAACACATCATGAACATCAGCTAGATGTGCTGGCATCTCTAGCTTATATGCCACTTCTCTACGTTTGCCCAAAATCTTGAATGGTCAAATATAGTGAGCTTTCAACTTGCCTCTAACATTAAACTGCTTATGACCTCGCATAGCTGATACTTTGAGATATACGAAGTCTCCCACTTCAAAGGCTAAGTTTCTCCACCTATTATCTGCATAGCCCTTTTGTCTCGTTTGAGCGGCCCTCGAATTCTCGCGGATTATCTAAACTTGCTTTATAGCCTCTTGCAACGCATCCGGTCCAAACACTTGGTTTTCTCCTGTTTCATTCAAAAACAAAGGTGTCCTACACTTCCTTACATATAGTGCTTCATATGGCGACATCTTCATGATGGCTTGTATTGTTGGAAAACTCAGCGTATGGCAGACTTTTGTCCTAGCTACGTCCGTGCTTCAGGGCGCAAGCTCTCAACATATCCTCCAATATTTGGTTGGTCCTCTCGATTCGCCCATCAGTTTGCAGATGATATGCTGAAGTAAAATTTAACCTTGTGCCCATAACTTCATGCAGTTCCTGCGAAAACCTAAAGGTGAATTTACAATCTGTCGAAGACTATTTTCTTCGGAACTCTATGTCGGCACACAATCTGCTCCATATACAATGTTGCTAGCTTCGCGGTGGTATATGTGGTCTTGACAGGTATAAAATGAGCTGATTTGGTCAACCGATCCACAATAACCCATATTGAGTCATACCCGGATTGGGTTCGCGGTAGTCCAACTATGAAGTCCATACCAATTTCTTCCCATTTCCACTCTGGAATCTTCAATGGCTGCAATAATCCTGCTGGCCTTTGATTTTCAGCTTTGACTCGTTGGCATACTGTGACAACCGGTTCCAAAAAATGAACTAAGTGCAGTGTATGTGTGCCCAGAATGTTTAACACACATACACAAGTGATTTACAAATGATAAACAGATAATTACCACAGCTCAAATTATTAAATAAGTACTTTTATTACAATATCCAAATAATTTTCATATTGCAACTCTAATGATCATTATTGAGCTATAACTGTAGCAGAAATAATTTAATTATGAAACTAAGCAAACTAAGCATAAAGGGTAGCGCGGCTCCAAGCACCACCACAGGCAAATCGACGGCAGCACACAGCCTAGTACTCCGCAATATCCTCATGATACTCCCAAATATCACCTGAAACTATTGGTGGGAGGGGGGGTTGCAAGGGTGAGTACATGTCGTACTCAGCAAGTGTGGGAAAGTGTGACATGTAGCTGATACAAATGACGACAATAATAGAGGCTAAGTGCTGAAAAGTACATTAAAATATTTGAAGAGCAGTATATTAGAGGTATGTGAAGTAAACCCATCGTATCCCACAATGACTATAAATCCATATTCCATGTCCATCAATGTCGGTACCCTGCATACCGAGTACCCCACGATAGCGCAAGAAGTGCAAGAAAGTTTCACCCGTCGGAGTCAAAGGTCCTTTCAGGTCCCACATGTCACGTTGCACCGGACCCGCTCCCCTCATGTGGTTAGCTCCTGAGCTAACACGTGTAAAAGAAGACCGGAACTAAACTCCCAACAAAGGAAAGCTCCAGTGTTAACACGTGTACAACGGCTCTAGACCTAACCCCCAGCAAAGAGGAGCTCCGGTACCGACACGTGTACAACAGTCTTGGACCTTCATTCCCACAAGGGAAAGCTCTGGAACTGCCACATGTGAAGCCTCCGGACCTTCATCACCAACGGGAATACAAGTAAATCTCGTCCAGCACGGACAATCAAGGATGGTTAATGCGGCAGTTACAAGGCCTGATTATGTGACATTAATGCTATATTAATGACACACAATCAGAGCACTAATAATAGGGGTAACGCGGCCATTAAGGCACGTTATCACACTATTAATCATGCTTAATACTCTTTAGACTGTGTATTAGGCCATTAAATACGTCAGGGCAACATGTCGGGCCCGGCAAGCTTTGTAACAATCAGTCCTTAGAACTATAAAAGGGTTGTACCACACGAACTCAGGCGACATTCGATCTGATCCCAGTAGACCAGCTCGCAATACACCAACACAAACCCCGTGGAGTAGGATGTTATGCTCAAGCGGCCCGAACCACGTAAATCTCTGGTGTCATCATCTTGATCTTGATCTCTACGTACCCCAACCATAAAAGAACCTCTGCGGGCTGCTTCTTAGCAGGTCTGGAGGAAGTGTCGTATCAAACACTTCGACATTTGGGCACTAGGAAGGAGGAGCAGTCCCGAGATCACAAGATGGCGAATTCAGCTGTTGGATCCTCCAATGGCAACCACATTGGACAACCTACCGGAGGCAATCCCTCCAATGCCCAACAATTAGCAGGTGCCATTGTTCCAGCAGGCGCTATGGCACCACAACCACCATCGGTTCTGGCAAACAATACTGGTCAACAAGATGGAGCATCTGTGTCGATCATTGCATCGACAAACAACAACCCTGAGCACGCGCTCATTGCTGCGCGAGCTCTCTTATAACACCCACCGCCTCCAGGTGCACCCCAGGGTGCTATGGAGCAGTAGAGAGATGATGTTGACCATCTGGTTGTAGCTGCGGTTGCAGGCATCAGCAATCAAGGTCCTCCCCCTTCGAGGCGAGCATCATCACAACGACGGACCTTGTCCGGCCGACTTGGTCCACAAGTCTCGCAACAAAGGAGACATGTTGCCTCTCAGCAGGTGACTTCGTTACCTACCGGGGCACGATGCACCCACACCATCACCAGGATCCCAACTCATGACCTGCGATCGGAACTCTTTCACCGTTACCGACAGCAGGACGGTCGTGTCCATATCGAGCATGCTCGTGAAAGGCGAGAGGCTCGGGACAACCCATCCCCTCAGGGAGTAGGAGGAGGTTGCTCTGCCCTGACCATGCATTTGCGCATGGTCAGATGGCCACAAAAGTTCTGGCCTCACTTGCTAGAAAAATTCGACGGGACTGTCAACCCTGCCGAATTTCTTCAAATCTACTCGACTACCATACTGGCAGCGGAAGGTGATGAGGCTGTGATGGCCAATTACTTCCCGGTGGCTTTAACTAGGACTGCAAGGTCCTGGTTCATGAGTCTTCCACCTGACTCCATTAATAGTTGGGCAGAGCTATGCCAGCAGTTCAATGCCAACTTTGGGAGTTCTTACACCCGGTTTGGCACTGAATTGGATTTGTTTGCTATAAAGCAGACATCGGGGGAACCGCTGTGATCCTTCATCCAGCGGTTTTCTCAGGTACGAAATACTATTCCTTCAATCTCGAGCTCCTCTGTTATCATTGCATTCAGACAAGGTGTTCGAGATAAGAAGATGTTAGAGAACCTAGCTATTAAAGAAGTTACCAGCATCACGGAACTCTTCAACTTAGCCGACAAATGTGCTAGAGCTGCGGAGGCCAACCAGAAGTCCTCCAAAACTGAAGCCGCTACCTCCGGTAGTGGCAAGAAGAAAAAGAAGCCCAACGGCAAAAAAGAAGCCATCAGCCGGCACACCAGCTGCTGCTGCTGCCTCAGCTCCTGGTGGTCGGGGGCCACACCCCGAGAAGCGGCCTCATCCTTCATCAGAAGACGACAACAGTTCCAAAGCATGGTGTCCGATTCACAAGATGAACCGTCACAGTTTGGAAGAGTGTCAGGAGGTCCAGAACCTTGTCGAGCGCTATAACAAGCATCGGGAAGAAGCCCCTTTCCGTCAAAGGGAAGGAAAACAAAAGATCGACGAAGCTACGGCCGAAGAGGAGCTAGGTTTCCAGGACCCCAAAAAGGTCTTGAAAGCCGTCTACAACACTGTTCATGATGACTCTGACGTCTCTAACAATGAGCGTCGGAAGATCCTGAACACCATCTATGGTGGTTCTTGGGACATCACCTCTCGCCGCATCCTCAAGACAATGCGGCAGGACATGGCCGTGGCAGCTCCCACTGCTAAGGCGGAGCCACATCGAAAGTGGATGGATACTCCCATCATTTTTGATGCTTCGGACTCCCCCCGAAACATGATTTGGGTTGGCCAACTCCCGTTGATGGTGTCACCCACCATTAACAATATTAAAATCCACCATGTAATGGTGGATGGAGGTTTCGGGCTAAACCTCATAAGCTTCAAAGCTTTCGTTAAGCTTCAGCTCCGGTCTTCGGACCTTTGCCCATCCCGACCTTTCTCTGGAGTAGGTCTAGGAACCCTTACTCCTCTCGGTTCCATCAAACTCCCAGTGACCTTCAGGACCCGGGAGAACTACCGAACCGAGAAATTGGTCTTTGATGTTGCGCAGATCAGTCTGCCTTTCAATGCCATCTTGGGTAGGCCAGCTTTATACAAATTCATGGCTGCTGCACATTATGGCTACTTGGTATTGAAGATGCCAACTACCACAGGTGTTTTCCGGATCCGCGGGGATCGCACCGCAGGAGTTACCGCTCTAGAAGAACTCTATGCACTTACCACGGCGCAAGAGGAAGCATCTGGTAAGGAGTCAGCTCCGAATCCTCCGAGCATTCATCACAAAGGCTCTACCTCCGCACCCCGTGTGCAACCAAGCGGCGACACCGATGTACCCGTCAAGGTCGTCTAAATCGGTTCCGATGCTGCTCAGACTACCCGTATATCGGGAGGTCTGAACAACAAATAGGAACTCAGGCTCATCACTTTTCTCCGGGCTAATGTTGACATGTTTGCCTGGCAACCGTCACAAATGTTTGGGATCCTTGGGAAGGTGATTGAGCGCAATTTGATGTTTTAGATGCCCTGGAAGCAATCAATCGAGTGACAAAACTTCATCCGACAGGAAATTAAGAAGTTGCTCGAAGTTGGATTTATCCGGAAGTCTTCCATCCAAAATGGCTGGCAAATCCAGTTGTTGTACCCAAGGTCGGTGGGAAGCTTCGGATGTGTATCGACTACACCACCTTAAATAAGGCATGTCCAAAGGATCCATTTTCACTACCTAGAATGGATCAGATATTGGAATCCACCTCCGGGTGTGAGCTATTGTGTTTCTTAGATGCATATTCTGGATATCATCAAATCCAAATGTATAAGGAAGATGAAGAGCATATTGCCTTCATAACAATGGATGGATTGTACTGTTATACTGCCATGCCATTCGATCCTAAAAACGCTGCTTCAACATTTGTTCGAGCTATGTACAAAACATTTGGAGAGATAATTAGAGACTTGGTGGATGTGTATGTTGATGACATCGTTGTGTAGATCAAAAACAAGGAGTCACTCCTTGACAACTTACAAGCCGTCTTCGACAAGCTGCGCACCACACACACCAAGCAGAACCCGGACAAGTGTGTCTTCGGGGTTAGCTCCGTGAAGCTTCTAGGGTTCTTGGTGACTCACCGAGGAATTGAAGCAAATCCGGCGAAGATAAAGGCTATAGAAGATATGCGGTCCCCAACCCGCATTAAAGATGTCCAGAAGCTAACTGGATGCCTAGCTGCGCTCAGCCGGTTTATCTCAAGATTGGCAAAATGAGCATTACTCTTCTTCAAACTCTTGAGGAAGTTCGGACCATTTCATTGGTCTGAAGAAGCAGAAAAGGCGTTCCAAGAGCTGAAACAGCTCCTCACCACACTACCAATATTGATAGCTCCTAATCCTGGTGAGCCTTTACTGCTTTACATTTCGGCAACCACCGAAGTTGTCAGTATAGTCCTGGTCGCGGAAAGACCAGAGCTACAACCAATCCAGGAGTCCAGACCCCTCCGGGAGGGTCCGGAATCACCTGAAGATGTGACTGGGTCTCAGCTCCCAGACACGGAACCTCAAAACGAAATGCTAGGGGATCAACCTCATACGTCTGAGGAGGTTCATCTGGCTGACTAAGATGATCTGGATCCTCCTAGCGAGGTCCGAGGTGATCAATGAGAAGTTTTTGACCCCTCCGGGAGGATCCAACAAGCACAGCATGAAGGTCCGGAACCCTCCAGCAGGGTCCGGGTCAATGGAGAGGAAGCTTTGGGTCCTTCTGATAGGGTCCGGACCATCCAACGCCTTGTGTACTTCATTAGTGAAGTACTCCACGACGCCAAGAAAAGATACATTGAGGTGCATAAATTGCTTTACCCAGTTCTTATTGCCTCAAGGAAGCTTCATCACTACTTCCAAGCCCACAAAATATCAGTGGTAACTTCTTTTCCACTGCGTGCTATTTTGCTTAACCCTAACTCTACTGGGAAAATTGCAAAGTGGGCAGTGGAACTGGCCGAGTACGATCTAGAATTTGTGTCACGACAATCAATCAAAAGTCAAGACTTGGCTGACTTCGTGGCGGAATGGACTCCCTCTCCATCAAACCTTGGGAGCCACAGTGAGCAGAAACCAGAACCCAAGGTTCCGGTATTCACCGAGCCTCACTCGACTCTCTACTTCAACGGCTTCGTGCAAAAGCAGAGGGCCGGAGCTGGAATCATTATCCTGGCTCTGACTGGGAAGAAGGTCAAGTACATGGTACACCTTGATTTCAAGGCAACCAACAATATGGCGGAGTATGAAGTCCTCATCTATGGACTCAAGGTGTCACTATATTATGGTGTCAAACAGTTGTTGGTAAAGGGATATTCACAACTTATCATCAAACAAGTGAAAGGTGAATGTTCCTGCAACAACCCTCAATTAGCTGCTTATCTCCTTGAAGTCCAGAGGCTTCACAAGGACATCGAAATCCTGGATCCCCATCATGTTCAGCGTCTTCATAACGCTGAAGCTGACGAACTCTCGACGAAAGCCTCAATCAGAACTTTGGCTTCTAACAGAATCTTCGTCCGGAGGTTGTCCAAACCAACAGCTCAGCCTACCGAACTGAGCGAAGGGGGCGAGACCAGCACCTCGAAGCTGGCGGTCCCGGTGGCCCTACTGCCATGGCATCCACCAAGGGTCGTAGGTGCTGTAGGAAGCTCCGAGCAACCCAGCACGCAAGAATCAGAAGCTCAAGTAAGCTCCGATGCATGGATCTCGGAGATCCGGAGTTACTTGAAATACAATATCCTTCCTGAAGACAGTGTATCTGCTGACTAGATTGTTAGATTGGCTAAAAGATACACGTTGGTAGAAGGGGATCTCTATCGACGTGGTGCTAATGGCATCCTAATGCAGTGCATTGCAAGGGAAGAAGGTCGCGAGCTCCTTGCGGAGATATATGGAGGCGAGTGCGGGAACCATGCCTCTTCTCGCACTTGGTCGATAAAGCCTTCCGGCATGGCTTTTACTGGCCTACAGAACTTCAGGATGTAGTTTAACTAGTGAAAAAATGTGAAGCGTGTCAGTTCCACGCGAAACAGATTCACACACCAGCTCAATCGCTACAAATGATACCTCCTACATGGCCATTCGCTGTGTGGGGCATGGTCATCTTGGGACCTTTCCCAAAAGTTGTCGGAGGTTACAGGTTCCTTTATGTCGCCATCGACAAGTTCACTAAGTGGTCGGAAGCAACTCCAGTTGTGACAATCAACAAACAATCTGCAATCAAGTTCTTGAAGTCCATTATATGTAGATTTGGAGTTCCCAACAAAGTCATAACTGACAACGGAACTCAATTTACAAGTGCTGCATTTCAAGAATATTGCGAAGACCTCGGCATTCAGCTAAGCTACGCCTCAGTAGCTCATCTAGCAAGAAATGGCCAAGCAGGGAGAGCAAATGCATAAATATTAAAGGGACTCAAGACGCGCACGTACGAGCGCCTAAAAAAGCATGGATCCAACTGGATTGAAGAGCTTATGTCCACGCTATGGGCGAACAGGACCACACCTAATCTGCCAACCGGGGAGACTCAATTATTCTTGGTGTACGGAGCTGAAGCAGTCCTTCCTCTGGAGATCACCTTGAGGTCCCTCCGAGTCCGGACCTTTGACGAAACCACACAGGACCAGCTCCGACGTGAAGACCTTGACCTCGTCGACGAGGGTAGGTGCCAAGCAGTTGTTCAAAACGCACGTTATCGCCAAGCACTCAGGCACTGTCATCAAAGGCATGTGCGCGACCGACAGCTTGAAGAAGGCAACCTGGTGCTTCAGAAGATACTAACTCATGAAGGGATGAACAAACTTTCCCCCAGCTGGGAGGGGCCCTTCCGAGTAATTAAGGTATACTGACCAGGATGCGTTCGCTTGGCAACAGAGGATGGGACTCCGCTTCCAATCCTTGGAACATCGAGCACCTCCGTATGTTTTATGCCTAGAACCACGGAGGCGAGTCTGTAATTACACATAATGCATGTTGTAGAGTCATTATACAGAAACGGGCAAGTCCTCCGGGAGAACATCTGGACCCCTCCGGCAGGGTCCGAAAAGTTCAAGTAACACTTGAGACAGTCACAACACTAAAAGTGTAACTACTTGCTCTGGGCCAGTACAAGATGTATAGCACATTTAGCATGGTCCAACACCCTAAGTGTGTCCTTGTCTCCCCTATAATCTGGACCTATAATGAAAGGCTTGTTGCGTGAAAACAGACTCCACGTGCATTTACTTTTCATGCAAGGCTCAATATATCAAATTATTTTTACCCCGTTTTTCTATAATAAAGTTGTGCAAATCTTTTTGAACTTTATTCCAAGTAATTCACATGCATTACAAGCCTTATCGATAGTCTTTTTGGATCTTAACATTGCTACATAGTCTACTTGCCTGAACGCCAAGCCAACATAGGTTCGGAGTGTGCTATCGATTTAGCCTGGTCCTGCACCCTGAGTACGCCGCTCTAGCTACACCCCGACAGGCCTCAGTAGGATGAGTACTAAAAAGACATGCAGATCTAGAAAGATTATATCAAAACACTCGTTTTCATGTTGAGTTTCTTCAGACCTAAAGTCAAATAAGAACAATAAGTCACAACCAATTTATAGACAAGAGGACGAATTTTACTTTCTCTCTTGCCTTTAATGTGCAGAAAAAGCAAAAATTCATAGCAATAGTGGACGACGCCGGAGCTACTAAGCTCCGACATCCTCCAAGAGGGGTCCGCCGTCAATGTTTAATATGTTGACAGTGGATGACGTCGGAGCTACCAAGCTCTGACCATCCCAGGAGGCCTGTCTTCGACGCCTCAGAATTGAAGACTTCGGACCTAAAATCTACAAGTATGAAGCATTCAAGACGTCAACGTACTGCCACAACCTTTGGTACATGTACACACTTCAATTGTACACATGTACCAGTAGCCAACAAGAAACGGCACAGTATATTGAAGACAAATTAAAATTCAAGACAGAAAGGAGGATTTCATTAATCAAAAATAATGGATTACAAAATTGGGGTTACAAGGGGCATACGGACTCTGTTTTCGACGTTCTACATATGCACGGAAAGAGGACAAGATAGAGTTTTCAATGGTTCTGGTCCCACTTCAAAATTCTTCCGAAATCATTAGGAATCATCGAAACAAGTTGAGTCCAGATTTCTGTCCGGTGCTGCCCCACCGAATCGGGCCTTTGGGCCTTGTATCCCGTAAGAGTCCATTAGGGACGTGTCTAATCGTGTTTTGGCTGAACCCTAGCCTTTAAATACTGCAGCCGCCGGTCATATTTGGTAGGTTTTGCATAGATCAATAATATTGCCGTTCTACGGTTTGTGAGACCCCAACTTCGCGATTTCAGGTTGTGTCTTCGACGTTCTTGCTCATGTTCTCGGTTGCACTTGCAAGGATTAGCCTTCTTGGAGAGGTCAAGCGTGTGCAGCATGGTTGATAACCAACGGAGCTGTGGTGTAGTGATTGCAGGGGTACCCGAACCGCTCGAGTGCTGCGGATCATCAACGTCGAGTTCTCCACCCCAATCGACATACCTTTTGGAAGATCGGGCCTAAACCTACTCATCAATTAGTATCAGATTTTCAGGTTGCCCATGAGGTATCTTTGTTTTCCTTCCATTAGATCGATTTTGTTTCGTACCTAGAGTCCACAGAAAAGCCACAAAAAAATTTAGATCGTTTTTCCCGCTTCCTAGACTATAGTGCCTGCAATTTCGTTTTTCAGTTTGCATTGTTGAGTTTGCATTCATGTGGTCGAGTCTTGTTGCTAGTTTAGCTTTGTGTTTTGGGCCCTAGTTATCGTGTTTCGTCCTTGTTTTCTTGCTGTTCGACACCTATTCCACAATCCCTAAATAACAAACCAATCCACCACGTTCATCGGTTTGCCCTAGCTAGCCGCCTTGCGTGAACTCCCACATCGCCAGCCCTAGATTAGGTGACAAACCTTTGTGCCACTCATCCTTGAATCATCACACACCACCCCATTAGTTGTTGTGTAAATTCCCGACCGTTTTCATATCCGATTGCGAGTTCTATTCTCAAATCGAGTTGGAATCAACATCCAAAAATCGTAACTCGGACAGCCTACCTTAAAACGGCCATAACTTTCGCATATGAACTCGAAATCGGGCAATTTTTTTTCAAATTCATCTACGCAAAATTTCGCATCTGATTTTCTTGGCGTAGCCGCGTTCGGCGAAATTAGATTGCCCAAATTCCCCCGTAAGATAGGCTATCCGACCTCCAAAGTTTCAGCACGAATTTTAAAGAATCTTCTTGATTATCTATAGGCCGCATATTACATCCAATTGAGCTGCAAATTCGTGTGCTTCATATCTTCATGCTCCTGAGTAAAGAAAAAATATCAAAAAAATATTACAAAAGAGAAAAAAATAGTGAAGAGCACGCATATTAAAGCAATTGGCCTATACTACTTGTGCTGTGATTGTTTGTTATATCATTTTGTCTTCCTTTTGCCTTGCTACTTCCTTGTGTTGTGCTAGGCCCTAGAGCACTTGGTTGACAAGCAACAGTTTCCTATATTGAATACTTATTCAGCTTTGTTTACTGTTAATGATTTTCTGCTTATTAGCCACCATATTGTGCCATCCAATCTCCACCTTTCTCTTGAGCATAACAGGTACCTTTGCAATCACCCCACGCTTCATTGGTTCATCTCACCGTCCACACCACCTGCTGTGTCGGTAAGAACACTTGTAAGAGCGTGGTAAGACGCTTGAGCGAGAGAAATTGTTTTCTTCCACCTTTCACATTGTCACTGTAGTCGATAGCGATAACAAATTTTTGTTGTCTTTTGTTTCCTACTAACAATGGAAGGAGAAGACAATGATGACGAATGTGTTCAACATGTTGAGTTACGTGATATGATGAAGACCATGACATATATGTTCGCCAAATACAACGCAGCAACGGAGGAGTCATTGGCGAACTTGACTGGCCAACTTGATGACCTTGCTCTTCGGATGAATACTTTTGAAACTCGGTTGCCTCTCGCTGGAAGACATGAAGACAATACTTATGATGATATGGAAGATCACAACAATCATCCAAGACTACCACTTTATCGTCGAGGTATGGGAGGTAATAATCATCATAACAATTATAATCATCCTCCTGATGATCCTTTTGCTAAAGTAAAATTTACTATACCCCCTGTTTCTGGTGCTTATGATGTTGAGGATTATCTTGATTGGGAGATGACAGTAGAGCAAACATTTAATGCCCATCTTGTTCCTGAACAATATAGAATTCGTCAAGCCACTAGTGAATTTAAGGACTTTGCTATCATATGGTGGAATGAACTTGTTAAAACTAGAACTGGTCCTCCAACATGGGATAGATTAAAGGAAGCTATGCGTGTTCGATTTGTTCCGCCATCTTTTCAGTGGGACCTTCGCAAAAAATTGCAGCGCTTAGCCCAAGGTAACATGTTCGTAGAGGAGTATTATCAAGAGTTACAAAAGGGTATGCTGCGTTGTGGAGTAGTAGAGGACATGGATGATAAAATAGCTCGTTTTTAAGGGGGTTGAGGCGTGAAATTCAGGACATTGTTGATTACAAGGAATATGATACTGTTAACAGATTGTTTCAGCTTGCTATGTTGGTAGAAAAAGAATTGCAGGGCCAACAACAACAGCAACAACACACGAGGAGCAACTTCACGCCACATTCGATGTCTACACCATCCAAAACAGCACCATCTTCGACCCCCCGTGCAGTGACTACACCATCAAATGGCGGCCAACGAACTATACCTGCTGCTCCACCTTCTCGCCTGCAGGAGGGCAGCAAGGTAACATCATTCAAGCCTTCGTCGTCCACTCCTTCTACGGGTCGTACTTCCGATATTAAGTGTCACCGCTGCCAGGGACTTGGTCATATGATGAGAGATTGCCCGAGCAAACGAGAATACATAGCATGCGACGATGGCGGGTATGATAGTACTTCGGATGTTGAAGATGAATATTCTCTTGCTACTGACTTTACAGATTCAAATGACGAACACACCAAAAAAGAGGTACATGGTACAGCAGCGATGGAGAACTATAGGAGCATCATTGTGCAGTGTGCCTTGAGCTCCAAAGTGGAGACCGACGACAAGCTACAACGACACAACCTCTTCCACATGTTTCTCATCGTCCAGGGCTGTCGTGTATACACTATAATTGATGGAGGTAGCTGCAATAACTTGGTGAACACGGACGTCGTCAAGAAACTTGGTTTGACAACAAGAGCACACCCTCATCCATACCACATTCAATGGTTCAACAACAGCGGTAAGGTTCGGGTAACACAAACAGTGAGAATACATTTTTCAATTGGTTTTTACCATGATTTGCGTGATTTTGATGTCGTTCCAATGGATGATTGTTCTCTTTTATTGGGTCGTCCTTGGGAATTTGATACAGGTGCTATTCATCATGGTAGAACCAATAAATATACTCTCATGCATAAGGGAAACAAAATCACTTTGCTCCCCATGACTCCTGCTGAAATTGTGCATTATGAGAAGAGTAAAATTTGTGATGGCAAAGCAACCAAATTAGAATCTGAAAAATAGCAAGTCATTAAATTAAAATCAACATCGTTGCTCGCAACTAAATTTAACCTTGCTGATTTATTCGATGCTAAGGGGATGTGCTATGCTTTAGTTTCCAAAGAAGCCATGTTTTCACTTCATGAATTGTCTATTGCATTGCCCCCTGTTGTTGCTAACCTTTTGCAGGAGTTTGAGGATGTGTTTCCCTCTGAGATACCCCCTGGTTTACCACCGATGAGAGGCATTGAACACAAGATCGATTTGATTCCAGGAGCAAGTTTGCCAAATCGTGCAGCATACAGTGCGGATCCACAGGAAACTAAGGAAATTCAGCGACAAGTCCAAGATCTTTTGGACCGCGGGTACATTCGTGAAAGCCTTAGCCCTTGTTCTGTTCTTGTTCTTTTGGTTCCTAAGAAAGATGGTAGTTGGTGCATGTGTGTTGATTGTCGAGCGATTAATAACATCACCATTCGATATCGTTATCCTATTCCTCGCTTAGATGACATGTTTGATGAATTGAGTGGTGCTATCATCTTCACAAAAATTGACTTACGTAGTGGTTACCACCAAATTAGAATGGCACTAGGAGATGAATGGAAAACTGCATTTAAAACCAAGACTGGACTTTATGAGTGGTTAGTCATGCCTTTTGGTTTAACTAATGCACCCAGCAACTTTATGCTTTTAATGAACGAGGTTTTATGTGCTTTCATTGGACAATTTGTGGTGGTTTACTTCAATGATATCCTCATTTACAGCAAGTCATATGATGAACACTTTGATCATTTACGTGATGTTTTTACTGTTTTGAGACATGCATGTTTTTTTGGTAACCTCGAAAAGTGTGTCTTTTGCACCAATCGAGTCACTTGGCTACGTCATTTCCTAGCAGGGAATTGAGATGGATGAGGCAAACATTGAAGCAATCGCCAGCTGGCCAGCCCCAACAACCGTCACACAGGTTCGTAGTTTTCTTGGTCTTGCAGGTTTTTATCGGCGTTTTGTGCAGGATTTCAGCACCATTGCAGCACCTCTACATGAGCTAACGAAGAAGGGAGTGCCGTTTTGATGGGACGAACAGCAGCAACAAGCTTTTGATGCTCTCAAATCGAAGCTTACACAAGCACCATTGCTACAACTTCCTGATTTTGACAAGACCTTTGAGCTAGAATGCGATGCAAGCGGCATTGGTATTTGAGGCGTTCTCATACAAGGAGGTAAACCCGTTGCTTTCTTTAGTGAAAAACTTCATGGTCCTTCTCTGAATTATTTCACTTATGATAAGGAATTGTATGTCTTAGTGCGAGTATTACAAACTTGACAACATTATCTTTGGTCTAAGGTGTTTGTCATACATTCCAATCATGAATCATTGAAGTATCTTAAGTGCCAAACCAATCTGAATAAACAACATGCTAAATGGATTGAGTTCATAGAGTCATTTCCAAACATCATTAAGCATAAGACAGGGAAGGAAAATGTCATTGCTGATGCATTATCTAGGCGTTATACCATGCTGTCCCAACTTGATCATAAAATCTTTGGTTTGGAAACAATAAAAGCATTATATCCTGCTGATTTGGACTTCAAAGATGCTTTTGAAAATTGTAGAGAAGGAAGAACTTGGAATAAATATGTGATGCGAGAGGGTCTCCTCTATCGTGCTAACAAGCTATGTGTTGCAGCTAGCTCCGTTTGTCTATTACTTTTGCAGGAAGCACATGGAGGAGGTTTGATAGGGAATTTTGGAGTGAAAAAAACTGAAGAAGTGTTGTACACACACTTCTTTTGGCCAAAGATGAGGTGTGATGTCGAGCGCTACATGTCACGATGCACTACTTGCAACAAAGCTAAGTCTCACCTTAACCCACATGGTCTTTATATGTCTCTTCCTGTTCCTAGTGTACCTTGGGAGGATATTTCTATGGACTTTATTTTGGGATTGCCTAGGACTAAGAGGGGGAGGGATAGTATTTTTGTAGTTGTTGATCATTTTTCCAAAATGGCACACTTTATACCTTGTCATAAGAATCATAATGCCTCACACATTGCTGATTTATTTATGACGGAAATTGTCGTTTACATGGTGTGCCAAATACCATTGTTTCTGATCGTGATGCAAAATTTTTAAGTCATTTTTGGAGAACTTTGTGGTATAAATTGGGAACCAAGTTGCTGTTTTCAACTACATGTCACCCACAAACGGGTGGACAAACCGAGGTAGTTAATTGTACTTTATCCACTATGTTGCGGGCTGTCTTGAAAACAAATTTGAAGTTGTGGGAGGAGTTTTTACAACATATAGAATTTGCTTACAACAGATCCGTTCACTCCACGACAAAGGTAAGTCCATTCCAGATAGTGTATGGTTTCAATCCCCGTGCTCCTATTGATTTACTACCTTTGCCTCCTTCTGAAACTATAAATTTGGATGCTACACAATGATCTGAATTCATTCTTAAGATGCATGAAACTACAAAGAAAAATATTGAAAAGATGAATGAGAAGTATAGGATTGCAGGTAGTAAAGGTAGAAAGGAAGTAAAACTTGAACCGGGTGATTTGGTGTGGTTACACTTGAGAAAAGAGTGATTCCCTGACTTGAGAAAATCTAAACTTATGCCACGAGCTGCTGGTCCTTTTAAGATTGTTGAAAAGTTTAATGATAATGCATATAAGCTTGAATTGCCTTCCGATTTTGGGGTTAGTCCTACATTTAACATTTCATATTTGTGACCGTACTTGGGAGAAGAAGATGAACTTGATTCGAGGAAGACTCCAATTCAAGAGGGGGAGGATGATGAGGACATCACAACATCGGAGACGCACATTGAACTGCAAGGACCAATCACAAGAGCACGAGCACGGTTAATAAATCAGCAGGTGAATTCGTTCCTAACTTCTTTTGCATGTGAGTTTGAGAATAGATTGCTATGTGATGATTTAATTGTTATTAGGAATAATGGAGAAGATCAACAAGTGAAGGAAAGAGGACTTGGGAGCATGGAGAACCAGCTGGGACGTCCACAAGTTGATGGAAGCAGTTTACAACTCACACTCGAGTTCAACTCGGAGTCCAGGAGCAGTCCACCTTAAAACGGACGCGCAGGAGGCATTCGGACTCCGTTTTCGATGTTCTACATATGCACGAAAAGAGGAGAATATAAATTTTCCAATGGTTCTGGTCCCACTAAAAAATTCCTTCAGAATCATAAGGAACCATTGAAACAAACTGAGTCTAGATTTTTGTCCGGTGCTGCGCCACCGAATCGGGCCTTTGGGCCTTGTATCCGTAAGAGTCCATTAGGGACGTGTCTAATCATATTTTGGCCGAACCCTAGCCTTTAAATACTGCAGCCGCCGGTCATATTCGGTGGGTTTTGCTTAGATCAATAATATCGCCGTTCTACGGTTTGTGAGACCCCAACTTCGTGATTTCAGATTGTGTCTTCGACATTCTTGCTCGTGTTCTCGATTGCACTTGCAGGGATTAGCCTTCTTAGCGAGGTCAAGCGTGTGCAGCACGGTTGATAACCAACAGAGCCGTGGTGTAGTGATTGCAGGGGTACTCGAACTGCTCGAGTGTCACGGATCATCAACGTCGAGTTCTCCACCCCAATCGACATACCTTTTGGAAGATCGGGCCTAAACCTACTCATCAAAAGGTCCTAGCCACTAGAGAATCTAAGTCCTATGGAAAAACGAAGTAACCTTCTCTGCAGCTTCTTGGACACTAGCTCTGGTGGCATCCTCTTCCTCGACGATGATTCCTTCAAAGACCAGATCAAGGGAGAACTGGGGGTCTCAGCTTTTGTAACACGCCAAGACATACTCGGCGATGTTCTTGGCCAAGGATTTACCCTCTGTCTCCAGCTGATCGGCGATGACATTACCCATCGCGTCGAGTTTGCTGCCAGCAGAGCCAAGTGCCACTAGCATCTGGTCCAGCTCCTGCGTTGGGTCCTCTAGGCGTACTGGACTGAAACCAAGAGGCACAAGGGCCCTGTCTGCACGTCCCAAGAAGTCCCATACCATCAAAGACTCAGTTGTCTTTGAGCTCCGCAGCTCTTCCAGTGACCTTCGGGCAGCCGCTGGCTCCGAACTCTCCCGATCAAGGCGTTCCACCACTTTGGCATGTTGCTGCATACTTTCAGCAACCTGCTTCTCGCGGTCGGTCAACTCCAACTCCCAGAGGCGGATGCGGTTCTGCCTCTCCGCCAAGTCCTTCTCCCCGCCTCTCACCTTCCCTTCCCTGATAGCAACATCAGCTTCTCTTTTTGAGATCTCCTGCCCCATCTTCCAGTACTTCTTCCTTTCATCTTCACTCCACTGCTCAAACTTCTTTGAGCGATCTGCCAAATTTTGTTCACCCAAAGTCAACTTCTGGGTGACCTCCGCCTCCCTCTTCATGACATCCTCCTACTGCTCAAGGAGCTTCTCCTCCCTCGCCTCCAAGTCCACCCGGCACTTCAGGAGGACCTCATTCAATTTAGTGAGTTTTTCGTGATGCTCGTGAGCAGCATCACGCCTCTCCTTGGCTTGCTCAAGGATCTCCCTAGAGCTAGCGTCGAGCGCCTGGATGGCAGCTTCCTTCTCCTCCATCAGTTTGTCCCAGTATTCTAATCGGACCTTCTCCCTCGTTTGGCCAAGCCTGGTCTCAAAATGGAGTCTGTTGCGCCAACGCCTCAAGGTGTGGCGCTCCTCCTCCAAGGCTTTGCTCTCATAATCAAAGGCAAGCTGGACCTGTCGGAGAATCGAGCAGGCGTTGTCAATGGACAACGCCAGAGGGATAGGCTCCTGACCTGATGGGGTCATTTATGTAGGCTCTAGAGGGTTTTCCATCACAAAAATAGGGTCCCACTCTACAAGAGAGGACCCTTGAGCTTCTGCGGCACTGGGATCGCTGCCTGCGAGACCTTCAGCAGCAGAAGAAGAGGAACCCACTAGGGGAATTTCCATCGCTGGAGTAGAAGCTAAAGGTCCTGCCTCCGAGCTTTCAGTTGCTGGCTCTGAAGGCGGAGGACCTGCTGCCACCTCTTCAAGCAGCTCCGGCTCTGGTTCGACTACCTCCTGAGCAATGGCACGGGCTTCAACTGAGGCTCAACCGCTGCCAGCTCAGGCGCCGGCACAGCAGCTTCCTCTGGTTGAACGATCGGAGCTTCTGGTGTCTCCGGCTCAACCGCCGGACATTCAACTGCTTCTGCCACAAGGGCCAGAGCTTCAGTGAGTTCTGGCTCAATGGTCGGGGCTTCAATTACCTCTGCCTCAATGGCCAGGTCTTCGACGACTTCCGGCTCAAAGGCTGGAACTTCTGGCATCGCCGGTGCTGGAGCATTAGCCTCCGCCACTGTTGCCAGGGGTACATCTTCAACTTCTCTCCTGTGGTCCGGCGCTACCACAGGAGCTTCGAGCGAGGACTCCGAGTCCAAGCTCACGACAGCTGGCTCCGGAGCTGTCGCAACTTCTGCCTCCACTTGACGAGTAGGCTCAGCGCTTGAAGTCGGAACTTCGACAGGTGCAGCCCCGGCCGCTGCAATAGGCGCTGAAGTTCCCGGCCCCTTCTTCGACACCCTGGAAATAAAGGGAAGAGAATATTAAAGACACATCAAAAACAAGACTAACATTAGGGTGATCAATCAATGATTACCTAGGGATGCTACCACCCCAGTCCCCTCGGAACCTCTTCTTCTAAGGCCCGGAGCTATAGCCCACCAAATCTGGTGAGACTACGGCTTCGAACCTCAGTTGAGGACCGCTCGCAGCAGCCGGAGTCCCTTCGACCAGAGCTTCTCTTGGCCGGGAAGAACTCCCAGCTTGGAGCTTTTAGCCGGCACTGAGGTCGGGGTCGACTACCCGGAGCTGATGCTCCTTGAAGTCGCTGGCACCGGGGCAGGGGTAGCTGCAGAAGACCTCCTCTGCCGGGGAGAAGGAGCTGTGGTAGAAGGAGCGGGTCTGACGGACCTCCCGTCAGTGTGCTTCAACTTTCTCTTCCGGCTGGAAGGCTTGGCTGGCTCTTTACCTTTGCTCTTGTCGGTGTCTTCAGTCTTCTGGCTCGGGGCGGAGACAAGACCACCCTCAGAAGCTCCAGGGATCACCA
The DNA here is from genome assembly GCA_036927565.1 of Tuctoria greenei. Classification (NCBI taxonomy): domain Eukaryota; kingdom Viridiplantae; phylum Streptophyta; class Magnoliopsida; order Poales; family Poaceae; genus Tuctoria; species Tuctoria greenei. Next base: position 104,291,486 of record JAYESD010000006.1, on the reverse strand, counting down.
ACCTGGTGGTCGGATGCCTTTCTACCTTACCAAGGTCGTCAAGCACCGGCATACTCCTCCAGAGCTCCTTGCTGAAATGTGCCTCCATGTTCAGAGGGAGGAAAGGTGCTGGCGGAAGAAAGTCATCTTCGTTGACATTTATCCCATGCTAGAATTTCTTAAGATGAAACTGCAAAGATTCGTCATCCAAGTTGTATTTGAGACCGATTTCAATCCAGCCGTCATCCATCAAACTGTTGAAGGCCCACGCGAGCTTCTCCCTCTTCTTCAGCAGAGCCCACCTATTAACCAGGAAGTTGCGGAAGACCATCTGAGGAGTCACTCCACCCTCCACACATTCGCGGATCCTGGTCAAAACATAGTTGAAGGCATCTGACAGCATCGGAACTACACTCATGGCGTGAGTGTCAACGTTGGGGAGACCTTCGGGTAGCTCCAACTTTTCATGTTCCTCCACTTTAACGATGCTCCAGTCTTTCTTCCAGTCGTCCCATTTGTCGGAAGGAAACGACTTCAAATACTTGAAGGGGCAGTTCTTGTGCTTCACAAAATAATATAAGCCAACAAACTCACTCCCCTTGCCGGTGTTTTGGATGGTGAAGAAGGTGCGGAATAGCTCGACGCAGGGGGGAATACCCACCCACATCTCGCAAAAGTGGACGAATGTTGCCACGAGAAGAAGAGAATGGGAACCAAGGTGATATAGATGCAGACCATAAAAGTCTAGCGGCATCAAAAGGAAAGAAGAGAAAGGTGGAATGAATCCCACCATGGCATACGCCGAGAAGTACACAATGTCGCCACTGCGTTCCTTCTTGAACGGGAGCTTGCCGGCGTGAACCAAGTGGTTGAAGGAAACTCTGGACCACCCCATATAGGTCCGGATCTTCTTCAAATCATCGTCACTCTTGAGGCAATCATCGGAACTACCTGACTCTGTACAATGACTCTATAACATACATCTCTAGTTACTTAAGACTCACCTCCGTGGAATTAAGTGTAGAACTTACGGAGGTGCTCGATGTTCCAAGGATTTGGGAGAGGTGTCCCATCCTCGGTAGCCAAGCGAACGCTTCCGGGACGGGATACTTTGATCACTCGGAAGGGCCCCTCCCAGCCGGGGGAGAGTTTGTTTAACCCTTCTCTAGATAGTATTCTCCGTAGCACCAGATCGCCTTCCTCGAGCTGTCGGTTGTGTACATGCCGCTGGTGATAACGCCGTAGAGCTTGGCGATATCTGGCATTCCGAACAGCTGCTTGGCACCTTCCCTCCTCGAGGAGGTCTAGGTCTTCACGCCGGAGCTGGTCCTGCGCGGCTTCGTCGAAGGTCCGGACCCGGAGCGAACCCAAGGTGATTTCCGGAGGAAGGATTGCTTCAGCTCCGTACACCAGAAAGAAGGGTGTTTCTCCGGTTGACCGGTTTGAAGAAGTCACGTTGGCCCATAGAGTGGGCGGAAGCTCTTCGATCCAGTTGGCTCCGTGTTTTTTCAAGCGCTCATAGGTGCGCGTTTTGAGTCCTTTAAGGATTTCTGCATTTGCTCTCTCGGCTTGGCCATTGCTGGCTGGATGAGCTACGGAGGCGTAGCAAACTTTTATGCCGAGGTCTTCGCAATATCCTTGGAATGCGGAGCTTGTGAATTGAGTCCCATTATCAGTGATGATCTTGTTTGGGACTCCAAATCTGCTCACAATGGATTGCAGAAAGTTGATAGCAGATTGCTTGTTGATCGTCACAACTGGAGTTGCTTCCGGCCACTTGGTGAACTTGTCAATGGCGACATACAGGAACTTGTAACCTCCGACAGCTCTTGGGAAGGGTCCCAAGATGTCCATCCCCCACACAGTGAAGGGCCATGTAGGAGGTATCATTTGTAAGGGCTGAGCAGGTGTATGAATTTGCTTTGCATGAAATTGGCATGCTTCGCATTTCTTCACCAGCTCAGTGGCATCCTGGAGCGCTGTAGGCCAGTAGAAGCCATGCCGAAAGGCTTTTCCGACCAGCGTGCGGGAAGATGCGTGGTTCCCACACTCGCCTCCATGGATTTCTGCGAGGAGCTCGCAGCCTTCTTCCCTTGTGATGCACCGCATTAGGATGACGTTGGCACCGCGCCGGTAGAGATCCCCTTCTACCAACGTGTATCTTTTAGCCAATATGACTACCCGGTCAGCGGATACATCATCGTCAGGAAGGATGTTGTCTTTCAAGTAGTTCCGGATCTCTGAGATCCATGCATCGGAACTGACTTGAGCATTTGAGTCTTGCGTGCTGGGTTGCTCGGAGCTTCCGGCAGCACCTACGACCCTTCATGGATGCCATAGTAACAGGGCCATCGGGACCGTCAGCTTCAGGATGCTGATCTCGCCCCCTTCGTTCAGTTCGGCAGGCTGAACTGTGGGTTTTGACAACCTCCAGACAAATATTCCGTCAGGAGCCGAAGCTCCGGTTGACGCTTTAGTCGAGAGTTCGTCAGCTTCAGCGTTGTGGGCACGCTGAACATGGTGGAGGTCTAGGACTTCAAAGTCCTTCTGAAGCCTCTGGACTTCAAGGAGGTAAGCAGCTAGCTGGAGATTATTGCAGGAGCATTCACCCTTCACCTGCTTGATGATGAGCTGTGAATCTCCTTTGACCAGCAGTTGCTTGACACTGTATGACAGTGCTACCTTTAGTCCGTAGATGAGTGCTTCATACTCCGCCATGTTGTTGGTTGCCTTGAAGTCAAGGTGCACCATGTATTTCACCTTCTCCCCAGTCGGTGCAAGGAGAAGGATTCCAGCCCCAGCCCCCTGCTTCTGCATGGATCCATCGAAGTAGAGGGTCCAGTGAGGCTCGGTGAAGGTTGGAGCTTGATGCTCCGTCTTCTGCTCGCTGGGGCCCCCGAGGTTTGATGGAGAGGGAGTCCATTCCGCCACGAAATCTGCCAACGCTTGACTCTTGATTGCTTGTTTCGGAATGAATTCGAGATCGAATTCATCCAATTCCGCTGCCCACTTTGCAATATTCCCAGTTGAATTGGGATTATGCAAGATCGCTCGAAGTGGATAGGAAGTCACCACCGAGACTTTGTGAGCTTGGAAGTAGTGTTGAAGCTTCCTGGAGGCAATAAGAACTGCATAAAGCAGCTTATGCACCTCTAGGTATCGAGTCTTGGCATCGTGTAATACTTCACTGATGAAGTATACCGGGCGTTGAATGGTCCGGACCCTCCCGGAGGGGTCCGGGGTTTCCTCTTCATTGATCCGGACCCTATCGGAGGAGTCCAGATTCTCTTCGGGGACTTCCGGGTTCTGGCTGGAGGAACTCGGAGCTTCTTCAGAAATGACCTGCACCCTCTTAGAGGAGTCTGGGTCTTCTGAAGTGACTTCTTGTGGATTTGAGTCTGGGAGCTGGGACCCAGACTCACTTTCAGGAACCTCCGGACCCTCCCGAAGGGGTCTGGATTCCTGAGTATGGGGTAGTTCTGGTCTCTCTGCAACCAGAACCATACTGACGACTTCGTCAGTAGCTGAAATGTAAAGCAACAAAGGCTCACCAGGGTTCGGAGCTACCAGAATTGGTAGGGTGGTGACGAACTGTTTCAGCTCCTGGAATGCCTTCTCTGCTTCTTCGGACCATTGGAATGGTTCGGACTTACTCAACAACTTGAAGAAGGGAAGTGCCCGTTCCGCCAGTCTTGATATGAACCGGCCGAGGGCTGCTAGACACCCAGTTAACTTTTGGATGTCTTTGATGCGGGTTGGTGGCCGCATGTCTTCAATGGCTTTTATCTTCGCCGGATTAGCCTCTATGCCCCGTTGACTTACCAGGAAACCAAGAAGTTTTCCGGAGCTAACCCCGAAGACACACTTGTCTGGGTTTAGCTTCGTGCGGGTGGCCCGCAGCTTGTCGAAGACAGCCTGCAAGGTGTCCAAGAGGGACTCCTTGTTCTTGACCTTGACCACGATGTCATCGACGTACACTTCCACTATGTCTCTGGTGAGTTCTTCAAAAGTTTTGTACATAGCTCGTACAAAAGTTGAAGCTGCATTCTTGAGACCAAATGGCATGGCTGTGTAACAATACAATCCATCTACTGTGATGAATGAAGTATGCTCTTCATCCTCCCTAGACATCCTGATTTGATGATACCCAGAATATGCGTCTAGGAAACACAGTAACTCACACCCGGAGGTGGAATACACTATCTGATCTATTCTAGGTAGTGGGAATGGATCTTTTGGACATGCCTTATTCAGTGTGGTGTAGTCGATGCACATCCGAAGCTTCCCGCCGGCCTTGGGCACAATGACTGGGTTCGCCAGCCATTTTGGATGGAAGACTTCTCGGATGAATCCGGCTTCGAGCAACTTCTTCACTTCTTGTCGGATGAAGTTCTGCCGCTCTACGGATTGCTTCCGAGGCTTCTGATGCACAGGCCGAGCATCGGGGTAAATCTTCAGATTGTGCTCAATCACTTCCCTGGGGATCCCAGGCATTTGTGACGGTTGCCAGGCAAACACATCAACATTAGCCCGGAGGAAAGTGATGAGCGCGAGTTCCTATTTGTCGTTCAACTCTCCCGATATACGGGTGGTTTGAGCGGCATCGGAACCAATTTGGACGACTTTGACGGGAATGTCGGTGTCGCCGCTTGGCTGCACACGGGGTGCAGAGGTTGAGCCTCGTTGACGAATGCTCGGGGGTTTTGGAGCTTGCTCCTGTCTGGAGTCCTCCTCTTGCGCCGTGGTGAGTGCATGGAGCTCCTCCAGAGCAGTTACTCCGGCGGTGCGATCTCCGCGGATCCGGAGAACGCCTATTGGTGTTGGCATCTTCAACACCAGGTATCCATAATGAGCAGCTGCCATGAATTTGTATAGGGCAGGTCTACCCAAGATGGCGTTGAATGGTAAGTTGATCTGAGCGACGTCGAAGACCAACTTCTCGGTGCGATACTTCTCCCGTGTCCCGAAGGTAACGGGGAGAGTTATAGCTCCGAGTGGGGTAATGGCCCCCGGACCTACTCCGGAGAAAGTTCGAGAGGGCTGGAGATCCGAAGGTCGGAGCTGAAGCTTGGTAAAAGCTTCAAAGCTTATGAGGTTCAGCCCCGAACCTCCGTCCACCATAACATGATGGAGCTGGATGTTATTGATGGTGGGAGATACCATCAAAGGTAACTGTCCAGCTCCGACCATGCTTCGAGGACAGTCCGAAGCATCAAAAGTGATGGATGTGTCCATCCACTTTCGATGTGGCTCCGGTCTAGCTGTAGGAGCTACAGCGGCCATATCCCACCGCATAGTCTTGATGACGCGACGGGAGGTGATGTCCCATGATCCACCAAAAATGGTGTTTATGGTTTTCCGACGCTCGTTGTCAGAGACGTCAGAGTCATCGTCGACGGAGGTGTAGACAGCCTTCAGTACCTTTTTGGGGTCCTGAAACCCTAACTCCTCTTCAGCCGGAGCTTCGTCGACCTTCTGTTTTCCTTCCCTCTATCGGAAAGGGGACCCTTCCCGGCGCTTGCTGTAGCGCTCGGCAAGGTTTTGGACCTCCCGACAGTCTTCCAAACCGTGGCTGCCCGTTTTGTGAATGGGACACCACACTTTGGGTTTGCCACCATCTTCGGAAGACGGTCGAGGTCGCTTCTCGGGGCGTGGCCCCCGGCCACCCGAAGTTGCAGCAGCTGCAATGTTGGATGTGCCGGCCGACGGCTTCTTCTTTCCGTTGGTCTTCTTTTTCTTCTTGCCACCCCCGGAGGTAGCGGCTTCTTCTTTGGAGGATTTCTTGTGATCCTCCGAGGCTGGTTTGGAGTGCATTTCACGGCCCTCCGCAGCTCTGGCACATTTGTCTGCCAGGCTGAAGAGTTCCGTGACGCTGGTGATCTCTTTGATCGCCAGCTTCTCCAACATCTTCTTATCCCGTACGCCCTGTCTGAATGCCACAATGACAGAAGCGCTTGAGATAGAAGGGATTGTGTTGCGTACCTGAGAGAACCTCTGGATGAAGGACCGCAAACATTCTCCCCCTTTTTGGACGACCGCAAAAAGGTCCAGTTCAGTGCCTGGTCAGGTGTATGAACTCCCGAAGTTGGCAGTGAACTGACGGCACAGCTCCTCCCAACTGTTGATAGAGTTGGGTGGAAGGCTCATAAACCAGGACCTGGCGGTCCCAGTTAAGGCCACTGGAAAGTAATTGGCCATTACAGCCTCGTTTCCTCCAGCTGCCAAGATTGCAGTGGAGTATATCTGAAGGAATTCGGCGGGGTTGACAGTCCCGTCGAATTTTTCCGGCAGGTGTGGCCGGAACTTCTGTGGCCATCTAACCATGCGCAGGTGCATGGCTAGGGCTGAACAGCCTCCTCCTACTCCTTCCAGAGTAGAAAGGTCCTGAGCTTTCCGTCTTTCACGAGCGCGCTCGATATGGACACGGCCATCCTGTTGGCGGTATCGGCGATCAAGCTCCGCCCGGAGGTCATGAGTCGAAAGACTAGATACCGTATGGGTGTGTCGTGCCCCAGAGGGTAACGACATCACCTGTTGTGATGCAGATCGTCTCCTGTTGTTGGAGACGTGCGGACCAAGTCTACCTGACAAAGTCCGCCGCTGCGACGGGGCCCGTCCTGAAGGAGGAGGACCCTGGTTGTTGAGGCGTTCGGCCGCTGCTGTGACCAAATGCTCCACATCGGCCCTCCACTGCTCCATTGCATCTCGAGATGCATCCGGAGGTGGTGGACGTTGGAGAAGAGCACGCGCTACATGGAGCGCGTGTTCCGGGTTGTCATGACTTGCCGACGCAGTAAGTGACACCGGCGCACCATCACGTTGCCCAGCACGATTTACTGGAGAAGATGGTGGTGGTGGGAGTGTGGCTCTTGCTGGTGCTGAGGCTCCTGCTGGTGGCTGCCTGTTGGAGGGATTGCCCCCAACAACCTGAGCAGCAGGTTGGTCGTTGGATGATCCAGCCGCATAGTTCACCATTCTCGAAAATCTCAGGCACCCCCTTCCTGGCGCGCCAAATGTCGACTGTTGGAGTCGGCAGATCTCCTCACACTGCTAAAGTGTTGAAGGAGTTTGTGGTTCGTTGTGGGCGCGCGGAGACTCAAGAAGGTGAATTGCGATTTAACACAGGAGACACAAGGATCTACGTGGTTCGGGCCGCCTGAGCGTAATACCCTACTCCACGGGTGTGCTGGTGTTGTATTAGTTTGTCACGTATGATTGCTTGTCCACGTCCGTCAACGTCTGCCCCCCCCCCTCTCCCGCGTGTATCGTCGGCCTGTCCTTTTATATTACAAGGACAGACTGTTACAAGCTAGCCTGGCCCGACATGTGGCCCCGGCTGTTACTAGTATTGATACACGATTAATTGCTGTTAATGATTCTGTAACGGGCTCCGACAGTGCCATTACTGGTGTTAAGATCGTCCGTTTAAGCGTCATTAATATGGCATTAATGACGCTTAATCGGGTCTTGAAGTCCTTGGCTCTCCTTTGAAGATCCGGCGCCGTTACACGGTCTTCCGGAGGTTAGAGGCTGCCAGCTCCGACGTTTGGACACGTGGCAGCTCCGGAGCTTGCTGTGGGAAGCAGGTAGCTCCGGGGCTATCTGACATGTGTCAGGTCTGGAGCTTCTCTCGGTCAGGGGTTAAGTCCGGAGGTGCCATTTCGGTACTTGGCCCGGAGCTTCCCCCTTGTGGGCGGTAGCTCCGGTTTGGCAGTACACGTGGCGACCTAGGGATTAACCATGTTGGAGAAGCAGGTCCGGTCATGTCTAACAAGTGGGCCTCTGAGGGTCTTCAATCCAAGTAGACGGCCTTCCCTCGAGATCTTTGTAACCTCAGGGGGTGTACGATTTTTAGGGTACCGACAACCATCGACCATATTCAATTATCACCACTCAGACCATAACCATGACCAAACCATTTCAAATCCCAAATTTCCCTCTAATCATGTAGGCCATCCAGGTGCTCTTAACCGAGAGCGCATCTATCATGATAGTTTTTAACCTCTGCAGAGGTTGTACCACTTTACCTACAAGTTCATGATTTCATCACCCGTCGACAACTATAGAAACCTCCCTTATGCCAATTACACTTCCTTAGGTGTATGGCTAAGAGATCACAAAATAACCTTTACAAAGGGACTACCAGCATATTCAGACCCACTAAGGTTTCACCAGTGGTGATACCTCCAACTGAGCACATCCGTCAAAGGGCCCCCTCTTGTGCCGTTCGGATCCTAGAGCAGTCCCGCCACTATGGCAAACTCAACCGACTCCCATTTCTCACTCCTCCAAATGATCTGAATTGATGTAGGTAATACTCCTAATTAATTGGCTAAGCCGCACCCATACTTGGCCTTGTGGTGACACTATTGTCATGGCCTATTCTCGCATGAACCATTCCATAGATCCAAGGCAAGCAAAACCACCATATCATCTAATACAATCCACAAACCATGCTTGCTTAGATCTCCCAAGTCCCACATTACCATTTAGCCATATTCATCAATTTACATCATCCATAAGTTCATTAAATCATGATTAAGTATTTTAGTTGTTTTTATCATCCCAATTAAATAGGACGAAGCAAAAAGGTAAAAAGCCCTTCCTTACACTCTACAATGTATTCCAAGGGACAAGGATGGTAAAACAAGACTAGTAAACTCCTATCTTGGGCTTCCATCAATTTAACCCAAGCGTGCAGTTTTGCAACCAAAACATTTAAAAACAGGATCAAAATGGTCACGGGCACTTGTCTTGCTCCTGATCTTGGTTAGGGTCAAAAGCTTTGAAGTTCTGGTACTGGGGGTCCTCAACAGCACCCTCTAGCGCAACACCTTCTATTCCGCGCAATAGACATAAAAAACAACCATTACAATCAATAAATGCTCATATCTTACTTAATATGTCATGACATGCATGATTAATACAATTATGTGGTAAAACTTTTAAGTGAGTTGCTATTAATGTTTACTAACTAGTTACAATGGTGTTTAACAAGTTTGAATAGGTTTCGAGTTGATTTGAATCAAATTGGGATTAATTCAGTCCGAAACAAATTTAGACACCGGACTATTCCACTGTCAGGACTGGACTGGTCCGCCCTATACAAAATCTACAATTTAGGGTTGTCTTAATCATCAAGAATTAGGATTGAATTCACATATAAAAGTGAAAGTAGAGGGAATACCACGTGTTTAGAGATCCAAAAATCAAGAATTAAGTGCAACACTTGGATCTTGACGAGTTGATGGTGAATTGGTGATGAAGAACGAAAAGTCGATGAAGATCTTGCTTGATTGATCCTCCTTCGTATTCTCCCCCTCCTGCTTGGTGCTGGATCTTTTCTTGATGGGGCTCTCACAAACTAGGGTTGAAGGTTTCTTTAATTATGGCAAAGAGACGAAATGTTAGAGTGGTAAGTTGTTTATATAGAGGTGCAGAGTGGTAATTGTGGCAAAGAGATGAAAAGTTAGCGCACAATCCTTGTGGAGCCTATGTGGAACCCCTACACGGTCTCCCGATCTGGCCATCCGCCGCTGTCCCTGACGCCGGCCTTCTCGCCGAGCCAGGATCTCACCGTACGCCCCCGTCCCCGACCCCTGCCTTCGCCACCGAGCCCGGATCCCACCATCCGCCGCTGTCCTCAAGCTCTACCTTCGCCGCCGAGCCCGGATCCCACCGTCTGCCGCTGCACCCGACCCCTGCCGTCGCCACCACCGTCTCTCGGCGTCGATGTCATCCACTGTCGACGAGGTATCGCCAACGCTCTCCGCTAAACAAGCAACGCTCTCTGATTCTGCTGCTACCTTACAATTTAAGTTCATGCTAGGCGATTGAGTGTTAGGTATCTGTTGCCAGGCGGTGCCGTCTAGAGTAGTCCAATTAGTGGCGAACAGGATCGTCCTGTCATTCGGCGATTGAGAAATTTATGTGTTTCTTCCAACAGCGAGGAATGACTCCGGTTGGACCCGGGACTTGCTGCTTCCCCCGGGCTAGACTTTGTTAATTAGTGTAATTCAATTCTCTTCTTAATGAGTGGGAAGCGCTCCTACCCTTATTTCAAAAAAAAAGATATTTGTTGCCAGATTTATGCGTGGACTCCAAATTAAGGCTAGTATCATTGCTGCCAGACGGTATATGTTGCTATTATCCAGATTAAGGCTGGTATGATTGCTGTCATGCTGTTACTGTAAACAAACGTGTCTGTGCTCAATTTCTGTAAAACTTGAATTTCGAGTCCGTGTTAAGTTTGTGTTTACTGTTGAGCTGAGAGCTGTCATGCCTCTGGTTTCAATGCTAGCTGAAACAACTCCTATTATGGATTTTGTGTGAACATTTATTTGATCATTGTTATCTATTTAAATTTCATGTCAATATATGTATGGTATTTACTGTAAAATTAATTGATTTATTGTTGAAATATTGCTATATAAATGAATTTCTATTCCAATTGTTCAAACCCGACAAACATCTGAAACCCGACGGGTGTGGGTTTGAAATTCACCCACAACGTCTTTTGAACCGGGCGGGTTTTGCTTCACCAAATCTGAAGCCGACTCATTACCATCCCTACTGGGTGACTATGGCTCTGTTTGGCACGGTTGAAACTCGTTGAGAATTTGACTTCTCTCTGGCTGCTCAGAGAAGCAGCAGTCTAGAGAAGCAGATGTGATTACAAGTTTGGTGTTTGGCAGCATGCTTTTAAATATGATAGTTTGTTGTTATAGAGTAGGAAATGTTTGAATTACTCATGATGATTATTGTTTATATTTATTGCTTTGAGTTACTTCTATGTTATGTTTTTTCCTCATATAATACAAACTATTTTATATTCATACACATGAAAAATAATCATAGGTCTATAAAAGCATAAAATAAAGATTGCTTAGTGCTGAATCATAAAAAAAACTATAACTAAGACTGATTACTTTAGCTAAAGATTTCGTAAATTTCAGTAGATTAGTACGGGTGTGCTACCCATGGAGATGCCATTGGTTCTGATCTTCTGTTCCAGAGGAAACACTAACACTACAGGAAACATGATCATTTGCGACGGCCAGCCGTCGCAAATAACGTAATTGCGACGGCCCTTCTGTAGCTGTCGCAAAACTGGTGGCCGTCGCAAATAACACCCTATTTGCGACGGCTGCCGACAAAGCTATCGCAAATAAGTCTTATTTGCGACGGCTAGACCTAGGGCCATCGCAAATTAATCAACCGTCACAAATAGGTAGTTATTTGCAACGGCTCGAAAAAGAATCGTGGCAAATAAAATTAATTGTGACAGCCTAAACATAGGGTCGTCGCAATTAAGGAAGCCGTCGCAAATAAATGGATATGCCCTGTCCTGTCGGCCCCCGATGGACTCACTCTCACACGCACGCCGCCACCCAAACATGCGCTGTCGCCATTGTCGCCGCCCCCGCAGCCGCTCCGCCGCTGACGTTGCCGTCTTCGCCTCCTCTGTGAGTTCCTCCCTCCCCTCCCTCTCCATGGTCGGCCCTCCTACCTCCATAGTCGCCCCTCCCTCCATGGCTGGCCCCCCTCCCTCTACATGGCCTCCCCCCTCCCCCCTCCATGGCCTCCCTCCTCCATAGTTGCCCCCCTCCTCCATGGCCGCCCCCTCCCTCCTAGCCGCCCCCTCCACCTTCCATGGCCGGCCCCTCCCCACCTCCATGGTCAGCCCCCCTCCTCCTCCATGGCCTCCTCCCCTCCTCCTCCATGGCCCCCCTCCTCTATGGTCGGCCCCCTCCTCCATGGTCGTCCCCTCCTCCATAGCCGACACCCCCCTCCATGGCCACCCCCTCCCTCCCTCCTCTCCTCCATTGCCGGCCCCTCACCCCTCCATGGTCGCCCCCCTCCCTCCTCTCCTCCATGGCCGCCTTCCTCCTCTCCCTCCATTTTGAATTCTGAGCACAAATTTTTGCTTAATGTGTTGAATTAGTTATGTTATTTGGTGATTAGTTGATTAGGGATTGAATTGTATAATTTGTTGGTTAAATTGGTGATTAGTTGAATAAATTGTGTAATTTGTAGATTAAATTGTTGATTAGTGGAAGAGTTGTTTTATTAAATTGATAATGCTTATGTCTATGTTAATCATGCTTAGCTAAGTTTAGATTTAATTATGTTTATATTTATTTATGCCTATGTTCCATTTTTTGTTAATTGAGATTAAGTTTGCTAAGCTAGGTTTAGGTCAATGCTTATGTGTATGTTTATAATAAAATTATTTATGTTTAGGTTTATGTTTATTAATTGATATGTTACAATTTAATAATTGTTATGTTTACGTTGATTTGTTTTTAGATTATGGTTATAATTTTTAATTTGATTGCCTGAGTGTTATTATATGTACAAAAATGGGATTCGGGTTGGCTTGACCCGACACAACCCATTTAGGGCTTGTCAAGGCCCATTTGGTTAGAAGTTAAAGTATGTGTCTAAACGGACACGTAGACGAATGACGACAGTGTAGACGCAAACACCCACGCGTGAGGATGGTGGACCTCGATGGACCCACTTCCCCGTCTCTCTCGTTCTTTCCTCTTCTCTCGTCTTGAAGAGTTGCCATCTCCGGCGAGCCGCTGACATACATATGACGACTATAACCGTATAGTCATGCCCCTTTTTACTTTAAGAACTGCACCAAATAGGGGGGTGTAGTGTTAAATAGGCGGTGTTATGCTGTCAAAATTTTAGGACCTATCAAATAGTACAAAAATGAGATTCGGGTCGGCTTGACCTAACACAATCCATTTAGGGCTCGACAAGGCCCATTTAGTTAGATGTTAAAGTATGCGTCTAAACGGACACGGAGACAAACGACTACGGTGCAGACAGCAAACACCCGCGCGTGAGGATGGCGGACCTCGATAGACCCACATCCCTGTCTCTCTCTTGATCTTTCCTCCTCGCTCGTCTTGAAGAGTTGCAGCCTCCGGCGAGCGGCTGACATACGTATGACGACTATAACTGTATAGTCAAGACCCTTTTTACTTTAAGAACTGCACCAGATTAGGGGTGTAGTGTTAAATAGGCAGTGTTATGTTGTCGAAATTTTCTTTCCTCCTTGCTCGTCTTGAAGAGCTGCAGCCTCCGACGAGCGTCGGACATACATATGATGACTATAACAGTATAGTCATGACCTTTTTTACTTTAAAAACTGCACGAGATTTGGGGGTGTAGTGTTAAATAGGCGTGTTATGCTGTCAAAATTTTCTTTTCTCCTCGCTCGTCTTGAAGAACTGCAGCCTCCGGCGAGCGGCTGACATACGTATGACGACTATAACTGTATAATCATGACCCCTTTTACTTTAAGAATTGCACCAGAGTAGAGGGTGTAGTGTTAAAAAAGCAGTGTTATGCTGTCGAAATTTTCTTTCCACCTCGCACGTCTCGAAGAGCTGCAGCCTCCGGCGAGCAGTTGACATACGTATGACGATTATAACTGTATAGTCATGATCCTTTTTACTTTAAGAACTGCACTAGATTGGGGGTGTAGTGTTAAATAGACGGTGTTGTGCTGTCAAATTTATTTTCTTGCTCGCTCGTATTGAAGAGCTGCAACCTCCGGCGAGCGGCTGACATACGTATGACGACTATAACTGTATAGTCATAACCCTTTTTATTTTAAGAAATGCACCCCACTGCACCAGATCGGGGGTGCAGTGTTAAATATGCGGTGTTATGCTGTCAAAATTTTAGGACCTATCCTGCATACATTAACAATAATTTCTTTCGCTTTAAACTACAGAGTCAAACATGGGGGAAGACCGTAGTTGGATGTGTACTGGTTAGAAGAGCAGAACTGGTGGTCACTCGGATGAGTGTACATCAAGTTAGATAATTTTTTGGATTGAGCATTTTTGTTGTCAACGGATGATATGGCGTGGTGCTCATGTACAAAATGTCAGAACACCAAGTTTTTAAGAAGATTGGATCTTTTGTTTTACTTATGTCAAAACAGTTTCACGCCACATCATGAGGTGTGGACCTTCCATGACGAGACTAAATCTCGAGTCATAGTAGAAGTGGATAAAGATGATGATATAACAGAGGTTGATAGGATGGATGAGATGCTAGAAGCTCTAGAAGCGGAGGATCCTCTTACAAATGATGCAGAGGAGTTTTTTGAGGAGCTCAAAAAATCACAACAGCCGTTGCATGAACACATGGTTGTGACTGTCCTTGCTTTCTTGACCAGATTTATGGTAATTAAGTCTAAGTACTTTTTTCTATCAACTGCTACAATGATCTTATGAAATTGATCTGCGATATCCTTCCACAACCTCACAAAGCGCTAAAGATATGTATCATTCAAAGATCAAGATATCTGTTCTCTGTATGAACTATGAGAAAATTGATGTGTGCTGAGACAACTGTATGTTATTCTGGAAGAGCACGCTAACGATAACATGTGATTGAAATGTGGTAAACCGACATATGTCGATGTTGTTAACGACGATGGCGATAATATGATGACAGATGTCGCATATAAGCAGCTTCATTACTTGCCTATGACACCTCGGTTGAAGCAGTTGTTTTTTTAAAAAAGAAATGTAAGACACATGAGATAGCACAAAGAAGGTAAACATGAGAATAAAGAATTCTTGATGCATCTGTCCGGCAGTGATGCATGGAAGGTGTAAAACCGTTTTGATCCAGATTTTTCTCGTGATGCGAGAAATATATGCATTAGATTAGCGATAGACGGATTCTCACCATTCAGTACAAATGTCACGCCATACTCCTGTTGACCCGTCTTTGTCATTCCTTACAACCTGCTACCGACTCTTTGTACGAAGAACGAGTTCATATTTCTCAACCTTATTGTACCTTGACCTGATCATCCCGGGTCACGTCTCAACGTAATGTTGAAACCGCTGATCAAATAATTGAAAGTGTTGTATACAGGAGTCAAGCGTACGACAGTTACAAGGCTCCTGGCCATCGTAAACTAGCCTATGTTATTTGCGATGGCCTGGCCGTCGCAAATGACAGCGTGGATCCCATCGGATGGTCGCGTGGGCCCATCGGCTGGTATAATTTGCGACGGCCCGGCTATCGCAAAGCCATCACAAATAAGGCTATTTGCAATGGCTCGTTGCAGCCGTCGCAAATTATTGCCCCGAGGCCGGTGGGCCCCACGCGTCTATTTGCGATGGCCAGACCGTCGCAATTTGGACCTAAATTGCGACGGTCTGGCCGTCACAAATAGACGCGTAGGGCCCACCGGCCTCGGGGCAATAATTTGCGACGGCTGCAACAAGCCGTTGCAAATAGCCTTATTTATGATGGTGGCCGTCACAAATAAGTTTAATTGCAACGGGAAATTTGCGACGATCAAAAACCGTCGCAAATCGTCGGCCCGTCGCAAATCGTCAGGATTTCTATAGTGTAAATTCCATTGTTCTTATGGATGTAAGGGCCCGTTTGGATGGATGAAACGTTTCTGATTCTGGGTAGAATCATTTGAAACTGATCCAAACGGCAAAAAAGAGAAACGTTTCAGGGGAGAATCACTCTGAAGTGATTCACTATTTTGAACTATGGAAGTGAAACATCTGAAAAGATGTTCCACACCTTGGAACACTTTAATCAATAGTAACTCGGGTCTAAGTTCTAGAAAAATTACGAAGATTTGCCATCACCATAGAATGCTTCGGATCAGTGGCCAATTTTTTTCATCTTCGTTTTTTTGAACTCGTCAACGTGATAATACAAACAAAATAAAAACTTACAGCAACCAAATAACAGTCATTGATATGTTACAACATTCTCACTAGGGGTCAATATTACGACCGGATGCTATTTTTTTATTGTCAACGTCATTACATAATCACAAACATAAATGAAGAACAACAACAAACCAATCAGAGTTAAATGGGTCAATTTAACATTTCTCTCCTCTCCCCTGAAACTGAAACAGATATGCTAGCCAAACGATTTCTAAAGTGATTCTATTCTAGAGTCTGAAACCATTTCAGCATTGGAACTGAAACGTTTCTGATTCTATGTGAATTTGGAACCGTACCAAACGGGGCCTAAGTATGAGGTAGCAGCAAGGGTCAGTTCGACTGCCTAGTTTATTTTTGTTAGGAAAACAGATGTCTATTCAGCCGTCTAAGATGATGGGCTCAATACTCATCAGCAAGTAGAAATATTCAGTAAACCAGTGTTGCGGACTCGCGGTGCATTTTACTTGGTTCTCACGATTCATCCAGCAGCGGCAGCAACAGATCATCTGTTGTGCCATTCGATCCTGGTTCATTGAAGCAACGGTACATTCTAGGTCAGGGGTCTAACGAAAGAGCCTCCTCTCATATGTCAAGAATCTCCGCGCAAAACCCGTACAGGAAGATAATATCAAAATTTAAAATAGAGTCACAAAACCGAAACCAATCTCGGCAACAACCTAATCGTTGCCGGGTCAGGCCGGTCGGACAGCGCTGCCCGTGAAGACTGGTGCAAATCATCGCGCGAATCGAGTGGAGGAGGGCGCGTAGACGGCAGCGAGAGGGGGGTGCGCACAGGGCTGCGGGGAGGGGGGCGAGTATCGCCGGAGGGCGGCTGAAGGGGGAACGGGGCAGCAAGCCGCCTACGCATGCTGCAGCTGCGACTGAAGAGAGACGCGCCGGACCGAGAGTCGAAGGGTACTGCCGCAGTCGGGAGGACGTGGATTAGGGTCCTTTTTATATTATGCAATTGCGGATAACTTTATTAAATTTGAGAAGTAGTTTTGTACCACTAATTGCGGGAAGCCGTGAGAAGTCGGTGGAATGTCGTTTTTTTTTTAAATTGACTTGCTAGTTCATTTTGGAAAGTGTTTTTTATAGTGTATTGAAAAATTACACGTTTTAGAGCTTAAATGCTTAAATTTGTTAAGAAACTGGCTAATAAACTGTGTCGAACACAAATATAAGCACTTAGGCTCACAAATATATATTTGTGTGAAATCGATGGATTTTTTCCGTTGACGTTTAATTGGATTAAAGGCAATAAAATATAAAAAGATAAAGACTTGTTTTCAAACTCCACCAGTGAACAAAGGCAAGAAAATCGATGCTGAACCCGATGAAGTAACCAATCAAACTGCCAGCACCTTACGGTTCGCGTTCTTGGCAGGCTCGACTACCTCGCTGCGCGACGAGCCGCAGGCCGACCCCATGCACCCAAGCAGGCCACCGCTTTTCTTCCCCTGCCCGCATGTGGCCTTTGTTGCTGCCTTATCGCCACCGTCCCTGGCGAAGCTGACACGCTTCTTGGTCCCCGTCGCTCCTGCCTTGGTGCTGCCCATGGACGAGCTCCACACCGGCGAGGTCACCTGGCTGCGTGCCGCCGGCGACCGCACGGCGGGGTACTGGTGCGCCTGGAGCTGGCCGTCCGAGAACACCATGCTGGCGGGCGACGCCGAGCTGTTGCTAACCAAGGCGCTGAACTCGAAGCTGGCGTCCGATGACGCTGGCGGTGTCTCCGCCACCGCCCGCCGGCTCTTCCTGCTGCCGCCGTAGCTTGAGCGGCGTGGCTCGAGCAGCTTGTCCGAGAACGCCGTGCAGTCCATGACATTGCCGGCGTCCACGGACGTCATCAGCTCCTGGAGCCTGCGCGACTTGTTCATAATCGCAGCAGAAGATTGACACGCCAAACTCCTGAAATTTGCTCAGATACTTGGAGTGCTGTGTTGCTGGCAACTGTTTTTGGTCCACGACCGTACGTAGACAAGTGACGGATATAAATATGGCGTGGCGACCACGTCGATACAAATACGTTCATGGTATAAGCGTCAAGCTGGGTGATAACTTCAACGAAGATTTGGGGGTTTGGTACATCCGAAAGCGATGCCGTTGTCAGGTTCGTCAGCAACGCCCGTCAGGTTCCGGATTGTCGCAATAGAAGAAGCGCGGTGCGGCAGACCTTATGCGGGCGTCTAAGTCACATGGAGGGTTCTTTTTTAGGAAGATGAAATGGAGGATTCTGTACCCAATCAAATGGGTCCGCCTGCTACATACATGTGTCCATTACTGAAACAACTCATCGGGTTATGAAACTTAAGCCAATCCAGACGCGGAGCGCGTAACTATGTCACTAATTTCATTTCAGAAACTTTTATTCACGGTTCATTTTTTTGAAACTATCCCTATTTGTTTAACGAATCACCGTTTACCTCCTTTTGTAGTACCGTTAGCAAGGCTAGATTAAATGATTTTAAAAATAAATAAATGAATGTAAAATAAAAAGACTGCTATATTGATATTCTACAAAAATATTTTCAGATTTTTACAGTGATCTTTAAAAGATTCTCGACTTTCCAGTTTGATTACGTGCAGTCATGGATCTCTATATGTATCAGCTACCATTTATTTTATACCATTTTATTTATATCTTTTTAATTTTCTGAATTGTGTGTTGCAACTCTAATTAATTCATATTAATTACATTGGACCTTCATAAATTGTTGTTAAATTTTTTTATATTTTTAACAGCTAGGGAATACATATTATATTTTTAATATGATATAAAATTGTCACTATGTAGTACGTGTTGATGTATTTCTATAAAATGTGCAATTACAGTATATAAAAAAATCCTTAAGCCAGTTATCACATATGTGTCTTTTATCCACAGCATCTACTGCTGTGCAATATAGCATTTAGTGCAATCTTACAATCGTGCGCTCTCGATCTATGAATTCTTATCCTATAATAACTGCACATTTACACATTAATCCCTCCACCAACTTGCGTACATATGGAAAGATTTATGTGTAAAAGTACAGTTATCGTAGTATGAGAATCTAAAGGTTGTGAGCGCATGATTGCAGAATTTCACTGGATGCTAAATTATACAGCAGTCATTATGTTTATCCACACGTCTGATCTAAAGACTCCAACCAATCTTCGCAAAACGAAGGAAAGTTTCTTGATTTGCGTGTCCCCTTGCCAGGCCGATCAAAATTGCCTCTTGAGCCCCTTGAACTAGACGGTCTCCATGCACTCGACGGTGCCCTTGTAACCGTTGAGCAGGTTGAGCTGGTTCCTGGCACGCTCCTTGGTCACACAGCTTCATCCGACCTGGAGCAGCAACAGCAGCTTCTGGAAGGCGCGCACCCGCAGCGCCTCGGCACGGCACACGCCGGGGCCGGCGTCTTCTGCATCGTGGCACAAGCGCCATAGCGCCAAGAGGGCGAAGGAATTTTTATTATTATTATTATACATTTTGAAAACGAATTTAATACAAATAATTTATGATTTTAAAAATTTTCAAAAATAACAAAGATTCATACGTTTCTCACGCGAAATGATACATAGACAACGAATTTCGTATGTGCCTCTTAGAGGTGACAGCTACACAGCCGAACGTTTAACCGAGACTGCAGGTGTCAGGGGAATCTCGTACCTTGCGCGGGTTCCCGGTGAGGTGCGAGGGCCTCTTCGCCGCGCGGAGGACCGCGTTGCTCCTGCAGCAACACGTGAACAGGAAGGTGCAGGAGAAGCTGGACGTTTTGTGCGAGATTGTTTTTTTGCTGCGTTAGAACCGCGTCTGCAAGGTCGTTGCATTGCTGCCTTGCTGTAGTAAATCACATAGGATACCAAACAGTAACCGGAAAATTAAGAGCCGGCACACTGGCGACGGTAACGGCGAGCGCTGGTGCCATGGCAAGCGTCCTTGTGGCGTTATCGGCCTCTCTTCCTGGCGCCCCCGCTAACACTGGCAGGTACAGCTCTGCAATGGACAAGTCATAAGGACCAGCGGCCAGACTGGAAGAAGAAAAGGATTTTAGCGAAGCTGAAACTTACCTCGGAGAATCTTGTGGAGGACACATACGAAATTTATATGGGGCATGAATTTCGTTTGAGTAATGTACCGGAATCCCCCTGGCACATGCAGTCTCGGTACACTTTTGGCCGCGTGGCTACCACGTCTGATTTCGTGAGAGACACATACGAAATTCGTTGCCTATGTGTCATTTCATGAGAGACACGTACAAACTTGTGTTACTTTTGAAAATTTTCAAAATTGTAGGTTATTAAATTAAATTCGTTTTCAAAACGTATAGTAATAAAAAAAATTCCAGGGCGAAGTCTGTGGCCATGTCCAATACGGGGAACATCATCGTCACGAGCATCGGCAAGGCCAGCGCGTGCACGCTGGCGGCCTCGCGGCCCAAGCCGATGCGCAACACGCCGCAGGCCACTGCGAGCACCTTTTCACTCGTGCCCTTGTCGGCGTCTATCGAAGTGGCTGATCGACACTTCTCCCGATACTACTAGATTGTAGCCCGCGGAGATTCTTGATTGGTTGGGGCGCGCGTGAGAGTACGAACAAGACAGTGACACGGGGAGTTTTACGTGGTTTCGGACCATCCGAGCGTAACACCCTACTCTACGGGATGTGTTGTTGTATGCATGAGTGTATGGCACTTGTGTGCGTGTGAGCTTAGTTGTTCATGTACTGTGCGGCGTTGCCCTTTTATACTCTAAGGACTGACCGTTACATCAGTCTGGCCCGACATGTGGCGCTGGCAGTAGTTAATTGCCTAATACACGATCTGTGAATATTAAGCATAATTAACAGAGTGATAACGCGCCTTAATAGCGACGTTACCGGAGTTAAGGATTCTCTTATCGTATATCATTAATATGGCCTTAATGACACGTAATCAGGTCTTATAATCATAACTTTAATTGTCCCATGAATGTTCGTGCCGTTGCAGATCCGCCAGTCTCCTCGTTGCTGTCTAAGGTCCGGAGGCTTGACATGTGGCGACTCCGGAGCTTCCCATCGTAGGGAGGCAAGTCTGGAGCCACTATACACGTGGCAGCATCGGAGCTTCCCTCTACTGGAGGTTAGATCCGGGGTCACTAAACACGTGGCAAGACCGGAGCTTCCCTATGAAGGGAGTTAGGTCCGGCCTTGTGTTACACGTGTCGATGCCGGGACTACCCAAACGAGGGAGGCAGGTCCAGTGCTGTGTAACACGTGTAGCCTTCGGAAGTCTTACACTCGGATGGGTGGAACTCCTTAGCATTTTTTGCAGTATCATGGAGTATCCGGTACGCAAGGTACCGATAGTGGCCCCCGGGCCCACCTCTGGGAGAAATCCTTTGGGTTAAGTTATTCTACCAGAGGTGGGTTCATCTTCGATTCCCGCGCTGCGACATCAAAGGTCTTCTGGTGTGCCGTTGGGACGATGGTTCGTTGTTAAACCATCACCGTGTGGCTTCTTTTGAATGCGGCAGGTGAGATCCTTGCGTGCAGATCTCACGCAATTGAAGGTCGCCGGTTCCCAATATAAAAACTGTATCGGTTCCGAGCGCCCTGTTAGGCCGCCGCCCTCGGACTTCCAAATTCTCATCATGACAACGATTCACCTAGGGTAATAACTTCGGCCTTTCTGCCAAAGTGGACTCGGGCCCATTCGCCATTGACAGGGTTGATTTTTGAAAATGGTGATCTCTTTGCAGTTTCCATACAAGCGTTGCGGAGGCTTACTTAAGAAGGAAAGCCCGCACCGTTTGAGGACTCTTTACGCTTTCAATCGAACTTGCACTCAAAGCCTCCCAACCTTCGCATAGCCTTTCCAACTTTCGCCCCGCTTTGTCGTGATGGAGTTGGGTCTTCCCTGCAGCAAGATCAAGACCAACGAAGATCTGTCGAGGGTCCGAACCTATATGGGGTGGTCTAGCAATTCGTGCAATTGTGACATCCGCTTCGGCAAGCTCCCCTTCAAGAAGGAGCGCACCGGAGAGATGGTGTACTTCTCAACGTACGCCATGGTGGGTCTGATCTCACCTTTTTCAACCTTTCTCTTGATGATGTTGGATTTCTACGGCCTCCAGCTTTATCATCTTGGCCCCCGCCCCCTCTTGGTGGTGGCGAAATTCGTCCACTTCTGCGAGACGTGGGTGGACGTGCCTCTGTGCATTGAGCTATTCTGAACCTTCTTCACGGTCCACACCACCGGGAAGGGAACGGAGTTGATTGGCTTCTACTACTTCAAGAAGCGCAAGAATTGCCCCTTCAAGTACATGAAGACCTTCCCCTCCGACAAGTGTGACGACTGGAAGAAGGACTGGGTAATCATCGAAGTGGAGGTGCACGAGAGGTTGGAGCTACCCAAGGGCCTTCCCAATGTGACACTGATGCTTGGAACGTAGTTTCGGAGTTGTCGGAAGCGTACAAGCCCATCTTGGAAAGGATCCAATAATGCGTAGAGGGAGGAGTGAACCCCAGATGTGAAAGGGATCATAACCGAATTGAAATCAGTTTGAATACCAACATGGATGAGGAAGCTTTAAAGCTCCATGTCAAGTAATTTTAGAATGGAGTTATCTCCCACGACGCCTTGGCTCCGCCTGCTGCTTTCCTGCCTCTAAACATGGTTCCAGAGTTTAGCAGGGAGCTCCAGAGGAGAATGCCAGCACTGGATGACCTCGACGTGGTCAAGAAACATCAGACCTCCGGGGTTACAATCCCCTGAGCTTGAGAGAGGGTGGCCCCAACTGCTTGAAGCAGAAGGTTGATGACGCTGTTAAGGGCAAGGGAAAGGGCAAGAAGCCGACCGAATTTTCTAGCCGGAAAAGGGAGTTGAGGCAAGCTGATTGGAGCTCCATCATGTCGGCTCTGACTTCAACAACCCATTCTCCCCGACGAAGCAGATTTTTGATGACCATGCCTCCTTCAGTGCCGTCGTCCTCAAGGAGCGCAAGCTCCGGAAAATCGACTCCGGCTCCGGTCCAGCTGCGGGCTCCAGGTCCGGTGGTCCTTCCCAGCTGAGGGAGGTCCCGACTAAGAAGACTCCAGCTGCTGCGGCTAGCTCTTGACCGAGGTCCGAGATTTTTGCCTCACCGGATTAGGCGGGCTATGACTCTGGACCTCAGAAGAAGAAATTCCGTGGCGACTGGGGCAATAGCTTCCCCGAGTAAGCATTATCATCTCACCTTGAGGTGCTAACCTTGTATTTATTGTGTCTTTATTTTTCTTGATCTTTTGTTTCTATGGTGTCAAGAAAGAAGTGTGAGGCTTCGGCACCTGCTGCAGTGACTGAGGCTGAGCGTGCAGAAGCTCTGGCTTCAACCCCTGTGCCTCCCCAAGTAGTGCCAAAAGACACGGCAGCTCTGGCGCCAGCTGTCATGGATTTGGATCTAGAGGAGATGCCAGAAACTCCCGTGGTAGCGTCAGACCACGAAGGAGAAATTTGTGAAGATGCGCCAGCAGCTACAGTGCCGGCGACTATAGCTCCGGTGCAGGAGACGGAGATAGCGGAAGCTCTAGCGTTTGGAGGTAATCGAAACTCCAGCGCCTGTGCCGGAAGTTGTTGAAGATCCGGCGGTTGAGCCAGAAGTACCCGAAGTTCCGACCTCTTTGCCAGAGATTATTGAAGCTCTGACACCCGAGCCAGATGCAGTGGAAGTGCCGGCACCTGAGTCGGCGGTGGTGGGTGCTCCGGACGAACCTCCAACGTCCGCCCCGGAGGCGATTACTCCGGAGGCACCCATGTTCGAGCCGGAGCACCCAGAGGAGTCGGCAGCAAACCCTCCGCCTACAGAGCCGACGGTAGAAGATCCGGTGATGAGGACATCACTTTTGTGGATACAAACAACACTTCATTGAACATACAAGATGCAATCACTGGAGTTCATACACAACAATTAATTTCAGAGGTGAACTCATTATTATATGTTTCCTTATATGTTTTTGAGAATAGATTGCTACCTAATTACTTAATTGTGATTCGGATCCATGGAGAAGATGAAGAGTAATTGGTGGAAGATTTAGGGGCGTGGAGGACCAGATATTACGTTCAAAGAAGATGGAAACCGACCCCAACTCAAATTCGTGTCCAACTCGGAGTCCAGGAGTAGTTCGCACTAAAACGGATGCCCAGGACGCATACGAACTCCGTTTCGGATGTTCCACATATGCATGGAAAGGGTAGAGGATAGCCTTTCTAATGGAGCTGGTACCATGTCAAAATTGTTTCGGATTCGAAGGGAATTGTCAAAACAAATTGAGTTTATAATCTATCAGGGTGCTCCGCCACCGTATTGGGCCATTGGGCCTTGTATCAAGTCTAAGTCCATTATTTTCGTATCTTAGGGTTAGGTCATGACCCCAACACCCCCTTGGATGTCCTCCCACATATATATATACTCCATAGTAGCCGCCATGAACAATTGGGTTTTGCTTAGATTAATAATATCGTCATTCTACGGTTTCTGAAACTCTAACTTCGCGATTTTAGATCATTTCTTCTACGTTCTTGCTTGTATTCTCGGTTGCACTTGCAGGGATTAGCCTTCTTGGCAAGGTCAATCGTGTGAAGCACGGTTGATAACCAACGGAGCGGTGGTGTAGTGATTGCAGGGGCTATTCGTGTTCTACTTGAGAGCCTCGGATCATCAACGTCAAGATCTCCACATCAATCGACTTATCCTTACCTATCGAAAGATCGGGACTCATTTTTATCATCAATTGGTATCAGATTTCCAGGTTGCCCATTAGGTAATTCATCTATCCTTTCATACCTAGAGTCCACAAAAAAGCCACAAAAAACTTGTAGTTTAGTAGATCTATTCATCACTTTGTCCAAACCACCATTGAGCCTTTGCAACTTTGTTATTCAGTTTGATTTTGTTGAGTTTGTGTCCGTGGTTGAGTCATATTGCTGGTTCAGAAGTGTTTTTGGTCTTAGTTTGAGTTTTGCATTGTGGTGATTCATCCTTTTGAATCACGTCATCACTTCTAGATTAGATACATCTCTGTCCAGTTCAGTATTTTCATCATATCTCGATCATATGAACTCGGATTTTGGTGTTCTTGTACTTCCTGGAAAGCTTAAGAAGTTCTCTATAATTTTTGTATTCACCTGTTTCCCAGAAAATAGAGTTATCAAGATCAAAATTGCATTAGATCTGAATTTTTTATTGACCTAGAAATTCTGAACAGTTTGTATTTCGGGGGCAATATCTCCTACTGTTCTGATTCAAAATAGGTCTTCCATATACTGAAATTAAAGATGAGAGATAGATATATAATCTTGCTGTTGAAAGTTTTTAGATTTGAAGCCTCTAAGTGTGCCTATTTGTCCTTGGATGATTGAGCAGAAAATCTGTGACAGACTCACGAGATATCTTTGATTGTTTTTCATTGTGTTCTTCTTTTGCAGCACATTCTGAAAAAAGGAAGAAAAAAGAAAAAGACAAGTGCAAAACAAGATACAAAAGCCGCGCAAAAAAAGCAGAAAAAACAACAACAAAAAAACAGAAGTGCTTGCATTCTTTGTATCATCTAGTTTTGTCTCATGTCTTGCTATCTTGAACTACTAGGAACACGTTTAGGCTAGCAACTTTGACAAGTACTTTGGACACCTATTCAACTTTAATATCTGATTTCATTGTTGCTAATCCTTGCTACATATAAAGTGTCATCCAAGCTACACTTTACTCTTGAGCAGAATCGATACACCTATGCAATCATCTCACGCTTCATTGGTTTCATCATACCGACCACCGTTTGGCACCTGCAGTGTCGGTAAGAACACTTGTAAGAGTATGGTAAGACACTTAAGAGTGTGTGATTCTACTTCCACTTTGGCATTATACTTTGTAGTTAATAGGGATAACATATTTTGTTGTCTTCTGTTTGCTACTAACAATGTCAGGTAAAAGCAAGAATCATGCATCATATGCTGAGATGATTGACATGATTAAGACGACGATGAATGTGCTCACTAAAGTTCAAACATCAACTACGGTTGCACATGACGTTCATACCACTTTTAAACCTCCTTCAACAATAAGTGATTACATTCTACCATCTTTTTCTTCTTTTGATGGCCTTGTTTATGATGAATATATTGCTTAGGAAATAGAGTTGGATAAACTTTTGGAAAATGTCATATGTGTGAGAGGAGAAAGATTAGAAAGGTTGCGAGTGCATTAATAGATTGTGCATTAAAATGGTGGAACAACTTAAGTGATTTAGAAAAACCACGAACATGGAAAGATATGAAAATTCTTATGCGAGAAACTTTTGCCAATATATCTAATTGCAAAGATAAAATAAATGAACTTGAGAAGAATTTTCTTGTTGTACCTCCTCCTATGCCTAACCTTTTGCAGGAACATGAACAAATAAATGTAGAAAATTCAAAAGAGAATGAGGTGTTTAACATCTGTTGTGAAAATTCAGATCTTTTAATTCCTATTTCACCCACAGTTACTGCTGAATATGAGAATGAAGGTAATGTACCTCGCAGTACACTTATCAATGTTGAGAAGTTTTTGAATGTTTCAAATATTTCCCTGAATCATTCTATTGGAGAGCAACAATTTGAGAATCCTTTTCTGAAAACTCATTTACCACTAGTTGATTTTCCTACTGATCCTTACGACAAAAATGCATTTTGTGCTGATAATTATATTGTACCTATGCTAGAACAAGTGAATGAATTTGATACTTTATCACACACTTTTGCTGAAATTAAGCATTTCATTCCAATTACATGTGAAAGAGATGAGCTAAAATTGTTGTCTTCTCTAAATACTTTGGGCTATATTGAATTTGAAAATCTTTGTGATCTAGACACTCTGGAGAGAAGAATATTTTTGAAAACTGAATTATCTTTGTTGACAAGAAATAATTTTTATGCAATAGGAAAATATGAACATAGTGGTGAATTTATGGTGCATAAAGTTTACATATGCTCAAATGAGAAATCCCATTTTGTGCTGCAAGAACATGGTGAAATGAATGGATGCACTAACACTAATAATTCTTTGTCAAGTTTTTCTAGTATTTTTTTCTTGCAGCTGGGACAACATATAGTAGAGAAGCATTGTTCGCTGCAGTTGTGCAATATGGACAGCGCTCATTCTACCCCCCAAAGCAAGCCTATTTGCTAGACATACGAGCAAGCCGAGGACGACTTGTCATAAAGAATGGGAGAATGATGAGATAAAGCACATTGTCATTACACATACAAGCATGGAACGATGTTTATTTGTTTGGGATCCTAGTTCAAGTGAATATGCATGCGTATTTGATGAAGAACATGGAGATGGTGCACTATGCCTTCCACCACCTTGGCCTCCTCCTTTCATGTATACAAGAAGATTTGATGGCGTTCCACATATAGACCCACATATGATTGAAGGTGAACTTGAGTCGAGGACGACTCCAACTCAAGAAGGGGAGGATGATGAGGACATCACTTTGTGGATACAAACAACACTTCATTGAACATACAAGATGCAATCAATAGAGTTCATACACAATAATTAATTTCAGAGGTGAACTTGTTCTTATATGTTTCCTTATATGTTTTTGAGAATAGATTGCTACCTAATTACTTAATTGTGATCAGGATCTATAGAGAAGATGGAGTAATTGGAGGAAGATTTAGGGGTGTGGAGGACCAGATATTACGTTCAAAAAAGATGGAAACCAAGCCCAACTCAAAATCATGTCCAACTCGGAGTCCAGGAGCAGTTCGCACTAAAACGGACGCCCAGGACGCATACGAACTCCGTTTTTGAAGTTCCACATATGCACGGAAAGGGGAGAGGACCTTTCCAGTGGATCTGGTCCCATGTCAAAATTGTTTCAGAGTCGACGGGAATCGTCAAAACAAAATCGAGTTCAGAATCTATCAGGGTGCTGCGCCACCGTATTGGGCCATTGGGCCTTGTATCAAGTCTAAGTCCATTATTTTCGTATCTTAGGGTTAGGTCACGACCCCAACACACCCTTGGACGTCCTCCCACCAATATATACTCCATAGTAGCTGCCATGAACAATTGGGTTTTGCTTAGATTAATAATATCGCTGTTCTACGGTTTGTGAAACCCCAACTTCATGATTTCAGATCGTGTCTTCTACGTTCTTGCTTGTGTTCTCCGTTGCACTTACAGGGATTAGCCTTCTTGGCGAGGTCAATCGTGTGAAGCACATTTGATAACCAACGGAGCGGTGGTGTAGTGATTGCAGGGGCTGTTCATGTTCTACTCGAGAGCCTCGGGTCATCAACGTCGAGATCTCCAGATCTCCACATCAATCGACTTATCCTTACCTATTGGAAGATCGATACTCATTCTTCTTATCATCCGGCAGGGGGACCTTCGGCGTCATACCCGAAGGTTGAAGTTCCCTCAGTGGGACCCTCATCAGCGTTGACAGAAGTAGAAGAGCTTCTAGGGGCAGCCCTAATGCCGCAGGACCGCAGGGGACCACGCTTGTGGCGTGGGACCCAATTTTTGTACTTGAAGACCCCTTGGAGCCGGCGGAGATGACCCCGGCAGGCCCGGAGCCTATTCCTTTGGTGTTGTCTATTGACAACGCCTGCTCCAGTCTCCTCAAGTCCAGCTCGCCTTCGACCACGACAACAAGGTTCTCGAAGAATAGCACCACATCTTGAGGCGTTGGCGCAACAGACTTCATTTCGAAACCACAAGGCTTGCTGACCAACGGGAGTGGGTCGAGAAGGAGAAGACTCGGATGGAATATTGGGGCCAGTTGCTGGAAAAGAGGGAGGCCTCCATTAGGGCCCTCGATGCTAAGTCTTGGGAAATTCTCGAGCATGCCATAAAGAGCAATGATGCTGCTAACAAACGTCAGGACAGTCTCAACACATTGAATGAGATTCTCCTGAAGCACCGAGCGGATCTCGATGAGAGGGAAGATAAGCTCCTGGAGATGCAGGAGGATATTTTGAAAAGAGAGGGGGAGCTCACCCATAAACTCTCTCTGGGAGAGCAAAACTTGGAAGAATGCACCAAGGAACTTGATCAGTGATGCAAGTAGGAGGAGGAGAAGCACTGGAAGTTGGGGCAAAAGCTCTCCAAAAGAGAAAGTGATGTTGCCACCAGAGAGGGGAATGTGAGAGGCAGGAAGAAGGACCTGGTCGAATGGCAGAACCGCATCCACCTCCGAGAAATGGAGCTCGCTGACCGCGAAAGGAGAGTGGCTGAAAGCATTCAGCAACATGCCAAAGAGGTCGAGCGCATCGCCCGGGAGAGTTCGGAGCTTGCGGCAACCAGAAGGTCACTGGAGGAACTCAAGAATGCGAAGGTGACAGAGTCTCAGCAAGTCTGAGACTTCCTGGGGCATGCGAACAAGGTTCTGGTGCCGCTTGGATTTAGCCCGCTACGTACGGAAGACGCTGAGTCGGAGCTGGACAAGGAGTTGGTGGCACTGGGCTCAACCAGCAGCAAGCTAGACGCGATGGGTGACGTCATTGCCGACCAATTAGAGACAGAAGGGAAGCCTTTGGCCAAGAATGTCGCCGGATTTGTGCTGACGTGTTTCAAAAGTCGAAACCCCCAACTCTCTCTTGATCCGGTGTTCAAAGGGCCCATTGCTAAAGAGGAAGATGTCGCCAGAGCCAGCATTCAAGAAGCTGCGCATAATGTTGCCTCGTATTTCCATAGGACCTAGGACCTCCAATAGCCAGGACCTTTTTCTGTTGCCTTTTACTGTAATCCTCATTTTGTAATCCAGTCTAGTCCTTCAAATGAATGAAATCTAGACTCCTTGAATGAATGAATTCCATTTTTTGTTTGTCACTTCATTGTCCTTTATCTTGCTGTCCCCCTGGTAGATGTGCACAATTTGATTGCCAACATGTACCAAAAGGATCTGACAATGTGTTAATGACTTGAACACTCCGAACTTGTATCCAACATGTTTAGCATTTAGGTCCAAAGTTTTACCCCGACACCTCGAGGGACCCTTTGTTGCATTGGCAGCGGGTCCCCTTGAAGTTGTCGTAGCTTGGTAGGTCCAATGACGCCCACTATCAACGCGTAAAACATCGACGGCGGACCCTCTGGGGTTGTTGGAGCTTGACAGCTTTGACGACACCCACTGTCAGCGCGCAGAATGTCGATTGTGGGCCCCCTGGGATCGTAGGAGCTTGGTAGCTTTGACAATGTCCACCATCAATGTAGAATACGTTGGCGGTGAATCCCCTCGGGGTGATTTCTTCATCATCTACGCTTGAATCGTCATTATGCTTCACGTCGATGGCGGGCCCCCATGGGAGTTATTGGAACTTTGTCAGCTCCTACAGCACCCACTTTCAACGTCCAAAACGTTGATGGCGAGCCCCCTTAGGGGTTGTCGGAGCTTAGTAGCTCCGGCATCTTTCACTCGCCATGAGTTTCCCATTTTTGCTGCCCATTATAGACAAGAAAAACAATAAAATTTGTCCTCTCTTCTATAACTCTTTTGCGACTTACTGTTCTTATTTGAATTTTAGATCCAAAGGAACTCAATATGATAACAAGTACATTGATGTAATCTCTCCAGATCCAAATGCCTTCTGGACCCGCCCTACTGAGGCCTGCCAGAATGTAGGTAGAGTGGCGTACTTAGGGTGCTTGACCAGGCTAAGTCGATAGCGCACTCCCGACTTGACACTAGCTTTGGCGTTCAAGCGAGTAGACCGTCTGGCAATGCTAAGATCCGAGAAAATCACCAATATCTTGTACAACATATAAGTAACTCGGACTAAGGCTCAAAAAGAATTGCACAACTTTTCTATAGACAAGAAGGAAAAGAGTAATAAAAGAAAAAGAGCATGTACAAAAATTGATGCACATGGAACTGCTTCCACACAACAATGTCTTTCATTATAGGTACGAATTACAGGGGAGACAATAACACACTTAGGGTTCGGAACCAAGCCAAGTGTGCTATTAATCTTGTTCTAACCCAGGGTAGGTAAGCCACACTTTCAGTACAGGGACCGAGTTAAATGCTGCTTGAAATGCCCGTACCCTCCCGGAGGGGTCCGGATGTTCTCTCGGAGGACCTACCTGACTTTGTGTATAGACTCTATAACTTACATTGTGTGTAATTACAGACTCACCTCCGTGAAACTAAGCATAAAACTTATAGAGGTGCTCGATGTTCCAAGAATTTGGAAGCGGGATCCCATCCTCTGTAGCCAAGCGAACACATCCGGGATGGGATACTTTGATCACTCGAAAGGGTCCTTCCCAGCCGGGGGAAAGTTTGTTCATCCCTTCACGAGTTAGTATTCTCCGCAGCACTAGATCGCCTTCTTCAAGCTGTCGATTGCGCACATCCCTTTGATTATTGCGCCAGAGCGCGTGGCGATAACATGCATTCCGAACAGCTGCTTGGCACCTTCCCTCATCGATGAGGTCAAGGTCTTCACGCCGAAGCTGGTCCTGCGTGGCTTCATCAAAGGTCCGGACCCGCAGCGACCCCATGGTGATCCCTGGAAGAAAGACCGCTTCAACCCCGTACACCAGGAAGAAGGGGGTCTCTCCAGTTGACCGGCTAGGTGTTGTCCTGCTCGCCCACAGTGCGGACTGAAGCTCCTCAATCCAGTTGGCTCCGTGTTTCTTCAGACGCTCATATGTGCGCATCTTGAGTCCTTTCAATATTTCTGCATTTGCTCTCTTGCCTTGGCCATTACTTGCCAGATGAGCTACTGATGCGTAGCTGACTTAAATACCGAGGTCTTCGCAATATTCTTGGAATGCTGCACTTGTGAATTGGGTTCCATTGTCAGTTATGACTCTGTTCAGAACTCCAAAGTTGCAGACTATGTACTTCAAGAACTTTGTAGCTAATTGCTTATTGAGAGTCACAAGTGGAGTTGCTTTTGGCCACTTGGTGAACTTGTTGATGGTGACATATAGGAACATGTAACCTCTGACGGCTTTTGGGAAAGGTCCCAAAATGTTCAACCCCCACACAACGAATGGCCATGTAGGAGGTATCATTTGCAGTGATTCAGCTGGTGTGTTAATTTGTTTTGCGTGGAACTGGCATGCTTCAAACTTTTTTACCAACTCGACTGCATCTTGGAGTGCTGTAGGCTAGTAGAATCCATGTCAGAAGGCTTTACTGACCAGTGTGCGGGAAGACGCATGGTTCGGAGCTCACGACTTTCTTCCCTTGCAATACACCGCATTAGGACACCGTTGACACCGCACAGGTAGAGATCCCCTTCTACCAACGTGTATCTTTTAGCCATTCTGACGATCCAATCAGCAGATGCACCGTCTTCAAGAAGGATGTTGTCTTTCAAGTACCTCTGGATCTTCGAGATCCATGCATAATAGCTAACTTGAGCTTCTGAGTCTTACATGCTAGGTTGCTCGGAGCTTCCTGCAACACCTATGACCCATGGTGGACGCCATGGTAACAAGGCCACCGGGACCTCCAGCTTCGAGGTGCCGGTCTCGCCCCCTTCACTCAATTCGGCAGGTTGAGCGGTTGGTCTTGACAATATCCAGACAAAAACTCCCTCGGGAGCTGGAGCTTCGATTGAAGCCTTTGTCAAGAGTTCATCGGCTTTAGCTTTGTTGAGATGTTGGACATCGTAGAGATCCAGGACGTCAAAGTCCGTTTGGATCTCCAGAGCTTCAAGGAGGTAAGAGCAAGTTGTGGGTTGTTACAGCTACACTTGCCTTTGACTTGCTTGATAATGAGCTGTGAATCACCCTTGACCAGCATCTGCTTGACGCCATATGATAGCGCCACCTTGACCCCGTAGATGACAGATTCATACTCTACCATAGTGTTGGTTGCCTTGAAGTCAAGGTGCACCATGTATTTGGCCTTTTCCCTAGTCGGAGCGAGGAGAAGGATCCCAACTCTGGCCCCTTGCTTCTGCACTGAGCCATCGAAGTAGAGAGTCCAGTGAGGTTTGGTGAAGATCGGGACCTTGGGTTTCGGCTTCTG
This sequence comes from Tuctoria greenei, assembly GCA_036927565.1. NCBI lineage: Eukaryota > Viridiplantae > Streptophyta > Magnoliopsida > Poales > Poaceae > Tuctoria > Tuctoria greenei. The sequence goes on along the minus strand of JAYESD010000006.1, from coordinate 104,258,783 downwards.
CTCATAGGGCCCCAGGATTTGATGGAGAAGATGTCCACTCCGCCACAAAATCAGCCAAGGCTTGACTCTTGATAGCTTGCTGTGGCAAGAATTCGAGATCGAATTCTGCCAATTCGGTTGCCCACTTGGCGATGTTCCCAGTAGAGTTAGAATTGTGCAGTATGGCATGTAGTGGATAGGAGGTTACCACTGATATCTTGTGAGCTTGATAATAATGACGAAGCTTCCTTTAGGCAATAAGAACTACATAAAGTAGCTTATGCACCTCAATGCATCGAGTCTTGGCATCGTGATGCACTTCACTGATGAAGTACACTGGGCACTGACAGCCCGGACTCTCCCGGAGGGACTCAAAGCTTTTTCTTCATCAATCCGGAACCTCCCGGAGGGGTCTGGACCTTCTTGTTAAACATCCCGAACCCTTCTGTAGGGGTACAAAACTTCTTCTTCTTCAACTCGGACCTTCCCGGAGGGGTCCGGATCTTCTTGATCAGCCATGTGAACTCCCTCAGATGAGAGAGGTTGATCCTCTAGCATTTTGCCTTGAAGATCCATGCCTAGGGGCTGGGACCCAGACTCGCTTTCAGGTAGCTCCCGAGCCTCCCGAAGGGGTCTCGGCTTCTGAACTGGAAATGGCTCCGGTCTTTCCAGTACCAGGATCATGCTGACAACTTCCGTCATTGCCGAAATGTAAAGCAAAAGAGGCTCACCAAGGTTCGGAGCTACCAAGATTGGTAAGGTGGTGAGGAGATGCTTGAGCTCTTGGAACGCATTTTCTTCTTCATAGGACCAATGGAATGGACCAGACTTCCTCAGGAGTTTGAAGAAGGGTAGCGCCCGTTCTGCCAGTCTCAGGATGAACCGGCTGAGCGTAGATAGACATCCAGTTTACTTCTGGACATCCTTGATGCGGGCTGGGGCCACATGTCTTCAATGGCCTTGATCTTCACCGGATTTGCCTCAATTCCTCGGTGAGTCACCATGAATCCGAGGAGCTTCCTGGAGCTAACCTCGAAAACACATTTGTCCAGGTTTAGCTTGGTGCGCGTCACGCGCAGCTTGTCGAAGACGGCTTGTAGGTTGTCAAGGAGTGAATCCTTGTTCTTGACCTTCACGACGATGTTATCGGCGTATACCTCCACCAGGTCCCTGATAAGCTCTCCAAAGGTTTTGTGCATATCTCGCACAAAAGTTGAAGCAGGATTTTTGAGACCAAAAGCATGGCAGTGTAACAATACAATCCATCTACTGTTATGAAGGAAGTATGCTCTTCCTCTTCCCTAGACATTTGGATCTGATGGTATCCAGAATATGCATCTAGGAAACACAGTAGCTCACACCAGGAGGTGGAGTCCACTATTTGATCTATTCTAGGTAGTGGAAATGGATCTTTTAGACATGCCTTATTCATGGTGGTGTAGTCGATACACATCCGAAGCTTCCCGCCGGCCTTGGGTACAATAACTGTTTTTGCCAGCCATCTTGGCTAAGGAACCTCCCGGATGAAACCAACTTTGAGTAGCTTCCTGATTTCTTGTCGGATGAAGTTCTGCCGCTCGACTGATTGCTTCCGGGGCTTCTGGTGTACTGGCCGTGCGTCGGGATAAATCTTCAGGCTATGCTCAATCACCTCCCTGGGGATCCCAGGAATTTTCTACGGTTGCCAGGCAAACACATCAACATTCACCCAGAGGAAAGTGATGAGCGCGAGTTCCTATTTGTTGTCCAGACCTCCCGATATACAGGTAGTTTGGGCAGCAACCAATTTGGACGACTTTGACGGGAACGTTGGTGTCACTGCTTGGCTGCACGTGTGGTGCAGAGGTTGAGCCTCGGTGACGAGTGCTCGGAGGTTGAGCATCTAGCTCCTTGCAAGATGTTCCCTCCTACACTGCCACAAGCGCGTGAAGTTCTTCCAGTGTAGTGACTCTCGCAGTGCGATCTGCACGGATCCGAAGAACACCCGAAGGTGTCGGCATCTTCAACACCAAATAGTTGTAGTGAGCTGCGGCCATGAACCTATACAGGGCAGGCCTGCCTAGGATGGCGTTGAAGGGCAAGATAATGTGTGCAACATCGAAGACCAGCTTCTCGGTCCTATAGTTCTCCCGAGTCCCGAAGGTCACTGGGAGTGTAATGGATCCGAGAGGGCTGATGGCTCCCGGACCTACCCTGGAGAATGGACATGAGGGGCGAAGGCCTGAGAGTCATAGATGGATCTTCACGAACACTTCATAGCTCAAGAGGTTGAGTGCCGTCCCTCCATCTACTAATACATGGTAGAGCTGGACGTTGTTGATGGTTCGAGACATCATCAATGGTAGTTGGCCAACTCTGATCATGTTCATGGGGCAGTCTGTAGCATCGAAAGTGATGGGAGTGTCCATCCACTTCCGATGTGGTTCTGCCTTGGCGGTAGGAGCTGCGGCAGCCATCTCTCGCCGCATAGTCTTGAGGACGCGGCGAGAAGTGATATCCCAGGACCCTCCATATTTGGTGTGGAGGGTCTTCCGACACTCATTGTCGGAGATGTCAGAATTATCGTCGAATGTGTTGTACATAGCCTTCAGGACCTTCTTGGGGTCCTGTAAGCCTAGCTTTGTATCAGTCGGAGCTTCGTCGAGTTTTTGTTTTCCTTCTCGCTGGCGGAAAGGGGCTTCTTCCTGGCGCTTGTTGTAGCGCTCGATAAGGTTTTGGACATCCCGACAACCTTCCAGACTGTGTTTGTCCATTTTGTGGATCTGACACCACATCTTTGGACCGTCGCCGTCTTCTAACGAAGGTCGAGGTTGCTTTTCAAGGCGTGGCCCCCGACCACCCGGAGCTGCAGCTGCCGCAACAGTAGGTGTGCTGGACGATGGCTTTTTCTTGTCGTTGGACTTTTTCTTCTTCTTTCCACTAATGGAGGTAGTGGCTTCAGCTTTGGAGAACTTTTTGTTAGCCTCCGGAGCTGGCTCAGAATGCATTTCTTGGCCCTCTGCAGCTCTGAAACATTTGGTAGCCAGGCTGAAGAGCTCCGTGACGCTGGTGACTTCTTTCGTTGCCAACTTCTCCAACATCTTCCTGTCTTTGACACCCTGTCTGAATGTCACGATGATAGAAGCATTGGAGATGGAAGGGATGGTGTTTCGTACTTGAGAAAATCGTTGGATGAAGGATCACAGCGATTCTCCCGACTTTGGTTGTACAGCAAAAAGATCCAGTTATGTGCCAGGTCAGGTGTAGGAACTCTCGAAGTTGGCGGTGAACTGGTTGCATAGCTCCGCCCAGCTATTGATGGATTCAGGCAGAAGACTCATGAACCAGGACTTAGCTGTCCCAGTCAGAGCCACAGGAATGTAATTGGCCACCACGACCTCATTGCCTCCCGCCACTAGAATAGCGGTGAAATAGATTTGGAGAAACTCGCAGGGTTGACAGTCCCGTCATACTTCTCCGGTAGATGAGGCTGAAACTTTTGCGGCCATCGGACCATGCATAGATGCATGGCCAGGGCTGAGCAGTCGCCTCCTACTCCCAAGGGAGGTGTGTTTTCCCAAGCCTCCCGCCTTTTGCGAGCACGCTCGATGTGGACGCGACCGTCCTGCTGTCTGTAGCGGCGATCAAGCTTCGACTGCAGATCATGTGTCGAGAGTCTCAACGCGGTGTGAGTGTGACGCGCCCCGGAGGGCAGCTACGTCGGCTGCTGAGACACAACACGTCTCTGGTGCTGTGAAGCTTGCGGTCCAAGTCTTCCAAACAAGATACGATGCTGAGAAGGTGCCTGCCCTGAAGGGGGAGGACCTTGGTTGCTGAGGACATCAGCTGCGGCTAGAACCAGATGTTCCACATCAACACGCCACTGCTCCATCGCACCCTGAGGTGCTCCTGGCAGCTGTGGACGTTGGAGAAGATCATGCGCAGAAATTAGTGCGTTCTAAGGGTTGTTGTGCGTCGATGCAGTGACCGATGCCAATACCCCATCCTGCTGTCCGACATTGTTAGCCAGAGCAGGTGGTGGTGGTGGTGGTGGTACGACGCCCGTTGGGACAACACCACCTGCTGGCTATTGCACGTTGGAGGTATTCCCTCCAGCAGGTTGCTCGGCATTGCCGTTGGATGATCCTACAACAGAATTCACAATCTTGAAATCTCAAGGTGCCCCTACCTGGCGCGCCAAATGTCGAAGTGGCTGATTGACACTTCCCGCGGTACTACTAGATCGTAGCTCGCAGAGATTCTTGATTGGTTGGGGCGCGTGTGAGATTACGAACAAGACAGTGACACAGGGAGTTTTATGTGGTTCAGGCCGCCTGAGCATAACACCCTACTCCACGGGATGTGTTGTTGTATGTATGAGTTTATGGCGCTTGTGTGCGTGTGAGCTTAGTTGTCCATGTACCGTGCGACACAACCCTTTTACAGTCTAAGGACCGTTACATCATGTAGGATCGAAGAGCACGTGAAAATCTACCAGGGGGGGTGAATGGTAGATTTTAAAATCTTACGCAGCGGAAACAATGAAACCCCAAACCCTTTCGGCAGAAAAAACGATCTGTTAAAGAAATCGTGTGTGAGACTAATATAAACGTATTTCACCGTGACAAAATTGATAGATATCAGAGAGAATCAAGTCACGAAAACAACACAAAAAGAATCACTCAAATCCGACGAGAAAAACTCAAGTTATGATCGAAAGATCAAACAATGGTCAATCTGTCCTACCCGAGAAAAAACAGTTCTGGAATGCTGCAAAGAAACTCGTGTAGGTCATAGAACACAAATCCAATGACTGTTAAATTTTTACATATGATAGAAAATCAAGTTGTGAAGACAACCCAAAAAGAATCACATCAATTGAATCTGTAAAACACCAGTTATGATTAAACCACCGACGAAAGGTAGTGCTGTCCAGAAACTCGACGAGTAAAACTTGTCTGGAACAAGTCGGACGAACAAGGAACAAAAGTTCCTTCAAACTACGAATTTTATTCAATAGAACACAATAGGAACAGCCCCGAAGTCGTGCACTACGAGCTCTGGGCTCCCTTGCTTATATAACCAGCCCTTAGGCCAACCCAATATCAACTAGGACTCCAATCCTACTCAGATCACGAATTGTAACTTTCCGTAACTGCTCAAGATTCTTCTATACGCAGATAGAAGCAATCTTAAGACTTCCAAACACCTTAGGAATGTATCACACATTCCTAAACAACTCAAATTCGTGACCCACACGAAATCCTATCATAACCAACTAAAATCTTTCCATATTTGAGTCAAACCCGACTCAGCCGCAGCCTGAGTCCATAACCTAGTCGGTTGGACCTTTCTGACCAACTCTTTACGTCCACATCTCTTCATCACATCTCGGAACCATGTAGCCACGTCCATGCACTCCTTGCACACGTGCAAACATCTTCCAATGACGTCCACGATACCTTCATATGCATTGTTCTTGATTCAATCATGCTGCGCAACCTCCTGATCAGCTCAACCACAATTCCTCCTGAATTTGGTTGTTGGAACCTCATCTCCTCCCTGAGACTAGTCCAATGGATCCCGTCACCAGCCATGACTTGAACTCAAGCAACACCTGCACATGAATAAACAACCAATCCATACGAGACCAAGTCCTTGACCTGACTCAAGTTAGTTCCGAACACAACACCTTACGTGAGAACCTCACATAAGCATGTTGCAAAACCACAGTAACACGATATCATCCATATCAAGCAAAACGCACCAAAAACTTAGCAAATGAATACTAAGCAATCTTTCCAACAATGTAAAGCAAGTACGAAACATTGCAAATGAAAAACAGAAGCATTGTGGTCAAGTTCCGGACCTTGCCAGAGCAACCCGGAGCTTGATCCGGAGCTTACCAAAACTAGTAGAGTAAAGAACCCGCCGGAGCTTACCAAAAACTAGCAGAGTAAAGAACCCGCCGGAGCTTACCAAAAACTAGCAGGACCTAGCACCGGAGCTTACCAAAACTAGTCGGAACTAGTAAACCCAAAATCCGGAGCTAGAAAAATCAAATCGGAGCTTAGCAAAAACACGCCGGAGCTATCAAAGACATGTCGGAGCTATCAAAAACACGTCGGAGCTATCAAAGACATGCCGAAGCTAAAGACAAAACTTCACCGAAGCTGACCAAAGCTAGTCGGACCTAGCATCGAATGTAACCGGAGCTACCCAGACCAAGCCGCACCTACCGTCGGACCTTGTTGTAGCTCAGAGCTAGAGTCGGACCTTGATAAAAAGGTGTTTTGGTGATATTCAAAACTTTTATCATCAAAGCCAAGTGTATTCACTACAAGCCAATGTATTCAGCACACATAGGTCTTACAATCTCCCCCTTGATGAATGCATTGGCAACACCATTTAAAATCCGAACATTGACTTATTCTCATTAAAAGTTTTGAAGACAATTTCTCCCCTTTTTGTAAATCAGAAATATAATGAGAAGAAAAGCAAAAATTCAAAATTCACATATCTCTCCCCCTTTATCTCTCCCCCTTTATCATCTCTCCCCTTGCACATTATCTTTCCCATTTTGAATGTGTGATTAATCTCTCCCCCTTTGACAATGTATTCAGCAAGGTAAAAGAGAAACTTTAAATGTTATGAGCATATTATAACATATACATATAAAACAAAGCTCATCCAAGTCATACTATCAAGTAACTTACACTATCACATCAATGATATACATAAAGTAGTGTAAGACATGCCAGAGATCATATGTAATTTTCAATTTAAGCAAGTCATGATCTCACAAACTTAACTATTTCAAAACCTGAAGGCATGACACTAGTTGCTGCATTTTATTATTTTTCAAAGCATAAATTTAGATCATATGATATTTGCAAGAGATTATATGCGCATCTGCCTTATTCTAACCAACCAAGCCAAGCCTATGTCATTTGACAATCAGAAGCTTAAGGACATGGTTTTAGTCGTACACAACTTCTTCCAAGTTCATATCTAAGTGAAATGATAAGCCATCTCAAAAGAAGAAGTGCGATGCATGCATATTCTCTTGATCTTTTCTCAATTTATATTTGTTCATAAAAACTCAACATGTGAGTTGATTACTTGATTAATTATTTATGATTAAAAGCATTTGTGAGCATGCAACAAGTTCAAAACAGCAAGAAAGTTCGACCATGACTAGATTTAGTGTAAGTAATGATTCCAATTACTAAACATGGCAAAAACTACAAAATGTATACCACGAGTAATGTAGTAAGAACTTTCAGCATGTAAAAGGAATCACAGAGTCATATATGTATGAAATACTATGCTCATATTATTTTAATTTCAGATTCACACATAGACTTCCCAAGTTTCAAAAACTCCCCCTCAATTTAAGCCATGAGGATGCATAACCCCTATTTCACTACGAATGTAACAAAAACGAGTGAAATCCAAAGGTTTTGTAAAAATGTCAGCCAATTGTTGTTCGATATCTACATGGTGAAGCACAATGTTTTCTTTTTCAACATTATCTCGGAGAAAGTGTTACCTAATGTCAATGTGCTTAGTTCTAGAATGTTGCACGGGGTTTTTAGCAATGCAAATGGCACTAGTGTTATCACAGAACAGTGGAACACTATCTAGATCAACCCCATAGTCCTTAAGTGTTTGAACAATCCAAAGAATTTGTGAGCAAGCACTAGCAGCAGCTACATATTCAGATTCGGCTGTGGATTGTGCAACTGAATTTTGTTTTCTGGAGGACCAAGCAACAAGAGAATTACCATGAAAATGACAAGCACCAGAAGTACTTTTCCTACCAATCCTACAACCCCCAAAATCAGCATCCGAAAAAGCTTTCAAAGTAACGGTAGAGGAAGAAGGAAGAAAAATGCCAAATTCTTGAGTTCCATGTAAGTACCTGAGAATCCTTTTGACGGCTTGACGATGTGAAACACGTGGGGAGGCTTGAGACCGTGCACAAAGACATACGCTGAATTGTATGTCTGGTCTTGATGCCGTGAGGTACAAAAGTGATCCGATCATGCTTCTATATTCTTTTTGATTCACAAATTCACCATCTTCATCAAGTTGAAGTGTTGTTGCTGTTCCCATTGGTGTCCGAAGAGGCTTGCTTTTGTCCATGTTGAAGCGCCTTAGGAGGTCTTGGGTACACTTCGTTTGATGCACAAAGGTACCCTCCTTGGTTTGCTTGATTTGCAGCCCCAAAAAGTAAGTGAGTTCACCCATCATACTCATTTCAAATTCGGAACTCATCATTGCTGAAAACTTGGACACAAGATCATGAGAAGCACAACCAAAGATAGTATCATCCACATACACTTGAACGAATAATGAGTCATTGCCATGCTTAAGCACAAAAAGAGTTTTATCAACCTTGCCCATGGTAAACCCCTTTTCAAGTAAGAATGTTTTTAACCTATCATACCATGCTCTAGGGGCTTGTTTGAGACTGTATAAGGCTTTGGACAGTTTGTAATCATGATTAGGAAAATCTGGATTTTCAAAACTTGGTGGTTGTTTGACATAAACCTCCTCATTTATGTAGCCATTAAGAAAAGCACTTTTAACATCCATTTGAAATAGCTTAAAACCTTTAGATGCTGCAAAAGCTAACAAAATTCTTATGGCTTCTAATCTAGCGACAGGAGCAAAAGTTTCATCAAAATCTAGACCTTCAACTTGAGTGAAACCTTGAGCAACCAACCTATCCTTATTCCTAACCACAACCCCATCCTCACTTTGTTTATTTTTAAATACCCATTTAGTTCCAATTAAAGTGTGACCTTGAGGTGGAGGTACAAGTTTCCAAACATTATTTCATTCAAAATTTTCTAACTCTTCTTGCATGGCAATAATCCAAGATTCATTAGTGAGTGCGTGTGATATATCTTTGGGTTCAAAAGAAGCAACAAAAGCAGAATGAGCATGAGAGTTTGGATCGCAAAACCTGGACCGTGTGACTCGTTCGTGCAAGCTTCCAATCATCTGTTGTGGGGGATGATATTTATAAAACCGTAGGGGAACATATGTCTCACAAGCTTCTTCTTCATTAGGTTCATCGTAGATTGATGAGCTTGTGACTTGTGGACGATCAAGACCAGCAGAGGTGATAGCCAGAGCTTGTTCAATGTCCGGAGCTGGACACGTGTCAACTTCAGAACTACCAGGCAGTATCACCGGCTCTTCTTCATCTTCGAAAATACCCTCCCCCTGAGGATATGGATCTAGTCCTGCAACACCGGAGCTAGTACCTGGGCTAGCTTCATCAAAAGACACTTCACAAATCTCCACAATTTTGTTAGTGTCAAGTAAAAGCACACGGTAGCCTCTAGTATGAGATGGATAACCAAGAAACATGTCATCAATGGATCTAGGTTCAAATTTATCAAGATTACCATGTTTCTTAACAAAGCATTTGCAACCAAAGACCCGAAAGTGTGTAACACTAGGCCTATGTCCAAACCGAAGCTCATATGCTGTTTTACCTAGCTTAGCACGCAAGAAAACACGATTTGAAACATAACAAGTGGTTGCTAACGCACCAGCCCAAAATTTCCTAGGAGTTTGATATTCATCAAGCATAGTCCTAGCCATCTCAACTAAGGTTCTATTCTTTCTTTCTACAACACCGTTTTGTTGAGGTACACATGGTGAAGAAAGTTGATGATCTATTCCATTTTCAGCACAAAAGTGATCAAAAGATTGATTTTTAAATTCAGTTTCGTTATCACTTCTAATTGCCTTTAAAGATCCTGGGTGATCAATTGATAATCTAAGAAATAAAGTCCTAAAGTGACTAAAAGCTTCATTCTTAGACGCCATAAAGTAAACCCAAGAGTATCTAGAATAATCATCAACAATAACAAGAACATACCATTTACCTCCGAAGGATTGAACTCGTGAAGGTCCTACGGTGTCAAGATGCAAAAGTTGACATGGTTCAGTTGTCATGACCATTGTAAGAGGAGTATGTGAACCTGCAACCATCTTAGCATGTCTACAAGAAGAGCACACAATTTCTTTGTCCCCTTTATGCTTAGGCAGCCCACGTATGCGATCAAGAGCACTAACACGCGTTAGGTGATCAAAGCCTACGTGACCAAGTCTACAATGCCAAAAATATAAGTCCTTTGAATCATTAGCAACTGGACACCTATGCTTAGAGGACGACATGTCAAAATCAGCTTTAAAAACTCTTCCAAACCGAGACATGTTAAAAATAAGCTCACTATTTGAACCTACAACTTTGCAGCAATTTTTATTGAAAATAATTTCTAGATTTTCATCTAGCAATTATGAAACAGAAAGCAAGTTGTATTTCAAATTTTTGACAAGTGCCACATCCTTTAAAGTGTAGTGATCATTTACTCTAACCGAACCCTTAGCAATTATAGGAGTTGAAGAATTATCGACAAAATTAACATTTTCTACACGTGACACAAAAGAGAGGGAGGAGAACCAATCTTTGTTACCGGTCATGTGGCATGAGCAACCTGAATCCATAATCCAAATGTTCTCCTTCCTCAAACGTGTAACCTACATAGAAGCACAATACGTCGATGACTCAATACTGGGGTTAGTCAAAAGGCATTTAGGAATCCAGTATTGAGTCACGCGATGTGCAGCAGGAAAAACACGCGAAAGCTGAGACAAAACAGCAGGTTTATGAGTCAAAGTTTGAGATTTTTATTCTTGACTACTGACCTATAAAGTGTTACTTGTGTAGCACAAAAATTAGTAGCTCCGGAGGCAAAAACAGAAGGTCCGGAGGTAAACTTTGAATGTTTTTGACTCAAGACAGCAGGTTGTACATTCGGTTCAATGTGTGCAGCAAATTTTGCATGAAAGTTATGAGATCTAGCAATCATTCTTTCCCTTTTCTGTTGTTTAGCTAGTCTATAACAAAAATCTATGACATGACCATCTCTACCACACAAGGTACAATGAAATTTAACTTTGTGTTCATGTCTAGATGAGCAAGCAATATTTTTATTTGAAACCGAATGAGGCAACACTCCTGCAGATTTGAAAACCACTCCTTTTTGTTTAGGAACTGTTTGAATCAAACCACTTCCTAATAACTTTACAATTTAAGGTGGATGTGCCTTAGCATGAGCATGAGAATCAAAACCTAAACCAGTTTTATCATTGCAAGACTTGGAAGAATTTAGCAGTAAGTTTAGGTTCTTATTCCCATTACAAAACCGATCTAATGTCCTATGCATGTCATCAAGTTTATTGGACAGATCAAGACAATTTTCACATGAAGTTTTTCCTTTTAGTTTGCAATTTGAAAAAAATTTAACTTCATGAGAACGTAAAGCATTGTTCAATATAGAAATTTCATTCATAGCATCCTGTAGTTTCTTATCAAGATCATTACAAGTAGAACAATGCAAATCAATTGTAGAACAGCTAGCATCTTTCAAGTTTTTATCATTAAGTGCAGCAAGCTCTTTGTTCTTTTCAATTTCTAACTCAAGTTTATCAATTGTGGAGGTGTGCGCACTTCTTGATGAGGACAATTGTTCATATATTAAATCACATAAGGAACATGCATCATCACTAGGAATCAAAGTTTTTAAACGGTTGATTTCAGATTCTAGTGATTCAATTTTAGCAGCACTATCCCTAAGAATTTTTGTCCTTTTTCTTAACAATAATAGTGGCACGAGAAATAGCATCACACATTTCATTGCAGGTAGAACATACCTCATCGTCTTCACTGTTGTGTTCTGCATCCTCCTGATCTTGTTTTGCCCGCCATGAAGCATAAGTTGGCCAGATCGTCATCATCTTCATCACTTTCAAAGTCTACATCACTTGAACTAAGTTCTTGAAGCGCGGTGATGAAACTGTTGATCATCTTGCGTCCTATGGTACCTTTCTTCTTCTTGTTGGAATTTCCAGAGGAGGTCCGGACCTTGCTTTGTTTTTCTTCCCGGGTGGTCGGACCTGAAATTTTAGGGCATTCTGTACGAAAGTGTCCTGTTTTACCACATTCAAAACAGCGTTGAGGTCCGGAGCCTCCTCTCCTTCTAGTTCTCACATTTTGCAATGCTTTTGAGAATCTAGTAGAGATGAGGGCCAACTCCTCTTCTGGAAATTCTTCGATCTGCTCCAGGGTTAGTGAGGACAACAAAGCAAGAGTACTACAGGATGATGATTGGTCGGAGCTAGACATGTCACGTTGTGAGACAAATGCAATAGACTTGTTTGGGTTCTTACGTGCTAGGATGTCAATTTCATGATTTTTTAGTTTAGAATAAAGTACATCTAATGTAAGAGAACTCATGACAGTTGATTCACGAATAGATGTTACTTTCATCTCCCAAATTGACATGTCTAATGCACTAAGAAGTTGCCTAGCATTCTCAATAAGTTGCTGAGAATTTTATTGAAACAAGCAAAGAGGTCATCGATAGACTCACCTGGTTGCATCTCAAAACGCATATATTCCTTTTTGAACATATCTTGTTTTACCTCCTTGATTGTGTTGGAGCCTTCATGATAATCACAGAGAGCTCTCCAAACATCGTATGCTGATCGGAGGTGCGCGACACGATCAAAGTCGCTTTGAGTGAGTCCTTGGATGATCAAGTTTTGGGCTTTGTTGTTGTTGTCGACGTCCCGTAGGTTTGTGGCCGTGACTTGATCATTAGGTGGCACTTCATAAGGCTTATACACCTTCTCCCATATTGCAAAGCCTTGTGCCTAGATAAAAGCCTCCATGCGTGCCTTCCAAACCTGAAAATCAATACCAGCAAACACACAAGGTTTGGCAGAGTACTTCTCCATGATAATTAGTCAAAAACAGGTGCAAATCACAAAGATTAGAGCACCGTGTCTCTGATACCAATTGTAGGATCGAAGAGCACGTGAAAAGCTACCAGAGGGGGGGTGAATAGTAGATTTAAAAATCTTACACAGCGGAAACAATAAAACCCCAAACCCTTTCGGCAGAAAAAACGATCTGTTAAAGAAATCGTGTGTGAGACTAATCTAAACGTGTTTCACCGTGACAAAAGTGATAGATATCAGAGAGAATCAAGTCACGAAGACAACACAAAAATAATCACTCAAATCCGATGAGAAAAACTCAAGTTATGATCAAAAGATCAAACAATGGTCAATCTGTCCTACCCGAGAAAAAACAGTTCTGGACTGCTGCAAAGAAACTCGTGTAGATCATAGACCACAAATCCAATGACTGTGAAATTTTTACATATGATAGACAATCAAGTTGTGAAGACAACCCAGAAAGAATCACGTCAATTGAATCTGTAAAACTCGAGTTATGATAAAACCACCGACAAAAGGTAGTGCTGTCCAGAAACTCGACGAGTAAAACTTGTCTGGAATAAGACGGACGAACAAGGCACAAAAGTTCCTTCAAACTACGAATTTTATTCAATAGAACACAAGAGGAACAGCCCCAAAGTCGTGCACCACAAGCTCTGGGCTCCCTTGCTTATATAACCAGCCCTTAGGCCAACCCAATATCAACTAGGACTCCAATCCTACTCAGATCACGAATCGTAACTTTCCATAACTGCTCAAGATTCTTCTATACGCAGATAGAAGCAATCTTAAGACTTCCAAACACCTTAGGAACGTATCCCACATTCCTAAACAACTCAAATTCGTGACCCACACGAAATCCTATCATAACCAACTCAAATCTTTCCATATTTGAGTCAAACCAGACTCAGCCGCAGCCTGAGTCCATAACCTAGTCGGTTGGACCTTTCTGACTAACTCTTTACGTCCACATCTCTTCATCACGTCTCGGAGCCATGTAGCCACGTCCATGCACTCCTTGCACACGTGCAAACATCTTCCAATGATGTCCACGATACCTTCATATGCATTGTTCTTGATTCAATCATGCTGCGCAACCTCCTGATCAGTTCAACCACAATTCCTCCTGAATTTGGTTGTTGGAACCTCATCTCCTCCCTGAGACTAGTCCAATGGATCCCGTCACCAGCCATGACTTGAACTCAAGCAACACCTGCACATGAATAAACAACCAATCCATACGAGACCAAGTCCTCGACTTGACTCAAGTTAGTTCCGAACACAACACCTTACGTGAGAACCTCACATAAGCATGTTGCAAAACCACAGTAACACGATATCATACATATCAACCAAAACGCACCAAAAACTTAGCAAATGAATACTAAGCAATCTTTCCAACAATGTAAAGCAAGTACGAAACATTGCAAATGAAAAACAGAAGCATTGCGGTCAAGTTCCGGACCTTGCTAGAGCAACCCGGAGCTTGATCCGGAGCTTACCAAAACTAGTAGAGTAAAGAACCCGCCAGAGCTTACCAAAAACTAGCAGAGTAAAGAACCCGCCGGAGCCTACCAAAAACTAGCAGGACCTAGCACCGGAGCTTACCAAAACTAGTCAGAACTAGTAAACCCAAAAGTCGGAGCTAGAAAAATCAAATCGGAGCTTAGCAAAAACACGCCGGAGCTATCAAAGACATGTCGGAGCTATCAAAAACACGTCGGAGCTATCAAAGACATGCCGAAGCTAAAGACAAAACTTCACCGGAGCTGACCAAAGCTAGTCGGACCTAGCATCGAACGTAACCGGAGCTACCCAGACCAAGCCGCACCTACCGTTGGACCTTGTTGTAGCTCAGAGCTAGAGTCGGACCTTGATAAAAAGGTGTTTTGGTGATATTCAAAACTTTTATCATCAACACCCAGATTGCACGACATGCACATCCGCACACAAGAAGCGTGCAATGCTCCTCACGACGTCGTATGCAGCAACCATTCACAAGAAACTCAAACGCTGAACTGGTCCCATGGTGAGGCAGGTGGAGCCACTATACACGTGGCAGCTCTGGAGCTTCCCTCTACTGGGGGTTAGGACCGGGGTTATTGGACATGTGGCTAGACCGAAGCTTCCCTATGAAGGGAGTTGGATCCGGCCTGGTGTTACATGTGGCGGTGCCGGAGCTACACAAATGAGGGAGGCGGGTCCAGTGCGGTGTAACATTAGTGGTATTGATTTTTCAGGTTTGGAAGGCACGTATGGAAGCTTTCATCCAGGCAAAAGGCTTCACAATATCGGAAAAGGTGTACAAGCCTTACGACGTGCCGTCAAACTTCACGGCTACAAACATGAGAGATGTCGACAACAACAACAAGACTCGCAACTTGATCATACAAGGATTAACTCAAAGCGACTTTGACCGTGTTGCTCACCTCCGATCTACATACGATGTGTGGAAAGCACTCTGCAACTACCATGAAGGATCCAACACGATCAAGGAGTACATGTGCTTTGAGATGCAACCAGGTGATTCCATCGATGACCTCTTTGCTCGCTTTAGTAAAATTCTCAGTAATTTGCGTAGCGTCAATGTTAATTTTTCAGATGTTGAGAATGCTAGGCAATTACTAAGTGCATTAGACATGTCAATTTTGGAGATGAAAGTTACATCTATTTGTGATTCTACTGTCATGAGTACACTTACTTTAGATGTTCTATATTTTAAATTGAAAACTCATGAAATTGACATAATATCACATAAGAAACTCAACAAGTATGTTGCATTTGTTTCTCAACGTGACATGCCTAGCTCCGACCAATCTTCATCTTGTGAAACACTTGCTTTGTTGTCCTCTCTAACCCTTGAACAGATTGAAGAGTTTCCAGAGGAAGAACTTGCACTCATCTCTACTCGGTTCTCAAAAGCATTGCAAAATGTGAGAAACTAAAAGGAGAGGAAGTGTCGGACCTCAACGATGCTTCCAATGTGGTAAGACAGGACATTTTCGCACGGATTGCCCAAACTTTCGGTTGCTACTTCCCATGATGAAAATCAAACAAGGATGAAGCAATCCTTTGCAAACAACAACAAAAAAAAGAAGGGTTTTACAAGACGCCAATTGGTGAATAGTTTTATCTCGGCACTTCAAGAACTTGGCTCAAGCGATGTGGACATCGGAAGTGACAAAGATGAAGATGATTTGACAAACTTGTGTTTCATGGCGGGCAAGTCAAGATCAAGTATGGAGGAGGCAGAACACAACAACGACAATGAAAAGGTATGTCCTACTTGCAAAGAAATGTGTTATGCTATTTCTCGTGCCACTTTTATAGTTAAGAAAAAGGACAAAAAGCTTAAGGACAACGCTGTTAAAATTGAGTCACTAGAATCTGAAATTAGTCGTTTGAAATCTTTGATTCCTAGTGATGATTCTTGTTCCTCATGTGATTTAATATATGAAAATTTGTCCTCTCTAAGAAGTGCATACACCTCCACACTTGATAAACTTGACCTTGAAATTGAAAATAACAAAAATCTTGCTACACTTAATGTAAAAACTTGAAAGATGCTTGTTGTTCTACAATTGATTTGCATTGTTCTACTTTTGATGATCTTAATGAGAAACTACAAGATTCTATGAATGTAATTTCTGTATTGAACAATGCTTTACGTTCTCATGAAGTTAAATATTGTTTTAATGGCAAACTAATAGGAAAAACTTCATGTGAAAGCTACCCAGAATTGTCTAAGAAACTTGATGACATGAATAGGACACTAGAGCAGTTTTGTATTGGGAACAAAAATCTAAACTTGCTGCTGAATTCATCCAAATCTTGGAATCATAAAACCAGTTTAGGTTTTGATTCCCATGCTCATGCTAAAACACATCAACCTAAAAGTGTAAAGTCATTAGGAAGTGTTTTGATTAAAATAGTTCCTAAACATAAAGAAGTGGTTTTCAAATCTGCAGGGATGTTGTCTCTTTCGGTTGTTAATAAAAATGTTGCTTGCTCATCTAGACATGAACACAAAGTTAAATTTCATTGTACCTACTATGGTAGAGATTGTCATGTCATAGATTTTTGTTATAGACTAGCTAAACAACAGAAAAAAGGAAAGAATGATTGAATGATTACTAGATCTTATAACTTTCATGCAAAATTTGCTGCACATGCTAAACCGAATGATAGGAACATGCAACCTGCTGTAATGAGTTGAAAACATGCAAAGCTTGCTCCCAAAGCTACTGTTTTTTGTGCTAAACATGTAACACCTCGTAGGTTAGAAGTTGGGTACAGAAGCCCTCAAGCTTTAGCTCATAAACTTGTTGTTTTATCTTAGATTTCGCGTGTTATTCCAGCTGGACATCCTATGACTTAGTACTGGATTCGTAAATGCCATTTGACTAACAATAGTATTGAGTCATCGACGTATTGTGCTTCTATGTAGGTTACACGCTTGAAAAAGGAGAACATTTTGATTGCGGATTCAGGTTGCTCACACCACATGACCGATAACAAAGAATGGTTCTCCTCCCTCTATTTTGTTTCACGTGTAGAGAATGTTACTTTTGCCAATAGTTCTTCAACTCCTATAATTGTTAAGGGTTAAGTTAGGATAAATGATAACTACTCTTTGAAGGATGTGGCACTTGTAAAAATTTTGAAATACAACTTGCTTTCCGTTTCACATTTGCTAGATGAAAATCTAGAAATTATTTTCAATATAAATTGTTGCAAAGTATAGGTTCAAATAGTAAGCTTATTTTTAACATGTCTCGATCTGGAAGAGTTTTTAAAGCTGATTTTGATATGTCATCCTCTAAGCATAGGTGTCTACTTGCTAATGATTCAAAAGACTTATATTTTTGTCATCATAGACTTGGTCACATAGGCTTTGATCATCTAACGAGTGTTAGTGCTCTTGATCGCATACATGGGCTGCCTAAGCTTAAAGGGGACAAAAAAATTGTGTGCTCCTCTTGTAGACATGCTAAGATGGTTGGAGGTTCACATGATCCTCTCACAATGACCATGACAACTAAACTGGGTCAACTTTCGCACATTGACATTGTAGGACCTTCTCGTGTCCAATCCTTCAGAGCTAAATGGTATGTTCTTGTGATTGTTGATTACTATTGTAGATACTCTTGGGTTTACTTTATGGCATCTAAGAATGAAACTTTCAGTCACTTTAGAACTTTATTTCTTAGATTATCAATTGATCACCTAGGATCTTTAAAAGCAATTAGAAGTTATAACGGAACCGAATTTAAAAATCAATCGTTTGATCACTTTTTGCCGAAAATGGAATATATCACCAATTTTCTTCACCTTATTTACCTCAACAAAACGGTGTTGTAGAGAGAAAGAACAGAACCTTAGTTGAGATGGCTAGGACTATGCTTGATGAATATCAAACTCCTAGAAAGTTTTGGGCAGATGCAATTGCAACCGCTTGCTATGTTTCAAATCGTGTTTTCTTGCGTGCAAAGCTATAAAATACACCATATGAGGTTCTGTTTGGACATAGGCCTCACTTTCGGGTCTTTCGTTGCAAATGCTTTTTTAGGAACATGGTAATCTTGATAAATTTGAAGCTAGATCTGTTGATGGCATGTTTCTTGGTTATCCATCTCATAGTAGAGGCTACCGTGTGCTTTTACTTGACACTAACAAAATTGTTGAGACTTGTGAGGTTTCTTTTGATGAAGCTAGCCCAGGTATTAGCTCTAATATTGCAAGTCCAGGTCCATATCCACAGGGGGAGAGTATTTTCGTTGAAGATGAGGAAGAAGTGGTGCTGCTCCCCAAAAATTCAGCAGCTAATGACATTGTTCCAGCTCCTTATTTTGATTCACAACCAGCACCGACGACCACCATTGCTGGTCCAGATCGCCCTCAAGTCACAAGATCATGCATTTGTGATGAACATGAAGAAGAAGAAGAAGCTTGTGAAGTGTCTACTCCCCTCTGAGCCCTCAAATGTCATCCACCACAACAAATCATTGGGAGATTGCATGAACGAGCCACACAGTCTAGGTTTTGCGATCCACACTCTCACGCTCATTCTGCTTTTGTTGCTTCTTTTGAACCCAAAGATATATCACACGGACTCACTAATGAATCTTGGATTATTGCAATTCAAGAAGAGTTAGAAAATTTTGAAAGAAGTAATGTTTGGAAACTTGTACCTCCACCTCAAGGTCATACTCTAATTGGAACTAAATGGGTGTTTAAAAAAAAACAAAGTGAGGATGGGGTTGTAATTAGGAATAAGGCTTGGTTGGTTGCTCAAGGTTTCACACAAGTTGAAGGTCTAGATTTTGATGAAACTTTTGCTCCTGTTGCTACATTACAAGCCATAATAATTTTGTTAGCTTTTGCTACATCTAAAGGTTTCAAATTTTATCAAATGGATGTTAAAAGTGCTTTCCTTAATGGCTACATAGATGAGGAGGTTTATGTCAAGCAACCATCGGGTTTTGAAAATCCATATTTTGCTAAAAATGTTTACAAACTGTCCAAAGCCTGTACGGTCTCAAACAAACCCCTATAGCATGGCAATGACACATTATTCGTTCAAGTGTATGTGGATGATATTATCTTTGGTTGTGCTTCTCATGATCTTGTGTTCAAGTTTTCAGCTATGATGAGTTCATAACTTGAGATGAGTATGATGGGTGAACTGACGTACTTTTTGGGGCTACAAATCAAGCAAACCAAGGAAGGTACCTCTGTGCATCAAACAAAGTATACAAGTAGACCTTCTCAAGCGCTTTAACATGGACACAAGAAAGCCTCTTCGGACACCAATGGGTACAACAACAACACTTGAAATTAATGAATATGGTAACCTACTCGATCAAAAAGAATATCAAATCATGATTGGATCACTTTTGTACCTCACGGCAACTGGGCTGGACATAAAATTCAGCGTATGTCTTTGTGCACGGTTTCAAGCTTCCCAACGTGCTTCACATCGTCAAGCCGTCAAAAGAATTCTCAGGTACTTACATGTAACTCAAGAATTTGGCATTTTTTCCTTCTTCCTCAACCATTACTTCGAAAGCCTATCTGGATGCTGATTTTGGGGGTTGTAGGATTGATAGGAAAAGTACTTTGGGTGCTTGTCATTTTCTTGGTAATTCACTTGTTGCTTCGTCCTCTAGAAAACAAAACTCAGTTGCACAATGCACAGCCGAATCTGAATATGTAGCTGCTGCTAGCACTTGCTCACAAATTCTTTGGATTGTTCAAACACTTAAGGACTATGGGTAGATCTAGATAGTGTTCCACTATTTTGTGATAACACTAGTGCCATTTGCATTGCTAAAAACCCCGTGCAACATTCGAGAACAAAGCACATTGACATTAGGTATCACTTTCTTCATGATAATATTGAAAAAGAAAACATTGTGCTTCACCATGTAGATATCGAACAACAATTGGCTGACATTTTTACAGAACCTTTGAATTTCACTCATTTTTGTTACATTCGTAGTGAAATAGGGGTTATGCATCCTCATGGCTTAAATTGAGGGGGAGTTTTGAAACATGAGAAGTCTATGTGTGAATCTAAATTTAAAACAATATGAGCATAGTATTTCATAAATATATAACTTTCATACATATATAACTTTGTGATTCCTTTTACATGTTGAAACTTCTTACTACATTACTCATGTTATACATTTTGTAGTTTTGCCATGACTAGTAATTGGAATATTTACTTACACTAAATCTTGTCATGATTGAACTTTGTTGCTATTTTGAACTTGTTGCATGCTCACAAGTGCTTTTAATAATGAAAAATTAATCAATCAACTATCAACATGTTTAGCATTTATGATTAAATAAAAATGAGAAAAGATCAAGAGAATATGCATGCATCGCACTCCTTCTTTCGAGTAGGCTTATTATTGCACTTATATATGAACTTGGAAGAAGTTGTGTATGACTAAAACCAAGTCCTTAAGCTTCTGATTGTCAAATGACATAGGCTTGGCTTGGTTGGTTAGAATAAGGCAGATGCGGCATATAATCTCTTGCAAATGTTATATGATCAAATTTGAGCTTTAAATGATATTGAAAAATTAAAAATATAGCAACAAGTGTCATGCGTTCATGTTTTGAAATAGTTAAGTTTATGAGATCATGACTTGCTTAAATTGAAAATTACACTTGATCTCTGGCATGGCTTACACTACTTTATGTATCTCATTGATGTGATAGTGTAAGTTACTTGATAGTATGACTTGGATGAGCTTTGTTTTATATGTATTTATTACAATATGCTCATAACAAATTGGAAGTTTTATTTTGAACCTTGCTGAATACATTGTCAAACAGGGAGAAATTGATCACACATTGCACATATTCACAAGTGTTTTTGGCACGATTCTTCTCAGAGTGAGATTTTTTTCTCATTTTATTTCTTATTTACAAAAGGGGAGAAATATGTATAGGGGGAGAATTTTCTTTTCAAAACATTTCATTTGAATAAGCCAATGTTTAGATTCTAAGTGGTGTTGCCAATGCATTCATAAAGGGGGGAGATTGTGAGACCTATGTGTGTTGAATACATTGGCTATGACGATAAAAGTTTTGAATACTATCAAAACACCTTTTTTAACAAGGTTCGACTCTAGGCCCGAGCTCCTGCAAGGTCCGACGATAGGTTCAGCTTGTTTTGTTTAGCTTCGGCAAGGTCCAACTTGCTTTGTCTAGGTCTAACTTATTTTTGTTATCTATCACTTGTTGTGCCTAGGTCCGACTAGCTTTGGTCAGATCTGACGCTAGGTCTAACTAGCTTTGGTAAGCTCCAGCGCTAGTCCGACTAGCTTTGGTATGTTCCGGCGCTAGGTCCTGCTAGCTCTGGTAAGCTTCGTCTCAAGGTCCGGTTAGCTTTGGCAAGGTCCGGTGTTAGATTGCAATGGTTCTGCTTTTACTTTAATTTAATTCGAACTTGCTTTACATCTATGGAAAGTTTGCTTAGTATTCTTTTACTAAGTTTTTGGTGTGTTTTGGTGGTTATGGTTGATATCATTTTTCTATGGTTTTCAAAATGCTTATGTGAGGTGCTCACGTAAGGTGTTGTTGTTTCGGAACTAACGAGAGTCAAGTCGAGGACTTGTGCTCGAAAGTATTGGTTGTTTATTCATGTGAAGGTGTTGCTTGAGTTCAAGACATGGCTGGTGACCGGATCCTTTGAACTAGTCTTAGGGAGAATATGAGGTTCAACAACCAAGTTTGGGAGGAATTGTGATCGAATTGATCGAGAGGTCGTGCAACATGTTTGAATCAAGAACAATGCATATGAAGGTATCGTGGATGTCGTTGGAAGGTGTTTGCACATGTGCAAGGAGTGCATGGACATAGCTACATGGTTCCAAGGCATGATGAAGAGATGTGGACGTAAAGAATAGTTCATAAAGGTCCACCCGACTTGGTTATGGACTCAGGTTGCGGTTGAGTCGGGTTTGACTCAAATATGGAAAAATTTGAGTTGGTTACAATAGGACTTCGTGTTGGTCACCAAGTTGAGTTGTTTTTAGGAATGTGGGATAGGTTCCTAAGGTGTTTGGAGGTCTTAAGGTTGCTTCTATCTGCATATGGAATAGTCTTGAACAGTTATGAAAAGTTTCAGTTGAATCTTAGTAGGATTTGAGTCCTAGTTTGGATTGGGTTGGCCTAAGGGCTGGTTATATAAGCAAGGGAGGACAAAGCTCGTGGTGCACGACTTTGGGGCTGTTCCTCTTTTGGTTTGATCAATAAAATTCATAGTTTAAAGGAACTTTTGTGCCTTGTTCGTCCAACTTTTTTCTGTCAAGTCATTCTTGTCGAGTTTCTGTGCAACACTACCTTGCTTCGGTGGTTTTGTCATAACTCGAGTTTTACAGATCAAATTGACGTTATTCTTTTGGGTTGTCTTCCAACTTGATTATATATCATCTGTTAAATATTCACGGTCATTGGATTTGTGGTTTTGGATCTACACGAGTTTCATCGCAGTGTTGTAGATCCGGTTTTTCTCGGGTACCATAGATTGACCTATGTTCAATCTTTCGATCGTAACTTGAGTTTTTCTCCATGGTTTTTCGTGATTCTTGTTTTCGTATCTTTGTGACATGATTATCCACAATCTATTCTAGTTGTGTCACAATTGATCATGTTAAAATTAGTTGCAAACGATTTCTTTACAGATTGATTTTCTACTGAGGAGTTTTTGTTGCTTCCGCTGAAAAAGTTTTAAATCTACCATCAATCCCCCCCTCTGGCAGATTTTCACGTGCTCTTCGATCCTAAGGAGAGAATCATGCTCTCAACTATTCTAAGCACTCATTAAAGCTCAAGGGACTTGCCACCATCATTCGGTGTAAGTCATTCTTTGTGACTAAAAGGTATGATGCACCTTAACCATGGAATGACAAGATCACATCCAATGTATATTGGGTGCAAGTTGTTCCTATGTGGCCAGAAGGTATTTTATACCTTAGCCAAGGAACAACAAATCAAACTCAACACATGTTGAGTGCATGTCATCCCTTTGTGGTCATAGGTATGTTTTACCTTAGCTAAGGAATAACGGATCGTACTCAACACACACTGGGTACATGTCACTCCTTTGTGGCAAAAGGGTATCATTATCTTAGCCAAGGATCGTACTCAACACACACTTGGATCACACCCAATGCATGAGGGGTACAAGTTATTCTCTTATGTTAAGAAGGTATGGTACACGTTAGTCAAAGAATGATGGAACACACTCAATTCATTATGAGTGCACGTCATGCCTTTGTGCTAAGGTTTATCACTACCTTAGCCAAGGAATAAAAAAGTACATCAAACATATGGAAACCTTGAAGTGTGGATGAGCGACATCGACAACACTCCCTCGACCACATTTATAGAATCTATGAAAGGCAACCCAACATCTACTCTCTCTAATGTCAAAGCCATACTGCAACAAGGTTAGGCTAACCTCAGGGCCTACATCCGTCTTAAGGGTTTCAGCCCCTAGCGCAGACCTTGAACAAGAACAAGCTTGGGGGAGCACACCCACTTGAGGTAACTTGTATCACACCCCTCGCATATTTATGTCCATTCACCCATCATCCACCTTTCATATAAAAAAACTTAAAAAAAGTAGAGTAGATTTGCTTTCAAAATAAAATAAAAGATGTGTGGTAAGAATGATTTGGAATTCACATAGATGAAATGATGAATAGTTGCTCTGTTTTTATTTCCTAAGTCCCTAGTTTACAACTTACTACTCTCCAAAATATTGCTTTCATTGGCTATAATTACTTTTGCCTTGATTTAGAAAATGTGGGTAGCAAAAGCTTATGTAAAAGCCCGCATTTGAGTAAAGCAAGAACACAAAAATGGGAACTTAAAAATTTTTGAAAGGGGACTTGGAAATCCAAACTCACATGAAACATATGAGTTAACCAATGTTAGCAAAATAGGAACTTGTTAAAACCAAAAAAATTTAATAGGAATATTTCACATAAACAATTAATAGCTCGAATAGTAAATCAAATTCAAACTTCAACTACAACATGAGCAACATCATGGTGTTTCCAGTGAAGATAACACCTTTGGGTGGGGCCCACTTGTCAGGTGGGCCACCAGTCAGTCCTAACCAAGGCGTCTTGGGTTTCATCCTCTGCTTGTGCTTATCGAAAGCCAGCAACACTGCCATGCCACGTCGTCCCATCCTGATCCCCTCACATTCTCCTTGCTTGACAAGTCTCGTCACTTGGCTCTACTGCTTCCTATTTGTTTAGGGCATACTTTTTTATTTTATGTAATATTGGAGGTAGCAACAGAAGATCAGATCGAGGTTGGGACCCACTTACTAGTGGGCCCCACACATCAGACCCCAAGGCAGTTTAGATTTTCTTCCTTCTTCCACCACGCGCCAGTGCATTCTCTGTCGACCGATCACCAATGTCCCTATCCACAAGATTCAGCAATTATAGGAATTTTTGTCATATGAAGATAATTTTTGGAAGCAATTGAGGATAAGAGGGAGTGGACCCCACATGACGGTCTTATACCCTAAATGCCAAGACATCTGTTTTGCTTTCACTGTCTTCCTCGTTCTCGGCCTTCCCTTCGAGGTCATGCGCAGCGTCGAGCACCCCACTGTTGACTCGTGTTCCACCCATCACATACGTCGCGCGCCGCCGGCCCAGCTCCCCTCTGCTACGCCTCCTCGTCGCACCATGCGCGCCCAGTGCTACCTCCACTCTTGTCGCGCCGCCGTCCTTCATGGTTCCCCGCCACCACCGCGTCGCCCTTCAGTGCTTGGCCACCCTCCCTGCCATCGCTACTTGAAGTTGCGCCAACCGCCACACGTTCTTCCTACTGTCCCTGCTCCGCGCTGTTGTGCCGAACGTTCGCCAGACTCCACGCGCCCACTGCCTACGCGTTCTGCAGCGCAGGTCCTCGCCACCGTCCTCGTCTTCAACATCGATCGGTGCACAATGTTGTGCACGTCCCCTTCCTCAACGCCTTTGCCCATGGACACCGCACTCCCTACTTGCGCTGCACCTCGTCCAAACCAGTAGCACGATAGCCTTTGCATCTTGCCGAGTGTCCGCCTTGTCCGCCCTCACCACTGTCCAAGTCTTCACTCAGGTACGGGAATTGCTCCACGTTCCCTGTTGTCGTCTTCTCCGCTGTGATGGCCAGTGTCCATGGTCGTCTACTTCGCTCCGTCATCATTGATCACCTGACATCGTCGCAGCGTTCTGCACCATGACCGCGTTCCAGCGACTGGTGAGTGATGCGCAAGATGTGTGATATCCAGGAACACGTCAACGACACAATGGCATCGACGACTGGTCCAAGGTTAGCTCTGATTTGTGCAAGATTGATCGGATCAGTGACTGCAGCCAAGGTGTTGGATGAAATGTTTACAACACCAAATCAAGTGTGTTCATGTTCAATTCTGGTCTGTAATGCACGAACATTGTGGCGTCACAACCGGCATGCAACTTAGGCCATGGCGACCTCTGAATTGTACAAGACTAACCACGTCGAGAGCGCATCAAAACTGTTTGCTGAAATGCCTACAAGGTGAGCATGCTTATAAGGATAGAAAGGTAGTGCGACTAGTGTTCCGTAATCCTGCACATATTGCTTAGTGACGGGGGGTGACTACTTGGTCATTCATTCCTGTTGCTACTTCTATCTTGTGATGTCTCTCCCTTGATCTTAAGCTCATTATAAAGGGTCCATCTAATTCTTGTAGATTGGTTAATAGTCGTTCTCATCATAGGAACCTCAAGAAGTAGAGATGATTCCGTCTTCTATAATTACTAGAAACCTTAGAATTGATTCCTTACGACACACAAATAATATAGAGTAAGAATCTTAGAACACTTAAGGAAAAACCATAGTAAGTTCCTCCTAGGTCCTTAAAGCTTTGTATATCGTCTCTTAGTTCTTAGACGACTTCAACTCTTCAGTCATAAGATTTAATCTGGAGTTTCAATCTTATGCTTTGCATAGTCATCTCAAACCTTAATCGTACTATGTTTCACCTTGATCCCTTAGTCATCCTTACACTATTCAGTCGAACACTTCTTCACCAGTTAGTCTTATCACTCTTTTGTGTCTTAGCTCCAAGTGTTGATTGCTAAGTTGCAATGTGTGCTTACATTGCACCTTTCAGTTCTTACCTCGACACTACTATGATCATATTGACTCATCCTCTATTTCTCCTCAGAACAAAGACATGTTTGTCCCTCTTAGTCAGGCTTCTCCTTCTTAAGGTGTATAGAACCATGTTGTGTCTATAATCATATCACATTGTTTCCTTATATGCATACTCATGTCAATAGGAGACGTGATGGAGATGATCGACAAGGAGCTACACTTCGAGGAGGAGCTAAGGAGTCACTGTCATGAAGGCCTTAGCGGAGTCCTAGGAGAAGACACTGACCATTGACATTTAATCGAGTCGCAAAGTAAGGCAAGCCCCGATTTGCAATTGAGTGCTATTTCAAAGTTTCTACTTGTATCACTTATGTCTAGGATGAGTTTTGTACATTAGGGCTAAGGTGTTTGTTACTCCACTTGCATGACCCACAAATTCCATGTAGTATTGGGTAGGTCTACAGCTTGATGACTAGAAAATGCCATGCTAATGTTTTGAGGAATCTGGTAGAAGTCGAGTAGTTTGAATCTACTCGTGAGACAGGATTTTGTCACACGGGATGGATTTGATCAAAGAATGGTTTATGAATATGAATTTGAGATCGAGCAGAGGGATAGGATGCAGTGAGACGTGGTCTCACGTGTGTAGCTTTGCTTTTTTCGATTGAGGACCGATCCGTGTGCGGTCCTGCTGGACAAGTTTGAACTATACCGGATGCATATTGGGCATATGGAACGTAGGAAACCGATTTAACTTGATAACTTGGATGTCGAGGCATATCTCACTGTCGATAGGGGTGAGTTGAGGGTAGTAAGGTGTAAATCTACCGGCAGGCACAGACACGCACCGTGCGGGGACCTTATGCCCGTGATGGTGGGAATGGTTTGGCGTTTGACTTTCTTGTGAAAGGTTGTTGCGTATGATGTGGTCAGGAGCACCGCACGCTTCTTACGCATGGGTGTGCATGACGTATTATTCGGGTGTCTACTGATTGCAGTCACTGTCCCTCTGAAAGCGGCCTAGAGGGGGGGTGAATAGGCGATAATTGATAATTTAAACTTAATTCAGAGTTATGAAAACAGAGAAGTTGGACTTGTCTGACTTCTAGTCGGACTTGTCTGACCTAAGTCGAACAAGTCTGACCTGGGTCGGATAAGTCCGAGATTGCCTGCACGATCAGATCAAAAATCCAATTTTTAAGCGATCTAGTGAGAGATATCGATCCCTAGCAGTCCTACACGAAGTATGAAGTAGGAAGAATGCTGAGGGAGAGATAGCAAAAACACTAAAATCAAAACTCGCGGGAAAGGAAGAACAACAAGAGACAAACGATTTTATCCCGAGGTTCGAAACCACAAAGGATCCTACATCCCCGTTGAGGAGTCCACAAAGGACCAGGCCTTCTCTAGCCTTTCCCTCACGAGTTGCCACAAAGGCCAACTCCCAAATCTTCCACTATCACAAAGATTGTTACAAACTCCCTGATTACAAGAGATCACAAAGAAATCGCGGGGCGACGCCTAACCGTCTAGGGGAGAACCCCAAGAGCAACAAACACGCAATCACGAAGAAACTTAGCGAATCACACGTTGCTCAACCCCTCAACAAACCGTTTCTCCCAATTCTTACAAAGCACTCTTCACTCTCCCAAAAACTCGAATTTGGGCTCTAGAGGTGAAGAACAAGTGGAGAGAGGTTTGTGAGTTCAAATGGGCGTTCAGAACTGTTCAGGGGTGTTAGGCATAGTTGGTGGGTCGAAACCACCCACTATTTATACTCCAAAAGGTCATTAGAGCCGTTTGACACAGCCCACGTCGGACATGTGTGACACAAAGTCGGACTTGTCCGAATTGCTGATGTCATAAAGCATACGGC
Source organism: Tuctoria greenei (assembly GCA_036927565.1). Classification (NCBI taxonomy): domain Eukaryota; kingdom Viridiplantae; phylum Streptophyta; class Magnoliopsida; order Poales; family Poaceae; genus Tuctoria; species Tuctoria greenei. The sequence continues at coordinate 104,230,453 of JAYESD010000006.1, read as the reverse complement.
TACCTGTTGGAATTTAAATAGTGCACCAAAAGCCACCTCGGACATGTCTGACACAAAGTCGGACATGTCTGACCTCAAAGGTCAGGCCTTTCACTTCAGACTTGTCTGACCAAAACCACTTCAGACATGTCTGACATACAATCTCGAACATGTCTGAAGTTCTGCAGAGAGAACTCGGACAAGTCTGACTCTCTGGGACTTAGAAAATTTTTCTTAGTCCCTGGGAACAGACCCATCTCGGACATGTCCGACCCCCAGGTTCGGACAAGTCCGAAACTACTGGAACCCTTCCAATACTAATTCAGACATGTCTGACTTACAGTTTCGGACATGTCTGACTTCCTGCAGAGAGGATTCGGACATGTCTGACACCACAAGTCAGACAAGTCCGCCCAAGCCACAAAGGCCCTACTAAAAGCTTCTGCAAAGGGGTTGAGCACCCGAAAGACTCACTAAGTGTCTACGCGTCGTGTCCCTCTTAATAGTACGGTTTTTCCTACGACTCAAGGAGAAAATAGAAAACCCTATTTCTATTCTTCTTCACCACAACTTTTCTCCTTTTGCCATCTTTCTTCAAATCTCCATTCCATACTTCGGATCTGCGCTCATGCTCAACCAAGTTCATTAGCACTTTAATGGTTCATCATCAATCCACCAAAACCCACAAGGGACCTAGATGCACTTACAATCTCCCCCTTTTTGGTGATTGATGACAACCAACTAAAGTCTTCGGCAAAAATAAGATTTGATAGAAGTTTTGAGTCTCAAGTGTATATGAGCTTTGGAATAACAATAAAAACAACTCATATACACTCAATCGTCGTGGGGTGCCTATATGCTCGTGCGTGTGCAACAACGTGATAAATATGAAGAAATGCACACGAGATCAATGAAGCATCATAATGATCATCATAAGGCATCAACAAACATCATTAAGCATTAACATTCATAAACGAGTAACAAATAAGTAAAAGACACACCACGATAGAAAATATGACTAGATACATGTCCATGTCCAAGAATAAGCACAAGAGTCTAATACTTCTCCCCCTTTGGCATCAAGGCACCAAAAAGGAGAAAAGTGGACACTAAGACCTAGTCTACTCGTTGTTGTCCTCGTCATCGTCGCTCTCCTGCTCATAGTCGCTCTCCTCGCCGGAGTCGCCGTGAGCTGCAGGAGGTGCTGAGGAAGAGGCGCCGGTGCCGGTGAAGAAAGCCATATCCGCCTCGGTGAGCTCCGGAAACTCCGGTGGCTCCTCGTCGGAGCTGGTGTCATCGACTGGAGGAAGCTGGAGGTGCTCCCTGATGGCTTCGAGGTTCCTCTGGTTCCTCTTTGCCAAGCGTTGAGTCGACCGACAGACGGTGAAGATAGACTTGAGTGCCTTGAGCGGTCCTGATGAGCAGGATGGTTGCTGCTGGGGCACAAAGGATGAGCTGGGAGGCTGAGCAGACTTCCTCCTCGAGGAGCTGGGTCCTCCCTCTGCTGGTGCCGGTGCCGGTGCAGCTGCTCGAATCGGGCGGTGAAGCTTGGAAGGCTTCTGAGGCCCGAGGCGCCTATGAGGCACATCCTTCACAAACTTCTGCCCGGACATCGTCTCAATGAGCTTCATCAAGTACGGGGCATAGCAGCAGGATCTGGCTGGTGTCTCCGAGGCGATATAGATCTCCTCGTAGATATAGTCGAAGGCATTGAACTGCTGCTCCCCTGCTAAGAGCTGGATCAGATTTCTGCTGTTGTGATTGATCCTGTTGGCATCCCCATCCTTGGGCGAGAGGGTCTTCCTGATCAGACGGTTCACCACGGCATGGAATGGCTTGAGGCCGTGGATATGAGGAGGGTTAGCTGGATACCCATCCTCATAGAAACTCTCCATCTCCAGGAGGTTCACTAGATCCATCTCATGGATCTTCAGTGAGTGTTGCAGGCTGTCCTCCATCCCGAGAATGCGGGCAAATTCCTCATAGCTGACTTCGTACTTCACCCCATTGGTCATCCAGGTGAAGCCGAGCTTGTCAACCCAATAGAACACAGTTGCATAAAATTGGAGGATGACTTCCTCGTTCCATGGGTATTGTAGACCCATGATCTCGCTGACTCCGTGGTGCCCGCAAGCTTCGAGCACCCCCTTGAAGAGAAGGTAGCAGTCCTTCTTCTTCAATGCAGCCTTCCAATCAACCCATTGCATCTCCGTGACTGGGTTCTTCTTGGTTGTGAGGACTGACCGGTAGTAATCCATGTGGAAGAAGCACCAGAAACGGGGATCCTTGCTCTCCCTTGGCTTGTCATAACACCACACATCTCTCATGTGCATGGTGTTGTGGATGTTCCTCCGGTAGTTTACTCTGTCGGCCGTGCGTCGGGTGTCACCAACTGTAGAGTGCACGACCAACGGTCCGATCTCCTGCTGCCCTTGGGAGCTCGAGCTGCCCCCCTAACCACTGACATTTGCAAGCTGACCACTAGCGGGTCGCTTCACGATCACTTTCTTGGGTCGCTTCGACGGTTGAGCCGAAGTGTCGGGATCTGCGGGCTCCTTGCCTCTCTTGTCATGACCCATAGCTAGAAAAAGATACAAGGATAGGTAAGAGTCAAAGCAAGAGAGATAGAGCAATTAACTTCATAGTTTCGATAGAAATTAGGTCTCAGAGTTATACAGGATCGGACATGTCTGACTGGAAAGTCAGACTTGTCTGACTTGGAAAATTCGGACATGTCCGAATTTCTGTTAGACTTGTCCGACCTGTACAGAACTGACCCTAATTGCTAAGGAAACTAAGCAAATCAATTTTTCTACCGACCAAATTATGCACCAAGGTTGCAAACATTCCTAGGAACAGTTCCAAGGGCATAAATTTGCAAACTTGCCGCTAGATTTAGAATTGAGAGGAAAGATGCGGAAAATACCTTCGGAGGAAGAAAAAGTTGAGAGAATCTGAAGGGGATGCGAATCCTCCACCCTTGAGGGAGATATGCCCTCAAGAACACCTCACAAAAGCCTCAAAAGCAATGTGGATCGCCTTGGGAGGTTTGAGAGAGAGAGAGGTTAGGGTTTGAAGTGAGGAGAGAGAGAAGGAAAGGAAACTGTCAACCTCTTTGAAGGGGTTCGGATTTCCCACGTCGGACATGTTCGAGATTTTACTTCGGACAAGTCCGAGTTCTCTCTGCAGACTTAAAACCCACTTCGGACATGTCTGACTTTTGTCAGACTTGTCCGACTCCCCCTGAGTGTATGCAATGTGCAAACACTTGGTGATCTAAATATAGGCATATATGGACATTTTGGACAAGTTTTTGCAAATATCTTTGACAAAAATGATCAGTAAGCAACCAACAATCAAACTATTATCATTTTCACCAATGAGAAGTTTAGAACATAGTTTTCAAGAAAAATAGATGAGATTTTCGAAAACACACAACATTTTGAAGTTGAAAACTAATAGCAATCAGATGTGCACGACTCAAGCAATGTTTCGAGAATCCAAGATATTTAGCTCACTCCTTAGGTCACAAAAGCGTCTCTCATCAAGGGCTTTGGTGAAGATATCTGCCAATTGCTTCTCACTTCTAACATGAGAGATAACGATATCTCCCTTGATAGAGTGGTCTCGCAGGAAATGGTGACGGATGTCTATGTGTTTGGTTCTAGAATGCTCGACGGGGTTGTGAGCAATCTTGATGGCACTCTCATTGTCACATAGGAGAGGAATATGGCTCAGATTGTAACTATAATCCCTAAGAGTTTGTCGCATCCAAAGAAGCTGCGTGCAGCAACTTCCGGCTGCAACGTACTCCGCTTTGGCTGTGGAAAGGGCAATGGAATTTTGTTTCTTGGAAGACCACGCAACCAAGGACCTACCAAGGAATTGGCATGTCCCGGATGTGCTCTTCCTATCTACCCTACAGCCCGCGTAATCCGCATCGGAATAACGACGAGATCAAACTTGGATCCTTTAGGGTACCAAAGACCTAGATTAGGAGTGTGAACTAAATACATAAGGATCCTCTTAACCGCTGTCAAGTGACACTCTTTTGGAGTGGCTTGGAATCGAGCACACATGCACACACTAAGCATAATGTCGGGTCTAGAAGCACAAAGATGAAGCAAAGAGCCAATCATAGAATGGTATACCTTTTGGTCCACGCTCGCTCCTTCTTCATTTAGTCCTAGATGCCCGTTTGTTCCCATAGGTGTCTTGATGGGCTTCGCCTTCTCCATGCCAAACTTCTTGAGAATGTCATGAGTGTACTTGGTTTGGCATATGAAGGTCCCTTCCTTGAGTTGCTTTACTTGGAAACCTAGGTAAAACTTCAACTCCCCCATCATAGACATCTCAAATCTCTCCGTCACGATTTTAGAAAACTCATCACAAAAAGTCTTGTTAGTAGAACCAAATATGGTATCATCAACATAAATTTGGCATACGAACAAGTCATTATCAAAATGCTTAGTGAAGAGAGTATAATCGGCCTTCCCAATCTTAAAAACATTTTGAGTGAGAAAATCCCTAAGGCACTCATACCAAGCTCTAGGTGCTTGTTTGAGGCCATAGAGATCCTTACACAACTTGTAGACGTGATCGGGATGCTCTTCATCTTCAAATCCGGGCGGTTGCTCCACATACACTTCATCCTTGATTGGACCGTTGAGGAATGCACTTTTCACATCCATTTGATATAACTTGAAATCATGGTGAGTAGCAAAGGCCAATAATATGCGAATAGATTCAAGCCTAGCTACGGGAGCAAAGGTTTCATCGAAATCCAAACCTTTGACTTGAGCGTATCCTTTTGCTACAAGTCTTGCCTTGTTTTTTGTTACCACCCTGTGTTCATCTTGTTTGTTGCGGAACACCCACTTGGTTCCAACAACATTTGCATTTGGTCTCCTCACGAGTTCCCACACCCTGTTCCTCTTGAAGTTGTTGAGCTCTTCTTGCATCGCCATTACCCAATCCGGGTCTTGTAGAGCTTCTTCTACTTTCCGTGGCTCTAGAGAGGAAACAAAGGAATAGTGTTCACAAAAGTTAGCCATACGTGAGCAAGTAGTTACCCCCTTGGAGATGTCTCCAAGTATGTTGTCAACGGGATGGTCCCGTTGAACGCTTTGATGAACTCTTGGGTGTGGTGGTTGAGCTTCTCGATCATTGTCTTCATCTTGATCATTTTCTTGATCTCCCCCTTGATCCAAGCCTCCTCCTTGATTTTGATCTTGTTGAGATTCATCTTGAGGATCTTGATCTTGTTCATGTGGGGGATTTGCATCTTCTTCGCTTGCTTGAAGATTATTTGGATCATGTGGTCGCACATCTCCAAGTGCCATTCTCCTAAGTGCTTCTTGTGGAGTCTCCTCTTGATCTAGCACACACTTATCAACTTGCTCCACTTGAGAGCCATTAGTCTCATCAAACGCTACGTCATGTGCTACTTCAACAATCCCAGAGGACTTGTTGAAGACACGATAGGTGTAGGTGTTTGAGTCATAGCCAAGCAAGAAACCTTCATCGGATTTCGAAGCGAACTTCGAATTCCTAGGCTTCTTGTTGAGAATATAGCACTTGCTCCCAAAAACACAAAAGTATGATATGTTGGGTTTGTTACCGGTTAGGAGTTCATATGAGGTCTTCTTCAAGAGTCGATGAAGATACAACCGGTTTATGGCATGGCAAGCGGTGTTAACCGCTTTCGCCCAAAACCGGTCGGACGTCTTGTACTCATCAAGCATTGTCCTTGACATCTCGATAAGAGTCCTATTCTTCCTCTCCGCTACTCCATTTTGTTGAGGGGAGTAGGGAGCGGAGAACTCATGCTTGATTCCTTCTTCATCCAAGAAGTCTTCAACTTGAGTGTTCTTGAACTCCGTCCCGTTGTCGCTCCTAATCTTCTTGATTCTTAAGGAGAACTCGTTTTGAGCTCTCCTCAAGAACTTTTTGAGAACTCCTTGGGTTTCACCTTTGTCATGCAAGAAAAATACCCACGTGAAGCGAGAAAAATCATCAACAATAACTAGACCATATTTGTTACCGCCAATACTAATGTAGGCGATCGGTCCGAATAGGTCCATGTGTATTAGCTCCAATGGTCTTGAGGTTGTCATGATGTTCTTGGACGGATGTTGAGCTCCTACTTGCTTTCCGGCTTGGCTTGCACTACATGGTCTATCTTTCTCAAAAAAACATCTTTTAGTCCACGGATATGATCCCCCTTAAGAAGTTTTTGCAAGTTTCTCATCCCAACATGGGCTAGCCTTCGGTGCCATAGCCATCCCATGTTATTTTTCGCCATTAAGCACGTATCAAGTTGGGCTTTATCCGTGGAGAAATCCACAAGGTAAAGCTTTCCCTTGAGTACGCCCTTAAAGGCGATTGAGTTGTTGCATCTTCTTGAGACGGTCACACCGTTGTTAGTGAAAAGACAATCATAACCATTATCACATAATTGAGAAATAGACAGGAGGTTGTAATCAAGTGAATCAACATGAAGCACATTAGAAAGAGTGTGTTTTGAGGAGATAGCAATTTTACCGGTGCCAAGGATTTTCCCTTGGCTATTATCCCCAAAGAAGATTCCTTCACTAGGATCTTCATTCTCCTTGTACTCTACAAACATCTTCCTCTCTCCGGACATATGATTAGTGCATCCACTGTCAAGCACCCATTTTGATCCACCGGAGGAGTATGCCTACAAAAAAGAGTTATGCCTTTCCTTTAGGTACCCAAACGGAGTTGGGTCCTTTGATGTTAGTCACAAGACATTTGGGCACCCATACGCAAGGCTTTGGGCTCTTGCAGAGTGGCCCAACATATCTAGCATAAGTCTTGCCAAATTTGTTCCTCAATAAAACATAAGAAGCAGCAAAGTCATGGAACAAAGGATGAGGTTCATTTTTAGGCATATAAGATGTTGAGACAATGTTATTTCCTTTATCTTGGGTGGATGAACCTTCATTGACAAAAACAATCAAGTCTTTGTTATTCTTGGGGGCTTTGGCATTTTGCCTCCGCTCCCGAGAATAACCAAGACCATCCTTGACATGGGGAGGTCTCACATTGGTGTATGCACTACGTGCATAGGCCACCTCCTCCTTGTCAAAGATGCCACCTTTCGGTGCTTGTTTGTTTTGTGTCAAGTTAAGTTCATCCTTAAGTTTTAGGATCAAGCATGAGCACATGCAAGTGTGAACTTCCTCGGATGAAATCTTTTGAGAAGATGAGCTCTTTGAGGAAGAAGGTGCATTAATCTTAAGTGACTCAACCTTTGTCTCTAGAATCTTGTTAACCTTTGTCAAGTTAACAAGTTCATCCTTGAGCTCAACGGTCTTGTCCTTAAGATTTGAGCATGCTTCCTTGCTCATGGCAAGGTCATGCTCCAATGAATTGCTTCTTTCTCTATCGTGCTCGAGGAGCTCCTCAAGCTCTTGACATCTCTCCAATTTTTGCATGAGCATGTCCTCTTGACGCTCAAGGAGATCCTCCTTCTCGGAGATTTCATCCATAAGAAAGTTCATCTTTCTCATGGCACTCTTACTTAAGCCTTTAAGCATGGATTCAAGTTCACTACCACTATCAAATTCATCACAAGAATTTATAGAGGGAGTGGGTTTAGATTTGACCTTTCTCCTTCCCTCCTTTGCCATGAAACATGTGGACTTGAATTCATCAAGCTTGGGGAAAAGCTTGCTTGCACTTGAGCTCTTTCCGATGGCAATGGTTGCCACCTTCTCTTCATCGTCGGAAGATGAGTCTTCATTTGAGTCCCATTCTCTTCCAAGGTGGGCATGTCCCAATGGCTTCTTCTTCTTGAAGAGCTTCTTATCTTGGGTCTTGCCCTCCTTCTTCTTGCTTTCATTGTATGGGCAATCCGCAATGAAGTGCCCATGTTCACCATACTTGTAGCAAGTCTTCTTCTTTAGCTTCTCCTTGCTCTCGCCTTCTTGGTGATAGCCTCCCTTCTTCCTTCTCATCATCCTTCTAAACTTGTTGATGAAGAAAGCTTCTTCCTCATCGGAGTCCATGCTCTCATCATCACTTGCATCTTCATTGTAGGATGTGGAAGTTGCTTTGAGGGCTATGTCTTTCTTCTTTGATGAGGCAAGCTTTTGGAGATCGTTGTAGAACATAGCTTCCTTCTCCATCATCTCATTGTTGATTATCCTCCCAAGCACTTCTTCCGGAGTCATCTTGGTGTAGTCAGGGCTTTCACGGATCAAGGAGCAAAGAGCGATGTTTCGAGGCATGAATGCCCGAAGCATCCTCTTTACCACTTCATGGTCCGTCCATCGAGTGCTTCCATAGGCACGAATCTTGTTCACGAGCACCTTGAGGCGGTTGTACATGTCTTGGGGCGACTCACCATCCATGATGGTAAATCTCCCAAGCTCTCCTTCGATCATCTCAATCTTTGCCTCCCGGATGACTCGGTTGCCTTCGTGCGCCGTCTTGAGTGTATCCCAAATATCTTTGGCCACTTCCAAACCTTCGACTCGGTTGAATTCATCCCGAGTCAAAGATGAGATTATGACTCCCACGGCTTGAGCATTGCGATGAAGTAGGATAGCTTGTTGTGGAGTGACGTCTTCCTCATTCCTTGGCATATGAACTCCGGTTTGCACAATCTGCCACAAACTAGGATTCAAAGAGATTAAATGCATCTTCATATTGTGTTTCCACATTGAATAGTAATTTCCATCGAATTGAGGAGGTTTGCCAAGTGGAATAGACAAATAGTGATTCTTAGCATGAAGACGATCATAATCAAAGTGAGTTTGAGTATAGTCATCGTTACTCTTCTTCTTCTCTTTGTTGATCTTGGGTTGTTTCCCTAGCTTCTCCCGAAGCTTCGCCTTGAGTTGGCGAGTCTCTTCATCGTCCTTCGGATCATCAAGAAGAACATCATAGTTCTTGTCATTTGAGCCTTCACCCTCGACATATGAGGTATCATCCTTGTTCCTTTCTTCCACCATCGATTCTCCGAGATGTTAGTCTCTTCCGGAGAAACCTGCTCTAATACCAATTGAAAGCGGCCTAGAGGGGGGGGTGAATAGGCGATAATCGATAATTTAAACTTAATTCAGAGTTATGAAAACAGAGAAGTCGGACTTGTCTGACTTCTAGTCGGACCTGTTTGACCTAAGTCGGACAAGTCTGACCTGGGTCGGATAAGTCCGAGATTACCTGCACGATCAGACCAAAAATCCAATTCTTAAGCGATCTAGTGAGAGATATCGATCCCTAGCAGTCCTACACGAAGTATGAAGTAGGAAGAAAGCTGAGGGAGAGATAGCACGCGGAAAACACTAGAATCAAAACTCGCGGGAAAGGAAGAACAACAAGAGACAAACGATTTTATCCCGAGGTTCGGAACCACAAAGGATCCTACATCCCTGTTGAGGAGTCCATAAAGGACCAGGCCTTCTCTAGCCTTTCCCTCACGAGTTGCCACAAAGGCCAACTCCCAAATCTTCCACTATCACAAAGATTGTTACAAACTCCCCGATTACAAGAGATCACAAAGAAATCGCGGGGCGACGCCTAACCGTCTAGGGGAGAACCCCAAGAGCAACAAACACGCAATCACGAAGAAACTTAGCGAATCACACGTTGCTCAACCCCTCAACAAACCGTTTCTCCCGATTCTCACAAAGCACTCTTCACTCTACCAAAAACTCGAATTTGGGCTCTAGAGGTGAAGAACAAGTGGAGAGAGGTTCTTGAGTTCAAATGGGCGTTCAGAACTGTTCAGGGGTGTTAGGCATAGTTGGTGGGTCGAAACCACCCACTATTTATACTCCAAAAGGTCATTAGAGCCGTTTGACACAGCCCACATTGGACATGTCTGACACAAAGTCGGACTTGTCCGAATTGCTGATGTCATAAAGCATACGGCTACCCGTTGGAATTTAAATAGTGCACCAAAAGCCACCTCGGACATGTCTGACACAAAGTTGGACATGTCTGACCTCAAAGGTCAGGCCTTTCACTTCATACTTGTCTGACCAAAACCACTTCAGACATGTCTGACATACAATCTCGGACATGTCTGAAGTTCTGCAGAGAGAACTCGGACAAGTCTGACTCTCTTGGACTTAGAAAATTTTTCTTAGTCCCTGGGAACAGATCCATCTCGGACATGTCCGACCCCCAGGTTCGGACAAGTCCGAAACTTCACTGGAACTCTCACTAGAACCCTTCCAGTACTAATTCGGACATGTCTGACTCACAGTTTCGGACATGTCTGACTTCCTGCAGAGAGGATTCGCACATGTCTGACACCACAAGTCAGACAAGTCTGCCCAAGCCACAAAGGCCCTACTAAAAGCTTCTGCAAAGGTGTTGAGCACCCGAATGACTCACTAAGTGTCTACGCGTCGTGTCCCTCTTAATAGTACGGTTTTTCCTACGACTCAAGGAGAAAATAGAAAACCCTATTTCTATTCTTCTTCGCCACAACTTTTCTCCTTTTGCCGTCTTTCTTCAAAGCTCCATTCCGTACTTCGGATCTGCGCTCATGCTCAACCAAGTTCATTAGCACTTTAATGGTTCATCATCAATCCACCAAAACCCACAAGGGACCTAGATGCACTTACACCCTCGCAGTTATTTGAGTACCGCTTGTTCACTGCATCGTGATGTAGTAATAAAGAGTAGTGGAATTATAATTAAAATGTTTCCATGATTATTATTGTATTGCAACTTGTATGAATTAGAGATAGCATAAATAAAGTTTATAGTTTCCAAACACTTAACCTGTAATAGCATTATGTGCTTTGGGCATGTCATATCATAGGCAAAGCGTTTCTTGTTTGATTGCGTAGTCTAGGATGTGCCGTGTCTGAGGAATGTCATTTGCTACTTAAAACATGACTATAAGGATCCACTTGTAGGCGAGTCTATTTATGCTATTTCCTACCCAAGTTTAGCCTTTACCTTGCATCTGTCTAGTGAGACGGGTCAGTTTGCTGAGCATTATGCTCATGTTTGCAGCTAACGAGTTTTTGCAGGTTATACTGTTGATGAAGGGCTTGACAATGACGCCTTACCCACTTCAGAGTTCGCGGCTCAGTGGGAGCCCTGCACGCCGCCGTGATCAGGAGAGTGAGTGCTGCTAGTGCGAAGCATCCTAATGGCTTGAACGACTTTGGTTTTGCATAGCTAGAGCTAAGAGTGTAGATGATGTATAGACTCTTTTGTTCATTTAGTATTGTAAAAACTTCCGCTGTGATTATAAATAAAAACTTGATTTGTATTTTATTCTTGTTCTTTTCATTTATATTATTGGGTGTCGCATCGCACGACACCACCGAATGAGATCCTTGGATGTCGGGACCCTGGTCCCCATAGCATGGTATCAGAGCATCATTGGGAACAGTGTGCCTGAAAGGAGCATATTTTCAAAAAATTAGGTGTATGTGAGTGAGGAAATAGTTATATGCCCACTAAGGAGTATTACTAGTATAAGATATAAATGTGGTAATACTTACTTGTTATGATATTCTGTAACGACGCTCTAACATCAGGTAAGAGGTAAGGTACGCCACCGAGAGCGGATCAATCTTGGTAAGCTCGTCCATACGAGATGTGGTATGTGATTTTTTCCGTGGCTTGGCACGGAAAGTCAATATGAGTCTCTGAAACTCTCCATGTTTCTGAGAACATATGACACGCGGTATCCCAGCGTGCTTCAAAATTAGTGGGAGCCCTCGTCGGGTGTGCATAACCCGATAGTATGCTCCTCTAGAACTATTCATGTTCTATGAGAGCATGCGAAACACGTATGCCCGAGTGTGTATAAGCAGGTTCATGTGGGAGTCTTTGTTGTATAGACGTAGTACAACCATGTACCTCGAGACATGACATCGCTCGAGGCCGACTCACACTAGAGTCGTATGCATTTACTTTCATATATATTATTATGACTGCCTGTCGTGTTTCCCCGTTCCGCCCTTGAGGTGTGAAGGAGTGAAAGGGGATTGTCTGTCTTCTGCAGCTACACTAACTACGGTAGCAACCCGCGTAGAACACGTTTGTGAGTGAACGATACTAGGGCCACCTATAGACGTATCTGGATATACCGGTTAGATTTTATTTGATGAGGCACGTAGTACCGTCAGTATCACATTTGATACATTGACCATCGCCCACAACAGTATGGATGCATTATGTTTTGGAAAGTCCGACTATGAGTTGCTGGTATGTTTTGGACTCCATAAATTAAATTCCGACTCAACGAAGGTGTAGAACCAAGATTCTTTGTTTCTGGCAGAAGTTTGCTCAACTTCGTTAGGTTGCAATCTTGGTTAGTTATAGAGAGCATAGGGGTATGCTATATGGATGAAAAGCTCTTGAAGGCCTCAGCAAACTTTCTGTTGACCACTAAGACAGAAAGATTTCATAGCATGGTGAAATTGGAACTCTACCAAAACTACTCCAGATGCCTATACCATTGCAAAAGTCTCTGTATTTTTACCATAATTTCCTGTAGAAAAATCTCCCGAACCATTATGATACATATTTGGAAAGGGTAGAATCAGCTGTACAACTTGGTAATATAAAGTGTTCCCTAATTCGATATAGAACCAAATCAAATTCTGGGTCCAATATAGAGGTCTTCAAGACTGCTGGCAGAAACCCTTTACTGAATCTGTGAAGTTTAGATAGTTATAACTCTTAATCCAGAAAGGTGGCATAGTAATATGTATGCATTTCTGGAAATCTTAGGAAGTCCTCTATCAACTTTCTATTCGACTCGTGGATGGAATTTTGCAATAGCAGTGCCTAATTCCATTTGTCGCAAACATTGTTCTGGCAGACCAGAACCAGGAACCATTTGTGCATAGTTTGGAATTTGCGCGCATTGACCTGTATAACAACTTTGTAATGCTGAATCATTTTATTTCTGGGATGTTAACATGCTGTTGTAACATGTTTATTTTGGCATTACCCCAATATATTGTTTTGATATACCTGTATAAACTGTGGGTGATGACCATATATACGGGGGAGGTTCTGTCAAAATTTCCAGAAAATTTTAGTCAAATTCAAACATGCATAACTCTTAATCCAGAGCTCACCTGTAGGGGTGCAAGCACAATATGGAAGGTTTATGAAGTGAACTAAAACTTTTTTATTCAACTCAAATGATGTTAATGAGCTTTACTGTATGAAAATTTCGAATTTATACAGTATGGTCAGCTAAAAAAACAGAACTGGGTTTCATACTCCAGTTTTGAACTATATTGTACCCTGTGATAAATCTTCCATATCTCATAATCCGGAAAGTCTATGGAGGCAAATGATTAATTTTTGAAAAGCTTGGAATGTCTTCAATAAGTTTTCTGTTTACCTCCAAGCCAAAAGACCTTTCTAAGATGATGAAAGTGCACCATAATCACCAATGCTGCTGTTCTGAAACTGTATGAACCAGCAGCTGTATTTGGCCATATCTTTTAATAGAAAACTCTTCTAGGACATTGCGATGAATTTTCGGAAAGGGACCGATCTATGCTACAACTTTGTAATTCGTTGTTGCCCCAAATTCAGATCAGAAGTATATATAAACTTGAGTTCAAAACTGGAACAAGAATATATGTGCTACCTGAACCAGCCAGGGAAATTGTGAACTTTGAACAGACATAAGTCCTAAATTCGAACAGCAATATAGGAATGTATATACATGCCTGGAAATCTTAAGGAGTCCTCTAACAAGTTTCTATTCAACACTAAGGCTAAAATTCGCAATAACAGAGTTTAAATTGAAGTATCGTCGAAGTTGTCTGACAGCACAGAATCTGGACAGATTTTTCTTCAGTTACTGTTTTAACCATACCATCAAGAAGAATTATCTAATTGTTTTGTGTTTTGCATTTATAGAATCCTGAGGATGTATATAAAAAGTTTGTAATAACTTGTTTCTACAAATATTGATGTTTATCTATCTAAAAACTGTTGATGAAATCAGCAAGAAACAAAGCAGGTTCTGTCAAAATTTCATTAAAAATCTGGGAACATAATTGAGCTTTAAAAAATCATATTTCCTCAACCAGAAGTGCTATGAATACAAATGTATAATTTTTGGAAATCATTGGAAGTCCCCTACAAGTTCTCTATTCAACTTAAGATCAGAATTCCTTTCTATGTGGGTGAAAGTTTGAAAATTGCAGAAACTGTCCAGCCACACCCAATCTGAACAGTGTTTCTGTATATTGCTGCACAGTACGCATGTTATCCAAAATAAGAGTCACCAAAAGTTATGAATCACCTGTATATAAAGTCACCTGAACAGTAGTTGTAGGTTTGGGTCAAAATTGGATAAGGTAAGAAACAGTTGGATCAAGAGGATATCTACAACTAGGATGCTACAGGAAATTTTCAGAAGATCGATCAACTTTTCAAAGCCATATCTTCTCGACCGTAACTGTTTTGGAGGCAAACAAAGACATTCTGGAAAGGTCATCGAGTGTACAACAACTTTGTATTTGAACTCCGGTCCAGATTTTGCCTCTTAACTAGTTGAAAAGTTTGAACTTTTCCAGGTTGGTGAGCTGGACCAGAACCTGGACAGTGGTTCAAATTTTGAAATTCAATCAGATTTGCTTTCAATTTCTAGGATCATTGCCCATGTTCCGCAACTGGTTTTTGACGTGATGTGGCGGATTTGAGCAGTGGTTTTACTTCCAGGAGTTGAATATAATCTTCCCATAAGGATTAGTTGAAGTAAACTTCTTGAACCTCTAGTTCAAAACTTTAAGGTGGAAGGTGTGCATCGAAGTAGCTTAAAGTGATCGGAAATTTACATCTTCAAGAGAAACCAACTTCAAGCACGAGGTTGGCACTCATAGACGGAGTGCATCCTCAACTCCATCAGCGTTATCATAGAAGATGTCAATCACCACTACATGATTGAAGAGAAGATTAAGCGAAACACCACTACATGAACTCTAGTAACTTTGACCCCCATACTGAATAGTATCAAGTCATCAAGGTAACCTAGTTAGTTGATTTCTCGAGCAAAGATGAGTCTGTGACTCGGCAAATGCGACAAGGACCTAGGGAGACAGATGGATATACTGGTTAAATGTGTACAAGTTACGAAGGTTAGGATTGTGTAGTATATTGCTCACCGCTCCTTGTTTTCATGGTTAGACCTCAATCATTCTATCTTGATCAACCTATGAGAAGTCAGTTCCTTGTCCAACACTTCTCATGAGCAAGTTGATTCAAATATTGTGAAGTTGAGATAGTGCTTATCGTGTTTGAATCGTTATACATATTTTTGCTCAAACCACAAAGATGAATGCATCATACCTTATGCTTAGTTTTTTTCGCGGCATTGCATTATATATGCATGACATCATCCGGTATGAATGCATCATAATACTTGAGGCTTAATTAACTTTGATCAAGAATATGTATCTCCATTCATGTACTTAAGTAATGTCTGTCAGTCTTGATTGTTTCCAGCGCTTATGATCAACATTCTAGTTGATTTTCCTTCATTGAGTAATATTAGGGAAACCAATTACTCAATCCTCGTTGTAGTACAACTATGAGTTGAACCCTCATCCTTAAATTTTGTGGGTTCAATTGTCGCGGTTGTGTAAACACCCATTCTTTCGATTCGTGAGATTCTTCCTCAATTGATCAACCTCTAGATGCACCTTGTGACCAGAACACAGTGGAGTCTTTATCCTTGACTTGATAAGGCTTAATCAACTTGATTGCTGAAAGCTAATTGTTTCTATTTTGCAAGGAGTCTCCTTATGACTTCTCAACCCCGCAGGAACCTTGTATTCTTTCTATTTGCGAGATCATTCTTTGAGAACCCTTTGACGGGTAATGCATGGTAACTTTTCTTTGTCCGACGAGCTTGTAGATGTCATGTATTAGACATGATTATATTTTGATGACATAATAGAAACCAAACCTTGAATTCTCTTAAGTCAAGTACAAAACATATTATCCTTTGACTAGTTTATTGAGATCACAATTCCTTTCCAGTTGATCATTCCCAATAACCCTTGATCTTCTCTGTTTTCAAGATTTTCATTTATGTCGAGCTTTCGAAACTCCATGATTCATAGTTAATGGTGACATAGATATATCGGGAACCTTGTGGTGGACATACACAATTGAACTTTGCCGTTTTGACCACATAAGAGAGATGGCATCTTTACTACTATTATGTCACTGTAAAGTAGTCTGATTATTGACTACCTAATTGCAAAACCCGATCCAGGCGAGATTAATGATTCATTGTTTAATCTCGCAAACTCCCTTGATTCTGTATTGAGTAATACTACACCCAGCTTAAAGGACTAAATACACAGCCAAAGTTTAAAGCAACTGGTATCAAGGTCATCAGGATACTCAAGAGAGATGAAGAACAAATACTGGTTCTCAGAATACAAGACTAGGGCAGTAAGACCTTCATGAGAAGAACGTCACAAGTTAAGTATGCCCAATATCATAGAACCATTAGTGTTCCTACTATGAAGAAGATTACCTCATTTTGACGGAAAGAAGAGGATCTCCATACAACCTTGCTACATCAACATAATTTGCTAAGACACAAACTTTACGGGGTGATCTCAGTCATGCCGAGCATCTGAATCTGAGTTGCAGTACAAATACGCAAGCCACCAAAGCTAGACAATGTGGTTTACAACATAAGCTGGACTAGCCACAACTATAAGAACCTGCAGAAGAAGACGAAGAGTGTCTTTCTTCCAATCACGTGGAACGATGGAGTCATCTCATCAACAACTCGTCCTAACTTTCTCATTTCTCTAGAATCTCGGGAGGAGATTCCTTTAAGGGGGAATGATTGTTAAAGCCCGCATTTGAGTAGAGCAAGAACACGAAAATGCAGACTTAAAAATTATGAAATCCAAACTCACATGAACCATATGAGTTTACCAAAGTTAACAAAATAGGAACTCGTTAAAGCCATAAACTTTAATTGGAATATTTCACATAAACAATTAAAAGCTCGAATACTAATTCAGATTCAAACTTCAACATCAACATGAGAAACATCGTGGTGTTTCCAGTGAAGATAACACCTTGGGTGCGGCCCACTTGTTAGGTGGGCCACAAGTCAGTCCTAACCAAGGTGTCTTGGGTTTTGTCCTATGCTTGTGCTTATCGAAAGCTAGCAACACTGCCATGCCGCGTCGTCTCATTCTGAACCCCTCACATTCTCCTTGCTCGACAAGTCTCATCACTCGGCTCTACTGCTTCCTATTTAATTAGGGAACCATTTGTTATTTTATGTAATATTTGAGGTAGCAGAAGAAGATCAGATCGAGGTTGGGACCCACTTACCAGTGGGCCCCACACATTAGACCCCAAGGCAGTATAGATTTTCTTCCTTCTTCCACCACGCACCAGTGCCTTCTCTGTCGGCCGCTCACCAATGTCCCTATCCACCAGATTCAGAAATTATAGGAATTTTTGTTATCTGAAAAAAATTTCAAAGCAATTGAGGATAAGGGGGAGGTGGACCCCACATGACGGTCTTATCCCCTAAATGCCAATACATCTGTTTTGCTTTCACCGTCTTCCCCGCTCTCAGCCTTCCCGCGAGGTCGCGCGTAGCACCGAGCACCCCGCCACCGGCTCGTGTTCCGCTCGTTGCACGCGTCGTGCACCACCGGCCAAGCTCCCCTCTGTCGCGCCTCCTCGTTGCACCACGTGCAACGAGCGCAGCCTGCACTCCAGTCGCGCCGCCGTCCTTCGCGGTTCCCTGCCACCACCGTGTCGCACTTAAGCACCCGACCACCCTCCCCGCCATCGCTACTTGAAGCTTCGCCAATCGCCGCACGTTCTCCCTGCTGTCCCCGCTCCGCGTTGTTGTGCCGCACATTCGCTAGACTCGGCGCACCCGCTGCCTGCGTGTTCTACAGTGCAGGTGCTCGCCATTGTCCTCATCTCCAACATCGACCAGTGCACAATGTTGTGCGCATCCCCTTCCATGATGCCTCTACCCATGGACACGCACTCCTTGCTTGCGCTGCACCTCGTCCAGACCAGCAGCACGATAGCCTTTGCATCTCGCCGAGCATCTGCCTTGTCCGCCCTCACCACGATAAAGTGCTCCTTGTCTTCACCCAGGTATGTGAATCACTCCCTGTTCCCAGCTGCCGTCTTCCACGCTGTGATGGCCAGTGTCCATGGCCGTCTTTTTCGCTCCGTCGTTGTTGATCACGTGACATCGTCGCAGCATTCTGCACCATGACCGTGTTCCGGTGACTGGTGAGTGATGCACATGATGTGTGATATACAGAAACACGTCAACAACACAATGGCATCGACAACTGGTCCAAGGTTAGCTCTGATTTGTGCAAGATTGATCATATTAGTTACTGCAACCAAGGTGTTGGATGAAATGTTTACAACACCAAATCAAGTGTGTTGATGTTCAGTGTTGGTCTGTAATGCAGGAACATTGTGGCATCACAACCGGCATGCAACTTTGTCCATGGCGACCTCTAAATTGTACAATACTAACCATGTCGAGAGCGCATCGTTGCCAAGTGAAAGGTTGCTGCGTATGATGTGGTGAGGAGCACCGCACGCTTCTTACGTACGGGTGTCTGTGACGTGTTATCTGGGTGTCTACTGATTGCAATCACCGTCACTCGGGGTTATTTGAGTACCGCTTGTTCACTGCATCGTGACGTAGTGATAAAGGGTAGTGGAATTATTATGAAACTTTTGCCATGATTATTGTATTGCAACTTGTATGGATTAGAGATAGCACAATTAAAGTTTACAGTTTCAAAACACTTAACCTGTAATAGCATATGTGCTTTGGGCATGTCATATCATCAGCAAAGTGTTCCTTGTTTGATTGCGGAGTCTAGGATGTGCCGTGCCTTACGAATGTCATTTGCTACTTAAAACATGACTATAAGGATCCACTTGTAGGCGAGTCTATTTATGCTATTTCCTACCTATGTTTAGCCTTTACCATGCATCTTTCTAGTGAGACGGGTCAGTCTTGCTGAGCCTTATGCTCACATTTGTAGCTAACGAGTTTTTGCAAGGTATACCACTGATGAAGGGCTTGACGATGACTCCTTACCCTCTTCAGGGTTCGCGGCTGAGTGGGAGCCCTGCATGTCGCCGTGATCAGGAGAGTGAGTGCTGCTAGTGCGAAGCGTCCTAAGGGCATGGACGACTTTGCGTTTGCAAAGCTAGAGCTTAGAGTGCAGATGATGTATAGACTCTTTCCTTCATTTAGTATTGTAATAACTTCCACTGTGATTATAAGTAAAAGACTTGATTTGTATTTTATTCTTGTTCTTTTCATGTATACTATTGGGTGTCGCATCGCACGACACCACCCAATGAGATCCTTAGATGTCGGGACCCCTGTCTCGATAGCTTAATGCAATTCTAAGTTGTTGTGAGATATGATATAGTGATAGGTCTGCTATTCCTAGTTTGAAAGTGAAACATAGATTTCCAGATAAATTCTAAAATGATTTAAGTTACTCTCATTTGATTGGAAATGCCTACCAAAGCCATATGATACATTACATTGTTAGACCTTATGCATCCGCTCTTTGTCTTCACGTTGAGCTTTGTCAAACTAGTATAGACCTATGTGAGATTTCATTCATTACTTTTTGAATTCAAGAATTCACTTGCACATGCTATACTTCTACACTAGAAGCAAAATCCCATCATACCATCATTCCACAATAAAAAGAGAAACTCCATACACTTCATGCTTACTACTCTCTCCAAGTTTATTGCATAAAAATGGAATAGAAGACATGGCTACAAGAAAAAGAAAAATAAAAGAAAATGCATGCTTACATCAAAAGCGTGAGAAAAAAAGAAACAGAAAAGTATCCATGTTTCATCCCTGCGAAAAAAAAGAGTCCACTCAAAAAAGAGTCATCCGAAATATCCATATCCACTATAGTCCATCACACATGCACAACTCTTGAGTCAAATAGGTTTGAATTGATTTCTCCGAAGGCTTGCTTTTTTGACATAGCACTATTATGTCTTGCAAATGTGCCTACTATATTCCCTACCAAGCACCACTACACATAAAGGTAGGATGAATTTAGGCAAAATGCCTTGGTAAGGACATATTTCCACTACACATAAAGGAGAGACCGAGAGAATGAAATTCAGATACTTAAAATCTAAATGGAACTCTCCATAATTTGATTGGAACTTGGTTTCTAGGGTATGTTTTTGCTGTTCTATCTTTCAACCACCCATGAACAGGAGATGTCATAAGCCCCACAATGACTTAAGATGGGTGAAGTACCATGCCAATTTCTGCAATAGTAGGTAGAGTGTTTTGTTGTGCACATGGTACTTTTGAAAAGTAGAACATTGTAGCAACTCCTAATCATCAACCTAAAGTCTTGACTTTGCTCGAGACGAGAAAAGGATGAGCTTGGGGGAGTTTCTTGACAGCTGATATATACCAATTTCACCAGTCAATATAACTCAATTATGTGAAGGAAATATCATTTCTTGCACACATCACATTTCTATTTAACCTATTTCCACTTGTCCTTGGAGAAATTGGTGCATGCAGGTATTTTATACATAATTGAAGTGAAACGAGGGGATGGATTTTATAAAATATCATCCCAGCAAATCAAGCACCGACATGTGTCACTACATGGATCAAATGGACCACAAACAGAAGTATCCGAGGCCATCCGACGGTGTACACCCTATATCAGTCAATGGGAACCACTTGGAAGACACCTGGAGCCAAGACCAGGTCGTCCGACCTAGTGGTTCGGTCGACCAGGTCTTGGCAGAAAACTCAGTCAACTTCCACGTGTCGACTCCCTATGATGCCCTAATAACGATGAAGATTGATTCGCTCACTTTTGGTGGCTGGAACCGACCCTTCTCCAGCTATAAATAGGACCCCTCACTTCAACACACACCACTTGAGCATCATTCTATTGTATACACCATACTCCTGGTTCCTTAGTGCAGGTTAGGTTGTAGAGAGGAGCCTCTAGTCCAGTCCAAATTAGGAAAGGTATGGCTCACGTATCTTTTCTTGTATTTGTGACTTTATGCATAATTAAGGTATTATCTTTAGTGTTATTTTATTCATATACTTGGATGAATCGTTTCTTGTTTGATTGTGGATTTCATGTATGTGATTGGAGAGTCTTTATGATTATGCCATAACAATATTATTGTATCATCATAAACACTACAGGCCCCCACTATAGTCTAATTAGTTATGATATGATCATGTTGATATGAATAACTTATGTTATGTCTCAACATTGGTTCAACGATGTTTAGGTTAGTCATTGCCTTAAGATGGGTTGTGTCATGACTCTTAAGGTATTTACTTAATATGCTAGTGTGGTGCTAGGATAGTTAAGAAACATTGGATGTCTCGTAGACCCACAGTTTTAAGAGGTAGGCAGTAGGTGGTGATAGCCCTATCCTTTGTAATCCTCCACGTTTGGCTATGCCACATGCTCTTGGCGGGAGTCATCCTAGTATTGCTACGGGTAAACCTGTGCCCTATATGTTTGAACAACTTAGCATAAGTATTCACTATTGACATGCTCATTAGTATCTAACCTAGCTATGTATATGTATATTAGAAGCATCGTAGGACTAACTCCCGAACTCTTAGTCTAATATCAATTAGGACCCATTTACCCCTTCAAATAGATTGCTCAGGTGTGTGTCACACTACCCATACTGTCCACTTACCCCTGTCTTGATAATTGATTAGTTTCCCATTGTCGGGACCAGAATCCCGACATCCAAGGATCTCATTGGGTGGTGTCGTGCGATGCGACACCCAACAGTATACAAGAAAAGAACGAGAACAAAATACAATTATAAGTCTTTGATTTATAAACACAGTGGAAGTTTTACAATTTATAACGTAGGAAAGAAGTCTACACATCATACTACGCTCTCAGCACTAGCTATGCATGAGTAAAGTTGTCCCTGCCCTCGGACGCCTTACACTAGCAGCACTCACAGATATTGGCGGCGTGCAGGGCTCTTACTCAGCCGTGAACCCGAAAGGGTAAGGCATCGTCGTTAGGCCCTTCATCAACGGTATAACCTGCAAAAACTCGTTAACTACAAACGTGAGCATAAGGCTCAGCAAGACTAACCCGTCTCACTAGACATATGCAGGGGTGAATACTAAGCATAGTTAAGGAATAGCATAAATAGACTCGCCTACAAGTGGATCCTTATAATCATGTTTTAAGTAGCAAATGACATTCTTCAAGCACGGCACATCATAGACTCCACAATCAAACAAGAAACGCTTTGCCGATGATATGACGTGCCTAAAACACATAATGCTATTACAGCTAAAGTATGGAGAAACTGTAAACTTTAATTTTGCTATCTCTAAGTAACACAAGGTTGCAAAGCAATTATAATTCAATACAACATATTCTTCTGGCTTCTTTAGTATTTTCTACGTCACGACAGCAACGGACAAGTGGTACTCAAATAACCGCGAGGGACGGTGATTGCAATCAGGACACACCCGGGCTGCACGACACGCACACCCGCGTGGGAGACACCTACGTGCTCTCCTCTCCGCGTTATATGCGGCCACCTTTCACCTGAGACCCCAATGTCGACAAACCTCTTCATCCCGAGCAAAAGGTCCCCTACACGGACACGTCGAAGTTGCCCGCTAGAAGATTTACACCTTTATGCCTTTGCATATCCATTCAAGGACAACCGAGGAGTCTCCACACTACAGTCTGGATTTACATCAGTTTATTGGGCCCATATCCCATTATGCAACTGGTACAGTTCAAGCTTGCCCAACGGTGCCGCATACGGCAGGGTCCTCAAGCGACACAGGCAGGTCTATGCGCCCGAGACTCCATCTCGTTGACTCCTATTCTCCCTACACGGTCTCGTATTCATTTCATAAGCCATTCTGTCATCTTTCACCCTCATATGAACCGTTATCCCTATCTCGCGAGTAGATTCCAACTACTCGACTTCTACTGGTATATCTACAACATTAGCATTGGCAGTTCTACACGGCAAGCTGTAAACCTTTCCAACCCTCCCATAGGATTTGTGGATATGCAAGTGGAGTATCAAACACCTTATACGTAATGCACAATATCAACTAAAGACGTAAATGAATAAAACTAAAAAAAAAACTTTGAAAAGCTCTTAAATGCAAACCGGGGCTTGCCTTAGTTTGCGACTCTATTAAATGTCAATTGTTAGTGGTCCTTCTCTGAAGACTCCGCTAAGGACTTCAAGTGGACACCTAGCCTTCTCCTCCAAGCGACACTTCTCGTCAATATTGATCACTACACGACATGCATATATGAATGCTAGTAAATTTAAATGTATATATAGTTCATAAGCTTCTAACTATGGTTATAGTGAGTGAATGATCTTCTTTGGCTTTGCCATTTTTATGGTAGATGTTAGGGACTACAAGGAATACTCTTGCAAAGAACAGGAGATGATCAAAGTAGTTTGTTGTCTCTAAAATAATGGTAAGCAATAAAATTCCAAGAATTTAAGAGAAGAAGCTGTAGCTTGAACATAGCTGCCTGTTGATGATCATGGTAGAGGATGGTGTCCTGGTTCTAGCAAAATTGGTTTCATAAATTTCTAAGCCTTGGTGAAGGAGATACTGAATTTCAAAGTTGGAAAGAATTTCTGGAATTATTTTATAACTGAATTTTTGCTTTTCAATTAACATTCAGTTGGCAACTGAATTATGACCAGGAGACTAAGTCAATTAAATCCCAAATTTTTACAGGAACTAGTGTATGACAAATGGATGGTTCAGTCCAAATTTGGAACATAATAAAGCAGCTGAACTTCTGTAATAATTCAATGACTGAAAAAGGTAATTGAGTTATACAGAGGGTTATATAGGTGCAATGGCTCCCAAAAATTTTATGGTAGTGAAGAATAGGACAGTTCATTTTATGCGAATTTTGGGGGGTTTTCCAGTGTAAAGTTCATCGGAAAAAATTGTATTTGTATTTGGAAAGATTCTTTTCTGCAGAATTTAAAAGCAAGTTTCACAAAACCTAATTGGTACTAACAGAAACTAGAGCTCAAGGGCTTTCAAACAAAAGTTGTTTGAAGATTTTTGGAGAAATCAACAGAGAGATATGGATTTTTTAAGTTGGAGCCAAATCTGGAATTAAATTCCCAGAGGAAAATTTGAATTAAACAGTGGGCCCCACAGTTTTAAAATGGACCAGTGGCGTTCAAACCACACGGGGACCACAGAGAAAAATCGCGTAGCCACAACAAATCCCGTGGCCACACCTGATCCGACAGGGGACTAACAGACGCTGACACGCGGGGCCCGCAGTGTCATCGTCAACCTCTCGAAGCGGGCGGCGCACGGGACTACAGCGGCGGCGCGCTCCAGCGAGCCTCATTGGAACCAAGTTCCCAGCCATCTCCGCGCCTAGTCTTGGGCGCCCAACCCTAAAATCATGCGCTCAGCACGAT
This sequence comes from Tuctoria greenei, assembly GCA_036927565.1. Lineage (NCBI taxonomy): Eukaryota > Viridiplantae > Streptophyta > Magnoliopsida > Poales > Poaceae > Tuctoria > Tuctoria greenei. Next base: position 104,205,964 of record JAYESD010000006.1, on the reverse strand, counting down.
GGTGGGGTCGGTCAAGCTTGCTGACGCCCGGAAACGGCAGCGCATCGGCGGCGGCGGCAGCTAGGGTTCCGGCCGTGTCGGAACCGTCGCCCCGTGGCTTAAAACCTTCGGAAAAAGTTGGGGAACCATGAGGGAAGTGATAGGGAGGTGAAATTGCCGTGTAATGGCCGGCAAATAACCGTTGACGGCGACAGGGGCGGGTTCTTAATGGCGGAAGGAAAAAATCATGATTCTAGAGCTAGGGTTGATCATTTTTTATGATTCCAGTTCGAGAGGGTGCGCAAGGAAATGAAGAAACTATTCTCAAGCAATTGTGAAGAATAATTATGTGTGCACACCGAATTGAAACGGAAACCTAATGAGCTCATATGCTTCGGCCGAGATTAAAACTTGGATATGTTGCTCGATACTCACATAAATGAGGAACGGCTTTCACCATCGTTCAGAGTGTGTCCAGGCGCACCACTTTGCTGTTGGAGTCGAAGACCAAAATGGCTCGCAGCAGCCTGGCACCGTGGAATAGAGACAGCGCACGGTGACATCGACGGCAAGCTCCGGTTTAGCTTCAAAATACTGACCAAAACATCAACTAAACAACGAAGGGATTGAACCAGATGATAGAGGAGGGAGTGGGGAACAACTTCGCTGTTGAGAGCTCGGCGAGAGGATCTTCCAGTTGGCCGGCAACGGCCATGCAGCGCCAGCGGTCGGAATCTTGCGCATGGGAGCGAAATGGAGCAGAGTGTCGGCTCAGCGTGAGGGAGGAAGAAAAGATCAACCGTAGAAGCGATAAGGAGGAGCAAGGAGCGATATTTGTAGGGATTTGGAGGAGGGAAAGCTAACACTGTCACGCTGGTGCATGCCGTCACGGTGGCGCGCACAGCGCGCTAGATTTCGGCTGCACGTGGGCTGCTGACTAGTGGGCCCCACCAGTCAGCCTCATAGCCACTGCCCACTTTAGTAATTCATTTTAAAATAGTAAATGAACTCCAAAAATCATGAAACTTCATGGATAAGTCAAGAAAGATGTGCTGAACACAATGGTGTGTTTAGATCTTTATGTTCAAGTATATTGGGACCATATTTTTAATTTGAATTTAAACTTGACTCAAATTCGCTGAGTGTCTCAAATAAAATAACAAATGGACTTCAAAATTCATGAAACTTTTCAAGGAGCTTATTTGTAACTTTAGAAGACTATAGAAAAAATTATAGCCTTAGATTTGAACATTTATGACAGGGCATGTGTATACAGTAGCTATATTCTATTTTGATTATTTGAGTATATGAGGTACTATAAATTGATTTGCCCAAACAAACCCCATTCAAATATTCCAAAGTTTTGCAGAGATGATATTTGAATTATTCTAAGATTATTGGTGAAGTATGTTTCTCATGTTAATAAAATTTTGAACATGAGAAGAAGAAGGAATTGAATAGGTTCAAGTTTATGCACATGACCATATCTTGAACCCAATTAAATTTGAATTTAGCTGACAACTAAATTTCATATTTAGAATTAAGTGGGATTTTACATTCCTCCCCCCTTAAAAGAATCTCGTCCCAAGATTATAATAGGAAGGATAAAAGAAAAAGATCTAATGAACATATGCCGCTAACAAGTCTGGATAGTTCGATTTAAGAAAATCCTCGCTTTCCCATGTTGCTTCTTCAGCGGTATGGTTGTTCCACAAGACTTTGTAAAAGTGTAAAGTGAGGCTTCTTGTGGTGCGAGTCTTCTCATCGGTGATCTTGACCGGATGCTCAGAATAAGTGAGATCAGGTTGTAGAGCTTCAAGATCTTCTGTGCGGACTTCAGCTGGGGATTTGAGACACTTCCGCAACTGAGAGATGTGGAATATGTTATGAATTCCAGAGAGAGATGTCGGTAACTCTAGACGATAGGCCAAAGGTCCGCATTTCTCAGTGATAGAGAACGGCTCGATGAATCATGGAGCCAGCTTTCCATTCACCCCAAAACGATGAATCCCTTTCATTGGAGATACACGAAGGTAAACGTGATCCCCAATGTCGAATTGAAGAGGTCAACATTGTTTATCTGCATAACTCTTCTGTCGAGATTGAGCAACCGTGAGATTGGCTTGGATTGCTCGCACTCGTTCTTCCGCTTCGTTGACCAGATCAATGCCATATGTCACTCTTTCACCAGACTCACACCAATTAAATGGTGTGCGACACTTCCTGCCATAGAGAGCTTCATATGGCGCCATCTGGATACTTGCTTGATAGCCATTTTTATATGAAAACTCCGCCAATGGTAGATGATCATCCCAATTATTACCATGGTGGATGGCACAAGCTAGTAGCATGTCCTCAAGGACTTGATTTACTCGCTCCGTCTGACCATCAGTCTGCGGATGATAAGCTCAACTTGGTACCCAATCATGCGTGGAGCTGCTTCCAAAAGCGAGCAACAAATAAGGCTCCACGATCTGAAATGATAGTGCGGGGTACTCCGTGTAGGCACATGACCCTTGTGATATACATCTATGCATACTTAGGAGCACGATAGTTGGTGTTCACAGGTATAAAATGAGCTGACTTGGTCAACCGATCAACTATCACCTAAATCGAATCATGCTTACAGAAAGTGAGGGGCAACCCAACGATGAAATCCATGCTAATGTCTTCCCACTTCCATGCTGGTATGTTCAAGGTTTGTAACTATCCGGCTTGCCTCAAATGGTCGGCTTTCACTCACCGACATGTATCACCTTCGGATACATACTTCACTATCTCTCGCTTCATCCGGGACCACCAAAATTTCTTCTTCAGATCCTTGTACATCTTGTTGCTACCCGGATGAATAGAGTACTTGGATAAGTGTGCTTCATCCAAGACCTTCTTTCGGAGCTCCATGTCATGGGGTACGACTATACGGTCTTTAAACCAAATAGTATCGTGATCATCACATCGAAAGCATTTCATCTCCCCTTTCTTCATTCTTCGTCGAATGTGCGACATTCTCTTGTCTTCCTTCTGAGCCTCTACAATATCTTCCCTGATGGTAGGGATGAGGGCTAGATTGTAGAGCGCTCCATATGGAACCAAGTATAAAATCGGCTCATCCTCTTCCATTGAAATGATTGACAGATGATTGACATGATACTTGCAGCTCAGCGCATCTGCAACCACATTTGCTTTGCCAGGATGGTAGTGGATCTCAATCTCATAGTCTTTGATCAATTCCAACCATCTCCGCTGTCGCATATTCAAGTCTTTCTGGGTGAAAATGTACTTCAAACTCTTGTGATCAGTGTAGAGATGCACTAGATTGCCTAATTGATAGTGCCTCCACATCTTCAATGCGAGCACCACGACAGCGAGCTCAGGATCATGAGTCGGATAATGTTGTTCATGGTTCCGAAGCTGCCGGGATCCATACGCGATCACTCTTCTGTCTTGCATGAGTACACAACCAAGACCAATGCAAGATGCATCGCAATAGACATCAAATGGTTTGGTTTTGTCCGGTTGAGCCAACACCGGTGCTGTTGTGAGGTGTTTCACCAAGGATTGAAATGCTTCTTCACATTCTTTAGTCCATACATACTTCGTTCCCTTCTTTAGTAGTTCTGTCATTGGTTTAGCTATCTTTGAGAAACTGGGAATGAACCTCCGATAATAGCCAGCCAAGCCAAGGAAACTACGAACTTCATGTATGGACTTGGGAGATTTCCACTTCAAGACTTGTACAATTTTGCTTGGATCAACGGCAATACTATCAACCGAGATGATGTGCCCTAGAAATGGCACTTGGCGGATCCAAAACTCACACTTGTTGAACTTTGCATAGAGTTTGTGATCCCTTAACCGTTGCAACACAATATGCAAGTGTTTAGCGTGTTCTTCTTCAGATTTAGAATACACCAAGATGTCATCAATGAATACCACGACAAACTTGTCCAACTACATCATAAACACCCAATTCATGAGATACATGAAGTGAGCTGGTGCATTGGTCAACCCAAAGGACATGACAAGGTACTCATACAACCCATACCTCATAGAGAATGCGGTTTTTGGAATGTCCTCAGGTCGAATCTTAATCTGATGATAACCTGAACGAAGGACCATCTTTGAGAAAACCTTAGCACCCACTAGTTGATCGAATAAGATATCAATGTGTGGTAGTGGATACTTGTTCTTGATGGTGACCGCATTCAGTGGACGATAGTCCACACACAACCTCAACGTCTCATCCTTCTTCTTCACAAACAACGCGGAACAACCCCAAGGTGATGAACTTGGGCGAATAAAACCCTTGCTCAATAAGTCATTCAGTTGCTCCTTCAATTCTGCAAGTTCCTTCGGTGCCATCCTATACGGCTTCCTTGAGATTGGCATGGTTCCTGGCGTAAGTTCAATCTTGAACTCGATGTCACATTCTGGTGGCATGCCTGGAAGTTCGTCAGGAAAAACATCTAGATATTCACACATTACGGGGATGTCCTCAAGCTTCTTGGAACTTGTGTGATGCACGCTGAGACTCTTGGTGCGGTATCCAAAAGATTTAAAGTGTTGCTACCATGGAATTGAGAATTCAGTTGGACAGTCCGCGAGCTAATATCAAAGATAGCTCCATGATGTTTCAACCATGACATCCCCAAGATGAGGTCAATCGGCTGACCTTCCAAAATGATGAGGTTCACCGGATAGATACTTCCACCCATGCACAAAGGTGCTTGAGAAACAACCTCATTAGCTGAAATATTGCCTCCAGGTGAACTGACACAAAAAGGATGTGAGACAATCACAATTGGCACTTGATGTTTCAACACAAAAGACTTGCTCACAAAGTTATGAGTAGCTCTAGAGTCAAACAGAACGACTACTGGTTGATCATGTAAAGTAAACATGCCTGCTAAAACAGGTTCTCCTTTTGGAATGTCCTCAATCGCAGCATAATTAACACTGGCAGAATTCGATGAGGTCTTGTTTTTAAGTTTATGGTGCTGATCAGAATTCTTGAAAAAAGGACAATTGGACACGGTCATGTTCCGTCTTGCGACGTTCCCGTGCTAAATGCATTATGTGCTTTCCACTAAATTGGGGTGGACTGACAACATGCACATCTTGCAAAGATTGGGCTGCAAGAGTGAGATCATACTACTGCCATGGAGAACCAGGACACACTTGCACGCTTTGCTGAGGTGCAAGTAAGGTCTCCACTGGATATGAGTGATACCGAACCTATTGTGGTTGCTCACTCGACCAAAGCTCTCGACCGGACTGTAGGAAATATACCGCTCGATCCTCCTGAGGCACATCACTGATAATCTTTAGTGATGTCTTCCTCTTCCTCTTCTCTGCCTGATAGCGAAGAGTTGCATCCTCCTGAACAATAGTGGCACCAACCAAGTCATTGTAGTTGCCGTTATTGAATAACACCAGTCGAGCTCAAAACTTGACGTTCAGTCCTCAAAAGAAACAATCACACTTCAACGCCTCGATATTCACAAACTCTGGCGCATATTGAGCCAAATGATTGAACGCCTTGGAGTAATCATAAGCACTCATTTCTCCTTGCTTCAACTCCACAAACTCCTCCAATTTGGTTTTAATCATCCCTGTAGAAATGTGGCGTGCACGAAAAGCATCATGGAACTCCGTCCAGGTCACACGATGACCGTCAGGGAGAGTGGTGAGATATTCAGACCACCAAGCTCCTGCGGATCTGTGAAGTTGTTGAGTGGCAAATAAAGCCTTCTAATACTCATCACACTGGAGTAACTCAAACTTGGCTTCAATCACCCGGAGCCAATGTTCCGACTCCAATGGTTCCAAGGCTCCTGTGAAAACCGGTGGTTGAGTCGCCAAGAAATCCTGATATGTGACTTGAGGTTGATCAAGTGGTCGAGCCTCAGGTTGTACACTATGCTGTACCAACGTCTGTAGAGACTCGGCCATCCTTGCTAAGACTTCTGCCAATCCGGTTGATGATGACACTGGTGGTAGAGTTGAGTCATCTCCACCATGAGCAGAATTACCTGGTTCACCCTCAAAATGAGTGGGATCCATGCTGCAAGAGTGAGCATTACGGTTAATATCCAAAGTTCCAGTACCAACTGGAATCATGATAAAGACCGTAATATGCATCACTTTACAATGCAGTAGGCAAGGTGTAAATAAAGATTAGAACATTGAACTAGACCCAAATAAGTGATACTGCCCACCAATAACTTAACATGGTGTTTCAACTTTATGTTAATCAATCATGTGGAGTAATCATCCCTAGACATGATGAGTGATATAAGAAGGTGAAACTAAAACGATTTGAGTTGATAATATCGCATACTGGTATGCCGTCCAGTTTCTGGTCCATCAGACCAGTCTGTAGAAATGTAATTATTTCTCACAGTTAAATGCAGAATTTGGTCTGGAGTTCAACTACAAATTTATAGTAAAATCAAAAACCTTTCCAGAATGTATTACTTTGTCCCCATAGAAATTCTGGAATGGAATATATAGAAGCTTGATTAATGGTTACAAGACAGTTCAAATCTGGAATATGAACTTCAGTTCTGTTCCAGCAGACCATCCTGTATAATTTTGAAATTTTCTCCAATTAAATGGCAGTAATAGGATTTGAGTTGAATACAAAGGTTTTATATCACTTCGTGACATTTCCAGATTGTACTTGAACACCTCCAGGTGAGCTCTGTATTAGAAGTTATACAGATCTGAAGTTGACTAAAATTTTCTGGAAATTGTGACAGAACCTCCCCTGTGTATGTGGGTTTTTGTCCACAGTTTATACAGGTATATCAAAACAATATCTTGAGTTAATGACAAAATAAACATGGTACCAAATCATGTTAATATTCCAGAAATATATTTGGTTCAGGCTTACGAAGTCGTTATACAGGTCAAAGCTCACAAATTCCAACTATGCACAAATGATTTCTGGTCCTGGACTGCCAGAACAGCGTTTGCGACAATTGGAATTGGGCTCTGATAATGAAAGATTCAGACCAGGAGTTGAATAGAAAGTTGATAGAGGACTTCCTAATGTTTCCATAAATGTATATATATGACTATTTCAAATTTTAATATTAAGATAATGACTGTCTAAAGTTGACAGATGAGTTGACTGGTTTTCTGCCAGCAGATCTGCAGTGTACCAGTTTCAACCTGGGATTTGGTTTGGTTCAGTGTCGAATCAGAAAACACTTCAATTTACAAAGTTGTGGTGATGCTTCTGCCCTTTCCAGATAGGTATCAAAGTAGGGTAGAAGATTTTTTTTCTACAAGAAGTTATGGTGAAAATCCAGAGACTGATAACATGATACTTTTCATGAAGAAATTCAAAAGAATGATGAAGAAAAGACAAGGGGCTAAATCAAGTGAAGGAAAGTACAAGGAAAAATCAAGACCAAAGTTGAGGCGGGCATGGTATAACTGTGGTGAGTATAGCCACTTTATAGTTAATTGCCCATATGAAGAGAACAAAAAGAAGACCAAGGAAACGAAGCCTCAACCCAAGAAATTCTTCATGAAGAAGAAGCAAGTCGAACAAGCGCATATTGGGAAAGAGTGGGACTCAAATGATGAGTCCTCATCCAAATAAGAAGAAGAGACGGCTAGCATAGCCATCGAGAAGACATCCAAGAAGTCCACTCTCTTCCCTACTCTCGGTGCATGGAAGGGAAATGACACTTGCCTCATGGCAAGGGAAGGTAAACGCAAGGTAAGAACCAAACCCTCTTCTGTACACTCCTATTCTAGTGATAGTGAAATTGCTAGCAATAATGAAGATATGCTCATTGGCCTAGATAAGAAAACAGCCGCAAAAATGAAATTCCTACTTGATCAACTTGTTGAGAAGGAGAAACTGATAAACCGTCAAGAAGACATGATTATCTCCCAAAAGGAGGAATATGTTGAACTTGACAAGCTTCTAGAACTTGAAAAGGAGTGAAGCAAGTCACTAGAGCTTGAGTTAGCTTCAAGCAAGGAAGCTTGCTTGGAGTTAAGCGACTCAAATGATACAACCAAGGATGAACTTGCTAACCTAATCAAGTTTAACAAGATCCTTGAAGTACAAATTGAGTCACTCAAGCAAGGTGACCCTTCATCCTCTTCAAGCTCACCTTCTCAACCACTTAAAACTGAAACTGCTTGTACATGTGCATGTGGTAAAGTTGACACCAGCTTGACAGACAAGTCAACCTCTACGAAGGACAAGCATCCTTCACAAAATGGCATATTTGACAAGGAGAAGATCAAATATGCACGTAGTGCATACTTGGTCACAAGACCTCCAAATGTCAAATATGGTATTGGTTACTCTTATGGTGAAAAGCATCATGCTAGAAGCCATAGTAATAACAAGGAGAGCATTGCCTTTGTAAGGGGAAGACCCTCTCAAACTGGAAAATCCAAAGTTAACGCATCCAACACACATGACCACCGGACTAGTCCGGTCGGGACACGGACAAGTCCGGTCCTCCGAACAAGTCCAATCTCCCAGACTAGTCCTGTATATAAACAACAACAGTTGCTTTTTAGAACCTTTGATGCATCTTATGTTTTAATGAGAAGTAATTTTGGAAAAGTTTATGCTCATTATGTTGGGTCACGCCATGGGAACACAAAGTCTCATGGGTGGGTGCCCAAATCTCTTGTAACTAACCTCCAAGGACCCAAGCAAGCTTGGGTACCTAAAACCAAGGCATAACTTGTTTTTGTAGGCCTATTCCTCCGGCGGATCTAAATGGGTGATAGACAGTGGATGCACCAACCACATGACCGGAGAAAGAAGGATGTTTGTTGATGAATGTAGGCCTAGAGGGGGGGTGAATAGGCCTTTTGAATTTTTGTCGGATCCTGCAACACTCAACAACGAGTTCAATACCAGAGAAATCGGACTAGTCCGGTAAAGTGCGGACTAGTCCGGTGTTCACGGACTAAGTTGATCAAGATTAATCGATTAGGTTGATTCTTCAATGTGTGCAGCGGAAATATAGAATCAAACAACAGTTTAACAGTTGTATATTGGATTGTATCACAATTAAGGCTTGTGTTCTACAATGTATTGTAAATTGAACAATGTGTATCAAACCCTAGAGTAAGTTGATCAATTTGAGTGATGAACACAAAAAGGACAAGACACACGATTTATCCCGTGGTTCGGCTACCACGAAGGCAACCTACATCCACGTTGAGGAGCCCACAAAAGGATCGGGTCTTCTCCAATCCTACCCTCGTCGGATCGCCACGAAGGCCAACCCTCTTCCACTAATCTCAAAGGGGTGAATAACCAAATTCAAGGGGCGTTCTCACACGTTGAGAGCTCCCTTAGATTACAAATCACAATGCCACCAAAAACACACTTAGAAATTACAATTGAAACGCAGGAGTGTGTTAGAGATTCAAACCAAGAGCTCAATGATGTGTGCCAAGTGTCTCTCCAATGATCTAGAAGTGATCCTCAAAGGATTGATCGATTTTGCACTTAATTTTGTGGAGAGAAGTGGTTTCTAAGTCTCTTGGGAGGTGTGACGGCGCTAGGGTTCGAGAGAGAATAAAAGTGGGTTGTGCACCTCTATTTATATGGGGTTTCTAAAAGTGACCGTTAGGGTTCAGAAAGATCGGACTAGTCCGTGGTGGTCACCGGACTAGTCCGGTGTGCTGTGTGTAGCAAACCCTAAGTGTCCCGAAATATCGGACTAGTCCGGTCGAAAACGGACTTGTCCGATTTCACTACTGGAAATCTTCAGACTAGTCCGATAGCCATCGGACTTGTCCGGCCATGTGAAACCCTAAGTGTGTTGGATGACAAGTCCGCACTTGGAGGACTTGTCTGATTTAGATCAGTGGGTATTTTGGACTAGTTCGTGTAAACATTGGACTTGTCTGAAGTGGATCAGAAGGAATATCGGACTAGTCCGGTTAACAACGGACTTGTCCAATTTTGTGTGACTTGTGAAGTGTGTTGAGGACTAGTCCGCCCTGAGGAGGACTAGTCTGACTCAAGTCAGAAAGATATCGGACTAGTCCGACGGATATCGGACTTGTCCGATCTGGTGCAGAAAGGATATCGGACTAGTCCGGTTGATATCGGACTAGTCCAGTCCTGTGTAACTTTGTGCAATATGTGTGTGTGCTTAAATATGATTGAGCTCTTGGGTGTGTTTCCTTAACACACTCCATACACAATAATCTACTATTTCTTTTCCTTGAGCTCAAGTTCACTTTGCTCCTCATTATCCCTTCTTTTTGGTATTTTGCACATTTTTCATTATTGGCCTGCATTCATCTCAACAAAAAGGTTAGGATCTCAATTGCTTGTCATAAATCATCCAAAACCCACAAGGGAGTCCTAGATGCACTTTCAATTGAGTATGAAAAAAATGAGGATCCAAGCGAGGGCATCTATTTTGGAGACAATAGTCAAGGAAAGATGATCGGTACTGGTAAAATTGCCATATCATCTCAACATACGCTTTCTCATGTGTCGCATGTTGATTCCTTAGATTATAACCTGCTGTCCATATCTCAATTATGTGACAAAGGTTATAATTGCTTGTTCACTAATGAGGGTGTGACCGTCTCTAGGAGGAGTGATGGTTCCATTGCATTCAAGGGTATGTTAAAGGGAAAACTTTACCTTGTTGAGTTCAACAAAGATAAAGCTGAACTTGACACATGCTTGATTGCAAAGACCAACATGGGTTGGTTGTGGCATAGACGGCTAGCGCATGTTGGTATGAGGAATCTTCAAAAACTCCTTAAGGGCGATCACATCCGAGGTTTGAAGGATGTTGTTTTTTAGAAAGACGGGCCTTGTTGCGCGTGCCAAGCCGATAAGCAAGTTGGAGCACCTCATCCCGCTAAGAATGTCATGACTACAACAAGACCGCTCGAGCTACTACACATGGACTTATTTGATCCAATTGCTTACATAAGCATCGGTGGTAACAAATATGGTTTATTAGTTGTTGATGATTTTTCTTGCTTCACTTGGGTTTTCTTTTTACATGATAAGACAGAAACACAAGGAACACTCAAGAAGTTCTTCAAGAGAGCCCAAAATGAGTTTTCATTAACGATCAAGAACATTCGAAGCGATAATGGCACGGAGTTCAAGAACACACAAGTTGAGGAATACCTAGATGAAGAAGGCATAAAGCATGAGTTTTTATCACCTTACTCTCCTCAACAAAACAGAGTTGCCGAAAGGAAGAACCGAACCCTCATAGAGATGGCAAGAACAATGCTCGATGAGTACAAGACCTCGAATCGATTTTGGGCGGAAGCGGTTAACACCGCTTGCCACACCATAAATCGACTTTATCATCATCGACTAGTCAAGAAGACATCCTATGAGCTACTCACCGGTAACAAGCCTAATATTTCATACTTTTGAGTTTTCAGTTCCAAATGCTATATTTTGAACAAGAAGCCTAGGACTTCAAGGTTTTCTTCAAAGTCTGATAAAGGTTTCTTGCTTGGTTATGATTCGAACTCTTACACCTATTGTGTCTTCAACAAGACCTCCAGACTTGTTGAAGTAGCATGTGACGTAGTGTTCGATGAGACTAACGGCTCCCAAAAGGAGCAAGTTGATCCATGTGCACTAGATAGAGAAGAAGCTCCTTGTCAAGCATTAAGAAGAATGGCATTTGGTGAAGTTCGACCACAAGAATCACCTCTACATATACATGAGGAAAATGAACCACAAGAGGAGGCCAATGATCAAGGGGGAGCTTCTATACAAGATCAACCTCAAGGGGACGAAAAAGATCAATGAGTCAATGAAGGCAACCATCTAGGGGGACAAGAAGATGACCATGAAGATTCAAGACAGCAAGTGCCACACCCAAGAGTACACCAATGTGTCCAAAGGGATCACCCAATCGATAACATCATCGGTGACATCCAAAAGGGAGTAACTACTAGATCTCGCATAGCTAATTTTTGTGAGCATTATTCGTTTGTATCCTTTTTGGAACCACGCAGGGTTGAGGACGCATTGAAGGATCCGGATTGGGTAGTGGCCATGCAAGAAGAACTCAACAACTTCAAAAGGAATGAGGCATGGGAACTAGTCGAAAGACCCAAATTCAAAGTTGTCGGTACCGAATGGGTCTTCCGCAACAAACAAGACGAACACGGGGTGGTGACAAGGAACAAGGCAAGACTTGTGGCCAAAGGGTATTCACAAGTTGAAGGTTTGGATTTCGATGAAACCTTCGCTCCAGTAGCTAGACTTGAGTCTATTAGAATATTACTTGCATATGCTACTCACCATGATTTCATGCTCTATCAAATGGATGTGAAAAGCGCCATCCTCAACGGACCAATCAAGGAGGAGGTGTATGTGGAGCAACCCCCCGGATTTGAAGATGAAGAGTTCCCCAACCACGTATTTAAACTGTGTAAGGCTCTCTACGGCCTCAAACAAGCTCCTAGAGCTTGGTATGAGTATCTTAGAGATTTCTTAATTGAAAATGGCTTTAATATCAGTAAAGTAGATTATACATTGTTTACAAAGAGATTTGACAATGATCTCTTTATTTGTCGAATTTATGTTGATGATATAATCTTTGGTTCCACTAACAAATCTTTTTGTGAGGGATTTAGTAAGATTATGATAGATAGGTTTGAGATGTCTATGATGGGAGAGCTAAAGTACTTCTTGGGATTCCAAGTGTGGTAACAAAAGGAAGGGGCATTCATAAGCCAAACTAAGTACACTCAATACATACTCAAGAAGTTTGGAATGGACAAGGCAAAGCCTATAAAGACTCCCATGGCAACAAATGGACACTTGGATCTCAATGAAGATGGACTAAACGTCGATAAAAAGGTATATCACTCCATGATTGGATCTCTACTCTACTTATGTGCAAATAGGCCAGACATTATGTTGAGTGTATGCTTGTGTGCAAGGTTTCAAGCCAACCCAAAAGAGTGTCATTTGACAGACGTTAAGAGAATCTTGCGGTATTTAGTTCGTACACCCAACCTAGGCCTTTGGTACCCCAAAGGTTCCAAATTCAATCTCATCGGTTACTCTGATGCAGATTATGTCGGATGCCAAGTAGATAGAAAAAGTACCTCCGGTACATGCCAATTCTTAGGGAGATCCCTAGTTTCTTGGTCCTCCAAGAAACAAAACTCCATTGCCTTATCCACGGCCGAAGCAGAGTATGTTGCAGCCGGGATTTGTTGTGTACAACTACTTTGGATGCGACAAACTCTAAGGGATTACGGTTACAATATGAACCGTATTCCACTCCTCTGTGATAATGAGAGTGCCATTAAAATTGCCCATAATCCCATTGAGCACTCTAGGACCAAACACATAGACATCCGGCATCACTTTTTGAGAGAACATTCAATGAAGGGAGATATAGCCATTTCACATGTCAATACCAAAAAGCAACTAGCCGATATATTCACCAAGCCACTTGATGAAAAAAGCTTTTGCGAGCTCTGAAATGAACTAAATATCCTCGATGCTCGGAGTGTGGCTTGAAATCTTGTATACCTGAATGCTATCTTCAAAATTCATTGATTGTGTTGTGAAAATCATCTCTCTCAATTTTTCCGAAAAACTATGTCAATCACTAAATCTTGGTGAATTATGATCATTGCTTGATTGTTGTATGCTTACTGATAATATTCATCAAGATTATTTGATTTGCTTTGCCTCCCTAATTTCTAAATTTGTACCTTCGAATATATACGAATGGGCTAAGAATTTCTTCTTGGTGACCATGGACTAGTCTGTGGTTGCCTGTACTAGTCCACCCATGCAAACTAGTCCGCAATGTGACGGTTAGGCCGGACTAGTCTGGCAGACAATGGAATAGTCCGATATAGTCTTTGGAAAAGTTCGGACTAGTCCGATCATTTATGGACTTGTCCAATTCTTCGTGTCCATAACCCTAGCTGCCGCCAAACCCTAATCTTCCTCACCCCATACTTTCCTCAAGCTTTCCCTCTCCACGCTCGAGCTCCCCAAGGCGATTCTTTGATTCCTCCATCAAAACTTCGCGAGTGTGGGTGGAAATTGACCTTCTTCGCATAAGGATTGAAGACCACGGACTTGTCTGATCCTTCAACTGCTACATCTTCGAGAATCAATTAATTTTGGTAAAATCTCATCCCAAACCCTAGAAATTGCTATTTCCTTCAATGTTGATAAACTAGCTTAGTTCCTTCCACCATATACATGCTTTCTTGATGTATTACATTAATGCTAAGCTAGTTGTGCATTAGGAATCACCATTTGTCTCATAGTTAGGGTTCTAGAGGTTGAACACCGGACTAGTCCGGCCCGTGCACAGACAAGTCCAGTCAACCGGACTAGTCCGTGCCTGTACACCAGACTAGTCCGAATTTTTCTGAACTCAACCCTAACCTCTTAATTCTGCAATGCAATTCCTTGTCATCTATTCTCATCAATACCTTATGAAATCCATTCTCAGGACAATGTCGAGCACCAACGAAGAATTCTCTGATTTCGAGGCTGAGATGGACCACGAAGAGGTGCTTCGATCCTCGACGGGCCTAAGCAAGAAGCGCCAAGAGCGCCCGTCCGAGCCGACTACTTCTCCTCCCCAGCCTTGACGGAAGGTGCTCGCGAAGAAGCCAGCCTCCAAGGCTTCTTCTAGAGGTGGCCCTCGCAAAGCAAAGGGCAAGGGCAAAGGGATTGCATCGGGCCCGATTGGCCCCCTAAAGTTGTCAGCTCCAAGGGAAGGGGCCCGGGATCCCACAGAGGAAAGATTCAATGGCAAGGGCAGCGACACGGCTGCAAAGTTTCGGAATGTGTATTGTTATAGCCGTCCCAATCAAGCTGCTGATGGGAGGTTTTGGAGTAACTTCCATGCAGACTTTTACAAGTCTGTATATCTTCCGATGAAGATGCCCATGGTGCGCAGCTAATGGATAGATTGGGCACATTTTGAGAAGAAGTGTTGCCCACCTTTTGTGGAGGTAGTAGAGGCTATTGAGAGGCATGGATTGAAGGACCTCTTTGCCTTCAGAAACAATTGGAATGATAAGGTCATCACGCAATTCTATGTGACGTTCCACTTTGCTAGTGATGAGGAAGAAAGGGTGACTTGGATGACTCACGGATCCAAGTACACCATCACTTATGAAGAGTTTGCAAGATTGCTGCATCTTGACACCTACAGAAATGACAATGTGATCATCCACAACATTGGTGTCATTGAGAAGGACAGGATAAAGTTTCTCTATGAACCCAACTCCAAGTTCAACCCTCCTGCTACCAAGAATATGAAGCCTTTCTTTGTGGTGTTGAAAAGGGTTATAAGGAAGACCATTTCCCCCAAGGATGGGGATGCATGAAGTGTGCAGGGATACCTCAGGACCTTGATGAAGATCATTAGCAAAGACAGGAAGTTTGATGTCTTTGATTATATTTGGAACAACATGGTGAACATCTCCTGCACACCGAACAGGTCCTGTGGCTACGCACCTTACCTCATGTTCAAGATTGAGAAGGTCACAGGCATAGAGTTTGTCAAGGATGTGGAGAATCTCCCCTTGAGGCCCCAGAAGCCTCAACGGCCAAGCATTCAAGTTGCCCCATCTCCAGCTTCTAGCCCTGAGGCTCCAGTGAGAGCCAGTGGAGATTCTAGGGCTGCTCCCGCCCCTAGGGCCCCTCCTCAGAAGGGGTCCCCGAGTGGCATCTTGAAGTACCTATCAGCCATCTTCGCCTCTTGCAAAAAGGCCGAAGTAAAAGCCCACCAGCTGAACAAGATAAGAAAGGCCGACATGAGATATGTCAAAGAGAATGTGAAGCAGATTTGCCAAGAGCTGGAGATCGAGCCCATTGGGTCTCCAGTCATTTCTGATGACTCAGATTCTGACTTCATCGAGCTCGGGCCCTTTACTCCCTCCGAGCTTGCTTATTTTGGCATTGGGGACTCGAGTGGTTCCGTTCCTCCTCCTCCTCCTCATCGGCCAGAGAATGACGATGAAGACAATGAGAGGACCGACAACGAGGCTTGAGGACCTTAGGTCCCTCCTCTCCTTCTTTTTAGTGTCTTGATGCCAAAGGGGGAGAGATTGAGGGGGAGTCTTAGGAGTCTTAGGTTCAGCTGTAGGATGTGAGGAGAGCTCTCTTTTTGTGTCTTTTGTCTATTTGTGGGTTGTAAGAATTTTAATATGCTCTTTTAGTACTATTGGTCCTATGATGCAATGTTTTGAACTGTTTGTGAAGATATTGATGAAATCTGTGATTTTGCTCTGAGAATGGCATATATGCTTGTTGTTAACATGTTGATGTCAATTATGTCATTCTCATCATGATTATTGTTTCTATACACTTAGTTCTACATCCCACCATAAAGAGTGCACATAGGGATCATGTTTTCATTGCTAAATGTGTTTTAAACTCATATGTGCACACTTTATGAAAATCTCAACTTTTTATCATATTTCGTGAAATCTCAATTGGTTGTCATCAATCACCAAAAAGGGAGAGATTGAAAGTGCATCTAGGAATCCCTTGTGGGTTTTGCATGATTTATGACAAGCAAATGAGATCCTAACCACTTTGTTGAGATGAGCAGAGGTTCTAATGAGAAAATGAGCAAAGTGCCAAAAAGAAAGGAGAATGAAGAGCAATGCGGAAAAAAGCTCAAGAAACAAGTGTAGTAGATTATTGTGTATGGAGTGTGTTAAGGAAACACACCCCAAGAGCTCAAGCACAAATAAACTCACACATTGCACAAATTCAGACAGGACCGGACTAGTCCGAGTGACCCTGGACTAGTCCGATATCTTTCTGCACAAGATCGGACAAGTCTTCACAACGCGGACTTGTCCTTATAGTCTAGCTTTTCACTGACCGTACTAATCCGATATCACCACGGACTAGTCCGATATCTTTCTTACTAGAATCAGACTAGACCTCCCTAGTGCAGACTAGCCCCCTAAACACTTCACGAGTTGCACAAAATCGGACAAGTCCGATCGCTCAACGGACTAGTCCGGTATCTTTCTAACATAAATCGGACAAGTCCGATATTAGCACGTACTAGTGCGAAAACCCTCTGACCTAAATCCGACAAGTCCTCCAAGTGCGGACTTTTCCCCAAATTCACTTAGGGTTTCACTTTTCTGGACAAGTCCTATTTCCATCGGACTCGTCCGAAGATTTCCAGAACCAAAATAGGACAAGTCCGCTTTCAGTCGAACAAGTCCGATATTTCGGGACACCTAGGGTTTGCTACACTCAGCACACCGGACTAGTCCGATGTCCACCACGGACTAGTCCGATCTTTCTAAATCCTAACGATAACTTTTGGGAACCCCATATAAATAGGTGTTCACGGCCCATCTTTCATATCTCTCGACCCCTTGCGCCATCACACATTCCAAGAGCCTAGAAAACACCTCTCTCCACGAAATCAAATGCAAGAAAGATCAATCCCTTGAGGATACACTTTGAATCATTGGAGAGACACGGTTCATCACTCATTGAGCTCATGGTTTGATTCCCTAACACACTCTTGTGCTTTTCATTGTGATCTTAAGAGTGTGTTCTTGGTGGAGTTCATATTGTAATCTTGGGGAGCCCTCAAAGTGTGAGCAGGCCCCTTGAATTTGGTTATTTGCCCTTTGTGATTAGTGAACAAGATTGGCTCCATGGCGATCCGACGAGGGTAGGGTTGGAGAAGACCCGGTCCTTTTGTAGACTCCTCAACATGGATGTAGGTTGCCTCTGTGGGAACCGAACCACGGGATAAAGTGCTTGTGTTCTTTCTTTGCGCTCATTATTCTTACAATTCATATATATCTAGGGTTTCAACCAGTCTTACTCACTTTACATTGAAACATTGAATATAAGATTAAATTGTGGTGCAACCTAGTTTATAGTTTTGTAACACTTCAATTACAAGTATATTTCTGATGCATACATCCTAGGATCAAGATAATCGATCCTGATTTGATCAACCTAGTCGGTACACACCGGACTAGCCCGCACTCGACTAGACTAGTCCGATATCTCGAGATTCGATCTGGTTTGTAAGTGTTGCAGGTTTCGACAAAAATCAAAAAGGCCTATTCACCCCCCCCCCCTCTAGGCCACATTCCCAACCATTGAACATTCGTATGTGGAAATGGGAGGATACCAGTATGGATTTCATCGTTGGATTTCATCTCACGTCCCACAAGCATGATTCGATTTGGGTGATAGTCGATCGACTAACAAAATCCACCCACTTCATTCCGATCAACACCAATTATCAAGCTCAGAAGTATGTGGAGTTGTATACGTCAAGAATCGTGTGCTTGCACGAAGTTCCCCGCACGATTATTTTAGATCGTGGTGTGCTGTTCGTCGCATGCTTCTAGGAGCAACCACACGCGTCATTGGGGACCAAGTTGATCCGAAGCTCCGCATATCACTCGCAGACCGATGGTCAAACTGAACGGGTGATTCAAGTTCTTGAAGATATGTTACACGCTTGTGTCGTCCACCTCAGTAAAAATTGGTATGATCATTTACCTTTGACAGAGCTCTCGTATAATAATAGCTATCAAGATAGCATCAGGATGGCACCATATGAAGCTCTCTACGGCCAAAAACTCCACACCCCATTCAACTGGTATGAATCTGGCGAGCGGGTAATATACGGTATTGATCTTGTGAACGAAGCAGAGGAACAAGTGCGAGTAATTCAGGCCAATCTCAAGGCTGCTTGATCTCGGCAGAAAAGCTACACAGATAAAAGACGTCGCCATCTCCACTTCGACATTAGAGACAATGTTTATCTCCATGTCTCTCCGACAAAAGGAATTCATCATTTCAGAGTGAAGGGAAAGTTTGCTCCGCGATTCATCTGTCCGTTCGCTGTCATTGAAAAATGTGGACCCGTGGCCTATCGTCTGGAGTTACATGCGTGACTCTCAAGTATTCATAATGATTTCCATATCTCTCACCTGCGGAAGTGTCTTAAATTTTTAGCTGAACTCCGCACGAAGGACATCAAAGCTCTTCAACGGGATCTCGCTTATTCTGAATATCCGATCCGGATTATCGATGAAAAGACTCGCGCCACAAGAAACCGGACTTTATGGTTTTACAAAGTCTTGTGGAGCAACCATACCGTTGATGAACCGACATGGGAAAGCGAGGACTATCTCCCGATTAAACTATCCAGATTTGCTATCGTCTCATATCCGGTAATCTTTTACCATCCGTCTCTTTCATTTGTAATCTCGAGATGATATTCTTTTAAGGGGGGTGTAAAAGCCCTAATTTCTCAATGTGCATTTCAGCTTTGAGGTATTAAAATAACATGAAGAATAAAAAATTAAATTGGGGATGGAAATATGAATTAAATAAAAAACCTTCAATGAAGGATTCAAACTCTAAAATAGCTTCTGTTCAAAGTAATTCAAATTAAATATATGAGTTCATAAATAGCTTCCAAATATTCCAAATAGCACCCCTGCAAAGTTTCAAAATTGTTGGAGCTCAATTGCTATGTAACTCAGTGGAAACATTGAATTCCATTTGAATTCAAATTCACCTTTTGAATTTGATGGAAACTTGGTCAACTGTGGAATTAAATTTCAGAATCCTATTCTACACATTTGATTTCGTATCCCAGAAAAGATCTAGCATTTTTCGAGTGAGATTGGTAGGAGAATTGATTGAGTGGAAAAGAGAAGAAAATGTAGCATTGGTGGGACCCCCTAGTCAGTGAGGCAAAACAGAGGAACCGCCTCTGCTCTCTGCTCCCAGCGCTTCAACGTTGGGAGCCCCCTCCACCGCGGCAACCATGCACCAAGAAAGCAGCTGCATAGCCTAGAGCTCCACTCCAAACTACATAAGTCCCTGTTGCTTCTCCACGACGCTTCTTTCACTCTCTCTTCCGCAGGAACAGAACACCGAAGCCATTTTTGCCGCCTCAGGTCTTCTTGACCTTGCCAGCCAAACGAAGCAGTGTTTCGCCGTGCTACAATAGTACAAAGTGGCACCACTCGTTGCTCTACCTTCTCCATCTGTTTGTACAAGGTTTCCTAACCTCGTTCCTCGATATTTAACAGTTTGGCGGCCGACGCCATTGTGCCGCCGAGGACGCCCTTCTCTGCTCCCAGTCGCGCCAGCCAACAAGACCATCTCAAGTGACGACTTCAACAGAAAAAAGAAGTGAAACTCCACCCTCTGTTTCAAGGTGAAAACCATTTCTAAGTTCCTGCATTGCCGAGCATGTTATCCCCATTTCTATCATGGCAACTTCATAGCTTTAGTGGTAAGTGTCCATCGCAATTTGCTTTCTAGGTAAATCGATTCTCCAATATAGTTAGAAACTATATTCCAAACCTCCTAGCGCACCTGATTGAGCAAGAAAAGCGAGAAATAATTGATTGGGCACAAAGATAGTCAAGTTCTCCTTACCACCATGGGAAAAAATCGCGGTCCACCATCGAGCTTGCAATTGCAAACAATTCCACCCATTTCCACCCCCCCCCCCTTCACTTTCATCCTTCCCATGATGCTAGAAGCATTCCCGAATGATTTCCAAGCCGTTTGGGCAATGGGGCGGCAGTTTCCACATCAAACCGTCGAGCTTGCAATTGCAAACAATTCCACCCATTCCCCCCTCACTTTCATCCTTCCCGTGATCCTAGAAGCAATCCTGACTGATTTCCAAGCCATTTGAGCAATGGGGCGGCAGTTTCCACATCACCGGAACCCCAGCCGCCGCGGTTGCCATCGCACCACCGTGTCCATGCAGAATTCCTCACAACTTCAAAATTCAAGGTCTAGTAGATTTGCTCAAATAATTCCAAATAAATTCTGGTAGACACATCTTTATCCTCACTTTGCAGTGGTGCAATTTGTTGGACATGAAAGTCCTAATATTTTTATAATTATTTCCTTTGAGCCATTTTCTTAAGAAATTAATTAATCCTATTCTGCTAATTGGAAATTTCCCAATTTTGATCAAAACTCTCATTCAAATACACTTGACATCTAGTAAAAGTTTCAAGTTCATTGGACTTCATTTACTAGCTCAAACAGTGTTCCAATTCATTGAAAATTCAAAAATTATCAGAACTATTTCCAGAATTTATCCCAAATTGTAAAATCAATATCTCCCGTAGAAAGATGATAAAATTGTGAAACAAATTTTGTTAGGACCAGTGATACCTCCTCTAATAAAAAACCCACTGTCGGCTATGTCAAAGCTCCAGATTTAGTACCAAAATCCAGAGAAACCAAATAATTGTTGGAATTTTTGAGACAACAAGCTTCCATGAACAATTCAAATTCTTGGCCCAGATCTTCACCATAGTACCTAGTATGCACTTAAAATTCAAAGCCAATTAAAATCATTTAGTACTTGATACTATGTATAGAAGTTGTTTCATATAGTTTCAATGTCACTTATGCATATTATGCTACACATATCATATAGTGACAGAGATCGAGGAGGAGTCGGAGGTCTTGGAGAGCTTATCACCAGACGCTAACTTGCCATCTGACTCGCAGCCAGGCAAGCTCCAGTTTGAATTTAGGAACTATTTCAAAGTTTGCAATTTGTATCACTCTTATGCCGATAGTCTAAATTGCATTATGTCTAAGGTGATTGAATACTCCAAATGAATGACCCACGATCCCATGGAGTACTTGGGTAGGTTTTCAGATTGACGTGTAAAATTGCCATGCTAATGTTATATGGAATCCGGTAGAAGTCGAGTAGTTGGAATCTACTTGGGAGATAGCATTACCGTCACACGGGATTGGTTTATCTTGAGAATAGTTTATAGAAATTAATATGCAATTGGGCAGTAGTGTAGGAAGCAGCGAGACGTGGTCTCACATGCATAGCGTTGCCTCTGTCGATTGAGGTCCGATCCATGTGCGCCCCCATTGAGCAAGTTTGAACTGTACCGGTGACATACTTGATATATGGGCCCCAGTAAACTGATGTAACTTGTTAACTTGGATGTCGAGGATTCCGTACTATTTTATAGGAGTGGGTTGGGAGTAGAAAGGTGTAAATATGCCGGCGAGCGATGATGTTATTGTTCACTCTGCGCGAGGACCTCCTGCCCGTTACGGAAGGACCGACTCGACATTTGGGTGTCCTGTGAAAGGTTGTCACATACGACAAAGTATTGAAGTGTGACTCGCTCCACCTCCGAAAGCGTGTATGTGTTGTGTTGTCTGGGTATTTACTGATGTGAATCACCATCTCTCGCAGTTATTTGAGCACTGCTTGTCACTGTGTTGTGACGTAGTGAATATGGAAGAAGCCACAAGAATATGAGGTATTGAATTATAATTGCTTTGCAACCATGCTTGCTATAGTTTATGCTTAATTAAGTTACGTTTCTGAACATTTAACTTGCTGCTAATAAGATGAAAGTAAGGATCCACTTGTAGGTGAGTCATTTATGCAATATCACTGTTGTCGAAGATGTTTTTGTGACACTTCCCCCGGGCCTGCTAAGAAGCAGCCCATGGAGGTCCTTTTTTGGAGGGGCAAATTTCCTGGATCTACGAGCGGGATGAACACGAGGATTTTTACGTGGTTTGGGCTGCCGAGAGGCATAATACCCTACATCCACGGAGGGTTGTGTTGTATTGCACATGCTCAGCCCGTGGTGAGTGTGAGATGCGTATGAGTGAGATGAGAGTGTCCCCTGCTGTCGTGGCTGCCCGGTCCTTTCATAGGTGAAGGCCGGCAGCTTACATTATGTTTGGGGCCCGACAGGTGGCCCCGGTTTAAGTAGCCTTGAAAGCGCATTAACGTGCCTTGATGACACGTTAATGGGTCTTGATGGTGCATTAACGTGTCCTGATGACATGTTAATGGGTCTTAATGGGTCCTCATGGTGCACCAAGGTGTCTTGATGGCACATTAATGATGTGTTGATGGCGTGTTAATATGGTCTTGAGTGTGCACATCGCCTTCCGGAGCTGCGGGGCACGTGGTGGCAGCATCGGACCTCACCTCGGCAGAGAAGCTAGGTCCAGAGGCAGCACCGGACCTCTCCTCGGTGGGAAGGATAGGTCCGGAGTCCTTGATATGCATGGCAACACTAGACCTCTCCTCAGCAGGGAGGCTAGGTCCGGAGTCTTCGATAGGTGTGGTAGCACCGGACCTCTCCTCAACGGGGAGGCTAGGTCCGTTTTCATCGGGACACGTGGCAGCACCGGACCTTTCCTCAACGGAGAGGCTAGGTCCGGAGCTGCAGGTTGTCGGAGCTGTCTTGTCTTCCTTGTATGCGGGGGTACCCGGTCTGTAGGGTATCGACAACTGTCTATGTTTATATGTATCCCTGCATGTAGAGTTTCATGCTTAGACCAATCGGTTAAGTCTTGTTAAGCCTTCGTGCTCACGATTTCGGTGAAACGTACAATAATGGACCCGAAGATGAGGTGATGCCCCCGTCGGGGTATACCGCCAAGTGGGAGTCCTGTATGTCGCCGTGATCGTCACTTGTGTGCCGCTAGTGTGTAGCATCCTCGGGCTAGACAGTTGCACTTTTGCATAGCTTGGCTGAGAGTTTAGCTATGAGTATGACTTCCATTGTTTATTAAGTATTGTAAAAGGTTTCCGCTGTTTATATCAATAAAACATTGTATTTTATCATATTCTTTTCTTGTGTGTTGTTGGGTGCCGCATCGTAAAGCACCACCTTCTGCGATCTTGGAATGTGTGGACCTGGTCCGCACAAGAGTCAAATACCAATCGCATCCTAGGAGATTAGGCGGAAAAGAACAGGTGCGGCACAGCGGCAGGTTGACAGACTGACCAGTCCAGTATGTCGCTCCTAAACGGGTGCAAACAAGTTTAAACGTAAGTAAGTTCCGTTTCTTTTAGCCAGTTTAAATGGTCGTTGACCCATTTAAACGGCTCACCCATTTAATGGACTGTTTAGAGCCTAAACTAAACAGTCAATTTAGCATCTAAATGCGTTTAAACAGGGCTCAATGACCATTTAGGATAACACTAGATGTAAATCTAAATGTATTTTGATATATTTTTTTGCTATTATGATATTTATTTTCGTGAGCCAGAACATATTACTTGACAATACTATGTCATATTTTCGTGTTTCAGATTTTTGCCCAGGAAATAATTTTCATATTTTTGTGGGCCTGATCCTGAGCTATGAAAATAACTTATTTTCATGCACGAAAATAATATTATTTTTGTGGATCATAGGCACGCGAAAATATTCGAAACATAAATGAAAGCACTTATTTTCGTGAATTTTTTGACTATTTTCGTGAACTCCTACCCAAAAAAATAAATCAATTTAGACCTCGCGATCGTGCATCCGAATGGAGATAGGCATGGTAAAGGGCTTTGATTTTCGGACCCATTAACAACTTAAGTTGATCCTTATTACATGTTAGCTAGATCTAAATATCAATTCAATTTGATTCTAGTCTGGTCAGCCCCTCCACATTAGTAGTTTTTTTATCAAACTGTGGAGCACCTCTCCAACGGAAGGGAAAACAGGCGACGAAAAAGCTACCCTGGCTTTGAGTGTCATCTCTAGACAACCACCCTCAAGGTCCAGCACGCAAAGGTTGTGGGACGACTATAGGTGGCCAATGGGTCATGCCTAAAAACAATAGGTCCGACACGACCCACGAAATAATCATGTTGGGCTGACACAACGGGCCGGAAGCTAAGCCCCGGCAAGGCACATATCACATTTTCCTGTGCTGGGCCCATTTGCGGGCCGGACGTGCCCACTACGTAAGAAACCCAAATAGGAGACAAAGATGGGTGACACGCTCAAAGGCGAATGTCACTGATAAGGTTAAGCGAGACAAGCCAGCTTCAGCGAGGACCTGACATGGCTCGGCTGTACATTCAAGGAGACGTGTTACAATACAGCACGTCTCAGTTAAATAGGTATCCGAGACACGCCTTCTCTCCAACGAATGAGAGACACGGTTCTAAAAAAGTGTGTCTCCTATTAGCGAAAGAAATGAGACTTACTTTACAGAAAGCACGTCTCCTTTTTCTTCGCTTACAGATAGACATGAATTTGCCGTTGAACGATTAATTCATTCATTCACAGTTGAACACACAAAATATTCATCACACAGATGGACACAGATAACACATTCATTCATTAACAAATATATTACAAAACACAAGAAAAAAGTACAAGACGTAAGAAAATAAAAACAACATCAACTAAAAAACAACAAAAGAAAACCTAAATCCTACTCCTCCTCCCCCTCCTCCTCCTCCGGTTGGTCCGAATCCGGTGGTGCAACCTCGCGATCGAGGTTCCTTGCCATCGCCACCACCAGGATATTGCGGCCCTCGACGCCGAGCACCTCGGTCATCATCTTGAGCAGCCTCTGGAACCGGTCGAACTGCCTGTCAAACAGCATCTTGAGCAGTTCATTGTTGAGCCTCTCAGGGGAGCGGCGGCACTGTTTCTTGCAGGGTAGCTCCCTCGGCGGGCTTTGAGGAGGAACATTGGCCATCACCATGTCGCTCTCTAACTCCGCTTATCAGCAGTCAAGGGAGCAGAGTTCTGGCCACCCCTCAGTGATCATCAAAGATATCACTGCCGAGCCCATCGCTGCTGCAGATAAGATAAAAGGAAAGCAACGCAAGGCCCTGACATCGGAAGTAGCGGAGATTGTTGGTCCCTCTCACTCCAACAGATCACTGCAACCCAGCAAACTAAGGAGGATCCCTCGGCTCCAAATGCTCATGCAAGGACATCGGACCACGCCTCCACCTGCTCAGGAGAATGGCCCTGATGCTGGTACAACTGAGGATACGCCGGCACTCAATCTCTTTCCAGGTCCAATCAAATTCCCCAGTCTTGACTCTCTTGACTCCTGCCATCCCTACCCTAAACTCTCCACTGATGTGCTGTAGGCGACGACGGTAAATGAGTGTGGCGTTCCCCCTGAGGTGGCGCGCCAGATGATGTCCCTCCCGGAGCTGAATGACAGTGCCGTACATCAAGCTTGACTTGCTAGGAGTGGAAGGCACCGAGCACACTGTGGACTGCTATGTTGCTGATGGGTTCGTCTTTTGGGAAACTGCTATTTGGAACTGTAGGGTGGTTGTATTAAACAGTACTGGTTGTTATTCTGTGGTGTGCTCTGTTGAGAACATGCGCGGTTGGGAACATTTCTGCATTTTGATCGACCGGTGGCCGGAACCTCAGCTTATGGCAGTTAGTCTATTCTGGAGTCTGTTGGCTGTGACCTATTTCTATGCTGCTTGCCTCATCTGTCTGTATGATTACTGGTTTGCTCGTTGGCCCTCGTTACACACTGACCTTAGTTTCATAGGCCACTTCCTCATTCAATTGGTCGGGACTACTTCCCGGACTGCCCTGTCATACCTGACTATTATCTATGGCGCACAACATAAACCGTAATGGGAATGTCTTTAACTGGAACATTTGTGGTCTTAATAACACTGCTAAGCAACAAGCAGTCAGGTCCAAAATAGAGGAGGTCCAGGAGTGCAATATCTTCTGTATACAAGAGACCAAAATGGAACATATTGGCATTTCTTTCCTTAAACGACTGGCACCTAGAAGATTCAACAAATTTGTCTTTGCACCATACAAGAGGTATTCTGGTAGCCTGGAATGACAGCTTGCTTCAGGGGGAAGCTCTGGATATCAAGGACTTTTCCATATTCATGCGGTTCACATCCCGACTGAATGGGGTAGTCTGGCACCTGATCTCAGTCTATGGACCTTGTCAGGGACCTCGTCGGCAGGAGTTCACTGACTGGCTCTGGAATCTCTCATTGCAACCGCAAGAGCTATGCATGATACTGGGGGACTTCAACTTCTATCGCCACGTCAGTGACCACAACTGCGCGAGAGCGAATATAGGGGACATGCAGATGTTCAATGACATAATCCAACACTTGGGACTTATTGAAATCCCTCTCCAAGGTAGGAATTACACTTGGAGCAACATGCAACAATCGCCTCTACTTGAACAACTGGATTGGTGCTTTACCTCAGCGCAATGGTCCCTATCATTTCCCAACTCCTCACTTTGGCCAATGGCCAGGGACACATCAGACCATGTCCCACTAGTAGCTCAGATATGCACCACCATACCTAAATCAAAATGCTTCTTCTTTGAAAACTATTGGCTCAGACATCCATAGTTTCTCACCATTGTCAAGGACTCGTGGGACCAGCCTCTGTCAACAGTTGGTAGTGCAAGGAGAGTTTCTGCTAAATTAAAACGTCTGAGATACAAGCTACGCAAGTGGAGCAGATCACTAGGTGGGCTAAAAAAACTGATCAAACGATGCAATGAAGTTATTCTGATCATGGACACAATGGAAGAGCAGAGGACACTATACTTGCAGGAAAGCTGTTTCAGAAACATGATCAAACATCAGCTTACTCAGCTCTTAAATCAACATAATGACTACTGGAGACAACGTTATACAGAGCGTTGGGCCATGTTTGGTGATGAGCCAACAAAATTCTTCTTGGCTCCAGCAATAGAAAGATACAGGAGAAACAATATATCAGTCATTCAAGATGACCATGACGTAGAGCTAATGGATCATGGGCACAAAGCCTCAGCCCTCTGGAAGGAATTTTCGGAAAGGTTAGGGCAATCTGCCCCGACTCAACAATGGCCACAAATCCACCAGTGGGTTCTTCCTGGACAACATCTACATACATTATGCAACCCGGTCACCAGGGGGGAAATTGATGCCACACTCAAAAAACATGCCAACTGACAATGCCCCAGGTCCAGATGGGTTCAACACAAAATTCTTTCAGGCATGCTGGCACATCATTAAGGAAGACATTTATCTGCTATGCTCAGACTTCTTTAATGGCAACATCAGTATCCAGCCCCTGAACAGTTCCTTAATCACTCTCATCCCGAAGATCAATAATCCCCACAGAGTTACAGATTACAGGCCCATATCACTGCTGAACTCCACTATCAAACTGATCACTAAGATACTCTCAGTTAGATTGCAGGAAGTAATCCCAACCATTATCCACAAAAATCAAAATGGTTTCATCAAAAAAAGAACCATCCAGGACTGCATGGCTTGGGTCTATGAGTACCTTTATCAATGCAAAAAAACCAACACTGGTGTTATAGTACTCAAACTGGACTTCAAAAAAGCCTTTGACAAGGTGGAACATGACTTCATTATACACATGCTGAGAGTTTTGGGTTTTCCTGAACAGTGGATCACATGGGTAACAAATATTCTATCTACTGCCACCTCCTCAATTGTTCTCAATGGAGTGCTAGGTAAGACTTTTCACTGCAGAAGAGGTGTTCGGCAGGGGGACCCGTTATCCCCCCTGCTATTTGTACTGGCAGCAGATCTTCTACAAATTTTAATCAACAAAGCAGTGGAGCTGGGACTTCTATGTCTACCACTGCATCAAGAAATGAACAAGGACTTCCTGGTAGTACAATATGCAGATGACACCATTCTAATCCTCAAAGCCAACCAGAGACAGCTCTTCTTTCTGAAAAACTTACTACAATCCTCCGGGGGAGCTACAGGGCTGAGAGTGAACTGGGAAAAATCAAGCTTAACACCAATAAACACTGATGAAGAGGAGGCCACAATTCTAGTAGCCACATTGGGTTGCACTATTGGCTCATTCCCATTTACTTACTTAGGTCTGCCGATGAGCCTCGACAGACCCAAAGCAGATGCCTTTGAAGGACTTGTCTTAAGGGTGCAAAAAACGCTAACTGGAGCAGCAACATGGTTTTCAATGGCTGGTCGATGCACACTTATCAACAGCGTTCTATCCGCCATCCCAATTTATGCGATGTGTACCATCAAATTGATACAGTCAGTCATTCAAGCTATTGACAAAGCCAGGAAAAAATGCCTATGGAGAGGCTCGGACATCACTGGCAAAGGCTGGCCCCTGGTGGCCTGGAACCAAGTTACAACACCAAAGGAAAATGGAGGGCTGGGTCGAAAAAGCCTCACTGCAATGAATGGAACCTTGCTCATGAAATTCCTCTGGAAAATCTATAACAAAGCAGACATCCCCTGGGTTCACCTCATCAACCAGCGCTATTGCAGCAACGGTAAACCCCCGCACAGCACAAAAGGAAAAGGATCCTTCCGGTGGAGGGATGTTGTGAGCCTATATGATTCTTTTCTCAGGAATTTTGAAGTCAAAATTGCCACAGGGGACACAATTCAACTATGGCAGGATCAGTGGGAAGATCACCTACTCAGAAGGGACATGCCCCGTTCATACTCCTTCGCAACCAACATCTCAATGGCCCAATACCTCAGCAACTCAGACCATGGCAATCACTTTTTTCAACCACTGTCGGAGGAAGCACTGTTGGAACTGGCCAATCTGGAGGCCATGCTGGAGGAAATCTCACACAGGGAAGCTTCACAGGATGAGTGGACTCCACTCGGGGGAATAAGAACTTTCAACTCCAAGATTATTTACAACAACTATTACAAACACATCAACCCACCAACACCCTTTAGCTGGATTTGGGCCTCAAAGGTGCTAAAGAAAATAAAGATCTTCATGTGGCTGATGTTTCGGGACCAGCTCAACTCACGCAACCTCCTGAAGAGAAAAAACATCACGATTGACGGGAACGACTACACATGTGTACTCTGTGCTGACAATGTGGAGGAACTCACGTACCATCTCTTCTTTAACTGCTCCTTCAGCATGGCATGCTGGAATGTCCTTGGGATTCACTGGGACCACGACATCCCCTTCTTTCATACCCTGCAAAAAGCCAAGCTCAGCTGGGGTCGTAGCGCATTCATGGAAACCTTCTCCATAGCGGCCTGGGAGATCTGGATTGCTCGTAACAATGTCATTTTCAGAAACTCTACTCCCTCTGTAAATGCTTGGAAACGATCCTTCATTGCTTCTACAAGGCTTCAGGCCTGCCGTTTCAAGCCGGAGGATAGGGCTAGTGTGCTTGTGTGGCTTCAGGGTTTGTAAAGGACGTTCCTCCCTCTAGAACACCTAGTCAAGCTCTGCTGAGCTACTATAAATCGCTGTTTCCTTGTCTCTTTTAATATATGTTTTATGGCTGCCGGGGTTCTCCCTTGCAGTTTTTCACCGGTCAAAAAAAAACATTGGCCATGGTGGGTTGTCTGCGCGGAGAAGACGAACGAAGAGAATAGGAGAGACTGATGGCGCCTTATATAAGGTCTGTGCGGAGACGCAAAATGGAGCCGCGCTTAACACCGAAGCTCGTCGCCTATGCTCGACGTCTCCCTCTCCTCTCCTAAAAGGGAGACGCGCTATTACGTAAAGCGCGTCTCCTATTACGCATGTCTCCTTTAGGTTCGTGATTTTCTCCATTTTGCTTCGGTTCACGGTTGATATCACAAATCACTGAACTTAGAGCACATTCACTTGATAAAAAAAATCATTCACTAGTCCATAAAATAATCAAATCCTTACTTATGATTCCTGAGGAACACGTTGAACACACCACACATTCATTCATTCACACATTATCCAGTGCTTTGTAATATATTCATTCACACAGTTGTTGAACACACAAGATAATATTCAATCACAAAGATGAACAAAGATAGATTTTATTCATTAACACAGTATATTACAAGACACAAGAAAAAAGTACATGCAACTAAAAACAACAAAGAAAAACTAAATCCTACTCCTCCTCCTCCTTCGGATCCTCCCCGGTGGCGACTCAGGCGTCGGTGCAACAAGAGCTTGGGCTGGCTGAGCCGGCGTCTGCGCAGGCTACGCCGGCTGCACTGGCGGTGCAACCCCGAGACCAAGGTTGCTCTTAATCGCCTCCACCAGGTTTCTGCGGCCCTCAGCACTGAGCACCTGGGCCATCGTCTCGAGCAGAACATCGAGACGATCGACCACACTCGTGAGGGCGAAGAGGTAGTGACCGATAGTACCTATCCCAGTAAACTGTGGAAGGGTATCCAAACCCAAGGAACTCATTGCGCGAGACGTATTGTTGCACGCCTCTTGCTCCATAAGGAAGCGCTGCTTAGTGTTGAACCTCTCGGGGGAGCTGCAGCACAATTTCTTGCACGGTGGCTCCCTCAGCGGGATTGGCAGCGGAAGGTCGGCCATGGTGGTGGTGGGTCGTCGGCACAGAGAAGACAAAGAAGAAGAAGAAAAGGATTCAAAATGAGCGACGCGATTGTGGAGAACTGATGGGTGATGGTGCATCTTAAATAAGGTTTGCGCAGAATCGACGATGGAGCGGTTGGTTTCCTGCGCATTGATGGAACGATGGGACGCATTGATACCGCCTCAGGGAAAGGTCACGCACGCCGATTGCACACATCTTTGCACCATCGCTGCCGAAATTAATTTCTCTATAGTCCTCGTGCCGCACATCACTCTTTCAGCAATGGAAGATGTGCTTTCATATAGCGTGTCTTGCTTTAGTCTCCAGCGCATCTTTCTTTTGGCTCCCGCGCGTCTCGCATTTGCTTTGCCCGTCTCTTTACCTCCGGTGCTCCTTTACTAAGACCAACACTTGTATACTAATCGACCAACTCCAGTGCAATCGTCAGCTCTGTTCGCCATCGCTGTCGTCATCATCGTCGCCATCCTCATCATCGTCGTCGCTGTTCATGGTTGGGTTAGATATCGGCTTGGTGCGTAGCTGACTGAAGGATGAGCACTTGGCGTGGCACAAGAACCATTCCCATGTATGTACATATGGCACCAGTCGCATGGTTGTATATATGTAGCTTTGCAATGGATTGATGAACTTAACTGTTTGTTTTCAGTATTTTCAATTTTTCTATGCAGGGTTTCTCTACGAAGCCTGAATCATGAGATTTATTGAAGTGGGAGTGCATCACCCCCGGTAAAGAATGGGTAAGTCATGAAGAACAAGCATAATCATATGAGTTTAATCATCGTCCTCTTATTAATGAATTTCCTTTATAGACTGACTAGAAAAGTGGTTACTACCCCCTAACAATCTCCTTCTCGGAGGACTATCCATTGGTGCCTCCAAGATGCGCCTTTCCACTCGGTTTCTTCCACCCAAATGTCCATCGCTCAGGAGCACTCTGCATTATGATTCTTGATCAAGAGACTGTAAGATAGATTTATTTTGTTCATGTTGAAAATAATTGTTGCCGAACTTATTTGAACTGTTTTCTTACGTTGCTTAAATTGATATTTCGTAGGGGTGGTGGACTGGTTTTACAATCAAAACTATACTACTTGAAGTTCAATGTTTGCTTCATCAGCCAAATGCGCCCGATGTTGAAAATGATTGTTATAATCTACTTATCAAGGTTAGACACTTTGTGTTAGTGACCAACATAGGTTATTCATTCCCCATTCCACATTTGTTAATTTAAAGAATGTCAATATTTTTAGTGTCCAGTAGAATATAAGAGAGGTGTTCTGGTGCAAGCTGGACGGTACAATTTAGATTGATCGATAGGAGCTTTAGGAATATGCTTAGATTCAATTATATTAGAGGGCATGCAATCTGTATGAACTATGAAATTAATTGAGTTGCAAATTATCTCTGAATTGCAATATCATTGTGTTTGTTTATCCCTAAATTCCAATTATATCCCTTATTTTCCATATCATTGCATTTGTTTATCCCTGCAACGGACACTCACGATAACGTGCGAGTGGAAAAGGACACTCACGATGTCGTGCGAGTTGCAATTGGGAGATGAGTGCATGAGAGACGCGCATTAAAAAGGCGCTTCTCGGATTTCTAAGATCCGGCGAAAGGGGGACGCGCCTTACTTGGGCACATTTCCGATTTGACAAAAAAA
This sequence comes from Tuctoria greenei, assembly GCA_036927565.1. Classification (NCBI taxonomy): domain Eukaryota; kingdom Viridiplantae; phylum Streptophyta; class Magnoliopsida; order Poales; family Poaceae; genus Tuctoria; species Tuctoria greenei. Next base: position 104,173,169 of record JAYESD010000006.1, on the reverse strand, counting down.
TAACGCGAGACGCGCCTTACCTGTACAGAGGTTGCACGCGGCTTTCCCGTACTGCCAAAACATAATGTGAGACGCACCTTATCTACGCGCATCTCCGATTCGTGCCGAAGATTTTTGTCCCACATCAGAAAGTTGTGCGTGTTGCAACAGTCATATAAGGCATTTCGCACAGTTGCCAGTTGGACATGCCAGTATGCGAAAGATGGCGTCACACCCTGCGAACAACATCTTTCGCATGCTGCATGTCCGTTAGGCCACAAAATAATGCGAGACGCGCGTTACTCCAGGCACGTCTCGTATTATATATGTTCGCCTCTGATTTTTTACCTAATTTTAGCTCTTGCGCGCTCTCCGGCAAAAATTTTTATCTCTCGCGCGCTCTCTCCCAATACTTGGCAAAAAAAATTAGCTCTTACACGCTCTCTCGGCCTAGAAAACCGCAGCTCCTAGGCACGCCGTCGTCGTCCCCCTTCCTCAACTCGCTCTTTGTCATTATCGCACCACCGTTGTCGACCCCGACCTCGCCGCCGAACCCGACCTTCGTCATCAGAGAGTTGAGCACGCTGGAGCACGCCGCCTTATCCCCAATTCCCGGAGCACGCCGCCGTCTCGACCCCGACCTCCGTAATCGGTATGAGCACGCTACCGCCTTCACATAAGTGGAAATGCTCTCCCTATCCCCAGAGCACGTCGGCCTGTTCTCATTAGAGAGTTGAGGAACCGCTGCTTCGACGCCTCTGCTAGCTCGTCCCGCAGCACGCCGCCGCCTCATCTCCTATCTCCAGAGCACGCCGCCGCCTCGACCCTGCCCTCAGAGCGTGCATTCCAGTAATTTTATTGAATTTGAGGATGTCCAATGAAGGCTCATCGTTAATCAAGTCATTGATTCGAAGGGAGAATTTTCATTACGGTATACATTCATCTTCCATGTTTATGCCCAATGCAGAAGTAATGTATTTGTTTGGACTATCAATGTATAATGAATTATGATTCGCAAACCCTTAAAATTGCATGAACTGTGGTTGACACTAGCATTTGTCATCAAGTAAGTTTGATTTCTACCTCTGCAGCCATGCTGGAATCAAGGTACTTATGCGATAATTGGTGTTTCTCTCAGGAGTTTTTGATATCAGGCTATAAAAGCATCAGTGAAATGTAAAATTGTTTGTTTTTTTCAGGAGACAAGCACACCAGCACAGTACCATGTCCTTTATCATGAGAACAATTTCTCTGCTGATGCCTTGCAGATGCTCACCAACTGCCCGTGCTACAAGTAAGTTCGGTTCTCCATTCACTAACAGTTTCTATGTTTATTACAATTGTATACCAATTTGTTCCTAAACCTTCAGATATTTGCTAACTTATGTGACTGGTTAAGCGAATATGACTGTAATTTGATAATAATTTATATGATTTTTAGTGATTTTATTGAATTTTGGAATGTCTCAGTCAAAACATTAGAGGCTATGAAGGCTCGCCGTTAATGAAGTCATTGATTGGGCGAATTTTCATTATGGTATACGGGATTAGATGATGACAGTTATGATGTGTATAATTAGTAACATTGTAATCAGGATGAACATTTTGTTAATATTTGATTGATAAATATAATTTAAGGTGTGATCTTTTTGGCTATACATATGTTCATATATGTATATGTTGCTGACACTGACAATGCGGCTGCCAAATCCTGGCTAGCTACAGGATGCAGCAGGCAATCAGGATAATCAGGGGTGAGAAGCACCTAATAGGAGATTTTGTCTGTAAACAATTCGCGATGAGATGTAACAGAGAACGTCTCGAATTACCTAAATAAATGAGACAGGCTTCCATAAAGCACGTCTCAAATCAATAAACAAATCTGCAACGGGCTACAATAAAGTAAGTCTCGGATCAACCAATAAATCTGCGACGGGCTTTGTTAGTGTTTGCTTCGCATGTATGCTGATGGGCGACGCGCAACACTCACGTCTCTAATGACCCCGTAAAGGACATATGTTATGACACAAAGAAAGGAGACGCGCTTCCTTTGAGCATGTCTCGCACTTAGGATGATCGGTGATGCGCCAGACGCACGTCTCTGATGATAACGTAATGCGAGACACACAGTTTATTCGTCTCCCTTCTTCGTTGGGGCTCGTCTCGGATTAGCCTTTCTTACGTAGTGGTTGTGCCGGCCCGAAGTCTGACCGAGCCTAGCGGCGGCCGCCCCGTCGCGCCAAGGCTTCCTTGCGGCCTGTCACGCTCGCCGCGCCGCAGCCTTGCCGCATCCAGTGCAGATCCATGCCATCACTGCAGATCCATGCGCATCACTGCAGATCCATGCGCATTACCGCAGATCGAAGACTCGAGTAGCGGGGATAGCTAGATGGGCGGGAGCGAAGCGCTAAATCTGTGGACCGTGGACGGGGACGGGTGATGAAGAGAAGGCCGTCGGAGTTGGATTGCAGCGTCAGAGCAAGAGGAGGCTGCCACCAGGAGAGGAAGGGGCGGCCGGAGCTGTGGACGGGAGCCGCCGAGCCAATGGTCGAATGAAACGGAGATCTTGACTTCGTCAGTGGGGCTTCATGAAAGGAAGCAGCGGCGGCTGTTCCCTGGTAGGTCAAGATTAGGATTACACTGGAGGACCATTTATAAGTTAAACAGGCTAACGGACCATGCCCGAGCCGGCCAAGACCCGCAGAGCCATCTGGGCGGCTTCACCGGGCCTGACGGGCTGAGCGAAAACAGACCGTGTCGGACCAGCCCGACGGGCCTGAGGCCAATCTGTAGCATGTCCCGTACAGGGTTTTGCGCCGGCCCTGGCCTTTTTTTCGTGCCGTGCTTTTTTGACAGGCTTTCAGACTGGCCCGTTTGGCCTGGTCCATCTCACCACCTATAGGGCCGGCTGGACCTTCGGTTGCAGATTGTACCTGAATGGCAGACTGCTCCTCTCCGAGATCTAGAAGCAAACACGCAGCTCTTCGATGTTTTGCTATGAAACGATTCTTGCCCAGATCACACAAGCAATGAGGGGCCGAGAATCTCACGGAATGTTCCTTCACGAACAGGAAGTGCCTCCTCAAGGAATTTTCCTTCACGAACAGGCTGTCCACACTCGTGAAATCTAAATCCAACCTTTAAAAAAATATTTCAATCTCTTTTACAGTGAATTTAAAAGATTATGAAATTTACAGTTCATTTCCCTGCACTCGTCAAACCTCTAAAGGCAACCTCCATATCAACTCACATTTTTATTACAACATTTAACTACCTTTTATTTTATATTACCCTATTTTAAATCTTAACTGTATGTTTGACCTTCATTTTTAGGGTTTGTGCATATGACCCTGTTTTTTCGAATTGAGGAAATGAATTGATCCTACTCCGTTAAAGTTATTTAACGGTGTTAAGTTCATAGCAAAAAGACATTTTTGTCCTTGCACCACTGATCTTACTTTTCATTGTACTCTTCATGTATGATCCTATTTTATACAACAAATTTTCGGCATTATCCAAATTATTATAGACTTAATTTGATTGTATTTAAACTCATTTTAGCCTTAATTTGATTGTATTTAAATTTGTAAACTGTAATAAATTTAAATTTTAGAAAGTTTCAACAGCAATTTCACCATAATTTCACAATTTGGAACAAATAATTTTGACAAGCAACCTCCAGGAAATCATGCACATAAACGTGATGTTGATTATGCCTGAGGCTCAAATGGTGCTGAGTAAACAGAAAATGTTAATGGGTTCAGTTAATATGTTGCCCTGTCACTGTTCCATAAGCACGAGCAGCTACTTGACATTGTGTACGAACAAAAGCATTAGCAGGTTTTTCCTTTCCATAAGACAAAGTCAAAGCAGAACCGGAAGGAGACCCGCCGCTGGCGAGGATGAGGCGGCAGGGGAAGCACGTCGGACCCAACATGTATGTCCTCTGCTCACCGGCTGCCCTTTGCCTTCGCTCGCGCCCCACCGCCGCCGCTTTCGTCCCGCCGTCTTCGCCCTCATTCTGCCGCCACCGCGCCCGCTGACTTTGCCCGCCGCCACACGTTAGTGTTACTTAGAGTCGAGAGTGGCTCTAGTCTTGTCACGAGGAGAGACTACAGAGCAAGAACGGGAAACAGGGGAGTACAGGGGTATTTTGACCATTTTCATAAACTTTATTGATTTTCTTATTTAATTAATTGATCCCAATTAGCTGGAGATAACGGAAGTTAGTAATAGGGTCAAACAGCGGTTTCATTCTGCACAAACTCTAAAAAAAAGATCAAACAAACAATTGAGATTCAAAATGGGGTCACGAGCACAATTATCCCTAAATAATATTACATTTTTTTATTTAAAAAACAATCAATTCTATTTTCCCTTTTTTGTTTTTTGCTTCTCTCTTTATCTTCCGGACATTTCCTCTCTCGTTTGCATTTTCGGAACAGTACTAGTATGGTCCACCACTACGGCCAGTCATATTTTATCAATATAAACGCTCCAACTTTATGAACATTAACAAGATAACGTCAAGGGTGGTTACATCCATACACACAACCGCAAACACCAAAGTACCGTGCATACATTGTAGTTGTCACATGCAGCATTCCTCGTGCTCCCATATGTACATTATTTATTTACAAGATATGCTAGCGATTTCTTGTTGAGGAACACATATTCGTCCTTAATAGAGAACCGCTTGTGCTGCAGCTAGCCTTGCAATCGGGACCCTGAATCAAAATTGTGAAGCGTGTTATTCGAATTGTTCATGATCAGCAACCCAATTATCAGTCAACTATCGTTCACGCCCACCCACACCAGGACCCCCCAGATTGATTTGTGCATAGATTGATTCGCTCAATAACTCACCAGAAACAAATGACAACGCACAACATGCAAGGCTTGGTGACTCCCCATTTTGTATTTTCTATTCCCCAATTGTACGTAGATCGTCGCTACATTATATCACCTATTCTTACTAATTCATGGAACTAATATGCAAATGTGATGCAGAACAGAACCATACAGCAAAACTAGCAAACACATGTAACTTTATATTCACTACTTACAATGCTGGAAGTGCGGGAACACACACTAATACATGTGACATTACGATATTAGTTCTAACAGGATCAATTTGACATATTATCCAAGCACATGAATCAGGGATAGCCACAAACCTGAAAGGAGAACAAGAAACGTAGTCCAGTCCCGCCTTCACGAAAAACGCTACTGATGAAGGGTCACCTCCATGTTCACCACAAATACCCACCTGTTATTAGATTATATATTTTGTCAGAGCGACAACCTAACCAGCAACCAAACAAATTTACCCTTCAATACGCAATAGATACTAACTCAAGGGGGGCATCAAGGATGGTACTTGTTCGCTTTTCCTGATTTAACATTTTCATGGAACAAATAGATTACCTCAATTTTTTTTTTTTTGAAATTAAGATTACCTCCAAATTAGGCCTCGACCTTCGACCCCTCTCTGTTGCAATCTTAACCAACTCACCTACTCCCTTCTGGTCAATGACCTGAAGATCCAGACAAATTTATTCAATTCAGTATCTCCAAAACAGACTACATATTAATAATATGGAACTGCGAGGAAACAGAACAACGTATATGGAGCAGGTTCCTTTTTGCTGTTATCAGGTACACAGACAACGACAAGCTTGTGCATGAGTTTGGTTACAGACTAAGTCATACCTCAAACGGGTCATGTTGCAGAATACCCTGGGACAAGTAGGTTGGGAGGAACTTGCCAACATCATCCCTGCTGTAACCAAACGTCATCTGTGTGAGGTCATTCGTTCCAAAGGAAAAGAACTCTGCGAGTTCTGCTATCTGCCAACCAGTGTAATAACATTCTTAGAAAGATACATGAGTAATCATGATTGCCAGAAAATTAAAGATGTTAGTTGAGACATAACTCTGTGCTCTTTCTGGCTCTATAGAACCCAAGAGGAGAAAACTGCGTAAGTTTCATATCTATTTACCTCGTCAGCTATAAGAGCTGCCCTAGGAACCTCGATCATGGACCCAATTTTGTAGCTAATAGTTGTTTCTGTATTGGAAAACACCATATCTGCAACATGACGAATGACATTCACTTGTTGGGCAAGTTCCTGAAAAGCAACACACAGATGTTAGTTCCCTTGACAAACACATAAGCAGCTGAAGAAGCTAATTCATGTTCTGTTGCAATGACTCAGAAACTAAGCAAAAACATGTAGGATATAAGCCAAACATACTACATTTTACCTAGAAACTAGTGGAACCCGGGAGAAGAGAAGATTTTGCATCAGCAACTGATAAGCCTTCTAGTCCTAAGCAAAGATGGCGCCGACCACGAACGGGGGCAGCGTCCTTTCGGGGCAGCTGGCCATGGATCTGGTGGATGGGCATCTGGATCTGGCGTGAAAAACCGGCGACGACGGCGTTGGCGGTGGCATCGACTTCGTGGCTGGATTTGGTAGTTTTCCACCCAGATCCGAGGCTGACGCGACTGGGACTCCGCCGTAGGCGCGACGGGGTAACGGCGAGTCGGGCATCGGCGACTGCGGCTAGCTGATGCAGGACGACGGAGGTGGGTTCCAGATCCGGGGTCGGCACGGTCGTGGCTTCATCGTGAGCAACTCCCGGCGTCGCCCCTAGCGAGCGACTCGGCCACCGCACCTGCGTAGCGGAGTGGAGGTGACAGTTGGCGCGCAGTGGCGGTTAATACGTCAGATCTGGTGCTGTTGGAGCAGCGGGTGGCTAAAATGGCACTCATGTGGGAGCTGTAGAGGTCGCGATGCAGGGGTGGCGGCCATCATGACGGTGTAGCTGCCCAGCTGTCGGCTGCTACTGCAGTGTCCGGGAGTGGTGTCGGGTGGTGCAGCCTGAGACATTGCCGACGGAGAAGGTGCCAACGATGCATGCAAGAACGGCACCGCCCAATGATGTACAGGTGGAGGGCGTGGTGCTGATTGTGTCGGTGAGCTGTAATCATCTCTGATGGTGAAGGTCTACGAAGACGGTGGCTGCGGGCAGCATGAGCTCGGCGGTGCCGCCAACGCGCGAGCTGTGCATCTTGCACGGCGTGACGCGACATGGGTGATGCGCGATCGGCAGCGTGGCGAGGATTCCATGTCATTGATGACGAGGTTGACGAGGGTGTTGGTGGCAGTGACGATGATTCTCGAGATGGAGGCAGTCGGATCTGGTGGGTCGCTCGTCTTCGGAAGTTTCAACGGTGGTGACCCTCTTTCTCTCTCGGATGGTCTCTTGGAGCGGCGGTGTGAAGCCTACGGTGGTTGTGACGGCGGATATGGCCGATGGGGCTCGCGGTTGTCTACGACGGCTGATCTGGGCGGCAGGGCCTAAGAGGTGCCTGCAATGGCGGGTCTGGGCGGCGGCGCTTGCGGGCACCGACGGCGGTCTTGGGCAGGTGGGGGTCAGTGTCTCAAACTCCATCACGTAGCGACTGGAAGGTGAACGGAGTAGGAGGACCTCGAAGGTTGAGGTGCGCAGGTGTGGTGCTTGGCCTTGCATGAGGCAAGTTGGTTGTGATCCACTTGTGAGTTCTTTCAGGTTGATTGCGAAGGTGTGATGGTGATTGTGGGATAGTTATCTGGGATAGACGTGGGCGGCAATAGCGACCGCGAGAGTGGTGGTGGATGTGTGTGTCATAGACTACTTTGCTTGGTGGTGTCGTCGGTGGAGGATGTGGTATCATCCTCTTTGTCGTACGATTTTCGGGCCTGGTTTTCTATATAAACTGGATCATGTTGGGAGTACCGAACTTGTCCGGTAAAGACCGGACTAGTCCAGTTTTGTCCAGTAAGGGTGACCGGACTAGTCTGGACCCTTAGAGGACTAGTCCGATATTGTCCAGTAAGGGTGACCGGACTAGTCCGGACCCTATACGGACTAGTCCGATTTTTCAGTAACTGTCAGTTTGAACTCGAAATTGACATGTGTTCTAATTGAAAGGACACAACCCACCGAATTTTGAGTCTCTGATCGGGAGACTCAATAATTCCTAAGGGTGGGAGGCCCCCTCTTGTGTCTCTTGGTCAACTATAAGGAGAGGGTCAAATGTGTGATCAAAGAAGGCTTAAGGGCATACATTAATACACACTTGAACACTCTAATCCACTCAGAATCCGATCAAGATACCAAGAGAAGAACAAGGGGAAACGCCTCTCATCGTCGTTCTTCTTGCGGCCTCGCCTTGTTGGCTAGATGGCCGCATCGTCAAGTAACAACAAAGATGGAGGAGAAGGTATTATTGATGTTCTTGTGCTATTTGAGAGATAGCACTTGGTGTTCATGTTGTAATCAGATTTCTCCATGTAATTCGAGATGATTTAGTGGCTATTTGATCTTTGGGCTTCCTATTGTTTTCTAACAATGGTATCAGAGCAATTTAGACCACTAATCACTTCGAATTGAGTTTTGATCGAAGTTTTTCGCTGAAAGTTTTGAAGGTCCGGACTTGTCCGGTCTAAGGGCCGGACTAGTCCGGTGTGCCACAGTTAAGTGGTTAGGTTTTCGGATCAGGGCGTTTTGACGCGTTCATCTGATTGAAAACCAATTAAGCACTTTGGATTGAAATCCATTGTGAAAATTAAGTTGATTTGGTAAGATGGTAAGATTAAGTTTCCCTTTTGGGTATTTTGACATTTTTTTCCAGTTTTTTATGAAACTTTTCCGGGGTTGGTCGTACTAGTCCGGAATAGTACGGACCAAACTCGAAAAGTTCAATAAAGAACGGATCAAATGTTTTGATGGGACCGGACTTGTCCGGCGTATGGACCGGAATAGTCCGAAAACCATACTGTAAGAGTTCGGACTAGTCCGGCCATGTGCGGACTAGTCCGTGCTATACAATTAAGTTTGCTTATTAAGTTAAGCTTCCGCTGTGAATTAAGTTTATTGTCATAGCAATTTGGTCGAGTAACCAAAGCGAAAGATAAATTGCTATGTCAATTTAGGTTGCATGAAATTCTATTGAGTAACCAAAGTGAAAAATAGAATTATCATGATTTTAAGTTTTATTAATGTCATTATTGGCCGAGTAACCAAAGCGAAAGGCATTAATGACATTATCCTTTCTAAGTACATAGTAATTTGGTCAAGTAACCAAAGCGAAAGATAAATTACTATGTATTTCAGTTGTTCTTCAATATTCAGTTTCAATGTCATTATTGGCTGAGTAACCAAAGCGAAAGGCATTAATGACATTCTTTTTGTAAGAACATAGTAATTTGGTCGAGTAACCAAAGCGACAGATAAATTACTATGTTGATTTTCAGTTATTCTCAAATGTTGAGTTTTGGTCGAGTAACCAAAGTGAAAGATAAAACTCATCATTTTCTTGTGGTTAACATCTATGCATTCTTCTTGATTTTGGTTTTTTGATTATGAAGGTTCCTCCAATGCTAATTCAGCACAGAGTTTCATCGCTTCTATTGATCCACTCAATGGAAGCAATTATGGGAGATGGCGAGAGAAGTTGGAGATTGCTTTGGCAGTCTCTGAGATAGACTTGGCTCTCACTACTCCATATCCGGTTGCACCGGTTGAACCAGTAAGAAATGATGATGAAACTCAGGAAGCCTTTGCTGTGAGGACAAAGGAATATACTACTGAGTTATTGGCTTATGACATTGATTGTTATAAGTGGAAGAAATCAAACAGGAAATGTTTGATGGTAATTAAGGGCACTATCACTGAGGCCATTCGGGGAGCAATCCCTCAATGTGAAACTGCTGTTGAGTACCTCCAAAGCATAGAGAATCAGTTTACTGGTTCTTCTAAGGCCACTGCAAGCACTCTTATCAAGAGGCTTGTTACTGAAAAATATCATGGAGGTGGTGTGCGTGAGCACATCTTAAGGATGACAAATATGGCTGCAAAGCTTAAGCCTATGGATTTGGGGATTAAAGATGAGTTCATTGTGCATCTCATCATTGCCTCACTTCCTAAGGAATTTGAGACTTTTGTCATCAACTACAACTCTCAACCTGAACTATGGAACATAGAAAAACTCATGGCTATGTGTGTTCAGGAGGAAGAGAGGATTAAGTCCCTTCACGGTTATGATGCTATTAATTACGTGAAGGGAAAAGGTAAGGCTAAGAAGAATTATTCTTCTAAGCAATCTTTTAAGTATCATGGTTCATCTCACCATGATAAGGATAAGAGTAAGTTTCCACAAAGCCATCCTTATAATAAGGATGTGAAAGTGGATAAAGATCAGTGTCGTTTTTGTTTAGACAAAGGTCACCATCAGAAGGATTGCATTGGCTTCCTTAAATGGTGTTGCAAAAATGGTAATGACTTTGTGACCTTTGTTGATGAATCCCTGCTTTTAGATTATACACCATCTTCTTGGTGGATTGACTCAGGTGCCACTGTGCACGTTTGCAATTCGTTGCAGGGGTTAAATATGAGGAGGACCCTAGAAAGAGGGGAAAGGGCCATTAAAGTTGCTGATGGCCATGAAGCTGAAGTGAAAGCCATTGGAGATTATCCATTAGTATTAAGAAATGGCTTTGTACTTACACTTCAGGATGTATTATATGTACCCTCTTTAAGTAGAAATCTCATCTCAGTGTCATGCTTAGATGATGATGGTTATGTTTGCCAGTTTGGCAAAGACATATGTGTAATTAAGTATGATAATAAGATAGTTGGTGTTGCCATAAGACAAGGCATGCTATACTTATTATCTATGCATGATGATGTTAATGTTGTAAGCGACAATCAGTTTTCCTCACATCAGGGTAAGCGTAAGAGAATCGATTCCAAAATGTCTTCGAAATTATGGCATTGTCGCTTGGGCCATATTTCGAGGGGGAGAATTTAACAATTGATTTCACAATCGATTCTTCCCCATTTGGATTTTTCGGATTCAGAAGAATGCATAGACTGCATTAAGGGAAAGTTTGTTAAGAAAATTAAGAAAGGTGTCATACGCAGTGCGGGAATTTTGGAATTAATCCATACGGACATTTGCGGTCCTTTTCCCGTAGTATCTGTTGATGGTTTTGATTCATTCATAACCTTCACGGATGACTATTCTCACTATGGCTATATTTATCCAATTAAAGAACGCTCTGAAGCGTTGGATAAATTTAAGATATTTAAGGCTGAAGTTGAAAATCAGCACAATATTAAGATTAAAGTGGTAAGATCCGATCGTGGTGGTGAGTACTACGGTCGTCATACCCCGTATGGCCAAGTTCCTGGACCGTTTGCTCGGTTCCTACAGGAAAATGGCATAGTCGCCCAGTATTCTACATCGGGCGAGCCTCAGCAAAATGGAGTAGCGGAACGGCGCAACCGTACGCTAATGGATATGGTTAGATCCATGTTAAGTCAATCAGATTTGCCGGTTAGCTTATGGATGGAGGCATTAAAAACCGCCATTCATGTGCTAAATCGGGTTCCTACTAAGTCGGTGCCCAAAACACCGTATGAATTGTGGACAGGACGTAAGCCCTCATTAAGTTATATGCATATATGAGGCTGTCCCGCTGAGGCAAAATTGTTTAACCCAAATATTGGTAAGTTGGATTCTAAGACAGTAAGTTGCCATTTTATTGGCTATGCAGAAAAGAGTAAGGGATATCGTTTCTATTGTCCAGAACGATATACTAAGTTTGTAGAAACAAGACATGCCGTCTTTTTAGAGGATGCCATGATCAGGGGGAGTACGGTAAGACGAGAAATTAATCTTGAAGAGAAGCGGGTTTATGTACCCACTCCTATGATTCAAGAACCATATTTCTCATTACCTACTGCTGTTGAATCATCAGTGCCTATTGGTAATGATTCAACACTTGTTGTTAGTTCTCCATTGACAACGGAATTATTAAGAGAGGTTGAACATTTTCAGCCCGTTATCACTAATAATGAAGAGCAACAACAGCCTCAAAATGAGGATAATGTGCAATTAAGAAGATCTCAACGAGATAGAAAATCGGCCATTCCGGACGATTATGAGATCTATTTGAGTGAGGCAATTCAAATGGAGGGTGATTCCACCACATTTGAAGAAGCTATGAGAAGTCCTCAATCATCTGAATGGCGTAAAGCCATGGAGGATGAAATGAGGTCTATGGAAACAAACAAAGTCTGGGATTTAGTTGAAATTCCTAATGGAGCCAAAATAGTAGGCTGTAAATGGGTCTACAAAATTAAACGTGACTCCAAAGGGAATATTGATAAGTTTAAGGCCAGACTTGTTGCAAAAGGCTTCACTCAAAGAGAAGGGATTGATTATAATGAGACATTTTCACCTGTCTCAAGTAAGGATTCGTTCAGAATCATTATGGCATTAGTTGCACATTATAATTTAGAATTACATCAGATGGATGTAAAGACGGCATTTCTCAATGGTGATCTATATGAGAACGTCTATATGACACAACCGAAAGGTTTTGTTATTAAGGGTAAGGAACATATGGGATGCCACTTAAGGAAGTCCATTTATGGACTTAAACAAGCATCAAGACAGTGGTATCTCAAGTTCGATGAAACAGTAAGAAAGTTTGGGTTTAATGAAAATGAGGAGGACAATTGCATTTATGCTAAGTTTAAGAGCGGGAAATTTATTTTCCTCGTGCTTTACGTAGATGATATACTACTTGCAAGTAGTGATGTCAATCTACTATCAGAAACTAAGAAGTTTTTGTCCTCTAATTTTGATATGAAAGATCTTGGTGAAGCATCCTATGTATTGGGCATAGAAATTCACCGAGATAGAAATAAGGGGGTATTAGGCTTATCACAAAAGGCATACTTAGAGAATGTACTGAGAAAGTACAGTATGCATAAGAGTAAGCCTTCGCCTGCTCCGATTGTCAAGGGCGATAAGTTTGGGAACTTTCAGTGTCCCAGGAACCAATATGAGATCGATCAAATGAAGTCGGTTCCATATGCTTCTGCTGTCGGAAGCCTTATGTATGCTCAAGTTTGTACTTGCCCTGACTTAGCTTATGTGACCGGAATGCTTGGCAGATATCAGGCCAATCCAGGGATTGATCACTGGAAGGCAGTTAAGAAAGCATTAAGATATGTGCAAGGCACAAAAGGCCTCATGTTAACGTATAGTAAGTCAGACCCACTTGAAGTAGTGGGATATTCAGATTCAGATTTCGCGGGTTGTGTGGATACTAAGAAATCCACGTCAGATTATATATTCACCCTTGCGAATGGAGCCATTTCGTGGAAAAGCTCCAAACAAACTGTCACTGCATCGTCCACAATGCATGCCGAGTTTGTTGCATGTTATGAGGCCACCGGACAGGCTGTTTGGCTTAAGAAATTTTTACCCGGTCTTAGAGTGGTCGACAGCATTGAAAAACCACATAAGTTATACTGCGATAATGAGCCCGCAGTATTTTACTCTCACAACAATAAGTCGAGTGGTGCTGCCAAACACATCGACATTAAGTTTTATGTTGTGAAAGATCGAATCCAGGATCATACCATAAGTCTTGAGCATATAAGTACCAAGCGTATGCTTGCGGATCCGCTAACAAAAGGTCTTCCACCCAGCGTGTTCAGTGAACACGTAGCCGGCATGGGTTTAAGGGAGAGCCTATGATCACTGGATATTTAGGGGCCAAGTAAGAGTAAGGTTCATTTTCAAGTGTGAGATGTATTGTGGTCTTCGAGTCCAACAATACATAAATGGTTGTTGTGATGTGTCGTGCCCTATATGTTAAGCATGAGAAAATGGACACTAAGTTTAGTATTAAGTAAGTTGGTAAGTTTCAGATTCGAGTTCAAGGGGGAGAATGTTGGGAGTACCGGACTTGTCCGGTAAAGACCGGACTAGTCCGGTTTTGTCCAGTAAGGGTGACCGGACTAGTCCGGACCCTTAGAGGACTAGTCTGATATTGTCCAGTAAGGGTGACCGGACTAGTCCGCACCCTATACGGACTAGTCCGATTTTTCAGTAACTGTCAGTTTGAACTCGAAATTGACATGTGTTCTAATTGAAAGGACACAACCCATCGAATTTTGAGTCTCTGATCGGGAGACTCAATAATTCCTAAGGGTGGGAGACCCCCTCTTGTGTCTCTTGGTCAACTATAAGAAGAGGGTCAAGTGTGTGATCAAAGAAGGCTTAAGGGCATACATTAATACACACTTGAACACTCTAATCCACTCAGAATCCGATCAAGATACCAAGAGAAGAACAAGGGAAAACGCCTCTCATCGTCGTTCTTCTTGCGGCCTCGCCTTGTTGGCTAGATGGCCGCATCGTCAAGTAACAACAAAGATGGAGGAGAAGGTATTATTGATGTTCTTGTGCTATTTGAGAGATAGCACTTGGTGTTCATGTTGTAATCAGATTTCTCCATGTAATTCGAGATGATTTAGTGGCTATTTGATCTTTGGGCTTCCTATTGTTTTCTAACAGATCACTTTTCTTCTTATATGATATTACGCGAGAGCTTCTCCTCTCGAGCTTTTGAAAAAGTCCCAAGCATATTAGGGTAGGAAGAATGAAGATTTTGCAAAAGGGCATACACAGTGTCCAAAGCTCACACATTGTGGGGTCTACGAAAAGGGTCAAGATTTTGCTAAAGGGAACGATAAAATCGTTTCTATTAGCCTAACAGCAATTACTACACTTCAAAATTCGAATATCCATAGGTTCCACTATTAGCACTTGTCTAATCAGATTTCAACTCTCGAACAATAAAACTCTCCAACAATACATTTAGAATTATATTGAATTCAGGAACGAGCTACCATACCTGTATTGTTCCAACAAGAGGCACCATTATCTCCGGAAAAACGTGAAAACCTTGGTTATTCATAGCAATTGCAGCTTCAAAGATAGCACGGGATTGCATCGCAGTTAGCTCTGGGTAAGATATACCAAGCCTGAAAATGCAATGTAAATGACATTATGTTAGAACTGGACATGAGAAATAAAATTAAGATTAGAATGATTTGCATAAGGCGTTTACTTTCATGGGAATTTCTTTGAAGCTGTTCGATATTGCAAGTGAGCAACATAAAACTAACCTGCATCCTCGGAAACCCAACATGGGGTTCACTTCAGACAGTTTTTCTATCCTTGCAATGATTTCTTCATGAGTAGATTCGATGTTAGAAGATAACGTATGCACGATATCCTCGACACTACCCTCTGGAAGGAACTCGTGAAGCGGAGGGTCCAAGAGGCGAATAGTTACTGGAAGGCCTGGGAAACAAGAATGACATTATTTTACTTTTATATGATTCATACTCATTTTTCTTTGAAGAATAATATGCTGATGCAAGAGTTCGCTCCAGACATCAATATTCTTGCCCTCAAAGAAAGAAAAAGGATTGAGATATGTTGTCACAATCGTGAGGTTATTACAGATTTTTGCTGAGATCAACGCTATCCAGCTGTAAATTTATTGAAGCTAGTAATGAAATTCCAAAAACTGAAATCCAACATGCTTGTTAGAACATACCATCCATTAGTTTTGTATATAAACATACCATCCATTGCACGGAAAATCCCTTCAAAGTCCATTCTCTGATATGGCAAGAGAAGGTCTAGTGCTTTCTGCCTCTGTTCAGAAGTATCCGCCATTATCATCTGTCTCATGGCCTTAATTCTCGCATCTGAAGAAAAGAACTGAAGCACAAAAATGATGCTGAGACAACAGTACGCTAAGAATTAAGCATATACAGATCCTCCAACTATAAAACATTGTACCAACCATGTGTTCAGTTCTACATAATCCAATCCCTTCTGCGCCATTATTTCTTCCAGTCAGGGCATCTGCCGGAGTGTCGGCATTAATCATGACCTATAAAACTTGCAATGTATAAAAAAGATGATGACAAAAGATTTATGACATATTTACATTATATTAATACTAACTTTATACCTTTATTTGTTTCACTTCATCCACCCAAGACATGAATGTTCCCAAATCACCACTAAGTTCTGGTGGGGATAAATGTAGCATTCCCAAAATGACCTCTCCAGTTGTTCCGTTCAGAGACAACCAATCACCTTCGCAAAGCACCCTATCCCCAACCACTACAAACTGCAACAAGAAATATATAATAAAACTGTAAGATAAATTTTTCATCAAAACAATAATAAGTACTGCCACGGCGGCAACCAAAGTATGTCTTAAAATGTTTAATGTAAATCACCTTTTCAGTATCATTTACATGGATGTTTGAGCATCCTGCCACACAACATTTTCCCCAGCCACGGGCTACAACTGCTGCATGAGATGTCATACCACCTCTGGCTGTGAGAATTCCAGCAGCAGCATGCATGCCCGCAACATCTTCCACACTTGTCTCCATCCTAACCTTTAATTTTATACAAGTACACAAATAACTATATATATTACGAACACGAGGAATAAAATATGCCTAGCAGATTTGTATATGGAACTAGAGAGCCCAATAAATGAATTCCAATGCAAAGGTGATTACCAGAATGACAGATTTTCCCTGTGTGTGCCATGTTTCAGCGTCACTAGCTGTGAAGACGATCTGACCTACCGCAGCTCCTGGTGATGCAGGTAAGCCCGTCGCAACGACATTTTCGTCATAGGATGATGGCCTCTCAAACTAGTTCACCAGAAGACGAAAGAAAAAAAACAAATTAGTAAAGTATTATCATTTTTATAATAGAATACTCTAAAGTTTATTTGACAACACAGCCAAGCAAGTCGTGCATTTATATTTCACTCTCTAGCCTGACAAGTTACAAATGCAACATTACTGTATAGGTTTTTCCTAAGTATATAGAGTTTTGGACTCGCCATATTCCTATTTTAATGGAAATTCATTTTGATACATTTTTTATTGAATGTACGGGTCTACAAATAAGTATGTACTGCAACAAATGTGTGGTACTAGCCTACCACTACTTAAATAACACCTTCGGATGAAGAAGCTGGTCCAAGTGCCGGGGTTCCACCATCTTAATGGCTGAACGAATGTCAATCAGGCCCTCGCTAACCATATCTACAGCAATCTTTACAGCAGCCTTGCCAGTGCGCTTCCCTGTTCTGCACTGGAGCATCCAAAGTTTGTTTTCTTGAACAGTGAATTCAATGTCCTGCATTATATGTGAAAGCAAGTTCGTCTTAGGCCACACACAAGACATCATTATAGTGACATCAGTGTGGGAACTTTAATTTCTGTTGCTGGTAGCTATCATGCCAAAAACATCAGTGTTCAACCTATTGGAAAGTTTATTGTAAATCTCTAATCTATCTACCTAGATTTCATATCATGTACGACACACAATCAATATAATGAAAAACCATTTCAGATCAGTTAAGATGAAATTACTTACTCCTAGAGTTATCTTACCTTTTACTTAGTTCTATCGAAAATTCTTTCCATAGAAAAGAACTCTTTTGTCTTTTCACATGAAACTTCTATGGTGCAATTAAAACGTATTGAATGCACAGACACAGAAAACTAAAAATCACAAAAAAGAGAGATATTTAAGGGGACTTGTGTACTGTACCATCATTTCTTTATAATGGCTTTCAAGGATTGTGCAATTTTGAACAAGTTCCGCATAAGGCTCTGGCATGCACTCCTTCATGGCATCAAGATCTTGCGGAGTTCTAATTCCAGCAACCACATCCTCACCCTACAAAAGAAACCTTTGGATTTAGTCCTTCCAAAGTCAGAATCGATTGGAACTATACAGTTTTCCATTATCAAAAAAAAGTACCTACATTGACGGAGCAAAGCATTATGCATCAGTACACCCTGTATATTTTAGCGAAATGCTAATACTTGTACCTGAGCATTGACAAGGAACTCGCCGTAAAGGCTTCTCTCGCCAGTGTTAGGGTTCCTCGTAAAGAGAACACCAGTACCTGATGTTTTGCCCATGTTGCCAAACACCATGCACTGAACATTCACAGCAGTGCCCGTTAATCCGGTAACCTGATTAATACTTCTGTACTTCTTTGCCCTAGAGCTGTCCCATGAGTCAAAAACAGACAGGACTGCCAAATGCAACTGCTTCTTTGGATCTAGAAATAAGCACAGGAAAAGAATAAAAATTCAGATCTTTTTTCTAAAACAGCCACAAAATATGGATAAGAGATTGACACTATTTAGTAAACCTGGCTACGCATACCTGACGGAAATGGTTCACCTCTAGCCGCAACATAAACATTCTTATACTGAGATACAAGTTCTTCCAGATCCCTATCACTCAGCTCAGTGTCACTTCGCAACCCTTTTGCAACTTTCATTGCTTCTAGTTTCTCTTCGAATAGCCCATGGGATATGTTCATGACCTGATAGAGTTATTTAGTGAACATTTAGAACATTCACAACTTCCATCCCACATTTTGCATATTGGAACATAGGGTGTACCCAATGCTGAAAGCTCACAAACATTGTGAGGTCAAGGGAAGAAAATTTATAGACAGCTTTCCCCTTGCTTATTTTGCAAGGGGACAAGCATTACATCCTTGAAATAAAAATTTTATTCCTTCAAAATTACTTAAGAAAATATAATTCAGCAAATTATGCAAAATACAGAATATTCATAAGTGTGACACTCCTGAATTGAAATTTTAAATCAGATTGCAAACTAAATTTCTAGATTTGTTATAACTTTTCAAACTCTACACTAATTCCGGAGTTTGAACTAAACATGGACCTTTCTTTAAGTCAATATCCAGCCCCCGTTTATAATTTGCTAGAATATAACTCAAATCAATATCCAGCTCCTGCTATCAATTAAAATTGAACATAGAATCTTATAACCTCATGTCTACGATCAATATATCTTTAACTGAAAATTCAAAATGAAGCTGTGAAAAAATTTCCGTCCTACATATGTGAAAGGCTTCAGAAAAAAAATGAGGACTAAATATAGTATTCCTTTACCGCAAAGAAATTAGGTTTCCTGTCTGAAATCTGACTCTAAAATTAGAACTTCCAAATTTAAATTTTGATCTAAACTGAATCTGATTCATGATGTACAAACACAACGAGCTGTTTGAATAGGATACGGTAGAATGGCGCAAGTGGTCCCAAGAAGGTCGTGTGTTGTTGCCGCAGCGGCTCTGTGTCACGACGGATAGGGGCCAGCAGAAAAATAAATAGAGTAAAGTACATCAATAATTTCTGAATGTAACATTTAGGTTCATGAATTTTTTAATATGTATATTTAAATCTATGAACTTGTCAGATGTATCATCTAAGTATTGAAATGCCTCTTGAGTTTTATTTTTTTAATTCATTCTCTCCCCAAAACAACGTTGTTAGCTTCCAATATGAATTATGATAACGACGCTGATTTGGAAGAGAATATAACTGAAAAATAAATTCAAGTAATAGTTCTGTCAATAGTGTAGGTGTATTTTCGTTATTTTGAATTAAAATAACACACTTAACATATTTATAGACATAAATATGGATTTAAAAGTTTATGAATTAAGATGATATACTCCAACAAATTCTGGGTCACTTTACTAAAAAATAAAATTTGCTTACTGTGGAAATGAATTTTTATATTTTGCAGAAGATGGGTGGGGTAGCAAAAAAAGTGCCTATTTTTTCGGCCCACAGAAATTGTTAGGTTTAATCCCACATCGGATATTGATGATGGGGGAGCGCAATATATAAGGTGGGGGGAACCTCACCGATCAGGTTAGTCTTTGGGTTGAGGTGGCCCAAGACCTTGGATGGGGCTCCGATTGGGCCTATTTACGTAGCAGGCCCGTTGCGATCTGGACTGACGGTGGGGCCCGTCTGCGTGACGGGTCGGGCCGCGTTCTAACAAGTGGTATCAGAGCCAGATTGGAAACCTGTAACGTCTCCCGAGCCACACACGTATATCGTGCCGTCGGAGAGATCTCCCAAGCCACATGAAATCAGGCTATCGGAGTAGTGTCCACCCGAGTGTGAAGGGGAGTAGTACCACCCGATGTGTGATGAAGGGGAAGATTGTTAGGTCTAATCCAACATCGAATATTGATGGTGGGGGAGCCCAACATACTTGTTAGAATGCGGCCCGACCCGTCATGCAGACGGACCCCTGCCGCCAGCCCAGATCGCAACGGGCCTGCTATGTAAACAGGCCCAACCGGAGCCCCAACCAAGGTTCTGGGCCACCTCAATCCAAAAGACTAGCTTGATAGGTGAGGTTCCCCCCACCTTATATATTGGGCTCCCCCATTGTCGGTACCCTGCGTACCGGGTACCCCATGGTACCGCAAGAAGTGCAAGAGAATTCCACCTGTCAGAGTTAAAGGTTTCCTCAAGCCCCACATGTCACACGACACTGGGCCCGCCTCCCTCATATGGGTAGCTCCAGGGTTGCCACGTGTATAGCAGTTCCGGACCTACCTCCCCATGAGGGAAAGCTCCAGAACAGCCACGTGTGGAACCTCCGGACCTACAACACCAACGGGAACACAGGCAGATCTCCCACAGCACGGACATTCATGGGATGGTTAAATCGGCAGTTACAAGACCTGATTACATGTGATTAATGCTATATTAGTGACACACGATCAACGTACTATTAATAGGGGTAACACAGTCATTAAGGCACGTTATCACACTATTAATCATGCTTAATACTCATAGACCGTGTATTAGGTCATTAAATATGTCAGGGGCACATGTCGGGCCAGGCAAATGTTGTAACGGTCTGTCCTTAGACTATAAAAGATTGCACCGCAAAGTACATAGACACAGGCTGATACGCCCGCCAAGACTACGAAAATCCTCAATACAATAGCACACACCCCATGGAGTAGAGTATTACGCTCAAGCGGCACGAACCACATAAATCTTCTGTCTCACCATCTTGATCCTGATCTCCGCGCGCCCAAACCGATACAAGAACCTCCGCGGGCTACACTTTAGTAGTACCGAGGGAAGTGTCGTTCTCACACTTCGACATTTGGCGCGCCAGGTAGGGGCACCAGAGATCACAAGATGGTGAACTCCGCCGCAGGATCTTCCAACGGCAACCACGCTGAACAACCTGCTGGAGACAATCCCTTCAACATGCAGCAGCCAACAGGCGCCGTTGTCCCGATGGGCGTCATGCCACCACATCCACCATCTGTTCTGGCAAACAATGTTGGGTGACAAGAGGGAGCAGTGGAGAACTGATGTTGAGCATCTGGTTACAGCTGCAGCCGCTGACATTAGCAATCAAGGTCCTCCCCCTTCGGGGCAGGCACCATCACAACAACACATCTTGTCAAAAAGACTTGGTCCACAAGCTTCACAGCACACGAGACGTGTTGCATCTCAGCAGGTCACTTCACTGCCTTCTGGGGCACGACTCACCCACACTATCACCAGGCTTTTGACCCATGAACTGCGGTCGGAACTTAATCGTCGTAACCAACAACAAGACGACTGGTCCATATCGAGTGTGCTCGCGAGAGGCGAAAGGCTCGGGACAACCCTGCTCCTCAGGGAGTAGGGGCAGGTTGTTCTGCCCTGGTCATACACTTACGCATGGTCAGATGGCCACAGAAGTTCCGGCCTCATTTGTCAGAGAAATTCGACGGAACTGTCAACCCCGCCGAGTTTCTTCAAATTTACTCCACCGCTATACTTGCGGCGGGGGGCAATGAGGCCGTGATGGCCAACTACTTCCCAGTGGCTGTAACTGGGACCGCTAGGTCCAGGTTTATGATCCTTCCGCCTGACTCCATCAAAAGTTGGGTGAAGCTAAGCCAACAATTCACTGCCAATTTTGAGAGTTCATACACTCGACCCGGCACTAAACTGGACCTTTTTGCTGTCTAGCAAAAAACGGGAGAGTCGCTGTGATCCTTTATCCAGCGATTTTATTAGGTACGCTATACCATCCCGTCAATCTCGAGCGCTTCTGTTATTGTTGCATTCAGACAGGACATTCAAGACAAAAAGATGCTAGAGAAGCTGGCGACCAAAGCAGTCACAAGCGTCATAGAACTCTTCAGCCTAGCAGACAAATGTGCTAAAGCCGAGAAGGGCCGCGAGATGCACTCAAAACCAGCTCGGTAGGACAACAAGAAAGTATCCAAAGCTGAAGCCACTACCTCTGACAGTGGTAAAAAGGAGAAGAAATCCAATGGCAAGAAAAAGTCGTCGGTCGGCGCACCTACCGCTGCAGCTGCTGCAGCTCCGGGTGGCCGGGGGCCACGCCACAAAAAATTGTGGTTTCTGATCCACAATACGGACATGCACAGTCTGGAAGAATGTTGAGAGGTCCAGAACCCTGCCGAGCGCTACAACAAGCGCCGGGAAGAAGCTCCTTTCCGCCAGCGGGAAGGAAAGCAAAAAGTCGACGAAGCTCCAGTTGAGGAGGAGCTAGGTTTTTAGGACCCCAAGAAGGTCCTGAAGGTTGTCTAGAACATCGTTGACGACGACTCCGACGTCTCTGGCAACGAGCGCCGGAAGACCCTAAACACCATTTATGGTGGTTCTTGGGACATTACATCTCGCCGCATCCTCAAGACAATGCGGCGGGACATGGTTGCTATAGCTCCCACCGCCAAGGCGGAACCTCATCGGAAGTGGATGGACACTCCCATCACTTTCAATGCTTCGGACTGCCCTCGCAATATGATCGGAGCTAGCCAACCCCCGTTGATGATGTCTCCAACCATTACCAATGTTCAACTCCACCATGTATTGGTGGACAGAGGTGCAGGGCTGAACCTCATAAGCTTTGAAGCCTTCGTCAAGCTCCATCTACGACCTTAAGACCTTCGCCCCTCTCGACCTTTTTCTGGGGTAGGTCCGGGGGCATTACCCCTCTCGGCTCCATCACACTCCCTGTAACCTTCGGGACTCGGGAGAACTAAAGAACTGAGAAGCCGATCTTCGACGTGGCGCAAATCAGGTTACCGTTCAATGCCATACTGGGCAGGCCCGCCTTGTATAGGTTCATGGCCGCAGCTCACTATTGCTACATGGTGTTGAAGATTGTAACACCTTCGGGTGCTCTCCAGATCCGCGGAGATCAAACTGCAGGAATCATTGCATTGGAAGAACTTCACACGCTTGCTACAGCGCAGGAGGAAGCATCCGGTAAGGAGCAAGCTCCGGAACCTCCGAGCATTCGTCATCGAGGCTCAACCTCCGCACCTCGTGTGCAACCAAGCGGCGACACCGAAGTCCCCGTCAAAGTTGTCCAAATTGGTTTCGATGCTGCTCAAACTACCCGTATATCAGGAGGTCTGAACAACAAATAGGAACTCGCGCTCATCACTTTCCTCCGGGCGAATGTCGACGTGCTTGTCTGGCAACCATAACAAATGCCTGGGATCCCTAGGGAGGTGATTGAGCACAACTTGAAGATATATCCCGACACACGGTCTGTACACCAAAAACCTCGAAAACAGTCAGTCAAGCGGCAAAACTTCATCCGACAGGAGGTCAAGAAGCTGCTTGAAGCTGGTTTCATTCGGGAGGTGTTTCATCCAATATGGCTGGCAAACCCAGTCGTGGTGCCCAAGGCTGGCGGGAAGCTTCAGATGTGTATTGACTACACCACCTTAAATAAGGCATGTCCAAAGGATCTATTTCCACTACCTAGAATAGATTAGATAGTGGACTCCACCTTCGGGTGTGAGCTATTATGTTTCTTAGATGCATATTCTAGATATCATCAAATCCAAATGTCTGATGAAGATGAAGAGCATACTGCCTTCATAACAGTAGATGGGTTGTATTGTTGTATTGCCATGTCCTTTGGTCTCAAAAATGCCGCTTCAACCTTTGTGCGAGCTATGTACAAAACCTTTGGAGAGCTATCAGAGACTTGGTGGAGGTGTACGTCGATGACATCGTCGTGAAGATCAAGAACAAGGAGTCACTCATTGATAACTTGCAAGCAATCTTTGACAAGTTGCACAACACGCGCACTAAGCTGAACCCAGACAAGTGTGTCGTCAGGGTTAGCTTCGGAAAGCTTCTAGGTTTCTTGGTGACTCACTGAGGAATTGAGGCAAATCCGGTAAAGATCAAGGCCATAGAAGATATGCAGTCCCCAGCCCGCATCAAGGATGTCCAGAAGATAACTGGATATCTAGTTGCGCTCAATCGGTTCATTTCAAGTCTTGTAGAGCGAGCGCTACCCTTCTTCAAACTATTGAGGAAATCCGTACTATTTCATTGGTGTGAAGAAGCAGAAAAGGCATTTCAAGAGCTGAAGCAGCTCCTCACCACACTACCAATCTTGGTAGCTCCAAATCCTGGTGAGCCTCTAATACTTTACATTTCTGCAACTACAGAAGTTGTCAGCATGGTCCTGGTCAAGGAAAGATCGGAGCCACATCCAGTTCAGGAGCTTAGGCCCCTCTAGGGGGGTCTGGAGCTACCTGAAGGAGAGTTTGGGTCTCAGCCCCCAGACACGGGACCTCAAGGCGAAACGATAGGAGATCAACCCCACTCGCTCGAGGGGGTTAACCTGGCTGACCAAGATGATTCAGACCCTTCTAACAGGGTCCGGGTCGTACAAGAAGAAGTTTCAGACCCCTCCGAGAGAGTCCAGGAAACTCAACAAGAAGGTTTGGACCCCTCCGAGAGGGTCCGGGTCGATGGAGAGGAAGCTCCGGGCCCCTCCGAGAGGGTCCGAACCGTCCAACGCCCAGTGTATTTCATTAGCGAAGTACTCCACGATGCCAAGACCAGATACATTGAAGTGCATAAGTTGCTTTATGCAGTTCTTATTGCCTTAAGGAAGCTTCGTCACTACTTCCAAGCGCACAAAATATCAATGGTAACTTCTTATCCACTGCGCGCTATTTTGCATAACCCTAACTCTACTAGGAACATCGCAAAGTGGGCAGCGGAGCTGGCCGAGTTCGATCTCGAATTTGTATCATGACAAGCAATAAAGTGTCAGGCTTTTGCTGACTTCGTGGCGGAATGGACTCCCTCTCTATCAAACTGTGGGGGCCCCCGGAACCCAAGGTCCCGGTCTTCACTGAACCTCACTGGACTCTCTACTTCGACGGCTCCGTGTAGAAGCAGGGGGCCGGAGCTGGAATCCTTCTCCTTGCTCCGACTAGGGAGAAGGTCAAGTACATGGTTCACCTTGATTTCAAGGCACCAACAACATGGCAAGGTATGAAGCTATCATATACGGACTCAAGGTAGCACTATCCTTTAGTGTCAAACAAATATTGGTGAAGGGTGATTTACAACTAATCATAAAACAAGTTAAAGGTGAATGCTGCTACAACAACCCTCAACTAGCTGCGTATCTCCTTGAAGTTCAGAGGCTCCAGAAGGACTTCGAAGTCCTGAATCTCTACCATGTCTACCGTCTACACAATGCTGAAGCCGACGAACTCTCGACGAAGGCCTCAACTAGAGCTCCAGCTCCTGACGGAATCTTCGTCCGGAGGTTGTCAAGACCAACAGCTCAGCCCGCCGAACTGAGCGAAGGGGGTGAGACCAGCACCTCGAAGCTGGTAGTCCCAGTGTCCCCGTTACCATGGCGTCCACCAAGGGTCGTAGGTGCTGCCGGAAGCTCCGAGCAACCAGCACGCAAGACTCAATAGCTCAAGTTAGCTCCGATGCATGGATCTCGGAGATCCGGAGCTACTTGAAGGAAAATGTCCTTCCTGAAGACAGTGTATCTGCTGACCAAATTGTCAGACTAGCTAAAATATACACGTTGGTAGAAGGGGATCTCTATCGACGTGGTGCCAACAGCATCCTAATGCGGTGCATTGCAAGGGAAGAAGTCCGTGAGCTCCTCGAGGAAATTCATGGAGGCGAGTGTGGGAACCATGCTTCTTCCCGCACGTTGGTTGGAAAAGCCTTTCAGCATGGCTTTTACTGGCCTACAACACTCCAGGATGCAGTTGAGCTAGTGAAAAAGTGTGAAGCGTGCCAGTTCCACACAAAACAGATTCACACACCGGCTCAATCACTGCAAATGACACCTCCTACATGGCCATTCATTGTGTGGGGTCTGGACATCTTGGGACCATTCCTGAAAGTCGTCGGAGGTTACAGGTTCCTGTATGTCACCATCGACAAGTTCACCAAATGGCCAGAAGCTACTCCAGTTGTAACAATCAACAAGCAATCAATAATAAAGTTCTTGAAGTCCATAATTTGCATATTTGGAGTTCCGAGCAAAGTCATAACTGACAATGGAATCCAATTTGCAAGTGCTGCATTCCAATAATATTTCGAAGACCTTGACATTCACGTCAGCTATGCATCAGTAGCTCACCCAGCAAGCAATGGCCAAGCCAAGAGAGCAAATGCAAAAATCCTAAAAGGACTCAAGACGCGCACATATGAGCGCCTAAAAAGCATGGAGCCAACTGGATTGAAGAGCTTCCGTCAACATTGTGGGCTAACAGGACGACACCTAACCGGTCAACTGGGGAGACACCCTTCTTCCTGGTGTACGTAGTTGAAGCAGTCCTTCCTCCGGAGATCACCATGGGGTCCCTCCGGGTCCAGACCTTCGACGAAGCCACGTAGGATCAGCTCCGGCGTGACGACCTTGACCTCGTTGACGAGGGAAGGTGCCAAGCAACTGTTCGGAATGCATGTTATCGCCAAACGTTCCGGTGCTATCATCAAAGGCATGTGCGCAACCGACAGCTTGAAGAAGGTGATCTGGTGCTGCGGAAGATACTAACTCGCGAGGGGATGAATAAACTTTCCCCAGTTGGGAAGGTCCATTGCGAGTGATCAAGGTATCCCCGTCCCGGATGCGTTCACTTGACAACTGAGGATGGCTCTCCGCTTCCTAATCCTGGGAACATCGAGCACCTCCGTAAGTTTTATGCTTAGAATCATTGAGGTGAGTATGTAATTATGCACAATGTATGTTATAGAGTCGCTATACAGAGATGGGTAGGTCCTCCAGGAGAACATCCGGACCCCTCCGTGAGGGTTCGGGAAGTTCAAGTACACTTCATACAATCACAACACTAAAAGTGTAGCTACCTTCCTTGGGTTAGTACAAGATGTATATCACACTTAGCTTGGTCCTGCACTCTAAGTGTGTCCTTGTCTCTCCTATAATCCAGACCTATAATGGAAGACATTGTTGTGTGAAAATAGACTCCACGTGCATTTATGTACAAGGCTCATTCTTTCGAATAATTATTTTTATCCTTCTTGTCTATAATAAAGTTGTTCAATTCTTTTTAAGTCTTAGTCCAAGTTATTCATATTTGTTACAAGTTATATTGTTGGTCTCTTTGTATCCTAACATTGCTGCATAGTCTACTTGCCTGAAAACCAAACTAACATAGGTTCAGAGTGTGCTATCGACTTAGCTTGGTCCTGCACCCTAAGTACGCCACTCTACCTACATCCCGGTAGGTCTCAGCAGGATGAGTACTAAAAAGGCATGCGGATCTAGAAAGATTATAACAATATGCTTGTTATCATATGGAGTTTCTTCGGATCTAAATCTCAAATAAGAACGATAAGTCAGAAACAATTTATAGACAAGAGGACGAATTTTACTCTTTCCTTGTCTTTAATGTGCAGAAAAAACAGAAACACATAGTGATGGTGGACGACCCCAGAGCTACTAAGTTCCGACATCCTCCAAGGGGGCCCGCTGTCGACGTTTTATATGTTGACAGTGGGTGCTGTTGGAGCTCTAAGCTCCGACAACCTCAGGTGGGCCTGCCGTCGACGTGTTATATGTTGATGGAGGGTGCCGTCGGAGCTACTAACAAGTATCGGAGATAAAGACTTCGGACCTAAAATCTACAAGTTTGAAGTGTGCAAGTCATCAACATACTGTCGAATCCTTTTGGTACATGTACACACTCGAATTGTGCACATATACCAGGGGGCCAACAAGATAGAGCACAGTATATTGAAGACAAGACAATAATAAAGTGAAATTCATGGCAGAAAGAGTGGATTTCATTAATTCAATGTACTAGATTACAAAATTGGGATTACAGCAAAGGGCAAAAGGAAAAAGTCCTAGCTACTGGAGGATCTAAGTCCTGCGGAAGAATGAGGCGACCTCCTTGGCAAATTCATGGACGCTGGCCTTGGCGTCGTCCTCCTCTTCAGCAACGGGACCTTTGAGCACCGGGTCTAGGGAGAATTGGGGATATCGGCTCACATAACACGCCAGCACATATTTTGCGATGTTTGTAGCCAAAGATTTCCCCCTGTCTCTAGCTGGTTCACAATGACGTCACCCATCGTGTCGAGTTTGCCGCTAGCAGCATTGAGGGGCACCAGTGCTCGGTCCAAGTCTAGCTCCGGAATATCCGGACGTACAGGATTGAAGCCTAGTGGCGTCAACGCGTCATTGGCTCGCCCCAAGAAGTCCCACACATGAATGGACTCAGTCTCCCTCAAGCTCCGCAGCTCCTCTAGTGACATCCGGGCGGCCGCAAGCTCTGAACCTTCTCGAGCGAGGCGCTCGACCACTTTGGCATGTTGCTGCATATTCTCAACAACTTGCTTTTCGTGATTGGTTTGCTCTGTCTCCCGGAGGTGGATGTGGTTCCGCCGTTCCGCTAGGTCTTTCTCCCTGCCTCTTACTTTCCCTACTCTGGTGGCAACATCAACTTCTCTTTTCGAGAGCTCCTGCCCCAGTTTCCAGTACTTTTCCTCTTCCTCCTTACTCCACAGCTCAAACTTCTTAGAGCGATCCGTCAAATTTGCTCTCCTAGAGTCATCTTTTGGCCGAGCTCCTCCTCTCTCTTCAAAAGATCCTCCTGCTGTTCCAGGAGCTTTGCTTCCCTCGCCTCAAGGTCCGCTCGACGCTTCAGGAGGACCTCATTTAATTCATTGAGGTTTTTTTGACGCTCATCAGCAACATCACTCTTTTCCTTGGCTTGCTCGAGGATCTCCCAAGAGTTAGCGTCGAGCGCCCTGATGGCGGCTTCCTTCTCTTCCAACAGCTTGCTCCAGTACTCCATCTGGGCCGTTTCCCTCTTAACCCACTCCTGGTTAGCGAGCCTCGTGTGAGCAAGCCTGGTCTCAAAATGGAGCCTGTTGCGCCAAAGCCTCAAGGTGTAGCGCTCCTCTTCAAGGACCTTGCTCTCATGATCGAAGGCGAGCTGAACTTGTCGGAGACTTGAGCAGGCATTGTCTATGGACAACGCCAAGGGGATAGGCTTCGGACCTGCCGGGGTCATCTCTGTCGGCTCCAGGGGATTCTCCATAACAAAAATAGGATCCCACTCTACAAGTATGGTTCCCTGAGCTTCTGCGGCACTGGGGCTGCCCACCAGGAGCTCCTCGGCTGCTGTTGAGGAAGATCCCACTGGGGGAACTTCCACCTCTGGAGCAGAAGTCAAAGGTACTGCTTCCAGGTCTTCAGTTGCCAGCTCCATGGATGGAGAGCCTGCCTCCGCTTCTTCATGGTGCTCCGGCTCTGGCTCGGACATCTCCGGAGCAGCTACCTCCGGGGCGATAGTTGGAGCTTCACCTGGTGCCTCTACTACCACCAGCTCAAGCGCTGATACGTCATCCACTTCTGGTTCAGCAACCAGAGCTTTAAGTATTTCCGGCTCAGCCGCCGGATCTTCAATGACCTCCGACTCAAGTGTCGGAGCTTCTGGCGCCACTGTCCCCGCAACAATTTCTGGTGCAGGGACCGGAGCCTCAGGAACCCCTGGCTCAGACGCCGGAGCTTCCGACATCTCCAACTCCCGCACTAGAACCTCAGCCTCTGGCGCTGTTGCTAGCGGTGCATCTTCAACTTCTCCCTCGTGGTTCGACGCTACCATGGGAGCTTCCGGCGAACACTCTGAATACAGATCCACGATAGCTGGCGCTAGAGCTGACGTGACCTCAGTCGCCACTTGAGGAGATGTGAGGGTGGAAGCTGACATTTCTGTCTGCACTGTTTCAGCCGTTGCGGTAGGGGCCAGAGCTTTAGACCCTGACTTTGACACCCTACAGTCAATGTATTGGAAAATTCAAAACATGACAAAAATAGGAGTAGCAAATCAAGGTGAAAAAGCAAAGCTTACCTTGGGAAGCTACCGCTCCAATCAGCACGGAACCTCTGCGTCCAAAGTTCAGAGCCGGAACTTGCCACGGTTTGCACAGAGGTAGCTCCAGAACGTCACCCAGAGCCTGCCACCGTTGTCGGTGTTGCCCCAGCCGAGATTTTCCTTGGCTGGGAAGGACTACCGGACCCGAAGCCCTTTGCTGGCTCCAGGACCAGAGTCAATTGTAAAGAACTAGTGCCTCTTGAAGATGCCTACGTCGGAGAAAGTGTAGCCGCAGAAGACCTCCCTCGCCGGGGAGAAGGGGTTGTTGTAGATGGAGCAGGCCTGACGGACCTCTCATCGGCGTGCTTCAGTTTTCTCTTCCGGCTGGAATATTCGGCTGGCTCCTTGACCTTGCCCTTGCCGATGTCTTCAACCGTCTGACTCAGAGCAGAGGCAGCCACACCTTCAGAAGCTCCAGGGATTACAACCCTGGAGGTCCCGCGCTTCTCCACTTCACCCAGGTCATCAAGTGCAGGCATTCTCCTCCAGAGCTTCCTGCTGAACTCTGGACTCATGTTCAGAGGAAGGAAAATAGCTGGCGGAGTAAGGGATTCATCAGGAATAGCCCCGTGCTAAAGTTTCTTGAGGTGGAGCCTCAAAGCCTCGTCATTCAAGCTGGATGTCAGTCCGGTTTCAATCCGGTCATCATCCATCACACTATTGAAGGCATGAGCGAGCTTCTCCCTTCTCCTCAATGGACCCCACCTGTTCACCACGTAATTTCTGAAAACCATATGGGATGGTCACTCCACCCTCCACACACTCTCAGATTCTGGCCAGAACAGACTTGAACGCGTTCGAAAGCTCCAAAACTACGTTCCAGGCATCGGTGTCGATATTGGGGAGTCCTTGGGGGTAGCTCCAGCCAATCATGCTCCTCCACTGCAATGACGATCCAATCCTTCTTCTAGTTATCCCATTTGCCAGAAGGAGGCGACTTCAAGTACTTGAAGGAGCAGTTCTTGCGCTTCACGAAATAGTAAAAGCCAAGCAGATTTGTCCCCTTTTCGGTGGTATGAACTGTGAAGAAGGTCCAAAACAGCTCGACGCATGGAGGCATGCACACCCACATCTCGCATAAGTGGATGTAAGTCGCCACTAGCAAGAGAGAGTGGGGACGGAGATGATGCAGTTGGAGACCGTAGAAGTCCAACAGCATCAGGATGAAGCTCGAGAAAGGTGAGATCAACCCCCCCCCCCCCCCCCCCCCCCCCCGCCATGGCATACACCTAGAAGTACACCATCTCGCCACGACACTTCTTTTTGAAGGGGAGCTCCCAGCGCGCACCAAGTGATTGAAGGAATCACTGGAGATGTAGGTCCGAACCTTCTTCAAATTGTCCTCGCTCTGGATAGACCCAACTCCATCGCAGTAAAGTGGAGCGAAATAGGAGAAAGCAAGGCAAAGTTTGGGAGGCTCTGAGCGCGACTTTGATTGAAAGCATAAAGATTCCCCAAACCGTGCAATCTTTTCTTCTTAAGTAAGCCTCCATGACGCTTGGATAGAAACCGCAATGAGAGCAAATCTCCATTGCAAGCAACCTACCCCGTCCATGAAGAATGGGCCCGGGGCCACTCCGACGAAGAGGTCGAGGTTATTACCCCAGGCGAACCGTTGTCATGATGGGTGGCGAGAAACCCAAAGGCGGTAGCCTGACAAGGCGCTTGGAAGCGATACGATTTTCGTATTTGGAACTGGCGACCTTCAATTGCGTGAGATCCGCACTCAAAGATCTTATCTGCCACATTCAAAACAAGCCACGCGGCGACGGTTTAACCCCAGACCATCGCCCCAACGGTACATCATAATACCTTTGAAGTCACTACGCGGGAATCGAGGATGGCCCCACCTCTGGCAGAATAACATAATCCAAAGGGTTTCTCCCAAAGGTGGGTCTGGGGCCACTGTCGGTACCTTGCGTATTGGGTACCCCATGGTACCGCAAGAAGTGCAAGGGAATCCAACCTGTCAGAGTTAAAGGTTTCCTCAGCCCACATGTCACACAACACTGGCCCACCTCCCTCATATGGGTAGCTCCGGGGTTGCCACATGTATAACAGTTGCGGACCTACCTTCCCGTGAGGGAAAGCTCCGGAACTGCCTTGTGTGGAACCTCCGGACCTACAAGAACAACGGGAACACAGACAGATCTCCCACAGCACGGATATTCGAGGGACTTTTAAAGTGGCAGTTACAAGACCTGATTATGTGTCATTAATGCTATATTAATGACAAACGATCAACATACTGTTAATAGGGGTAATATGGTATTAAGGCACGTTATCACACTATTAATCATGCTTAATACTCATAGACTGTGTATTAGGTCATTAAATATGTCTGGATCACATGTTGGACTAGACAAATATTGTAACGGCCAGTCCTTAGACTATAAAAGGACAGCACCGTACGGTACATAGACACAAGCTGATACGCCCGCCAAGACTACGAAAATCTTCAATACAACAACACACACCCCGTGGAGTAGGGTATTGCGCTCAAGTGGCCCGAACCACGTAAATCTCTTGTGTCACCATCTTGGTCCTGATCTCCGCGCGCCCAAACCGATACGAGAACCTCCGCAGGCTACACTTAAGTAGTACCGCGAGAAGTGTCGTTCTCACACTTCGACACCCATCATTAATATTCGATGTGGCATTAAACCTAATAATTTCCTCCTTCATCACACATCGGGTGGTCCTACTCCCCTTCACACTCGGGTGGACACTAATTCGACAACCCAATTTCATGTGGTCCAGAAGATTTTTCTGACGGCCCGACATCCGTGTGTGTTCCGAAGGACGTTACAGGTTTCCGACATGGCTCTGATACCAATGTTAGAACGCGTCCCGACCCGTCACACAGAGGGGCCCCTGCCGCCAGCCCAGATCGCAACGGGCATGCTATGTAAACAGGCTCAACTGGAGCGCCAACCAAGATTCTGGGCCACCTCAACCTAAAAGACTAGCCTGATAGGTGAGGTTTTCTCCACCTTATATATTGAGCTCTCCCATCATCAATATCCGATGTGGGATTAAACTTAACAATCTTCCCCTTCGTCGCACATATTTTTAAGTTTAATCCCATATCGAATATTGATGATGGGGAGCTCAATATATAAAGTGGAGAGAACCTCACCTATTAGGCTAGTCGTTTGGGTTGAAGTGACCTATTGACTTTTGTTGAGGCTCCGATTAGACCTGTTTGCGTAGGAGTCCCGTTGTGACTGGGCTGGTGGCAGGAGCCCGTCTGCGTGACGAACTGGGCCACGCTCTAACATGTGGTATCAGAGCCAAGCCGGAAACCTATAACGTTTCCCGGACCACACACGAATATAGAGCTGTCGGAGAAATCTCCCGAGCCACATGAAATATGGCTGTCAGAGTAGTATCCACACTAGTGTGAAGGAAAGTAAGACCACCCAATATGTGATAAAGGGGGAGATTGTTAAGTTTAATCTTACATCGGATATTAATGATAGAAGAGCCCAATATATAAAGTGGAAGGAACCTCATCTATCATGCTAGTCTTTTTGTTGAAATGGCCCACAACCTTAGTTGAAGCTCAGATTGGGTCTGTTTGCATAACAGACTCGTTGCGACCTGGTCTGACGGCAAGAGCCTGTCTGCGTGACAAGCTGGGCCGCGCTCTAACAAGAACAATGTCCGCATATACCTTCCTTCCATGAAAGCATCAAATAGGTAGGAAAAATCAATTTCGTTCAAACAAAGCCATGCTAATTCCACTATATTGTAATACAAGGAAAGACAAAGCTTTTTCATGTTACGTAATATACTTTTCGAAAAAAGAAAGTCGTGTATTTCCTATATGCGTACCACGTTGCCGAACATGTCAAGGAATCGGCGGTAAGAGTCGTAGGCGAAGCGCCGGCCACTCCGCTCGGCAAGTCCAGCAACGACATGGTCGTTGAGTCCGAGGTTCAGTACGGTGTCCATCATGCCCGGCATGGAGAGGGCGGCCCCTGAGCGCACGGACAAGAGCAGCGGGCGGCGCGGGTCGCCGAGGCCGGCGTCCATGGCGCGCTCCACCCACCGCAGCGCGTCAGTGATCTCGTCCCACAGCCCTGGCGGCATGGCACCGCCGCCCAGCTGGTACTGCCGGCACGCCTCAGTGGACACCGTGAACCCCGGCGGTACCGACAGCCCGATAGTCGCCATCTCCGCCAGGTTCGCACCTTTCCCGCCTAGCTGCACAGAGCAATTAAATGCATCGACAAGGTTTACGCACGCAGAGCTACTTGTCATCGATAGACGCATGTAGTAGATGCAGGTACCAAGTCTTTCATGGCCTTATTGCCATCGCTCCTGCCCTCGCCAAAATGGAACACCCTCTGCGCCATCCCCGCCGCGCCACGCGTTCGGTGAGACCCCGGCGCCATTGATTTTAACCTATTTCTCAAGTACTACTTCCTCTAAGAGTTTCTCGACTTAGGATAACTTACTGCTCATGGGCTCGCTAACTTTGAAGTACTCGCTTATACTTGCACAGCGTGAAGTGTATATATAGGTGGAGCACGTGTGGCGGGTAGGAGCCTAGGAGGCGCGGGTTGTCGCTTGTGTCACGGTGTCAAGCACCGGATCTCATTCGTGAAACCACTAGTGGATAGGAATGCCAATACACGGTGCGTCTGATCTGTCTACTCCGCCCCCGAGTGAAGACTGAAGTGCGTTGAATATGAGATGCATGCGCGCGATTGTTCGGCGCAGACCACCGCAACGTCTACATGCAACACGTGGGAGCTACGTGTGGATCGATGTGCGAAGCTTGCTCTCTCGGATGACATCCATCATCTGTCTTCTTTGCCTTTCTTTTTAGTAGGCACGGAAAATGCTTTTTACTAAAAAATAAGAGAGAGTTGGGCTTCACTGAGAACTTCATATAATTCAAGTCAAGCACACGTAAACGAATGGCTACAATTACACTTTTGCTTTCTCTAGACAAAACAACTTTTGAAATGCGCCAATGAAAATATAGGAATAGAAAAAAGAAAAGGAACAAAGAAAACACATAGATAAGAAATGTTAGAAAACAACAAGAATGGAAAAAACACTAAAGGAATCCTGACGATTTGCGATGGTCAAAGCCGTCACAAATAAGCAAAAAGCTGTCGTAAATAAGCTATTTGCGACGGTTTAAATATTTCATTCTTGTAGCAGTCACCGCTTCGGATCCGGCCGTCGCTCGAATTTTATCGCAATTTAACTTATTTGCGACGACCACCATCGCAAATAAGGGCCCCGACCCGCGGATGGATTGGGTCCGCCAATTTGCAACGACCTTCTGTTGCCGTTGCAATTAAGCCCTTATTTGCGATGGTTGACGCTAGCTGTCGCAAATTATTAAAGTTAATTTGTGACAGCAGCAGCAGTCTTCGCAAATAATAGAGGTCTTATTTGCAACGGTATATTATAAAAGCCATCACAAATAAGATTTTGGAAAAAAAACAAAAAATGATATCCGGCTCGATGGCCAGAAACACATATTACAACAGCAATATATATCCACATTTCATAGCATACCATCACATAACGAGCTTCACAAATGTCATATAACGAGCATCACAAATGTCACATCAAATCACAAGAACAAAAAACAAAAAAGAGGGGCTATCTGCTAGCCCTTCTACTACATCCTGAGCTGTCAATGTCCTCGCCGCGCGTCAATCCAGGCGCCGGTATAGACGATGACAGAGTTTGAGTCTCCGTCGTCGATCTCTGCAATACATAGAGGTTGTTTGACATATTGATTAGTTTGGAACTTTGTTTTTTTACTAGAATTGATTAAACAAGCTAGAATTGATCATATTGAACTTACTTTATCTAATTTGAGTTAGTTTTGACTATATTTGATTTATTAAGACTAAGTAAAATTAGAATACCTAAGTTGAATTAGATATGTCTATGTTTGATGAATTAAGATTAAGTAAGACCCTTTTTCATTACCTAAAAACCTGGAGAAGGGTGCACCGGTGGCGATAGGTGCAACAGTGGAGGTGGCAGTGGCAGTGGAGGTAGCTCGAGCTGCACCCCCTGCTCTCGCTGACCTTGAAATAGTGTCTATCATTGCAAACGTTACAGGTTATTACATATTATTAAGAATGAAATAAATTTAAATTACTTTAACTTACTGCCATAGCCCGCCTTTGCACCTCCATCGCCTCTTGCATCTGCTCCATGCAGGCTTGCTGGTAGGACATGGTGACCTGCATCACTGCCCTCTGCGCCTCTATCTCTGCCTTGCCCTCCTCGATCCGACGGGCGAGAGTCTCCACCTGCGAGACATGACGAATCAGGCCCGCCGACGAAGCCTGCATGGAGCATCCTCTCATAGGTTACGCTACCCTCGAGTCGACAACTCCATCGGATAAGACTAGCCTATAAAAAAGAATCAGTAATATGGAATTGGAATATCTTGAATTGAAAATGATAAAATGAATCACGAACACACCTTTCATGGGCTTTTCCGTCTCCGCTTGCATAGGTGGCTTGAGATCGATTGGTTCATGTTCCCAATCGAAACCTTCACCGTGTATCCTCCTAGCCTCCTCTCCGTACCTAGCATGAAAAACAAGAAAATCTTGTAAGTTCAACAATTCATATAGTTATAATTAATTTGAATGATTTCTATACTTACCACCCGCTCGACTGCGACCTGAATGCACTCCTTAGGCTGAGAAGGATCATTGTGACCTCTCTTCTAGATCTTAGCAGAGGTCGGTGGCACCCCCGTCTCACACTCCTATCAATACGTGTTAGTACGAATAGTATATTTTGAATATATAAACATAAGTTAGACACACATACCATGTGTTTATCTAAACACAAGTGGTTATCTTGGCCGTGGTTGTGCTTCTCGTTGACCCCTCTGCACCCCCGAGCCTTGTCAGACTTAGCCTTGAACTCATCGCGAGCCTAGTACCGACAAAGGTAGATAATACACTTGCTCCGCTTGGTGTGCAAGAACAAATGTATCATAACCTCATAATCGGTCCTTGTGTTTGACTTCCACCATTCCAAATTGGTTTTCTTGAGTTCCAATAGTGCTATCAAACCAGTCACAATCAAAGAAGACAACTCAAGGTGTCTTATTTCCGGTAAAAGTAAATTCAAGGATTTTGTTAATAATTCCATAATAATTTGTTTCATGCCCTTCAACGTCAATTGCCCTCGTCACAACACCGGAATTTGATGTTGCCGTGAGAGGACGAAGAGCTTCAAAATGAGTTGTACGGAATGGAATGTCATTTACGTCATATGGACCATAGCTTCTAACATTCACCAATATATAAGATAGCTGCCACAAATCTTTATAGACATTGTGAGTCATGTACTGTCAAAAATGACCGTAAGTTAAAAGAATACTTCTTTAATAATAGTAACTTATAATATAAAGAAGATGAGAGAGTATTACATAATCTTAAAACCAGGTTAGGAAATCTGACCCTCTATTTAATCCTTCTCGTCACAACCCTTCTACTTGTTTGGCCTTAGGTTGATGCCTATGTGACCAACATTGTTTGTGGAACTCGCTTAACGTGAAAAACACTTTTTAGAATACATGTGTAGCAAAATATGTTGATTAACATAAATGTAGAACAAACACTTACTCGAAGTATTCCTGCATGACATCTATATTTGCGTACATGTAGAGTAAAGTAACAATCCTGTCACGTTTGGGTAGGTCATAGGTCATGTAGCTACCAATAGTAGTGCCTCATCCATCCTATCAATCCTCGTGCTATCATCATCCTCATGCACTTTTTCGACGACTCAAGATTTAGTCTCGTCGTGGAAGGTCCACACCTTATAATATGGCGTGAAACCGTTTTGACATAAGTGAAACGAAAGTTGCATTCTGTTCAAAACTTGGTGTTCTAGCTTTTCGTACATGGGAAACCCACCTTATCATTCGTTGACAATGAAAATGCTGCATCAAAAAATTGATCTAACTTGGTGAACCACTCATCCGAGTAACCACCAGTTCTACTCTTCCAACCAATATACATCCAACTGCAGTCTTCACCTATGTTTGACTGATCTGTAGTATAAAGCCAGAGAAGTTATGGTTATTGCATACTTTGCTTAATGTCATGACACTACATCTGTTGTCCAGGATAGGCCCTAAACCCACACACAAGTGCCTGAGCAGAGCGTTCCCATGATAAGATGTGCGGTCTGGATCCGGGCGAAATTTCTGTAGCATAACCCCAATGTTCTCTAACTGCACGCCCGAACATGGTGCTGCAGAGAACAACAAGGTTATGCCATCAAAATCTCATACAGACCCAGACCCGCGTCTCATCACAAGCCACGCCCCCTCGATCAATCCCAGACTATCCAAAAAGGGAAAATTCCGAACCAACACGTCTCATATGCATAATGCATGTGAAACGAGCCGTTTTGAAACGGGTAATGCATATATTACAGGTTACATTTTGTTTCATTTTTCAGTCATTTTAGAGAGAGAGAGAGGAAAGAACGAGAGAAAAGGATAAAAGAACAAGTATGTTGTGAGTCCTTGCCGTCCATGCTTTGCGAATGCTTGTCGTCCTCACCATCGTCGTTTGCCTCTGTGCCCGTTTAGACGCTTCCTTTACTTTACAACTAAATCGGCCTTGTTGATGTCGTGCCCTAAACGGGTTGTGACAGTTCTATCCTACACGAAACCCGTTTATATATATAGTAATTAAGCACTCAAGAAATTCAAGGAACGATTAACATAGAGCTAAATATATACATGTCAGCACAATAAATTAATAATAAAACAACTAATAAACCTATTATACAACCAACGCAAGTTTATTCCACTAAGTGAACATTTCAGCAATTAATCAACGAATTAAACAATCATTGAACTAATGCAAAATTTAATTCACTTATACACAATTTAATGAACAAAATACAATTATTCAACTAATGCAAAATTTAATCCACTAATTAAAATTTTTAAAAATGATCACCAATTTCATAAACAAATACAACAATTATTCCACTAATCAACAATTTAATCAATGAACTACACAATTCAATTAACTAATCACCAATTTAACCAACGAATTACAAAATTCAATCCCCTAATCAACTAATCACCAATTAACCTAACTAATTCCACACATTAAGCAAAAAAATGCCAATGGCATGGACCCTGGAGCTCGGATTTTGGGAGTGGCAGAGGGGAGGTCGGCCAGGGGAGGGAGTGGGTGGCACCACGGTGGCGGGCGGCTAGGTGGGGGGCACTAGGGCGGCGAGAAGGAGGCGCGGGCACGGTAGTTGGGGAGGGGGCGGCACCATGGGGGTGGCAAGGTGAGGGGCGGTGGTGGAGACGATGGGGGAGGGCAGACGGTGGGGGAGAGCACCATATCTCGGAGGCGGCTGCGCCGGTAGCGCAGCGACGGGCGACGAGCGGCTTTGCCGGGGAGGCGGCCAGTTGTGGAGGCAGCGCTGGGAGGCGGCAACGGGTGATGGGCGGCCATGTCGGGGAGGTAGCACCGGGCGGCGGGCCAGCTGGAGCGCGAGGCAGAAGCGGCGGTGCGGTGGCGCGAGTCGGGAGCGGCAGTGGGAGCGCGAGGCGTGGCGGCGGCGGGAGCAAGTTTCGAGTGAGTGTGAGTTGGGCCAAGTGGGCCGGGGTATATTACTTTTATTTGCAATAGTTGTAGAAATTGCGAGGGCCCTAGTGTTGGCCGTCGCAACTTAATTAACTTGTGATAGTATTGTACTTGGCCGTCGCAAATAAGATCTAATCTGCGATGCTTAGGTTATTTGCGACGGCTTATTGGCCGGCCGTTGCAAATTAATCTCCTATGTGCAATGGTATATACTTTTGCGATGGTCGAGTGCGGGATGTCACAAATGATCGCGTTTCTTGTAGTGAACATAGGAAGTGAGAAACCGCATGAGCGGAAAAAAATGTAGGAAGTGAGAAAACCGCAGGAAAAAACACAGGAATAAGGATTCGTTCTTGAAATGATTTCCCAGAAATTGGACCTCATTGTTTTATTCCCCCACTTTGTGCAGGAAAAGAAGCCTTTCCACAGGAAAGGAAATATTCATTCCTCTATTCCAAATGCTAGTAACATTAGCTGAATGCAGGAATCAATTCCTTTGAATTTTCCTTTGCAAATCCTATATTCCAAATGGGGCATAAGATAAAAAACATTATCCTCAAAATGTTCAAGTAAAGATGGTAAAGAGGGAATAACCCTCGAGCCCTTACAATCTTTCACAAGTGCTACTCTTCTACAAACAAAACTAAAGTATCACCAAGACTAGTTGTAGTTCTATCAAGAACACATTGGTTCTGCTGGTTTTATAGGATCTAAGCTCCAGTGGTGTTAAGAGAATTGACACTGCTATGTTTTAGCTTTCTATTTACACCTTCAGCCTTCTTCTGTCATAAATAGAAAATAATATCTGTTGCTTGTGGGGATAAAAGTTGTAAGCCAACTTGTCCAAGACATGAAACCAGAATTATATTGCAAATACACAACCTACCAAAATATAGCTGATCGTGTCGCAAGAGGCACTACTATAGAAAACATCATCTGTGTTAGGTCATAGCTAGCTATTTCGGGTTCTTGAATTTACATTAAATACTCAAAGCAGATAGTTAAGATTATCAATATCCGTTCATGACCTATGAGAACTGGGGTCCTGACATTCGAGAAATCACATTGTGTGGAGCCACAAGCTGTGGCACTGGATAGCATAATACGAATAGAGATCAACGACATACATCATAAG
The DNA here is from genome assembly GCA_036927565.1 of Tuctoria greenei. Lineage (NCBI taxonomy): Eukaryota > Viridiplantae > Streptophyta > Magnoliopsida > Poales > Poaceae > Tuctoria > Tuctoria greenei. The sequence goes on along the minus strand of JAYESD010000006.1, from coordinate 104,132,439 downwards.
ATAATTCATATATTACATCATGATGTTTGTTCGAAACAAAAGATGTTACAATAGCGGATGCGAAGTGTTGCAACGACACTTCTCCGATACTACTAAGAAGTAGTCCGTGGAGGTTCTTTTTTGGAGGGGGAGAAACTCGAAGAACTCAAAACAAGGTGAGAGTTTTTACGTGCTTCGGGACGCCTAAGCGTAACACCCTACTCCACAGGTGTTTGAGTGTTATATTGTTTGTGTATGAGTGTGCGTCAGAACCTGGTTGAATATTGGTTTAGTATCTCTTGAGTCTACCGTGCAACACAAACCTTTTATATGCTAAGGTCTGGCTGTTTACAGTGAGGTCGAGGCCCGACATGTGGCCCCAGGCTATTAAGCACCCTATACATGATCTAAGGCACTTAATAGTGATTTATTTGTGTATTAATGTGCCCTGATGGCGATGTTACAACATTTGATTACTCCGCTGATTGTGCATTATTAATGCGGAGTTAATGACGCATTAACATGGTCTTGAAGTGGCTGATTTATGGTCTTGAATGCCCACACCGCTCTTGGACAGATGGAGATCCCGGAGCCCTTCCCGTTGGAGAGGTAGGGTCCAGACCCACGTGGCAGCATCAAAACCACCCTTAGCAAGGAGGCAGGCTCAGAGCTGCGGGACACGTGGAAGCACCAGAACCACCATTAGCAGGGAGGCTAGTCCGGAGCTGCAGGACACATGACATCATCGGAGCCACCCTTAGGAGGGAGGTACGTTCGAAGTTGCGGGACACGTGGCAGCACGTGAGCCACCCTTAGCAAGGAGGCGAGTCCGTAGCTGCGGGACACGTGGTAACACCAGAGCCACCTTTAGGAGGGAGGCAGGTCTAGAGTTGTGGGACATGTGGCAGCGCCGGAGGCACCCTTAGGAGGGAGGCAGGTCCAGAGCTGCGAGACACATGGCAGCGCTGGAGCCACCCTTAGCGGGGATGCAGGTCCGGAGGTGCGGGACATGTGGCTACACCAGAGCCACCCTCGGGAGGGAGGCAGGCCCGAAGCTGCGGGACACGTGGTAGCACCGGAGCCAACCTTAGCAGGGAGGCAGGTTCGGAGCTGCGGGACATGTTGCCTCCGAAGGTCTTCTCTCCTGGAAGGTGGGACTCAGCACTTCTTTTTTCGTTAAGCGAGGGTACCTAGTATGTAGTCTACCAATAGTGGCCCTCGAGCCCACCTCGGGGGAGGTTTCGATCCTGCAGGTGTGGCCACCATCAAATTATCCTACGTTGCTGCTTCAACTTTTCGCATGGGTGGTTGAAAGGATGACATGTTCAACCCTTCTTGATTTGGCAGGTGTGATGCATTGCGTGCAGATCCCACACATTGAAGAACGCCGACTCCTAACATGATTTCCATATTGGTTCTCAATGCAATCTCTGTAGCCCCGTCAGACCGCCTTTCTTGGGTTCCCCCAACTCCTCATCATGACAATGGTTCAACTGGTGCGACTTTTTGGCCAAGCGGACCCGGGTCCCCTTGTCTTTGCCGGAGGGGTGTGTAACCAAGCTTCGCGTGCAGTTTCCATTTAAGCGTTGCAGAGGATAATAAAAGAAGTTAGCATAGTGAAGGAACCTTACACTCGGATCTGCTTCCATGCGCATAGGACTTTCTGCTTTGCTCCACTTGCTGCCATGGATACTTGTCTTCTCCCTCCATGCTCGTTAGCAAGAGGGATATTGTGAGAATTCGGAACCTGATGGGCTGGCAAGATTCTTGCTTTGACAAAATGATGCGATGTGGGAGCCTTTATTTCACAAAGAAAATCTCCAGGACATTGCCTTCTTCATGGCTTATGCCATGGTTGGGTTAGTCCCCCTGTTTCTTCCTTCCTGCTGATGCTGCAGGAGGTGTATGGGCTGCAACTTCAACACCTCACCCCTCATTCCATTCTATTGGTGGCGATCTTCGTCTAACTCTGTGAAATGTGGGTGTGTGTTAGGCCCTGCATTCCTCTCTTCAAGACATTCTTCACCCTCCGGCCAACTAGAAATGGTTCAGGCCTCATAGGAACTTATTACTTTCTGAGGCGCAGGGACTCACCGTACAAGTACATCCCATCTTTATCCTCTGGGAAATAGGAGACCTGGAAGAGCAACTAGGTGATAGTCCGAACCGATCAGCACAACCGCTTGGAGTTGCTGGTCGGACTACCCACCTCAGACAATGATTTCTGGGAGCTCATTCCAGATCTGTAAGTGTAGTACAACCCGATGCTAACAAGGATCTAGCACCTTGCTGACGGAGGATTAACATCACTGATGGTGCTCTTCGATTTCTTATCACGAAGTCTTGCTCCACTTTAGCAATGGGAGTTCCCAGCCCAGACATATAGCGGGGTGATGGACTTCAACCAGCTAGAGCGCGGTAATGGAACTAACTTGGATGAGAAGGCTCTGTTGTTCACTCTATCAAAGTTATACAGTAGTCACGCCTCCAACAACGACATTCTGCCACCATCGGACTTATTACCAGTGCTTGCCCTGCTGAAGCTAAGGTCACATATGTTGAAGGAGATACCAACCCTTGATGATACTGGCATCACCGTGCGACAGAGAGGAGACGCCTCAAAAGTCATAGTCATCCTCGGAGCTCCGACCCCCACTCAGCAAGAAGGGTCCAGATCCGATTCTGCCAGCGAGAAGGGAAAGGCCCCTGCGGAGTCTAGGTGGCAGAAAGGTTCTCAGTCTGACTCAAGCCACAACAAGGGGAAATACCCTGCAGACTAATCAAGAAGGAAGAGGAGACTGGAGCGGTTGACGTGATCTCCGCCAGGCTAGCCTCGACGAAGACAGTGCCATTGTCAGGCGCCCAACCCTTAAGTCTGTGGTAGTCATCCCTCCCACATCTTCAGCTCCGGTCCCGGCGCCAAAGGCGAGCACCGGGTCCATAATGGATCCTTCGATTGAAACTCCAATTAGGGGAGATGGCTTCGGTACAAAACCTCCCAATGGCTCCAAAGCTAGTGGTCGCCATGGAAACTCCCAGAGCCAGGTCCGGGACATTTGCTTCACCGGTGACGGTGGGATCAGATGACTCTGGCCACCCACGAAAGAGGTTCCGCGCCGACTGGAGCTGTCAAGGTCCAAGGTATGAAGTGTCATTACAATTTTTTCTTCTTTTTCATTCCTTGTGCCTTGTTGATTCTTTACTTCCTCTATTTCTAGAGCTACAAGGTCAAATGTTGTTCCTTCTACTTCACCATACTCTACGGTAGGAATAGAGGCGCCACCAACAGGGCATGCTAGTGTTGCAGCCAAAGGTATTAGGCTGGCTGATCTGCCGGTTGATGTTGTTGCTTCTTTCGGGGTCGCGGTGGATACTTTTGCAAAACCAGAGCCAACAGCTGACACTTGTATGACTTCGATTCCATCTGATGATGTCGTGGTCGTGCCATATTGGGAAGTAGATGTCGCATTAGCACCGGAGCTAACAATAATGCCGGAGCCAACTTTGGAGCAGATAGTTGATGCTGAAATAGTGCCAGAGCTGTTGGCTAACACCTTGTCAATGTTGGAGCTAGTGCCTAAAGCAGTGTCGGATCCAGCGGCTAATACCACGTCAGTGTCAGATGAGGCGACTGACACCATTTTAGAGGCAGCGGGAGAAGGCTCCTCCGCAGACCCATCAGAGTCCAATCTTATATCATGGGCCCCGACGATCGTCTTGAAAGCTGCAAGAGGTGAAGAGGCGGACCTAGTGGAAGGTCCGGAGCCAATTCCCCTATCTTTGTCCGTAGAAAATGCATGCTCTAGTCTTCGTCAAGTACAACTTGGCTTCGACTATGAGCGTAATGCTTTGAAGGCAGAGGGGGAGGCTCTAAGGAGGCGGAGAAAACTGACCTTCAAGACAAAGCTCACACAGACTCAGCTGCGCAGGGAGGGAGCATTAGGCGGCTGAGCAGACACATGTCATGCAAATGGATGAGATGCTCAACAACGGGAAAGCAACCATTGATGCACTGGATCTTCAAATTCGCTAGGTGTTTGACGATGCAAGAGCTGCCAATGAGTTAGCTGACGCTCACTTTGACTCCTTGAATAAGTTGAGGGAAGAGCTCCTCCAACGCTAAGATCCAATCGCCAATAAGGAGTAAGAGCTCCAAGAAAGAGATGCAGAGATCTCCCAGAAGCTGGAACGCGGAGAAAAAGATTTGGCTCTCCGCATCGAATTGTTTAAAGCTCGCTTTGAAGAAGAGCAAAAGTGTCTATGATAGGCTGGACAAGAACTCAGCAAGCGGGAGCTTGTTGTATCTGATAAAGAGGATGAGGTGAAATATGAGGCAAAGAACCTGCGACTATAAAGGATTGAAATGTCCCTCCAAGAGAAATAGGTTGCTGACCAAGAAAAGCATCTGGCTAAACAAATGCAGCAGCAAGCCAAAGAGGTCGAACTATTCCAAAAGGGAGAATTCAAGGAGTTGAAGACTGCCAGGAAATCACTTGAGGAGCTGGAGGCTACACGGAAGATAGAAGCTCAGCATGTTTGGGACTTCTTGGGACGTGCTGGGAGCGCTCTGGTGCCTCTCGGCTTTAACCCCGTCCGGCCGAGCAATCCAGTGTTGGAAGTTGACCAAGCTCTCATCGCCATAAATTCCACCAGAGCCAAACTGGGAGAGCTGAAAGATGTCATCAACAACCAGTTGGAGACAAAAGGGAAGGTCCTGGCTAAAGCAGTAGCAGAACATGTGCTGACATGCTTCCGAAGCTAGGACCTCACTGTTAGAGGTGTAGAGGTGTGATTTATATTTCCCATTTTGCATAAGGGCTTTTATGTTTATTGAACATCTATGTACATCTATTTATAGAGGCCTCCTGCCTCCTGATCAATACAAGTCATATTCATAATATGATATCACAACCAGGTTAAGCCCGGTACTTCCTTCATCTACGTGGCTTTCTGGTTACCGGTGCTGCCTTCATCTGCTTTCTTCGCTGGCTGCCTTGGACTCCGGTGTACCCGCCGCTACAGATCTGCTTTCATGGCTGGCTGCCTTAGATTCTGGTGGGAGTCCGCTGCCTTGGAAGCCTGCTGAGGCTGTGGCTGACGTGGGATCACAGCAGTAAAGCCGCTCCATGCGCCGGGCCTCACGTCGTCTGTATCTGATCCCGATCCCAAGCACTCATGGTCTCTGTCTCCTGGTCCTGACCCACCGCCACTTGGTTCAACAGTGGTGTGAAGTCTAGGGTAATTAAAAAAGACAAAAAAAAGAAAAAAAAGAGAGAGAGAAAAATAATTTTTTTCCTTTCTTCCTTTTCTTCTTTCTTGCAGCTTGCGCCGCTTATTCTTCCGTGCTCTCGCCGTCACCCGCCGCTGCTTATTTTGCGCTCTCGTCGTCGCCGGTCATCTTCTTCATGATGACTTTTTCTTCGGGCGGGGTTTCGGTTGTGTAGCGTCCAGTGCTTTTCAATGACACCAATTACCGCGATTGGGTTCCTCTAATGCGCCCGCACATGCGTGGTCTACGACTCTGGGAGTATCTCACGGGTGATGTTCAATGTCTGACTTGCCCTACGGTTCCTTCAGAGCATGTTATTTCAGATAAGGCCAATGATGATGATAAGATGAAGCTAGAGGAGTATTATTAGACTCGTCTGGCTGCGTATCAGACACACTATAGCTTATACAGGACATGATTGGATGATGATGCTCGAGCTGCTGCTATTCTTGCTTCTGGTATGGAGGATCGTATTGCGACAGACATAGTTGAGTTTGAGCATGCACATCAGATGTGGGATTTTCTGCGTTCTCGTTACGAGCCTACTGGATAGTCTACCTACCTTGCCGCTATTCGTCAGGAGCATCTCTTACGGTAGGGCGATGCCACAATGAACAAATTTTCGGTCAGCTGTCTGCTATCTGGCGTCATCTTGATGCTCTTGGCCCTCGCTTGTCTACAGATACTATTCAGTCCTGTCAGAGTCAGAAGTCTGCACTTGAGCTTCGACGCACTTATGACTTTCTGACACGTCTTCGTGACGAGTTTGAGCCTCTACGTGCTCAGCTGCTTGCTCGTCACCCTGTGTCTCTCTTATGGACGCTCTGACGAGTGTTCGTAATGAAGAGACGCGTCTTCAAGCTGCTAGATTGTTACGGTCTTCTTCAGTTTTGGCTGCACACTCTTCAACGCCGAGTCACACTACTCCTTCACTGATAATACCATCTTCAGCTGTTCCATCTTCTACGCCAAGGGGTCGTGGTGCTCGTCATTGTTATTACTGTGGCAAAGATGGTCATGAGGAGACGTCTTGTTTCAAAAAGAGGAAGGCTCAGGCTCGTTGGTATTCACAGGGTGCTGGTGGTGCTAGTACTGGAGGATCTCAGGTGAGTGCTGCTACTACGGATGCCCAGATACTCATGCTTCTTCGTCGCCTTGCTAGTTCTGCACCATCGGGAGCTGCTGGTTCTGTGACTCAGTCTTCTGCGCCTTCAAGTACTGCTGGTGCTTCTTTGTCTTCCACCTTCTACTTCTACTCCAGGTAATTGTCCATGGATTCTTGACTCTGGTGCTACGTTCCATATGACTCCTTATCTTACCCGTTTGTCTTCCTTGAGTCCTTTGTACCGTCCTTGTATTGTTCATACTGCGGATGGTTCTCCTCTTTCGGTTATTGGACAGGGCACTCTTCTATCTGACTCTTTTGCTGTTCCTGCTGTTTCTTTTGTTCCTGGACTTACAATGCAACTTATATCTGCTTGCCAACTCACTGATAATGATTGTCGAGTGATTCTTGATCATGATTGTTGCTATGTTCAGGATCGTCGCACGGGTCGCTTGCTTGGTACTGGCCCTCGTCGTCGTGACTCACAGCGTCTTTGGGAGCTTGACTGGCTTTGTCTTCCTTCCGCTGCGCATGCTGGTTCAGTCGGCTCCACTCTTGCTGCTTCGTCCACTTCGACGTTTGCTCAGAGGCACCACCGTTTGAGTCATCTTTGTGGCTCTCGCCTCTCTATTCTAGTTCGTTGAGGTGTTTTAGGATCGGTTTCTAGTTCTGAGTCTTTAGCTCATTGTCAGGATTGTCGGCTAGGGAAGCAGATTCAGCTTCCTTATCCTTCTAGCGAGTCAGTGTCTAAGCGTCCTTTTGATCTTGTTCATTATAATATATGGGGCCCCGCCCCTTTTGCTTTGAAAGGAGGACATCGATATTATATTATTTTTATAGATAATTTTTCTCGCCACACATGGGTCTACATCATGAAGCATCGCAGTGAGGCGTTATCTATCTATAAATCATTCTCGACTATGGTCCGTACTAAGTTTGACACCACTATTCGTATTTTTCGAGCTGATTCTGCTGGTGAGTATCTATCTGATGCTCTTCGCCATTTTCTTTCTGAGCAAGGAACACTTGCACAATTTTCTTGTCCCAGTGCTCATGCTCAGAATGGAATTATATAGCGCAAGCATCGACATCTCCTTGAGACAGCTCGCACTCTTTTGATTGCCTCTTCTGTTCCACCTCATTTTTGGGTTGAGGCTGTTTCTACGGCCACTTTCTTAATTAACATTCAACCATTGTCTACCCTTAAAGGTGGAATTCCCTTTGAGCGCCTTATAGGCAAGATGTCTGATTACACCAGTCTTTGTCTCTTTGGCTGTGTGTGCTATGTGTTTCTTGCACCACGTGAGTGCACTAAGTTGACTGCTCAGTCTGTTGAGTGTTTTTTCTTAGGCTACAGCTCGGAGCATAAGGGATATCATTGTTGGGATCCGGTTGGTCGACGGATGAGAATTTCATGGGATGTTGTTTTTGATGAGACATGTCCTTTCTATCCCCGACCATCTTCTGATACTTCTTCTGTATCGGTGATTGATCCTATTTCATTCCTTTTCCTTCCTGATGCTCCAGTTGTGCGTGTTTCTCCTTCACACTCAATACCTCCATCCATGACCTTCTCTTTTTCGGAACCTTCTTCGATGGTTCCTGATTATGCTTTGAAGGCTCCGGTGACGCAAGTCTATACTTGACGAGTTGTGCTTCCTACAGATGTGCCATCTTCTTCTGATGAGTCGACTACTCCAATTGAGTCATTTGATGTCTCAGCTTCTCCAGCTCAGTTTGACTCTCCGGATACGCCTTCTTCTTCTGAGGAATCATCTCCTTCTGATGATTGTTCTCTCGAGCACCCCCTTGGACGAGGTCATCGTTCTCGCCAGCCTCTTGATCGGTACTCTCCCTCTAGCTTTGCTGCTACTGCTCTTCCTGAGCCGGCTACGTATCGTGATGATGTTCCTCATCAAGAATGGCAGCATGCGATGGCTGAGGAGATTGCTGCTCTTGAGCGCACCAGCACGTGGTAACTTGTGCCCTGTCCCCCACGTGTTCGACCCATCACCTGTAAGTGAGTATATATGGTTAAGACCCGCTCTGATGGTTCAATTAAGCGATATAAGGCTCGATTAGTTGCCCGTGGCTTCCAGCAGGAATATGGTTGTTACTATGATGAGACCTTTGCTCCTGTCGCTCACATGACCACAGTTCGTACTCTGCTTGCTGTGGCCTCTGTTCGTTATTGGTCCATCTCTCAGCTTGATGTAAAGAATGCTTTTCTTAACGGAGAGCTGCGTGAGGAGGTTTATATGCATCCACCATCTGGGTATTCTGTTCCTGAGGATATGGTTTGTCGCCTTGGGTGTTCTCTTTATGGCCTTAAGCAGGCTCCTTGTGCTTGGTTTCAGCGCTTTGCGTCTGTGGTCACTGCTGCTGGTTTCTCTGCCAGTGCTCATGATCAAGCGCTTTTTGTGCATACTTCGTCACATGGACGCACTCTTCTTCTTCTCTATGTTGATGACATTATCATCACCAGAGATGATTCAGAGTACATAGCCTTTGTGAAGGCCCGTCTCAGTGAGCAGTTTCTTATGTCCGATCTTGGTCCTCTTCGCTATTTTCTTGGGATTGTGGTCTCCTCTCTTCTAAGAGAATTTATCTGTCTCAAGAAAAGTACATTCAGGATCTTCTTGATCGGGCTTCTCCTACTGATCACCGGATTGTTGAGACTCCCATGGAACTCAATGTCCATCTTCAAGCCACTAGTGGTGAGCCTCTTGATGATCCTACTTGTTACCGTCATATTGTAGGGAGTCTCGTGTACCTTGGTGTCACTTGTCCTGATATCTCGTACTCTGTTCACATTCTGAGTCAGTTTTATTCTGCTCCCACCCAGGTTCACTATAGTCACTTGCTTCATGTCTTGCGTTATCTTCGTGGGACTATCTCTAGACGCCTGTTCTTTTTACGCTCTAGCTCTCTACAGCTCAAAGCATATTCTGATGCTACTTGGGCTAGTGATCCCTCTGACCGTCGACCCCTTTCTGCCTATTGTGTTTTTCTTGGTGGTTCCCTCATTGCTTGGAAGACTAAGAAACAGGTAACAGTTTCTCGTTCGAGTGCAGAGGCTGAGTTGCGTGCTATGGCTCTTGTGAGTGTAGAGGTGACTTGGTTACGGTGGTTGCTTGAGGACTTTGGTATTTCTGTTGGTATGCCAACTCCCCTTTTATCTGACAGTACAGGTGCTATCAGCATTGCTCGTGATCCGGTCAAGCATGAGCTTACCAAGCATATTGGTGTTGATGCTTCTTATACACGAGCACATGTACAGGATGGTGTTGTTGATCTTCAGTATGTGCCTTCAGAGCTTCAGCTAGCTGATTTCTTCACGAAGGCACAGACCAGAGCTCAACATTGTTTTTATCTCTCCAAACTTAGTGTTCATGACGCACCTTGAGTTTGAGGGGGGGTGTTAGAGGTGTAGGGGTGTGTTTTATATTTCCCTTTTGCATAAGGGCTTTTATGTTTATTGACCATCCCTGTACATCTATTTATAGAGGCCTCCTACCTCCTGATCAATACAAGTCATATTCATAACACTCACCATCTCCTTGGCTCCGCTGATAGACGAAGGAGATGACCAAGGCTAGCGTTCAGGATGCCGCCAAGACCATAGCCGCACGGTTTGAACGCAACTCCAGTGATAGTTAAGACCTTCTCATCCCTTATCTGCCAATGTATCTTCAAACTTTTGTGTAAAAGCTTGGCACTTCAATGCATTTTCTTGAACTTTATGTTTGGTCTCCATTGTTGAATCTTCTATGGATGAATGACCGCAATAGTTGTTATCATTGCCAAAGTATACTTGCCCTTGGTAGACATGATCAATTGATTGAGGACGTCTACCATCAGGTACTTGGCACTAACCTTAAGTTTTTAGGTAAGCTCCAAGCTTGAACGTGGCCTCCAATAGCACCTTTGGAAGTGTCAGAGCTTCCAGAAAAAACGTGTTAAACATTTGTCCTGCACATGAGAGACAAAGAAAAGTAGTAAAAGTGCATATTCTTGCCTGAAGTTCAGTTGCATCTTACAGTCCTTAGTTGAACACTAGGTCCTGGACAATTCGGTGTGATAATGTTAGTATATTGGTTGCACTTTCATCTAGGACCGTGTGTTTTTCGGACCCAACTTACTTTGTCGCAACACCAGAAAGGTAGAGTGTGCATACTTATGGTGCTGGACCAGGCCAAGCATTTAGCACACTCTGGACCTATCCGGTTTTCAGGAGAGTAGGCCATTCAACGATAACTAGGTCGAAAAATACTACAAAAATATTTAAATATATGTCACATAATTTTTTAGAAACCCATTTGCAACAGGATTGCACACCCTTACCATTGGCAAGAAGGTGTAATGGAGCAATAAAATAATATGTGTGATGTAAATGCACATAGAGTGAAAAATTTCAAATTATATTATTTCATAGTAATTCTGTATAACAGGGGAGGCGAACCCCACATATTAATTTTTTGCATACACACTTAGGGTACAGAACCATGCTAAGCATGATGTACATTTTGGACCAACCCCACATATTCTTAGACACTATGAAATACTATAATAGAAACAGATTCACCACCGTGCTAAGTGTAGAACATACAAACTTGTTCTATATTCCAGGGGATGGAAAGCGGTGTCCCATCCTCCGTAGCAAAGAGGACGCATCCAGGGCGGGAAACTTTTGTCACACGGAAGGACCCTCCCAGCTAGGGGAGAGATTGTTCGCTCCTTCTCGAGAAAGTATGTGTCGCGCCACCGATTGCGCACATGCCGTTGCTGATAGCGCCGGAGCACTTGACGGTACCCGCGCCGGCAAGGTCCAAATCATCACGTCGAAGCTGGTCCTACATGGCTTTGTCATAAGCCTGGACTGGACGAAAACCCATGGTGATCTCCAAAGGAAGGACAACTTTGGATCCGTACACCAAGAAGAAGAGTGTCTCTCCTGTAGCCCAACTGGGTGTTGTCCGACTAACCCACAGTGCAAACGGAAGCTACTCTATCCAGTTGGCACCATGCTTTTCCAAGCATTCATAGGTGCGAGTCTTGAGTCCTCTGAGAATTTCAGCATTTTCTCTCTCGACCCGACCATTACTTGCTAGGTGCGCTACTGATGCATAGCTAATCTTGACGCTGAGATCTTCGCGGTATTCTTTAAATGTTGCACTAGTGAATTCGGTCTCATTGTTAGTGATGACTCTATTTGGGACTCTGATTCTGCAGATTATGGATGACAAGAATTTGATGGTTGATTGCTTATTAATTGTTACAACAGGCTCTGCTTCTGACCACTTTGTGAACTTGTCAATGGCGATGTAGAGAAACCGGTACCCTCCGATGACTTTGGTAAAAGGTCCCAGAATATCTAGCCCCCATACAGCGAATGGCCATGAGGGTAGAATCATTTGCAGTGACTGCGCTGGTGTGTGGATCTGCTTGGCATGAATTTCGCACGCCTCGCATCTCTTGACCATCTCGACTGCATCCTGGAGAGCAGTAGGCCAGTAAAAATCATGCCGAAAAGCCTTACCGATCAACATGCGTGATGAAGCATGGTTCCCACACTCGCCTCCATGGACTTTTGCGAGGAGCTCGCAGCCATCTTCCCGGGATATGCATCGCAATAAGATGATATTGGCGCCACGTCGATAGAGATCACCTTCTACCAATGTGTATCTCTCAGCCATTCGGACAATCCGTTCAACAGATACATCTTCTTCGGGAAGGATATTGTGCTTCAAGTAGTCCTGCACCTCCGTGATCCATGCATCAGGACTACTTTGAGTTTCTGGATCTTGTATGCCAGGTTGCACAAAGCCTCCCATGGTGCCTATAATCATTGGTGGACTCCATGGTAGCAGAACCACCGGGGCCACCAACTTCGAGGTGCTGGTCTCACCCCCTTCACCCAGTTCGGCAGGTTGGGCGGGTGGTGCTTGTAGCCTCTATTGACGGCTGTTATATACCAATTTCACCCGTCAATATATCTCAATTATATGAAGGAAATATCATTTCTTGCACATATCACCTTTCTATTTAACCTATTTCCACTTGTATGTGACACCCGGTTCCGAAAATGAACCAAGCGAACACATATGTGTGCCCAGGACGTTCAACACACATACACGAGGGGTGGGGTTGTTTATATAGAGGTGGAGGCTAGGGTTAGACTGATTTCGAGTTTGAGAGGAATAGAGGCCGGTTTAGAGTCCCACATGGGCTCTAAAAGAGTTAGGCACGGCGTACCTAGGCCCACTTAACATGAAACCCAAGAAACAAGTCGTAAAACGAAGGATTAACTCGGGGTCGCGAAATATCGGACAAGTCCAAAAAGGACTGGACTAGTCCGAAGTTGTCCAGAAAGAAATCAGACAACTCCGGCAAAAAATCTGATAAGTCCGACTTTAGTCAGAGAGGAAAACGGACAAGTCCGCTAGAACACCGGACTAGTCCAGACAAGTCCAAGGACTTAGCAAATTTTATAGGATTCTTGGAACACCGGACTAGTCGGCATAGGATCGGACAAGTCCAAAAGTGTCCAGAGGCAAAATCGGACTAGTCCGCAGCAAAAACGGACAAGTCTGATTTTAGTCAGAGAGAAATTGGACTAGTCCTCACTAAAATCGAACTAGTCCGCACTTTTCAGCATTTTATGTGCAGTTTTGTTCCAAATCTATTTTAAACTCGTTCCTCTTTATGTGTATTAATGTTAAACATGTATATGAATGTATGTAGGGCATGATGCATGAAAATGAGGGTGTTACAAACCTACCCCACTTAAAATGAATATCGCCCTTGAGATTCGGCGCGGAAGAGAAGAGATAGGGAAATTCCTTCTTGAGATCATCCTCCAATTCCCACATTGCTTCTTTTTCTGTGTGGTGCTTCCATTGAACTTTACACCATCTAATAACCTTGTTCCTTGTGACCATCTCCTTAGTTTCCAAGATTTTGATCGGTTGTTTGGCATAAGTCAAATCTGCCCCTATCTCCAATCCTTCCATTGCCACCTGTTCTTCCGGTACTCTCAGGCACTTCTTGAGCTGGGAAACATGAAAGACATCATGGACATTCGATAGATGAGCTGGCATCTCCAACTTATACGCTACTCCTCCTCTTTTGTCCAAAATCTTGAATGGTCCAATGAAGTGAGGTGCCAACTTGCCTCTTATGTTAAACCTCTTATGACCTATCATTGGTGACACCTTGAGGTAAACAAAATATCCCACTTCAAAGGCTAACTTCCTCCTCCTATTGTCTGCATAGCCTTTCTGTCTTGATTGGGCAGCCCTCAAGTTTTCACGAATAAACTGGACTTGCTTTTCAACTTCTTGCAACACATCGAGTCCAAATACTTGATTCTCCTCTGTCTCATATACTTGGATGAAGCATTTCTTGTTTGATTGTGGATTCCATGTATGTGGTAGGAGTAGTATTAATGATTATGCTATACCATTATCATCATATCATCATAAACACTACAAACCCACACAATAGTCTAATTAGCTATGACATGATTATGTTAACATGAATCACTTATGCTATGAATTAACCTTGGTTCAACGATGATTTAGTTCATTGCCTTAGGATGGCTTGTGCAAAGGCTTGTGCAAAGGCTTGTGATAGAGAGTAGCGTTGAATGTCTCGTAGACCCACAAATTGAAGAGGTAGGCAATAGGTGGTGACAACCCTATCTGTCCTTTTTAATCCTCCATGTACGTCTATGCCACAAGCTCTTGGCAGGAGTCGTCCTAGTATTGCTAGAGGTAAACACATGCCCGATGTGTTAATCCACTTAGCATGAGAATTCATAATTAGTATGATCATTAGTAACTAACTTAGGCTATGTAAATGTACATTAGAAGCATAGTAGGAGTCTCTACCTAAATCTTAGCCTAGTCCCTCTTTACCCCATTTATCCCCTTAGGATAGAATGCTCTTGTGTGTCTCACACTACTCTAGTTATCATTTATCTATTCTTGCTAGAACCCTACCCAGGCCAACCTAGCCTCTCCATTTGATGATTGATTTACTTCCATGTAGCCTTCATTTGGGAGAATATAAATGACACCCTTTGGGAATACTCTTAGAGGGGAAATGCTACATCGATAGTTGTCGTGCGCTTGCGGATTTATATGTATAATCTAAAATTTATTAACATGCATTTCTGGCACCACTGCTAGAGATGAATTGTTAGTAGTGCGTAAGAACCGTCAACAAGCATTTCTTGCGCCGTTGGCGTGGAAAGCAGCCTACGTTTTGCATGATTGAGTGAATAGGTTAGGACCCTGGTAGGTTTTAGTAGGATGACCCTTCTTTGTTTTCACATTTTATGTGAAAACAGGGTAGTGTATGTCTGGTTTCCGCTTCCCAGAAAATTTTGTTGAAGATCCCGAATCCCTTCTGAGAGATCGACCACATGAATTTACTCCTCAGAAGCTTCGAGCGGCAAAGCAAGCCAACACAACTGCACCAACAATCGAAACGCTAATGGCTCAGAAGACCCTTCATGAGTTTTCGGCTCCCTCTACTAACAATGTGCCTGTTGGGCCCACTGTTAACACGGTAGACGTAAACTTCAAAATCAAGACTGGCCTTATAACTATGGTGCAAGCCAACCCATTTTTTGGAAGGCTAACGATGATGCAAGTGCTCACCTGCAACAGTTCCTTGAGATCTGCAACACTTTTAAGATTAAGGACGTATCTCCCAATGTTGTCCATCTTAGGCTGTTTCCATTCCCTCTTCTTGGGATAGACAAATTGAGGTTATACGCGAACCTAAGTGCTATAGACACTTGGGAGAAGTGTTCTACGACATTCCTCTCCAAGTATTTCCTGTTGGGCAAAACCAATACCCTACGTGGAAGAATTTCCAGCTTCCATTTGGTATCTTAGTGACTGGTGGGGAGTGCACACTATAAATGGTGGCTGTGAGGGAGTGCTTCTCCTAAAAATTCACCTCATTTCATACCTCCCCGAAGTCACTCTTGCTCACATTGTTTTTCTTACTGTTCATTGAAGTACTCTTGATCAATTCCCAACTTTAAAAATATTTTCTTTTGCTTGAATTTGCAATTTGCTCTCAAGTTCTTCAAGGGAAACTTCGTCAGGGTTTTGCTTTTGCTAACATCACCTCTTTCAAGTTTTTTCCTTGTTGTGTTCTTGTTTGTTGTGCCCATGAAAGGGATGAAGAGGTTGTTTGGAAAGAGGAAGGAGGTTGCAAGCTCGAGCCATGGTGGAGACTCAAGTGCACGCCCCACTTCTGTTGCTACACCAAGCTCACGGAGGAGGAGTGTAGGTGAGGACACTCCCATGGGTGAGAGAAGCAACCCTCATCAACTTCTTCACGACAACAACCTCGACATACAAAGTGAAGTTGAAGATCAAGCACACAAGCTACTCCAAGATCGTGAGTTTTCTCATACGAAAGCTTATGATCTGGATTTGATCTCCAAAGTAGGTATGGATTCCAAATTCTTTTCCATTTGGCGTGCACTAGGATGGGAAAACTTTGCTCACATAGAGGAGAGAGGTTCACGCTTTCTCTCCATACAATTCCTTTGCACACTCGAGATAGGATTTGATGGTATTACATTTAGATTATTTCAAAAAGAATACAATATCCTATGGAAAGAATTAAGTGAAATCCTAGGCTTTCATAGACGATGTTTGCTAGATTTAGACGCTTTGCCTAAGTTTAACAAACATAGTTTTTGGCAAGATTTAACTTGGGAGGTCAGATGTAGTGCACCTAGGAATAGCCACTTACACAACCCTACTTTACACTTCATGCGTAAATGGGTGGCTATGACTATGTTCCCTAGAGGAGACGTAAGGGTAGTGCGTGGTGATGAGCTGAAAATTTTATTTGCCATGATTAAATGATAAAAGTTGCTCTAGTTATTGCCATGATGACACAATGGTTAGATTACTTCATTGTTTACCCGTATTGCTACTAGGGTAGGGGCACTAGAATATTCTTCATTTGACTATATTGAAAATGGAAGAGAATTAATTGATGAAGATTATTTAGTGCAAGGACATACCCTTAAGCATGATCAAGATGGATCTTTGTTATTTTAACATCCCGACTTTGTCAATGAAATTTGGTTACGTGACCTGGATTATCATTTGTACAAATGCCGGAGGCTAACCATTAACCTTCCTCCCATCGAGGAAGCACGAAGAAGTAATGTCTCTGGCAGGGTAACTAGAAGGCGTACAAGGAGAGCGACCATGCCTCGACAACCTCCACGGTCCATGAGTACGAAGAGGAAGAGAACCCAAGCGCACTTGAATGGACTCAACCTCCATCGTATGAGACCGAAGGTCCGTCTTGGCATAGATGGCCAGGTGCCACATGGGAGCCACCTCTATCCACTACAAGTTATAGCAGCTTGCCTCCAACGTCCATGAGAAGATGTCGTTCCTCTTCGGCTAGAAGTCACATGAATATAGCCAATGGATCTCACTAGACGTATGGGAGAGCTTGAAGTGAGAATGGGTGACATCTACAATACTCTCCAAGGCCATGTCCAAGGTACCCAAGATTGGCAACAACACATGAACGCTCAATTCACCAACCTCAACTCCACGCTACAACAACAACAAGCCAATCTCGCAGCATACTTCTGTCATCAAGGGTTCAACCCTCGTCATGGAGGTGAGTGAAGAACAAGCTTGGGGGAGGACCCCCACTTGAGGTAAATTGTATCACACCCTTGCATATTTATTTTCCATCATCCACTTTGCATATAAAAAAATATAGGATATATTTGTTTTAAAAAAAAAGTTGTGCAGTAAGAATGGTTTGGAATTCACATAGATGAAATGATGAATAGATGCTCTATTTTAATTTTCTTAAGTCCCTAGTTTACAACTTACTACTCTCCAACATATTGCTCTCATTGGCTAAAATTATTTTTGCCTTGATTTGGAAATTGTGGGTAGCAAAAGCTTAATCATTTCTAAGTTGTTGTGAGATATGATATAGTGATAGGGCTTCTATTCCTAGTTTGAAAGTGAAACTTAGAATTTCGGAGAAATTCTGAAAAGATTTAAGTTACTCTCATTTGATTGGAAAACCTATCAAAGCCATATGATACATTACGTTGATAGACCTTATGCATATGCTATTTGTCTTCACATTGAGCTTTGTCAAACTAGTACAGACCTATGTGAGATTTCATTCATTACTTTTTGAATTCAAGACTTCACTTGCACAAGCTATACTTCTACACTAGAAGTAAGCAAATTTCTACCATACCACCATCCCACAATAAAGAGAGAAACTCCATATCATTCATGCTTAGTACTCTCAAAATTTATTGAATAAAAAGGGAGTAGAAGACATGGATATAAGAAAAGAAAAAGAAAAAGAAAAAATGCATGCTTACATCATAAGCATGAGAAAAAAAGAGAGAAAAGTAGCCTTGTTTCATCCCTGCAAAACAAGAGAGTCCACTCAAAAAGGAGTCATCTCAATATCCACATCCACTTCATTCCATCACACATGCAGAAGTCTTGAATCAAATTGTTTTGAATTGATTTCTCCTAAGGCTGGCTCTTTTGACATAGCAGTATTATGTGTTGCAAATATGCCTAGAATATTCCCTACCAATCTGCACATAAAAGCCTTATGTAGAGGTAGGATGAATTTAGGCACAATGCCTTGATGAGGATACATTTCCACCACAGATAAATGAGAGACCGAAAAAATTAAATTGAGATATTTAAAATCTAAATTGTACTCTGCGGAATTTGAGTGAAACTTGATTACTAGGATATGTGTGCTCCATTTGTTGTTCTAACTTTCAACCACCCATGAATAGGAGATCGCATAAGCCCCATAATGACTTAAGATGGGCGAAGTACCATGCCAATTTTTGCAATACTAGGTAGAGTATTTTGTTGTGCACATGGTACTTTTGAAAAATAGAACATGTAGCAACTCCTGATCATCAACCTAAATTCTTGACTTTGCTCGGGACGAGCAAAGGATAAGCTTGGGGGAGATTGTTGACAACTGTTATATACCAATTTCACCTGTCAATATATCTCAATTATGTGAAGGAATTATCATTCTTGTACACATCACCTTTCTATTTAACCTATTTCCACTTGTATTTGGAGAAAGTAGTGCATGCAGGGATTCTATGCAGGATTGAAGTGAGACAAGAGGATGGATCCTAAAAAATATCATTCTAGCTAATCAAGCGATGACATGTGGCACCACATGGATCAAATGGCCCACAAACAGAAGTATCTGAGATCATCCATCGGTGTAGCACCAATATCAATCAATGGGACCGACCTAGCAGAGACTTGGAGGAAGCACACCGCAAAAGGAGCCAAGACCAGGTCGGCCGACACCCCCCTAGTCGGCCGATTAGATTCTGGCGCCAAACGCGGTCAAACACCACGTGTTGGCTCCTCCCGAATTGAAGAGGTAATGAGTGACTGTTTCGCGCGCTTTTGGTAGCGGGAACCGACCCTTCTCCAAGCTATAAATAGGACACTTCAACACACACAACTTGAGTATTCATCCATTGTATCCACTACTCTCCATAGGTTTAGAGGAGTATAGGCTGTACAGAGGAGAGTCTCTAGTCCATAGTCCAAGTAGGAGAGGAGTAAAAGGAGTCTCTTCCCAGTTCCTAATTGGGAAAGGTATGACTCTCATATTTGTATTTGTATTTGAGACTTTATTCTTAATAAAGATGTTATCTTTACTCTTCTATGGTTCATATACTTGGATGAAGCGTTTCTTGTTTGATTGTAGATTCCATGTATGTGGTAGGAGTAGTATTTATGATTATGCTATACCATTATCATCATATCATCATAAACACTACAAGCCTCCACTATAGTCTAATTAGCTATGACATGATTATGTTAACATGAATCACTTATTCTATGAATTAACATTGGTTCAACGATGATTTAGTTCATTGCCTTAGGATGGCTTGTGCAATACGCTAGCATGGTTCCAGAATAGAGAGTAGCGTTGAATGTCTCGTAGACCCACGGATTGATGAGGTAGACAGTAGGTGGTGACAGCCCTATCTGTCCTTTGTAATCCTCCAAGTTCGGCTATACCACAGGCTCTTGGCGAGAGTCATCCTAGTATTGCTAGGGGTAAACCCGTGCCCGATGTGTTAATCCACATAGCATGAGAATTCATAATTAACTTGATCATTGGTAACTAACTTAGGCTATGTATATGTACATTAGAAGCATAGTAGGAGTCTCTACCTAACTCTTAGCCTAGTCCCTCTTTACCCCATTTATCTCGTTAGGATAGAATGCTCTTGTGTGTGTCACACTACTCCAATTATCATTTATCCATCCTTGCTAGAACACTACCTAGGCCAACCTAGCCTCTCCATTTGATGATTGCTTTACTTCCATCTAGCCTTTCTTTGGGAGAATATAAATGACACCCTTTGGGAATACTCTTAAAGGGGTAATGCTACATCGATAGTTTCGGTGCGCTTGCGGATTTATATGTATAATATAAAATCTATTAACAAGCATTTCTGGCACCAATGCTAGAGATGAATTGTTAGCATTGCGTAGGAACCATCAACAGCCACCTTATAAAAACTCCATCGGGCATCGGAGCTCCTATAGAAGCTTTTGTTGAGAGCTTGTCAGCTTCAGCATTGCTAACACACTGTACATGGCATAGTTCCAAGACCTGGACAACTGTCTACAACTTCTGGACTTGAAGTAGATATTCTACTAGTTGTGGATTGTTGCAACATTATTCACCTTTAGCTGGCTTGATGATGAGTTGCAAATCTCCTTTGACAAACAGCTATTGGACGCCGAACGACAGTGCAACCTTCTGTCTGAAGACGAGAGCTTCATACTCGGCCATGTTGTTGGTCGCCTTGAAGTAAAGGCGAATCATGTACTTGGACTGCTCCTAAGTTGGTGCAAGAAGCAGAATCCCTACTCTGGCCCCCTGCTTCAGTACGGAGCCGTTGAAGATGAGAGTCCAGTGGGGCTCCGTGAAGACCGAGACCTTGGGTGCCGCCATATAGACATCGAGGCCTCCTGGACCAGATGGAGATGGGGTCCACTCTGCCAGAAAATCGGCTTGCGCCCGACTCTTGATAGCATATCGAGGCAAGAATTCAAGCTTGAACTCCGCTTGCTCCACAGCCCATTTGACAATTTTTCTCATCGTGTTGGGATTATGGATTGCAGCTCCAAAGGATAAGAAGTTACCACAAAGATTTTGTGAGCTTGAAAATAGTGACGCAGCTTCCTTGATGCAATAAGAACTACATATAGAAGCTTATGCACTTAAAGGTATCTTGTCTTGGCGTTGTGGAGGACCTCGCTGATGAAGTAAATGGGTCACTGGACAGTCCAGACCCTCCCGAAGGGGTCTAGTCCATCCTCTCCATCAAGCTGGACCCTTCTGGAGGGACCCAACTCTTATCCATGTGCAGTCGGGACCCTCCCGGAATGGTCTAACGTGTCTCCTTGTAGACAAAGGCCTAGAGGCCCCCGGCCTTCAGATCCTGCTTCAACATCTGGATTCTGGTTCCAGATGCGCCTTGACTGTTGCTTTATTCAAGTGGCTCCGGACCCTCCTGGAGGGTTCCGAGTCCTTGTGAAGAGGAATTCGGGAACACTTTTGGCCTTTCCGCAACCTGCACCCTGCTGACAACTTCTATCGTTGCAACAATGTAAAGCAGTAAAGGCTCAGCTAGTTCCGGAGCTATCATGATTGGCAGTGTTGTGAGAGACTGTTTTAGCTCTTCGAACGCCTTGTTTGTTTCTTAAGACCAGTTGAAAGGTCTGAACTTCCACGGCAACATGAAGAATGAGAGAGCCCGTTCAGCTATTCTAGAGATAAATCGACTGAGTGAAGCTAGACATCCCGTAAGCTTCTGGACATTTTTGACACTGGCAGGAGGCCGCATCGCTTCGATGACTTTTATCTTCTCTGGATTTACCTCAATTCCTTGATGTGTTACAAGGAATCTAAGGAGCTTCCTAGAGGAGACCCTGAAGACACACTTGTCGAGGTTCAGCTTCATGCACGTCATGCGCAACTTGTCAAAGACTGACTGAAGGTTGTCCAATAAGGAGTCTCTGATCTTGACTTTGACAACGATGTCATCAACATACACCTCAGCTAGGTCACTTATACGATCTCCAAATGTTTTATGCATGGCACGCACAAAAGTTGATAGAGCATTCTTGAGACCATAAAGCATGAAGTATAATAGTATAGTCCGTATACTGTGATAAAGGTTGTATGTTCTTCATCATCCTTAGCCATTGGTATTTGATGATAACTATAATATGCATCTACGAAGCATAATAGATCACAACCTGAAGTAGAATCTACTATTTGCTCTATTCTTGGAAGTGGAAAAGGGTCTTTTGAAAATGCCTTATTGAGTGTAGTGTAGTCTATGCACATCAGAAGCTTCCCGCCGGCCTTGGGGATGATGAAATCGGTTATCTGGGATCATGAACCTCCCTGATGAATCTTGCACTCGAGTAGCTTTTTGAGTTCTTCATGGATGAAGTTTTGCCGCTCGATGGACTACTTCTGGGGCTTCTGTTGAATCAGCTGTGCGTCAGGGGTAGATCTTCAGATGGTGCTCAATAACCTTCCTGGGGATCCCGGGCATTTGTGACGGTTGCCATGCAAAAACGTCTACATTAGCTCGGATGAAGATGATGAGCGCGAGTTCCTATTTATCACCCAGTCCTCCAGTAATGTGAGTGGTCTGAGTGGCTTCAGAACGAATTTGGATGACTTTGATAGAAACATTGTCGTTGCTTCTTGGCTGAACATGGGGTGTAGATGTTGAGCCACGGTGGCGTGTGCTCGGTGGTTGTTGAGCTGACTGGTCCTTGTTGGCATAAGCTTCTTGCGCAATAGCGAGAGCATGAATCTTCTCTAATGTGGTGACACCTACTGTACGATCTCCTCGGATCCTTAGGACACCCATAGGTGTCGGCATCTTCAACACCAGATAGCCATAGTGGGCTACCGCCATGAACCAGTACATAGACGATCTGCCGAGGATGGCGTTGAAGGAAAAACTAATCTCCACCACGTCAAAGATCAGCTTCCCCAAATGCTATTTCTCATGCTTCCCGAATGTTACCGGGAGAGAGACACAACCTAGTGGAGTAATAGCTCCCGGACCCACTCCAGAGAATGGGTGCCAGGGCTTAAGGTCTGACATGGGGACCTGCAACTTCTTGAAAGCTACAAAGCTAATGAGGTTGAGTGTTGCCTCGCCATCAACCAGGACGTAGAAGAGTTGCAGGTTGTCGATAGTTGGGGAGACTATCAGTGGAAGCTTCTAAGATCCTGCCATGTTCATGGGGCAATCGGGAGCATCGAAGGTTATTGGAGTGTCCATCCACTTCCGATGTGTCCCTGGCCTGACAGTCGAAGCTACAATAGCTACCTATCGACGCAAAGTTTTCACTACGCGCCGGGATGTAATGTCCCATGACCCTCCATACATTCTATGGAGAGTCCTCCTTTCCTCATTGTTGGAGCTGGAGTCAGAGTCAACTACGTTGTTGTAGACTTCCTTCAACACCTTCTTGGCATTTTGGTACCCCAACTCCTGATGCTCAGTGACTTCTGAGGCGACCTTCTGTTTGCCCTCCTGCTGGCGGAATGGCGGGTCCTCTCGATGCTTCTATTGGACACGTTCTGCCAGCCTCTTGACTTCACCGCACTCCTCGAGGCCGTGACCCGAAGCGTTGTTGATTGGACACCAATTCTTGTTGTAGCCGTCATCAGATGACGGTCGCGACCGCTTTTCAGGGCGCGACCCCAGCTACCTGGAGTCGTTGCGACTAGTTGTAGGTATAACAGCAAGTGGCTCATTTTCGCCACCTGTCTTCTTTTTCTTCTTCTTACCACCGGATTTTGCAGTCATTCTCGCTTTGGAAGCAGATGGTGCACCTGCCTCTGTGGCTGGTTTGGAGTGCCAGTCATGCCCTTTAGCAGACCTGACACATTTATCTGCTAGACTGAAGAGCTCCATAACATCATGGATGTTTTTCTGTCTAGCTTCTCCAGCATCTTCTTAACACTCATCCCCTGTCAGAAGGCAACAACAAAAGAAGCATTCGAGATAGAAGGTATAGTGTTTCGAACTTGGGAGAACTGCTGGATGAATGAGCACAGTGACTTTCTCGTTGTCGTATGGCAAAAGGGTCCAGCTTAGTGCTAGGGCGAGTATAAGAATTCTTGAAATTGGCAGTAAACTGGCGGCATAGCTCTCCCCGACTATAGATTGAGTTAGAGGGTAAGCTCATGAACCATGACCGAGCAGTACCGGTCAAGGCAACCGAGAAGTAGTTGTCCATGACAGCCTCATTCCCTCCTGCAGCAAGGATGGCAGTGAAGTAGACCTACAGAAACTCGACAAGGTTGATAGTCCCATCGTACTTCTTCAGCAAATAAGGCTGGAACTTGGGTGGCCACTCCACCATATGAGGATGTGGCGCAAGCGCCGAATAGCCACCACCTGCTCTTAGAGGAGAAAGATCCTCAAGGATGTGTCAGCTCTCACGACTACGCTCGATGGTGACTCGACCATCTTGCTCTACGTAATAGCAGTATAGTTCAGCCCTGAGGTCTCCAGTCAGTAGCCTCGTGTAGGATCGAAGAGCACGTGAAAAGCTACCAGAGGGGGGGGGGGTGAATGGTAGATTTAAAAATCTTACGCAGCAGAAACAATTAAACCCCAACCCCTTCGGTAGAAAAACAATCTGTTAAAGAAATCGTGTGTGAGACTAATCTAAACGTGTTTCACCATGACAAAAGTGATATATATCAGAGAGAATCAAGTAACGAAGATAACACAACAAGAATCACTCAAATCCATCGAGAAAAACTCAAGTTATGATCGAAAGATCAAACAAAGGTCAACCTGCCCTACCTGAGAAAACACAGTTCTGGAACGCTGCAAAGAAACTCGTGTAGATCATAGACCACAAATCCAATGACCGTGAAATTTCTACAGATGATAGATAATCAAGTTGTGAAGACAACCCAAATATAATCACGTCAATTGGATCTGCAAAACTCGAGTTATGATAAAACCACCAATGAAAGGTAGTGCTGTCCAGAAACTCGACGAGTAAAACTTGTCTGGAACAAATCGGACGAACAAGGCACAAAAGTTCCTTCAAACTACGAATTTTATTCAATAGAACACAATAGGAACAGCCCCAAAGTCGTGCACTATGAGATCTGGGCTCCCTTGCTTATATAACCAGCTCGAAAGCCAACTCAACTCAGATCAGGAACCAAATCCTACTCTGTTCATGAATCGTAACTTTCCATAACTGCTTAGGATTCTTCTATACGCAGACAGAAGCAATCTTAAGACTTCCAAACACCTTAGGAACGTATCCCACATTCCTAAACAACTCAAATTCGTGACCCACACGAAATCCTATCATAACCAACTCAAATCTTTCCATATTTGAGTCAAACCCGACTCAGCCGCAGCCTGAGTCCATAACCTAGTCGGTTGGTTCTTTCCGACCAACTCTTTACGTCCACATCTCTTCATCATGTCTCGAAACCATGTAGCCACGTCCATGCACTCCTTGCACATGTGCAAACATCTTCCAATGACGTCCACGATACCTTCACATGCATTGTTCTTGATTCAATCATGCTGTGCAACCTCCTGATCAGCTCAACCACAATTCCTCCCGAACTTGGTGGTTGAACCTCATCTTTTCCCTAAGACTAGTTCAATGGATCCCGTCACCAGCCATGTATTGAACTCAAGCAACACCTGCGCATGAATAAACAACCAATCCATACGAGCCCAAGTCCTTGACTTGACTCAAGTTAGTTCCGAACACAACACCTTATGTGACCACCTCACATAAGCATGTTGCAAAATCACAGTAACACGATATTATCCATATCAACCGAAAACACACCAAAGACTTAGCAAATGAATACTAAGCAATCTTTCAGAGATGTAAAGCAAGTATGAAACATCGCAAATGAAAAACAGAAGCATTGCGGTCAAGTTCCAGACCTTGCCAAAGCAACCCGGACCATGAGCCGGAGCTAACAAAAGCTAGTAGAACCTAGTGTCAGAACTTACCAGAACTAGTCAGAACTAGTAAACCCAAAAGCCAGAGCTAGAAAAATCAACTCAGAGCTTAGCAAAAACACGCTGGAGCTATCAAAGACATGTCGGAGCTAAAGACAAAACTCACCGAAGCTAACCAAAACTAGTCGGACCTTAATCAAATGGTGTTTTGGTGATATTCAAAACTTTTATCGTCAAAGAAAGTGTATTCACTACAAGCCAATATATTCAGCACACATAGGTCTTACTATCTCTCCCTTGATGAATGCATTGGCAACACCATTTAACATCCGAACATTGGCTTATTCACATAAAAGTTTTGAAGGCAATTTCTCCCCCTTTGTAAATCAAAAGTAAAATGAGAAGAAAATCCAAAAATTATCTCATATTATCTCTCCCGCTTTATTATCTCTCCTTATGTACATATTCTCTTTCTCTTCATGCTTATCTCTCCCCCTTTGACAATGTATTCAGCAAGTCATGAGCATATAAACAAATTATCTCTCCCCTTTAGTTGTTATGAGCATATTATAACATATACATATAAACAAAGCTCATCCAAGTCATACTATCAAGTACCTTACATTATCACATCAATGAAATACATAAAGTAGTGTAAGCCATGCTAGAGATCAAATGTAATTTTCAATTTAAGTAAGTCATGATCTCACAAACTTAACTATTTCAAAACCTGAAATCATGACACTAGTTGCTGCATTTTATTATTTTTAAAAGCATAAATTTAGATCATATGATATTTGCAAGAGATTATATGCGCATCTGCCTTATTCTAACCAACCAAGGCAAGCCTATGTCATTTGACAATCAGAAGCTTAAGGACATGGTTTTAGTCATACAAAACTTCTTCCAAGTTCATATCTAAGTGCATTGATAAGCCATCTCAAAAGAAGAAGTGCGATGCATGCATATTATCTTGATCTTTTCTCAACTTATATTTGTTCACAAAAACTCAACAAGTGAGTTGATTACTTGATTAATTCTTTATGATTAAAAGCACTTGTGAGCATGCAACAAGTTCAAAACGGCAAGAAAGTTCGACCATGACCAGATTTAGTGTAAGTAATTATTCCATTTACAAGACATGGCAAAAACTACAAAATGTATAACACGAGTAATGTAGTAAGAACTTTCAGCATGTAAAAGGAATCACAAAGTCATATATGTATGAAATACTATGCTCATATTATTTTAATTTCAGATTCACACATAGACTTCTAGGGTTTGAAAACTCCGCCTCAATGTAAGCCATGAGGATGCATAACCCCCATTTCACTACGAATGAAACAAAAACGAGTGAAATCCAAAGGTTTTGTAAAAATGTCAGCCAATTGTTGTTCGATATCTACATGGTGAAGCACAATGTTTCCTTTTTCAACATTATCTCGGAGAAAGTGATACCTAATGTCAATGTGCTTAGTTCTAGAATGTTGCACAGGGTTTTTAGCAATGCAAATGGCACTAGTGTTATCATAAAAAAGTGGAACACTATCTAGATCAACCCCATAGTCCTTAAGTGTTTGAACAATCCAAATAATTTGTGAGCAAGCACTAGAAGCAGCTACATATTCAAATTCGACTGTGGATTGTGCAACTGAATTTTGTTTTCTAGAGGACCAAGCAACAAGATAATTACCAAGAAAATGACAAGCACCAGAAGTACTTTTCCTATCAATCCTACAACCCCCAAAATAAGCATCCAAAAAAGCTTTCAAAGTAACAGTTGAGGAAGAAGGAAGAAAAATTCCAAATTCTTGAGTTCCATGTAAGTACCTGAGAATCCTTTTGACTGCTTGACGATGTGAAGCACGTGGGGAGGCTTGAAACCGTGCACAAAGACATACGCTAAATTGTATGTCTGGTCTTGATGCCGTGAGGTATAAAAGTGATCCGATCATGCTTCTATATTCTTTTTGATCCACTGGTTCACCATCTTCATCAAGTTCAAGTGTTGTTGCTGTTCCCATTGGTGTCTGAAGAGGCTTGCTTTTGTCCATGTTGAAGCGCCTTAGGAGGTCTTTTGTATACTTTGTCTGATGCACAAAGGTATCCTCCTTGGTTTGCTTGATTTGCAGCCCCAAAAAGTAAGTGAGTTCACCCATCATACTCATTTCAAATTCGGAGCTCATCATTGCTGAAAACATGGACACAAGATCATGAGAAGCACAACCAAAGATAATATCATCCACATACACTTGAACGAATAATGAGTCATTTCCATGTTTAAGCACAAAAAGAGTTTTATCAACCTTGCCCATGGTAAACCTCTTTTCAAGTAAGAATGTTTTTAACCTATCATACCATGCTCTAGGGGCTTGTTTGAGACCGTATAAGTCTTTGGACAGTTTGTAAACATGAATAGGAAAATCTAGATTTTCAAAACCCGGTGGTTGTTTGACATAAACCTCCTCATCTATGTAGCCATTAAGAAAAACACTTTTAACATCCATTTGATATAGCTTAAAACCTTTAGATGCTGCAAAAGCTAACAAAATTCTTACGGCTTCAACTTGAGTGAAACCTTGAGCAACCAACCTAGCCTTATTCCTAACCACAACCCCATCCTCACTTTGTTTATTTTTAAATACCCATTTAGTTCCAATTCAAGTGTGACCTTGAGGTGGAGGTACAAGTTTCCAAACATTATTTCTATCAAAATTTTCTAACTCTTCTTGCATGGAAATAATCCAAGATTCATTACTGAGTACGTGTGATATATATTTCTGTTCAAAAGAAGCAACAAAAGCAGAATGAGCATAAGAGTTTGGATCGCAAAACCTGGACTGTGTGACTCGTTCGTGCAAGCTTCCAATCATCTGCTGTGGGGGATGATCTTTGTAAAACTATAGGGGAACAGATGTCTCACAAGCTTCTTCTTCTTCATGTTCATCACAAATCGATGAGCTTGTGACTTGAGGATGATTTGAATCAGCATTGATGGTTGTCGGTGCTGGTTGAGAATTAACATCCGGAGCTGAACCAAAGTCTTTAGCTGCTGAATTTTTGGGCAGCAGCTCCAATTCTTCCTCATCTTCAACGAAAATGCTCCCCCCCTGCGGATATGGATCTGGACCTGCAATGTTTGAGCTAGTACCTAGACTAGCTTCATCAAAAGACACTTCACAAGTCTCCACAATTTTATTAGTGTCAAGTAAAAGCACACGGTAGCCTCTAGTATGAGATGGATAACCAAGAAACATGCCATCAATGGATCTAGGTTCAAATTTATCAAGATTACCATGTTTCTTAACAAAGCATTTGAAACCAAAGACCCGAAAGTGTGTAACACTAGGCCTATGTCCAAACCGGAGCTCATATGGTGTTTTACCTAGCTTAG
Source organism: Tuctoria greenei (assembly GCA_036927565.1). NCBI lineage: Eukaryota > Viridiplantae > Streptophyta > Magnoliopsida > Poales > Poaceae > Tuctoria > Tuctoria greenei. The sequence goes on along the minus strand of JAYESD010000006.1, from coordinate 104,103,599 downwards.
CACACAAGAAAACATGATTTGAGACATAACAAGCGGTTGCTAACGCATCAGCCCAAAATTTCCTAGGAGTTTGATATTCATCAAGCATAGTCCTAGCCATCTCAACTAAGGTTCTGTTCTTTCTTTCTACAACACCGTTTTGTTGAGGTACATATGGTGAAGAAAATTGATGATCTATTCTATTTTCAGCACAAAAGTGATCAAAAGATTGATTTTTAAATTCAGTTCCATTATCACTTCTAATTACTTTTAAAGATCCTGGGTAATCAATTGATAATCTAAGAAATAAAGTTCTAAAGTGACTAAAAGCTTCATTCTTAGACGCCATAAAGTAAACCCAAGAGTATCTAGAATAATCATCAACAATCACAAGAACATACCATTTACCTCCGAAGGATTGAACACGTGAAGGTCCTACGGTGTCAAGGTGCAAAAGTTGACACGGTTCAGTTGTCATGATCATTGTGAGAGGAGTATGTGAACCTGCAACCATCTTAGCATATCTAAAAGAGGAGCACACAATTTCTTTGTCAACTTTAAGCTTAGGCAGCCCACGTATGCGATCGAGAGCACTAACACGCGTTAGGTGATCAAAGCCTACGTGACCAAGTCTACGATGCCAAAAATATAGGTCATTTGAATCATTAGCAACTAGACACCTATGCTTAGAGGAAGACATATCAAAATTAGCTTTAAAAACTCTTCCAAACCGAGACATGTTAAAAATAAGCTCACTATTTGAACTTACAACTTTGCAGCAATTTTTATTGAAAATAATTTCCAGATTTTCATCTAGCAATTGTGAAACAGAAAGCAAGTTGTATTTCAAATTTTTGACAAGTGCCACATCCTTCAAAGTGTAGTGATCATTTACTCTAATCGAACCCTTAGCAATTATAGGAGTTGGAGAATTATCGGCAAAAGTAACATTCCCTACACATGACATAAAAGAGAGGGAGGAGAACCAATCTTTGTTACCGGTCATGTGGCATGAGCAACCTGAATACACAATCCAAATGTTCTCCTTCCTCAAACGTGTAACCTACATAGAAGCACAATACGTCGATGACTCAATACTGGGGTTAGTCAAAAGGCATTTAGGAATCCAGTACTGAGTCACGCGACGTGCAGCAGGAAAAACACGCGAAAGCTGAGACAAAACAGCAGGTTTATGAGTCAAAGTTTGAGATTTTTTATTCTTAACTACTGACCTATAAGGTGTTACTTGTGTTGCACAAAAATCAGTAGCTCCGGAGGCAAAAACAGAAGGTCCGAAGGTAAACTTTGAATGTTTTTGACTCAAAACAGCAGGTTGTACATTCGGTTCAATATGTGCAGCAAATTTTGCATGAAAGTTATGAGATCTAGCAACCGTTCTTTCTCTTTTCTGTTGTTTAGCTAGTCTATAACAAAAATCTATGACATGACCATCTCTACCACAGTAGGTACAATGAAATTTAACTTTGTGTTCATGTCTAGATGAGCAAACAACATTTTTATTTGAAATCGAATGAGACAGTACTCCTGCAGATTTGAAAACCACTTCTTTTTGTTTAGGAACTGTTTGAATCAAACCACTTCCTAATGACTTTACAATTTTAGGTGGATGTGCCTTAGCATGAGCATGAGAATCAAAACCTAAACCAGTTTTATCTTTGCAAGACTTGGAAGAATTCAGCAGCAAGTTTAGGTTCTTATTCCCATTACAAAACCGATCTAGTGTCCTATTCATGTCATCAAGTCTCTTAGACAAGTCTAGGCAGTTTGCACATGAAGTTTTTCCTTTTAGTTTGCAATTGGAGCAATATTTAACTTCATGAGAACGTAAAGCATTGTTCAATATAGAAATTTCATTCATAGCATCTTGCAGTTTTTTATCAAGATCATCACAACTAGAACAAAGGAAAATCAATTGTAGAACAAGAAGCATCTTTTATGTTTCCAATATTAAGTGCAGCAAGCTTTTTGTTCTTTTAAATTTCAAGTTCAAGTTTATCAAGTGTTGAGGTATGTGCACTTCTTAGGGAGGACAATTGTTCATATATTAAGTCACATGAGGAACAAGATTCATCACTAGGAATCAAGGATTTTAAACGATTAGTTTCAGATTCTAGTGACTCTATTTTAACAGCATTGTCCCTAAGCTTTTTGTCTTTTTTCTTAACAATAACAGTGGCACGAGAAATAGCATCACACATTTCTTCGCAAGTAGGACATACCTCTTCATTGTCGCTATTGTGTTCTGCCTCCTCCGTACTTGATCTTGACTTGCCCGCCATGAAGCACAAGTTCATCTTCATCACTTCCAATGTCCACGTCGCTTGAGCCAAGTTCCTGGAGTGCTGAGATAAAACTGTTCACCAGTTGGCGACCTGTAAAGCCCTTCTTTTTCTTCTTATCGTTTGTTGAGAGTGCTTTATCCTTGATTGTTTTTCTTCCCAGGAGGTAGGACCTGAAAGGTTAGGACAATCTGTACGAAAGTGTCCTGTCTTACCACATTCGAAACATCGTTGAGGTCCGGAGCTTCCTCTCCTTCTAGTTCTCACATTTTGCAATGCTTTTGGGAACCGGGTTGAGATGAGCGCTCGCTCCTCCTCTGGAAACTCCTCAACCTGTTCAAGGGTTAGAGAGGACAGAAAAGCAAGTGTACCACAAGATGACGTTTGACCGGAACTAGGCATGTCACGTTGAGAAACAAAAGCAATAGACTTGTTGGGGTTCTTACGTGAGATTATGTCAATTTCATGAGTTTTTAACTTGGAATATAGCACATCTAAAGTAAGTGAACTCGTGACAGTAGGTTCACGAATAGATGTGACTTTCATCTCCCGAATTGACATATCTAATGCACTTAGCAATTGCCTAGCATTTTCAGCATCTGAAAAATTAACATTGACACTACGCAAGTTGCTGAGAATCTTATTAAAGCGAGCAAAAAGGTCATCAATAGACTCACCGGGTTGCATCTCGAAGCGCATGTATTCTTCTTGAACATGTCTTTCCTTACCTCTTTGATCGTGTTGGATCCTTCATGGTAGTCACAATGTGCTTTCCACACATCGTATGCAGATCGGAGGTGTGCAACACGGTCGAAGTCGCTTTGTGTTAATCCTTGTATGATCAAGTTCCGAGCATTGTTGTTGTTGTCGATATCTCTCAGATTTGTAGCTGTAACTTGATCGTTTGATGGCACTTCGTAAGGCTTGTATACCTTCTCCCATATTGCAAAGCCTTGTGCCTGGATGAAAGCCTCCATGCGTGCCTTCCAAACCTGAAAATCAATACCAGCGAACACACAAGGTTTGGCTGAGTACTTCTCCATGATGATTAGTCAAAAACACGCGCAAATCACAAAGATTAGAGCACCGTGGCTCTGATACCAATTGTAGGATCGAAGAGCACGTGAAAAGCTACCAGAGGGGGTGGTGAATGGTAGATTTAAAAATCTTATGCAGCGGAAACAATTAAACCTCAACCCCTTCGGCAAAAAAACGATCTGTTAAAGAAATCGTGTGTGAGACTAATATAAACGTGTTTCACCATGACAAAAGTGATAGATATCAGAGAGAATCAAGTCACAAAGACAACAAAACAAGAATCATTCAAATCCGTCAAGAAAAACTCAAGTTATGATCGAAAGATCAAACAAAGGTCAATCTGCCCTACTGGAGAAAAAACAGTTCTGGAACACTGCAAAGAAAGTCGTGTAGATCATAGAACACAAATCCAATGACCGTGAAATTTTGACAGATGATATATAATCAAGTTTTGAAGACAACACAAAAAGAATCATGTCAATTGGATTTGTAAAACTTGAGTTATGATAAAACCACCGACAAAAGGTAGTGCTGTCCAGAAACTCGACGAGTAAAACTTGTCTGGAACAAGTCGGACGAACAAGGCACAAAAGTTCCTTCAAACTATGAATTTTATTCAATATAACACAAGAGGAACAGCCCCAAAGTCATGCACCACGAGCCCTGGGCTCCCTTGCTTATATAACCAGCTCGAAAGCCAACTCAACTCAGATCAAGAACCTAATCCTACTCTGTTCACGAATCGTAAATTTCCATAACTGCTTAGGATTCTTCTATACGCAGATAGAAGCAATATTAAGACTTCCAAACACCTTAGGAACATATCCCACGTTCCTAAACAACTCAAATTCGTGACCCACACGAAATCCTATCATAACCAACTCAAATCTTTCCATATGAGTCAAACCCGACTCAGCCGCAGCCTTCACATGCATTGTTCTTGATTCAATCATGCTGCGCAACCTCCAGATCAGCTCAACCAAAATTCCTCCCGAACTTGGTTGTTGAACCTCATATTTTCCCTAAGACTAGTTCAATGGATCTAGTCACCAGCCATGTCTTGAACTCAAGCAACACCTGCACATGAATAAACAACCAATCCATACGAGCCCAAGTCCTCGACTTGACTCAAGTTAGTTCCGAACACAACACCTTATGTGAGCACCTCACATAGGCATGTTGCAAAACCACAGTAACACGATATTATCCATATCAACCAAAAACGCACCAAAGACTTAGCAAATGAATACTAAGCAATCTTTCAGAGATGTAAAGAAAGTACGAAACATTGCAAATGAAAAACAGAAGCATTGCGGTCAAGTTCCGGACCTTGCCAGAGCAACCCAGACCTTGAGCCGGAGCTAACAAAAGCTAGTAGAACCTAGCGCCGGAACTTACTAAAACTAGTCGGAACTAGTAAACCCAAAAGCCGGAGCTAGAAAAATCAACTCGGAGCTTAGCAAAAACATGCCGGAGCTATCAAAGACATGTCGGAGCTAAAGACAAAACTCATCGGAGCTAACCAAACCTAGACGGACCTTAATAAAAAGGTGTTTTGGTGATATTCAAAACTTTTATCGTCAAAGCAAGTGTATTCACTACAAGCCAATGTATTCAGCACACATAGGTCTTACACCTCGACAATGTGGAGGCACGATGGGCCATTGAAGGAGTACGCGATGTTGCATGCTGCAATGGTGCATGCCTCCTGTGCGAAGGTACAGGATGGAGTCATCCTAACAGGGTCATGTTGCGGGTTGGTGTAGGCCTAGGCCTAGACTGCGACGAGTTGTTGAGAGTTGTGGCTACGGTGGCGACCAGATGGTCGACATAGTTACACCACTGCTCCAGTGCTGCTGGAGGCGCATCCAGTGCAGGTGGACACTTGAAAAGTGCCCACGCTGAAATCAACGCATTCTATGGATCTGTAGTCGATTTAGTGACCGACGCTAGAACACCATCCTGCATCTGAGTAGCAGCATCTACTGCAGCAAGTGGTGGCCTGTTGTTTCCAAGCTGATGCACTGTAGCACCAGCTTGTGGATCTGTGGCTAGATTGCCACAAGGACAGCATGAGGTGTCGCCAGCTTCATTCCCTCTTTTGACATGTGCAGTTGGATTAGAGGAAGCAGTAGCAGAGTTCGCCATTATAGATCTTCAAATTCTTCGAGAAAGCCCCTTCCCGGTGCGCCAAATGTCGAAGTGTTGCAACGACACTTCCCTCGGTACTACTAAGAAGTAGTGTGCGAAGGTTATTTTCTGGAGGGGGCGTAAACTCGAAGAACTCAGAAAAGGTTAATCTGAGAGTTTTTACGTGGTTCGGGCCGCCTGAGCTTAACACCCTACTTCATGGGGGTTTGAGTGTTGTATTGCCTGTGTATGAGTGTGCGTTAGAGCCTGGTTGAGTATTGGTTCAATATTCCTTGAGTCTAACAAGCAGCACAAACCTTTTATATGCCATGATCTGGTTGTTTACAGTGAGGCCGAGGCCCGACGGGTGGCCTCAGGCTATTAAGCACCCTATACATGATCTAAGGCGCTTAATAGTGATTTATTTGTGTATTAACATGCCCTAATGGCGATGTTACAACATTTGAATACTTTGTTGATTGTGCGTCGTTAATGCAGAGTTAATGACGCGCTAACCTAGTCTTGAAGTTGCTGATTTATGTTATTGAATGCCCACACCACTCTTGGACAGATGGAGATCTCGGAGCCCTTCTCGTTGGAGAGGTAGGGTCCTGACCCACGTGGCAGCACTGGAACCACCCTTAGCAGGAAGGTAGGTTTGAAGCTACGGGACACGTGGCACCACTAGAGGCATCCTTAGTAGGGAGGAAGGTGCGGAGCTATGGGACACGTGGAAGAACTCGAGCCTCCCTTAGCAGAGAGGAAGGTTCGGAGTTGCGAGACAGGTGGCAACACCGGAGCCACCCTTAGCAGGGAGGCAGGTCCGGAGCTGCTGGACACGTGGTAGCTCCGGAGCCACCCATAGGAGGGAGGTAGGTCTGGAGCTGCGGGACACGTGGCAGCACCGGAGCCACCCTTAGGAGGGAGGCAGGTTCAGACCTGTAGGACACGTGGCAGCACCGGAGCCACCCTTAGTAGGAAGGCAAGTCCGGAGCTGCAGGACATGTGGTAGCACCGGAGCCACCCTTAGCAAGGAGGCAGGTCTGGAGCTGCGGGACACGTGGCTGCCTCAGAGTCACCCTTAGGAGGGAGGCAGGTCCGGAGCTGCAGGATACATGGCAGCTCTGGAGCCACCCTTCGCAGGGTGGTAGGTCCGGAGTTGTGAGACATGTTGCCTCCAAAGGTCATCTCTCTTGAAAGGTGGGACTCCACGCTTCTTTTTCTAGTAAGAAAGAGTACCTGGTCTGCATGGTACCGACAACGGAAGTCTTAATAATTGACACACTCGAACCTAAACAATGCACAAGTGGTCGTATCCAGCCCGTGTATACTCTACACTAGCAACATAGAACACTATGGCGACGTGCAGGGTTCCCATTGAGCCGTTTACCCCGCTAGTGATGGCTGGTATGTCATAGATTGAATCCACAAGCGCACCAAGACCGTTGTAGCACTTCAACTTGAGAGTATTCCCATGTGTATAGAATGATAATGAACGTGTGTGCTAATCTTCTAACGAGTTCAACCCATGACACTATGTTTGGTGGTAGACAAAGGGTATAGATGGATTCCAACTAAGATGTTCTTAATCCAAAATAACCTAAGGAGTGGTTTTCTTTGGGCACAAACTTATCCTTGGTTTGTCAGGCGACACCACTAAGATCCTATGGTGTAGCCCAATGTGGGGTATTACAAAGGATGAAAAGGATTGTCACCATTTATCGCTTACCTCTTCAATCCATGGGTCCACGAGATATTGGCTGGTAATGACTAACCTAGACAACATGTCTACATTATAAATTACTTTCCTAATATGCACACAATGATATAGTACTAGGACCCCTAACTAGTAGAGCAATACTTAAATGGAGTTCACAGAGACTTACTCATACAAGAAGCATTCTTTGAGGTACAAAAGTGTAATAGGTTTGACATATCCAAACTCTTTCCTTAGGTGGAGGAAGCCCGACAAGCCTAAACCTCCTCCTCCTTCTCATGCTCACTCTCTCCCTATTGTTCTAAGCATTTGGGTACCACTACACAGAGCTCAATACTCGAACTTGTGATATATTGAGAAGAGTTAGCCCTTTCCCTCTATTTTATACTACTCCAAGAGGTGGCTTGTGCTAGAATATGCATTGGAATCAGTTAGCACTGTCATTAGGAAACCATACAGAGTCAACGCATGGAAGCTATCCGAGTTTAGCACCAGGACTAGTTTGGTCAAACCAAAGGTTCAACCAACTCCCATGTGCTCATTTCGCATCGTGCTTTGTCTAGGTGACTACTATGCGGGCTCTCAATGACCTTCTAGATTAATCGCAGTGAGATTCCATCGGATACACTTGAAAGTGGGTCCATAGATCCATGTGCTGCCAAATGTTGACTACTGATTAGGTGGAAACATATTTTTAGGATTGGTCCTTGCAAATCCCTTTAATTATGGGCATAATTCACCAACATACAAAATTACACCAACAATTATGAAATCCTTAGTAAATAATACCTACCACTATGTGTTGGTGTTTGGACTAACAATTTGTACGGTTGCGCCGCACGTTAGTCCTTGAGGCGACCTTGTTATGAACGCAATGGATTTATACTGGTTCAGGCAAGGTGCTCTAAATCTAGTTCGATTGTCTTGCTCTTCTTTGTTGGAAATGGGGAAGTTCTCTTATAAGCGAGTCGTCTCTCTCGCACAAGGATGACCCTTGTCCCTTTTATGGACCTCCTAGCTGAAGCTTTCCTCTCTCGCACCTGCCCTTAACTCCTCATAAAGGGGACCCGATTTATAAGGGCGTATCCACTCGTGTGTTAGGCGGGGTGCCTAGTGAGGCAGTCGGGACACACTTGGTATTTCTTAACACCACAAATCATCTCCGATGAGAGATGAGATTCGCAAGTGCACGGAAGATATCGTTGTAGCATTCTACCCAAGAGTATTCCCACGCGTATCATATTTATCTCAAAGGAAGGCGGTGAAGTAAAGTAAACGTTATTCTTATGATCAAGGTATAGGGTACTAAGTAATTATCATGACAAGGGTAGATGATAATAAGGTAGTGTGACACACACCTAAGCAATCTACTCTATGAGGTATGGTTGTCCTAGTGAAGGTAAAGTTAGAGATGAAGCTACTCCTACTGTGCACTAATTACTCATATACATAGCATATTAGTGTACATATGAGTATGCCAAAGATTAATACTAGAGCTTAGTGGTCAACCATATCGGGCACAAGTTTACTCCAGACAACATCAGGATGATTCCCACCTCGAGCATGTGGCATAGCCGAACGTGGGGGGTTACAAAGGATGGATGGGGCTGTCACCACCTGCTGCGTACTCCTACAACATGTGGGTATACGAGACATCAAACATTACTATAGGATCGAAGAGCACGTGAAAAGCTACCAAGAGGGGGTGAATGGTAGATTTAAACATTTTTAGTAGAAGCAACGAAAACCCCTGGGCAAAAAATCAATCTATTAAGAAACCGTGTGTGCAACTGATCTAAACATGTTCAACCGTGACAAAAGTAGTACATATTATTGAGAATCAAGTCAGGAAGACACGAAAACAAGAACCAAGAAAAACCGTTGAGAAAAACTCAAGTTATGATAGAAAGATCAAACAAAGGTCAATTTGTTCTACCCGAGAAAAATCATATCTGCAACTCTGCAAAGAAACTCGTGTAGATCAGAAACTACGAATCCAATGACCGTGAAATTTTCATAAATGATAGATAATCAAGTTGTGAAGACAACCCAACAAGAATCACATCAATTGGATCCGTAAAACTCAAGTTATACAAAACACCGAAGCAACGTAGTGTTGTGCATAAACTCGACGAGAAAGACTTGACGAAAACAAGTCGGAAGAAAAAGGCACAAAAGCTCCTCTAAACTACGAATTTTATTGGTCATAAAACAAGAGGAATCTCCCAAACCATGCTGGATCTATTGTCAAACCTTGTCGGAGCTCTGACCTAGAGTCGAACCTCGTTGAAAAGGGTGTTTTGGCAATATTCAAAACTTTTATTGTAATCACCAATGTATTCAACACACATAGGTCTCACAATATCACCCTTGATGAATGCATTGGCAACGCCACTTAGAATCCGAAACATTGGCTTATTCACATGAAAAGTTTTGAAAACAGTTTTCTCCCCCTTCAAAAATCAAATGAGAAAGAAATTTCAAAAACAAATATTTCTCCCCCTATACACATTTCTCCCCCTTTGACAATGTATTCAGCAAGGTTCAAAAGAGAAATTTCAATAGTTTGAGCATACTATAACATATACATATAAAAAAAGCTCATCCAACTCATACTATCAAGTAACTTACACTATCACATCAATGAGATACATAAAGCAGTGTAAGCCTTGCTAGAGATAAACTAAATTTTGAATTTAAGCAAGTCATACTCTCACAACCTTAACTATTTCAAAACCTGAAAGCATGACACTTGTTGCTGCATTTTTTATATTTCATTATCATTTAAAGCACAAATTCATATCATATGACATTTGCAAGAGATTATATGCCACATCTGCATTATTCTAACCAACCAAGCTAAACCTATGTCATTTGACAATCAGAAGCTTAAGGATTTGGTTTTAATCATACACAACTTCTTCCAAGTTCATATCTAAGTGCAATGATAAGCTATCTAAACAAAAGAAGTGCGATGCATTCATATTCTCTTGATCTTTTCTCAATTTTTCATTTGGACATAAAAACTCAAAATGTCAGTTGATTACTTGATTAATTCTTCATGATTAAAAGAACTTGTGAGCATGCAACAAGTTCAAAACAGCAAGTAAGTTTGATCATGACCAGATTTAGTGTAAGTAATTATTCCAATTACTTGTCACAGCAAAAACTACAAAACTGTATAACATGAGTAATGTAGTAAGAAATTTCAGCATGTAAAATTAATCACAATGTCATATATGTATGAAATACTATGCTGATATTATTTTAAATTCAGATTCACACAAAGACTTCCCAAGTTTCAAAAAATCCCCCTCAATTTAATCCATAAGGAAGCATAACCCCTATTTCACTACGAATAAAACAAAAACGAGTGAAATCCAAAGGTTTTGTAAAAATGTCAGCCAATTGTTGTTCAGTATCTACATAGTGAAGCAAAATGTTTCCTTTTTCAACATTATCACAGAGAAAGTGAAACCTAATGTCAATGTTCTTTGTTCTGGAATGTTGCACGGAGTTTTTAGCTATGCAAATGGCACTAGTGTTATCACAAAATAGAGGAACACTATCTAAATCAACCCCATAGCCCTTAAGAGTTTGAACAATCCAAATAATTTGTGAGCAAGCGCTGGCAGCAGCTACATATTTAGATTCGGCTGTGGATTATGCTACTGAACTTTGTTTTCTAGAGGACCAAGCAACAAGTGAATTACCAAAGAAATGACAAGCACCTGAAGTACTTTTCCTATCAATTCTACAACCTCCAAAATCAGCATCTGAGAAAGCTTTCAAAGTAACAGTTGAGGAAGAAGGAAGAAAAATGCCAAATTATTGAGTTCCATGTAAGTACCTGAGAATTCTTTTGATGACATGACGATGTGAAGCACATGGGGAAGCTTGAAACCTTGCACAAAGACATACGCTAAATTGTATGTCCGGTCTTGATGCCGTGAGGTACAAAAGTGATCCAATCATACTTCTATATTCTTTTTGATCAATTGGTCACCATTTCATCAAGTTCAAGTGTTGTCGTTGTTCCCATTGGTGTCTGAAGAGGCTTGCTTTCTTCCATGTTGAAGCGCTTAAGAAGGTCTCTTGTATACTTTGTTTGATGCACAAAAGTACCCTCCTTGGTTTGCTTGATTTGTAGCCCCAAAAAGTACGTGAGTTCTCCCATAATACCCATCTCAAATTCTAACCTCGTCATAGCTGAAAACTTGGACACAAGATCATGAGAAGCACAACCAAAGATAATATCATCCACATGCACTTTAACTAATCATGATTCATTGCCATGCTTAAGCACAAAAAGAATTTTATCAACCTTGCCCATGGTAAACACCTTTTCAAGTAAGAATGTTTTTAACCTATCATACGATGCTCTAGGGTCTTGTTTGAGACCGTACAAGGTTTTGGACAGTTTGGAAACATGATTAAGAAAATTTTGATTTTCAAAACCAGGTGGTTGCTTGACATAAACCTCCTCATCTATGTAGCCATTAAGGAAAGCACTTTTAACATCCATTGATATAACTTGAAACCTTTAGATGCAGCAAAATCTAACAAAATTCTTATGGCTTCTAATCTAGCAACAGAAGCAAAAGTTTCATCAAAATCTAGCCCTTCAACTTGTGTGAAACCTTGAGCAACCAACCTGGCCTTATTCCTAACCACAACCCCATCCTCACTTTGTTTATTTTTAAACACCCATTTAGTTCCAATTAAAGTGTGAGCTTGAGGTGGAGATACAAGTTTCCAAACATTACTTCTTTTAGAATTTTCTAACTCTTCTTGCATGGCAATAATCCAAGATTCATTAGTGAGTGCGTGTGATATATCTTTGGGTTCAAAAGAAGCAACAAAAGATATATCACATTAATGGGTTAGAATCTTTTGTTGCTTCTTTTGAACCCAAAGATATATCACACGCACTCACTAATGAATCTTGGATTATTGCCATGCAAGAAGAGTTAGAAAATTTTGAAAGAAATAATGTTTGGAAACTTGTACCTCCACCTCAAGGTCACACTTTAATTGGAACTAAATGGGTATATAAAAATAAACAAAGTGAGGATGGGGTTGTGGTTAGGAATAAGGCTAGGTTGGTTGCTCAAGGTTTCACTCAAGTTGAAGGTCTAGATTTTGATGAAACTTTTGCTCCTGTCGCTAGATTAGAAGCCATAAGAATTTTGTTAGCTTTTGCAGCATCTAAAGGTTTTAAGCTATTTCAAATGGATGTTAAAAGTGCTTTTCTTAATGGCTACATAGATGAGGAGGTTTATGTCAAACAACCACCTGGTTTTGAAAATCCAAATTTTCCTAATCATGTTTACAAACTGCCCAAAGCCTTGTACAGTCTCAAACAAGCCCCTAGAGCATGGTATGATAGGTTAAAAACATTCTTACTTGAACAGGGGTTTACCATGGGCAAGGTTGATAAAACTCTTTTTGTGCTTAAGCATGGCAATGACTCATTATTTGTTCAAGTGTATGTGGATGATATTATCTTTGGTTTTGTTTCTCATGATCTTGTGTCCAAGTTTTCAGCAATGATGAGTTCCAAATTTGAAATGAGTATGATGGGTGAACTCACTTACTTTTTGGGGCTGCAAATCAAGCAAACCAAGGAGGGTACCTTTGTGCATCAAATGAAGTATACCAAATATCTCCTAAGGCGCTTCAACATGGACAAAAGCAAGCCTCTTCGGACACCAATGGGAACAGCAACAACACTTGAACTTGATGAAGATGGTGAATCCGTGGATCAAAAAGAATATAGAAGCATGATCGGATCACTTTTGTACCTCACGGCATCAAGACCGGACATACAATTCAGCGTATGTCTTTGTGCACGGTTTCAAGCTTCCCCACGTGTTTCACATCGTCAAGCCGTCGAAAGGATTCTCAGGTACTTACATGGAACTCAAGAATTTGGCATTTTTCTTCCTTCCTCCTCAACCGTTACTTTGAAAGCTTTTTCGGATGCTGATTTTGGAGGTTGTAGGATTGATAGGAAAAGTACTTCTGGTGCTTGTCAATTTCTTGGTAATTCCCTTGTTGCTTGGTCCTCTAGAAAACAAAATTCAGTTGCACAATCCACAACTGAATCTGAATATGTATCTGCTGCTAGTGCTTGCTCACAAATTCATTGGATTGTTCAAACACTTAAGGACTATGGGGTTGATCTAGATAGTGTTCCACTATTCTGTGATAACACTAGTGCCATTTGCATTGCTAAAAACCCAACATTCTAGAACTAAGCACATTGATATTAGGTATCACTTTCTCCGAGATAATGTTGAAAAAGGAAACATTGTGCTTCACCATGTAGATACCGAACAACAATTGGCTGACATTTTTACAAAACCTTTGGATTTCACTCATTTTTGTTACATTCATAGTGAAATAGGGGTTATTCATCCTCATGGCTTAAATTGAGGGGGAGTTTTTGAAACTTGGGAAGTCTATGTGTGAATCTGAAATTAACATAATATGAGCATAGTATTTCATACATATATGACTTGGTGATTCCTTTTACATGCTGAAAGTTCTTACTACATTACTCGTGTTATACATTTTGTAGTTTTTGCCATGTCTAGTAATTGGAATAATTACTTACACTAAAACTGGTCATGGTCGAACTTTCTTGCTATTTTGAACTTGTTACATGTTCACAAGTGCTTTTAATCATAAAGAATTAATCAAGTAATCAACTCACATGTTGAGTTTTTATGAACAAATATAAATTGAGAAAAGATCAAGAGAATATGCATGCATCGCACTTCTTCTTTTGAGATGGCTTGTCATTGCACTTAGATATGAACTTGGAAGAAGTTGTGTATGACTAAAACCATGTCCTTAAGCTTCTGATTGTCAAATGACATAGGCTTGGCTTGGTTGGTTAGAATAAGGCAGATGCGCATATAATCTCTTGCAAATATCATATGATATAAATTTATGCTTTGGAAAATAATAAAATGCAGCAACTAGTGTCATGCTATCAGGTTTTCAAATAGTTAAGATTGTGAGATCATGACTTGCTTAAATTGAAAATTACATTTGATCTCTATCATGGCTTACACTACTGTATGTATTTCATTGATGTCATAATATAAGGTACTTGATAGTATGACTTGGATGAGCTTTGTTTATATGTATATGTTATAATATGCTCATAACAACTAAAGAGGGAGAGATAATTTGTTTACATACTCATGACTTGCTGAATACATTGTCAAAGGGGGAGAGATAAGCATAAAGAGAAAGAGAATATGTGCATAAGGAGAGATAATAAAGGGGGAGAGATTTTCTTCTCATTTTACTTTTGATTTACAAAAGGGGAGAAATTGTTTTAAAAAATTTTATGTGAATAAGCCAATGTTCGGATTTTAAATGGTGTTGCCAATGCATTCATCAAGGGGGAGATTGTAAGACCTATATGTGCTGAATACATTGGCTTGTAGTCAATACACTTGGCTGTGATGATAAAAGTTTTAAATATCACCAAAACACCTTTTTATCAAGGTCCGACTCTAGCTCTGAGCTATAGCAAGGTCCGACGGTAGGTCCAGCTTGCTTTGGGTAGCTCCGGCTACGTTAGATGCTAGGTCCGACTTCTTGGTAAGGTGCGACTAGCTTTGGTTAGCTCCGGTGAGCTTTATCTTTAGCTCTGGCATGTCTTTGTTAGCTCCGGCACGTCTTTGATAGCTCCGGCATATATTTGATAGCTCCGGAATGCTTTTTCTAAGCTCCGACGTATTTTGTCTAGCTCTGGGTTTGGGTTGACTAGTTTTGACTAGTTTTTGGTAAGCTCCAGTGCTAGAATCTACCAGTTTTTGGTGAGCTCCGGCAGGTGCTTCATTGTACTAGTTTTGGTAAGCTCCGGCAGGTGCTAGGTTATACTAGTTTTTGTTAGCTCCGGCTCAAACTCTGGGTTGCTCTGGCAAGGTCCAGAACTTGACCGCAGTGCTTCTGCTTTTCATTTGCAATGTTTCGTACTTGCTTTACATTGTTGGAAAGATTGCTTAGTATTCATTTGCTTAGTTTTTGGTGTGTTTTGGATGATATGGATGATATTGTGTTACTATGGTTTTGCAACATGCTTATGTGAGGTTCTCACGTAAGGTGTTGTGTTCGGAACTAACTTGAGTCAAGTCGAGGACTTGGGCTCGTATGGATTGGTTGTTTATTCATGTGCAGGTGTTGCTTGTCATGGCTGGTGACGGGATCCATTGGACTAGTCTCAGGGAGGAGATGAGGTTCCAACAACCAAGTTCGGGAGGAACTGTGGTTGAGCTGATCAGGAGGTCGCGCAGGATGATTGAATCAAGGGCAGTGCATATGAAGGTCACTGAACGTCGAAGGAAGGTGTTCGCACGTATGCATGCGGTGCATGATGTGGAAACATGGTTCCGAAGATGGTATAAGGAAGGAAAGATCTGGTTGGAAGGATCGGATTGTATCGGTTGATGACTTCGGCTGCGGCGGAGTCGGTTATGGCTCGGTATGGAAAGTATCGAGTTGGTTATGTTAGGATTTCATGTGTGTCACGAATTTGAGTTGTTTAGGAATGTGGGATATGTTCCTAAGGTGTTTGGTAGTCTTAAGATTGCTTCTATCTGCGTATAGAAGAATCTTGAGCAGTTATGGAAAGTTACAATTCGTGATCTGAGTAGGATTGGAGTCCTAGTTGATGTTGGGTTGGCCTAAGGGCTGGTTATATAAGCAAGGGAGCCTAGAGCTCATGGTAGACGACTTTGGGGCTGTTACTCTTGTGTTTCATTGAATAAAATTCATAGTTTGAAGGAACTTTTTGTGCCTTGTTCGTCTGACTTGTTCCAGACAAGTTTTACTCATCGAGTTTCTGGACAGCACTACCTTTCGTCGGTGGTTTTATCATAACTCGAGATTTACAGATCCAATTGATGTGATTCTTTTTGGGTTGTCTTCACATTTGATTATTTATCATCGTTAAAAATTTTACGGTCATTGGATTTGTGGTCTATGATCTACACGAGTTTCTTTGCAGCGTTCCAGAACTGTTTTTTCTCGGGTAGGACAGATTGACCATTGTTTGATCTTTCGATCATAACTTGAGTTTTTCTCGTCGGATTTGAGTGATTCTTTTTGTGTTGTCTTCTTGACTTGATTATCTCTGATATCTATCACTTTTGTCACGGTAAAACACATTTAGATTAGTCTCACACACGATTTCTTCAACAGATCGTTTTTCTGCCGAAAGGGTTTGGGGTTTAATTGTTTCCGCTGCGTAAGATTTTTAAATCTACCATCCACCCCCCTCTGGTAGCTTTTCACGTGCTCTTCGATCCTACAATATGTACATTAGAAGCATAGTAGGAGTCCCTACCTAACCCTTGGTGTAGTCCCTCTTTACCCCATTTATCCCTTTAGGATAGAATGTTCTTGTGTGTGTCACACTACTCCAATTATCATTTATCCAACCTTTCTAAAACCTTGCCTAGATCAACCTATCCATTCCACTT
Source organism: Tuctoria greenei (assembly GCA_036927565.1). NCBI lineage: Eukaryota > Viridiplantae > Streptophyta > Magnoliopsida > Poales > Poaceae > Tuctoria > Tuctoria greenei. Next base: position 104,086,932 of record JAYESD010000006.1, on the reverse strand, counting down.
GATGATTGTTTTACTTCCATCTGGCCTTCCTTTGGGAGAATATAAAGACACCCTTGGGTAATACTCTTAGAGGTGAAATGCTACATCGATAGTTTTTGTGCACTTGTGGATTTATACGTATAATCAAAAATATATTAACAAGGATTTCTGGCACCACTGCTAGAGATGAATTGTTAGTAGTGCATATGAACCATCAACAAGCATTTCTGGCGCCGTTGCCTGGGAAGGCAGCCGAAGTATTGCATGATTGAGTGAATAGGATAGGACCCTGGCAGATTTTAGTAGGATGACCCTTTTTTGTTTTTGCATTTTATGTGAAAATAGGGTAGTGTATGTCTGGTTTCTGCTTGCCGGATGTGAAGATCCCGAATCCCTTCTTAGAGATCAACCTCGTGTCGTTACTCCTTAGATGCTTCGAGCGGCAAAGCAAGCCAATGCAACTGCACCAACAACTGAAATGCTAATGGCACAGAAGAACCTTCGTGAGTTTTTGGCTCCATTTGCTAACAATGTGCCTGTTGGGACCACTGTTAACACGGGAGATGTAAACTTTGAAAACAAGACTGGCCTTATCACTATGGTGCAAGCCAACCCATTTTGTGGGAAGGCTAACGAGGATGCAAGTGTTCACCTGCAACAGTTCCTTGAGATTTGCAACACTTTTAAGATAAAGTGCGTGTCTCCCAATGCTGTCCGTCTTAGGCTGTTTCCGTTCTCTCTTCTTGGGAGAGCGAAACAGTGGTTCTACGCAAACTGAAGTATTGTAGACACTTGGGAGAAATGTTCTACGACATTCGTCGCCAAGTTTTTCCCGTTGGGCAAGACCAATGCCTTATGTGGAAGAATTTCTAGCTTCCAGCAAGATGCTAAGTAATCTATTCCCGAGTCTTGGAAAAGGCTTCAAGAGTACATCCTAGCCAGTCCCCACCATGGGATGGATGATTGGCTCATGATCCAAAACTTCTACAATGGGTTGATCCCTTTCGCCCGTGATCATGTTGATGCTGCAGCAGGAGGTGCCTTCTTCTCATTGACGGTTCCCAAAGCCAAAGATTTGATTGAGAAGATGGTGTCAAACATGGGTTCGTGCGACAAGCATCTTCATACCCGCCAGCGAGGCATGCACACCTTGAAGGAGGTGGACATGATTGCTGCCAAATTGGACCTCCTTATGAAGAAGATTGATGGACAAGGCAATGGTGAGGTATGTGGCAATGGCTATGCCTTAGACTCTTACATCACTTGTGAACTCTGTGGCAACACTGGGCCATTTGGGCAATGACTGCCTAGAAACCCGTGAGGATGCCCTATACGTAGGAAACAATGGAAACAATAATGGCTATCGTCCAGGAGGTCAAGGGTGGAGCCAACCACGCCCATTCTTTCAAGGAGGGTACAACAACAATGGCAACAATGGAAATCAACCCAACTTGAGAGAACTTGCCATTGGCCAGCTGAAGATCAATGAGGCTATATCCAAGAAGTTGTCGGCCAATGACAAGACCCTAGAGAGCATTAATGCCAAGATTGAAGGACTATCCTCAGCTTTCAAGAATCAATTAAGTTTCAACAAGATGTTGGAAACTCAATTGGCTCAACTGGCTGCAGTTGTTCATCCAATGGAGAAAGTAGGTGCGGTGGCTACGAGAGGTGGCAAGGGCACTCGTGACCCACTATATCCCACACAAGAGAAGAGGACAACTATAATGGAGAAAGAGGATGTCCCAGTTGGCATAAGTGAACCACTTAGTGAAAGAATGGACAAGCACTTTGAGGACACAAACTTATTGCCATTCCCTCGTAGAAAAGGAAGCCAACAGTGGATGAACAATTCAACTGCTTTGTTGAGATCATCCAGAAAATCCATATCAGTGTGCCCTTGATTGATGTGATGCAAGTACCCACTTATGCTCGCTATCTCAAGTACATATTGAATAACTAGCGGCCATTGACCAACACTGAGGTTGTCAAGTTTACAGAAGGCTGCAGCGCAGCCATCCTCAATAGGATTCTAGAAAATAAGAAGGACCCTGGATGTCCTACAATTTCATGCTCAATTGGGGCTCACCACTTTGACAAGGCCCTTTGTGACCTTGGAGCAAGTGTGAGTGTGATGCCCAAGGTGGTTTTCGACAAGTTGAACTTCAGGTAACTTACTCCAACACCAATGCAGCTCAAACTGGTTGATTCTTCAGTCTGTTATCCAGCGGGCATTAGTGAAGATGTTCCGGTGAAGATCAGGAACTGCTTCATACCTATGGATTTCGTGGTGCTCGACATGGAGGTCAAGAAGGATACGCCACTCATTCTCGGGCGACCATTCCTAAGCACTGTGAAGGCTTGCATAGATGTGGGAGCTAGAGAAATCCACTTTCATACAAATGGCAAGGAGGAGAAGTTTAACTTTCACCCAAAGTTGGAGAAATGCTCCATGATCCATATCAAGTATGGGCCGAAAGTTCAACACATTCAAGAGGTCGAAATCAAATCTCCAAAGGTGGACCCGCTCATTGCATTTATGAAGAATTTGATCTATGCAGAAAACCCTTCTTATCGTCCAAGCCGACACCCCAAGAAGACGGAGAAGTTCGAGCCTCCCCAAAGGCCCAAGTCCACCAAGCTGCCAAAGAAGATATGGCGGAAGAAGCAAGACAAGCCGTTCGAGCCCATCTCTCCAGGCCCGTATGTCAAGAAATGAAGAAGGAGGAATGTCCATCTCATCGGACGGTGGTGAGATCTAGCCAATAGGTTAAATTGGTAGTTATCCTTTTCTTTTATTTTTGTTTTCTTTTTATTTGATTTTCCCCATTTAGTTTGATTTTTACCCACTGCATATTTGGTTTTCTTAGTAGGTTGAGAATCTTATATTCTGAACTATCATTTTTATTTCTTTATTTTTTCACAAAAAGAAAATTGTTGGGAGTTTTTATTCGGAAAACAATTTTTATGAGTTGCAAAGTGGTAATTCATCAACGTGCTAATCCCATAGTTGTTGGGGAGCCACCTGCCAAAAGGAAGAACAGGGGGGCCCACCTGTTAGGTCGGTCGACCCCCCTGTTCGGCCGACATGGGGAAAGGGCCATTTTGGCTCTCTCTCCTGTAACGTCTACATTTGGTTCCTAGTGATTGTTGGTGATTGTACACTATAAACGGTGGCCGTGAGGAGCTCTTCTCCTCACACTTCACCTCATTTCATACCTCACAAAAGTCACTCTTGCTCACATTGTTTTTTGCTCTTCATTGAAGTACTCTTGATCAATTTCCAACTCAAAAAGATTTGCTTTCATTTGCATTTGCAATTTGCTGTCAAGTTCTTCAAGGGAAAATTTGTCGGGGTTTTGCTTTTTCTAACATCACCTCTTTTCAGTCTTTGCCTTGTTGTGTTCTTGTTTGTTGTGGCCATGAAAATAATGAAGAGGTTGTTTGGAAAGAGGAAGGAGGCTACAAGCTCAATCCATGGTGGAGATTCGAGTGCACACCCCTCTTCTGTTGCTACACCAAGCTCACGGAGGAGGAGTGTAGGAGAGGGCCCTCTGATGGGTGAGAGGAGCAACCCACACCAACTTCTTCATGACACGACCTCGACATCCAAAATGAAGTTGAAGATCCAGCACGCAAGCTCCTCCAAGATCGTGAGTTTTCTCATACAAAAGCTTATGATCCGGATTTGATCTCCAAAACAGGTATGGATTCCAAGTTCTATTCCATTTGGCGTGCATTAGGATGAGAAAACTTTGATCACATAGAGGAGAAAGGTTCACACTTTCTCTCCATACAATTCCTTCGCACACTCAAAATAGGGTTTGATGGCATTACTTTTAGATTATTTCAAAAAGAGTACAACATCCTATGGAAAGAATTATGTAAAATCCTAGGCTTCCATAAACATTGTTTGCTAGATTTAGACACTTTGCCTAAGTTTGACAAACAAAGTTTTTAACAAGATTTAACTAGTGAGGTCATATGTAGTGCACCTAAGAATAGCCACTTGCACAACCCTACTTTGCGCTTCATGCATAGATGGGTGGCTATGACTATGTTCCCTATAGGAGATGTAAAGGTAGTGCATGATGATGAGCTGGAAAATTTATTTGTTATGATTAAAAAGATAAAAGTTGCTCCAGTTATTGCCATGATGACACAATGGTTAGATTACATTCCTAGGAAAGGGCCAATTGAATGTACTTCATTGATTACCCGTATTGCTACTAGGGTAGGAACACTAGAATATTCTTCATTTGAGTATATTGAAAATGAAAGAGAATTAATTGATGAAGATTATTTAGTGCAAGGACATACCCTTAAGCATGATCAAGATGTCTCTTTGATATTTTATTATCCCGGTTTTGCAAATGAAATTCGGTTATCTAACCCGGATTATCATCTGTACAAATGCCTAAAGCTAACCATTGACCTCCTTCCCATCAAGGGAGCCGGAAGAAGTAATGTCTCTGGAAGGGTAACTAGAAGCCGTACAAGGAGAGCGACTATGCCCCCGATAACCTCCATCGTCCATGAGTACGAAGAGGAAGAGAACCTAACGGGTGATGTACATGGATGGACTCAACATACATCATATGAGATTGAAGGTCCGTCTTGGCATGGAAGGCCAGGTGCCACATGGGAGCCACCCCTATCCACTTCAAGCTCTAGCAGCTTGCCTCCAACATCAATGAGAAGATGTCGTTCCTCTTCAGCTAGAAGTCATCATGACTATAGCCAAGGAATGACGGATCTCACTGGACGTATGGAAGAACATGAAGTGAGAATGAGTGACATCTACAACACTCTCCAAGGGCATGTCCAAGGTACCCAAGACTAGCAACAACACATGGACGCTCAATTCACCAACTTCAACTCCACGCTACAACAACAACAAGCCGATCTCGCAGCATACTTCTATCATCAAGGGTCCAACCCTCGACATGGAGGTGAGTGAAGAACAAGTTTGGAGGAGGACCCCCACTTGAGGTAAATTGTATCAAACTCTTGCATATTTATTTTCCATCTACCACCTTGCATATAAAAATATTAGGATAGATTTGCTTTAAAATAAAATAAATGATATGCGGTAAGAATGGTTTGGAATTCACATAGATGAAATGATGAATAGTTGCGCTGTTTTAATTTTCCTATGTCCCTATTTTACAAATTACTACTCTCCAAAATATTGCTCTCATTGGCTAAGATTGCTTTTGCCTTGATTCAGAAATTGTGGATAGTGAAAGCTTAATCCATTCTAAGTTGTTGTGAGATATCATATAGTGATAGGGCTGCTAGACAGTGAAACTTAGATTTCAAGAGAAATTCTAAAAAGATTGAAGTTACTCTCATTTGATTGGAAATACCTACCAAAGCCATATGATACATTACATTGATAGATCTTATGCATATGCTATTTGTCTTCACATTGAGCTTTGTCAAACTAGTAAAGACCTATGTGAGATTTCATTCACTACTTTTTGAATTCAAGACTTCACTTGCACATGTTATACTTCTACACTAGAAGTAAGAAAAATTCCACTGTACCACCATTCCACAATAAAAAGAGAAACTCCATATCATTCACACTTAGTACTCTCTCCAAAAGTTTGTTGCATAAAAGGGAGTAGAAGACATGGCTACAAGAAAAAAAAGAAAAATACATGCTTACATCATAAGCATGAGAAAAAAAAGAAAGAAAAAAAACTAGCCATGTTTCGTCCCTAGAAAATAAGAGAGTCCACTCAAAAAGGAGTCATCTCAAAAATCCACATCCACTTCATTCCATCACACATGCACAAGTCTTGAATCAAAATTGTTTTGAATTGATTTCTCCTAAGGCTTGCTCTTTTGACTTAGCAATATTATATGTTGCAAATATGTCTACTATATTCCCTACCAGGCTCCACATACAAGCCTTATGTAGAGGTAGGATGAATTTAGGCAAAATGCCTTTGTGAGGATATATTTCCACTACACACAAAGGAGACACTTGAGAGAATCAAATTGAGATACTTAAATCTAAATTGAACTCCCTGGATTTTGAGTGGAACTTGATTTCTAGGGCATGTGTGCTCCATTTGCTGTTCTATCTTTCAACCACCCATGAATAGGAGATGGCATAGGCCCCATAATGGCTTAAGATGGGTGAAGTACCATGCCAATTTTTGCAATACTAGGTAGAGTATTTTGTTGTGCACATGGTTCTTTTCAAAAGTAGAACATTGTAGCAACTCCTGATCATCAACCTAAAGTCTTGACGTTGCTCAGGACGAGCAAAGGAAAAGCTTAGGGGTGTTTGTTGTTGGCTGTTATATACCAATTTCACCCTTCAATATAAATCGATTATGTGAAGGAAACATCATTGCTTGCACATATCACCTTTCTATTTAACCTATTTCCACTTGTCTTTGGAGAAAGTAGTGCATGCAGGCATTCAATGCAGAATTGAAGTGAAACAAGGGGATGGATCTTATAAAATATCATTCAGCCAATCAGGCGACCCCATGTGGCACGACATGGATCAAATGGCCCATAAACAGAAGTATCTGAGGCCATCCAATGCAGTAGAACCCATATCAGTCAATGGGACCCAGCTGGGAGTCACCCTGAGGAAGCACACCAGAAATTGTCAACATTTTCATTCGGCCGACTAGGGGATTCGGCCGAACCCTTCCTGGCGCCAAACTCGGTCAGCTTCCACGTGTCGACTTCGTGTGGTGCCCTGGTCACGATGAAGACTGATTCGCGCGCTTTTGATGGCGGGAACCAACCTTTCGCAAGTAGGAGAGGAGTAGAAGGAGTCTCTTCCCAATTTCCAATTGGGAAAGGTATGGCTCCTATATTCCTATTTGTATTTGTGACTTTATTCTTAATAAAGATGTTATCTTTAGTCTTCCATTGTTCAACTACTCGGATGAAGCTTTTCTTGTTTGATTGTGGATTCCATGTATGTGGTAGGAGTAGTATTTATGATTATGCTATATCATTGTCATTATATCATCATAAACACTACAAACCCCCACTATAGTCTAATTAGATATGATATGATTATGTTAACATTAATAACTTATGCTGTGAATTAACATCGGTTCAACGATGATTTAGTTTATTGCATTAGGATGGCTTGTGCCTAGGCTCTTAAGGTCATTACTTAATATGCTAGCATGGTGCTAGGATAGAGAGTACCGTTGAATGGCTCGTAGACCCACATATTCAAGTGCTAGGATAGAGAGTAGGTTCTGATAGCCCTATCTATCCTTTGTAATCCTCCACATTCGACTATGGCACAGGATCTTGGCAGGAGTCATCCTAGTATTGCTAGGGGTAAACCCATGCCCGATGTGTTAATCCACTTAGCATGAGAATTCATAATTGACAGGATCATTAGTAACTAACTTAGGCTATATATATGTACATTAGAAGCATAGTAGGAGTCTCTACCTAACCCTTGGTCTAGTCCCTCTATACCCCATTTATCCACTTAGGATAGAATGCTCTTGTGTGTGTCACACTACTCCAATTATCATTTATCCATCCTTGCTAGAACCTGGCCTTGATCAACCTAGCCTTTCTACTTGATGATTGTTTTACTTCCATCTAGCCTTCCTTTGGGAGAATATAAATGACACCCTTTGGGAATACTCTTAGAGTGGAAATGCTACATTGATAGTTTCCGTGCGCTTGTGGATTTATATGTATAATCAGAAATCTATTAACAAGCATTTCTATCACCACTACTAGAGATGAATTGTTAGTAGTGCATAGGAACCGACAACAATTACTATGTTCCTTAACAAAGCATATACAACCAAAGACCCGAAAGTGTGTGACACTAGGCGGATCTCCAAACCAAAGTTCATATGGGGTTTTACCTAGCTTAGCACATAAGAAAACTGATTTGAGACATAACAAGCGGTTGCAATCGCATCATCCCAAAATTTCCTAGGAGTTTGATATTCATCAATCATAGTCCTAGCCATCTCAACTAAGGTTCTATTATTTCTCTCTACAACACCATTTTGTTGAGGTACAAAGAGTGAAGAGAATTGATGATCTATTCCCTTTTTAGCACAAAAGTGATCAAAAGATTAATTTTTAAATTCAGTTTCATTATCACTTCTAATTGCTTTTAAAGATCCTGGGAGGTCAAGTGAAAGTCTAAGAACTAAACATCTAAAGTGACTAAAAACTTCATTCTTAGATGCCAAGGAGTAAACCCAAGAGTATCTAGAATAATCATGAACAATCACAGGAACATACCATTTACCTCCAAAAGATTGAACACGTGAAGGACCAATAGTGTCAAGGTGCAAAAGTTGTCCCGGTTCAGTTGTCATTGTTATTGTGAGAGGAGCATGTGAACCTGCAACCATCTTAGCATGTCTACAAGAAGAGCACACAATTTCTTTGACCCATTTAAGCTTAGGCATCCCACAAATGCGATCAAGAGCACCAATACGCATGAGATGATCAAGGCCTACGTGACCAACTCTACAATGCCAAAAATATAGGTCCTTTGAATCATTAGCTTCTAGACACCTATGTTTAGAGGATGACATATCAAAATCAGATTTAAAAACTCTTCCAAACCGAGACATGTTAAAAATGAGCTCACTATTTGAATCCACAACCTTGCAGCAATTGTTAGTGAAGATAATTTCTAGATTTTCATCTAGAAATTGTGAAACAAAAAGGAAGTTGTATTTCAGATTTTTAACAAGTGCTGCATCCTTCAAAGTGTAGTGATAATTTACTCTAACCGAACCCTTAGCAATTATAGGAGTTCAAGAATTATCAGCGAAAGTAACATTCTCTACACGTGAGACAAAAGAGAGGGAGGATAACCAATCTTTGTTACCGGTCATGTGGCTTAGCAACCTAAATCCGCAATCCAAATGCTCTCCTTCGTCAAGCATGTAACCTACATAGAAGTACAATACGTCGATGACTCAATACTGGAGTTAGTCAAAAGGCATTTAGGAATCTAGTACAGAGTCACACGACATCATACAGGAGTAATACACAAAAGCTGAGATAAAACAACATGTTTATGAGCCAAAGTTTGAGGTCTTTTGTACCCAACTACTGACCTATGAGGTATTACAAGTGTAGCACGAAAAATAGTAGGCTTGGGAACAAAGTTTGCATTTTTTTGACTCATTACAACAGGTTGCATGTTTCTAACATTCGGTTCAGCATGTGCAGCAAATTTCACATGAGAGATATGAGATCTAGCTTGCATTCTTTCCTTTTTATGTTGTTTAGCTAGTCTATAACAAAAATCTATGACATGACCATCTCTACTACAGTAGGTAAAATGAAATTTAACTTTGTGTTCATGTCTAGATGAGCAAGCAACATGTTTGTTAGGAGATGAATGAGACAACACTCCTGCAGATTTGAAAACCACTTCTTTATGTTTAGGAACTCTTTGAATCAAACCCCTTCCTAATGACTTTACAATTTTAGGTGGATGTGCCTTAGAATGAGCATGAGAATCAAAACATAAACAAGTTTTATCATTGCAAGACTTGGAAGAGTTCAATAACAGGTTTAGGTTCTTATTCCCATTACAAAACCGCTCTAGTGTCCGATTCATATCATTAAGTTTCTTAGACAAGTCTAGACAGTTTTCACATGAAGTTTTTCCTTTTAGTTTGCAATTAGAAAAATATTTAACTTCATGAGAATGTAAAACATTGTTCAATATAGAAATCTCATTCATAGCATCATGTAGTTTCTTATCAAGATCAACACAAGTAGAACAATGCAAATTAATTGTAGAACAGCAAACATCTTTCAAGTTTTTATCATTAAGTGCAGCAAGCTTTTTGTTCTTTTCAATTTCAACTTCAAGCTTATCAAGTGTGGCGGTGTATGCACTTCTTAAATAGGACAATTGTTCATATATAAGCTCACAAGAGGAACAAGAATTGTCATTAGGAATCAAAGATTTCAATCGATTAATTTCAGATTTTAGTGATTCAATTTTAACAACATTGTCCCTAAGTTTTTTGTCCTTTTTCTTAACTATAATAGTGGCAAGAGAAATAGCATCACACATTTCTTCGCAAGTGGGACATACCTCTTCATCGTCGCTATTGTGTTCTGCCTCCTCCATACTTGATATTGAGTTGCCCGCCATGAAGCACATATTTGCCAAATTCTCTTCATCTTCATCACTTCCAATGTCCACGTCGCTCGAGCCAAGTTCTTGAAAGTGCGGAGATAAAACTGTTTATCAACTGGCGACCTGTGAAAGCCTTCTTCTTGTTGTTGTTGTTTGCAGAGAAGGACTTGAACTTTGTTTGCTTCTCATCACAGGAAGTAGGACCTGAAAGATTAGGGCAATCTATACGAAAATGTCTTGTCTTACAACATTCGAAGCATCATTCATAAACACCACTTCCTCTTATTTGAGTTCTCACATTTTGCAATGCTTTTGAGAATCAAGTAGAAATAAGTGCTAGCTCCTTCTCTGGAAACTCTTGTTCAAGGGTTAGAGAGGACAACAAAGCAAGTGTACCACATGATGAAGATTGGCTAAACCTAGGCACGTCACGTTGAGAAACAAATGCAAGAGACTTGTTGGGGTTCTTACGTGAGATCATGTCAATTTCAAGAGTTTTTAACATGGAATATAGCACATGTAATGTAAGTGTACCCATGACAGTGGACTCATGAATAGATGTAACTTTCATCTCCAAAATTTACATGTCTAATGCACTCAATAATTGCCTAGAATTTTCAGCATCTGAAAAATTAACGTTGACACTACGCAAATTGCTGAGAATTTTGTTAAAGCGAGCAAAGAGGTCATCGATTGACTCACTGGGTTGCATCTCGAAGTGCATGTATTGTTTCTTTACATGTCTTGTCTCACCTCCTTGATAGTGTTGGATCCTTCATGATAATCACATAGAGCTTTCCAAACATCGTATGCAGATCGGAGGTGGGCAACTCGATCGAAGTCACTTTGAGTCAATCCTTGTATGATCAAGTTCTGCGCCTTGTTGTTGTTGTCGATATCTCTAATGTTCGTAGCGGTGACTTGATAGTTTGACGGCACGTCTTAATACTTGTACACCTTTTCCCATATCGTGAAGCCTTGCACCGGGATGAAAGCCTCCATACATGCCTTCTAAACATGAAAATCAATACCACTAAACACACAGGATTATGCGGAGTATTTCTACATGATGATTAGTAAAAACATGTCCAAATCACAAAGATTAGAGCACTGTAGCTCTGACAATAATTGTAGGATCGAAGAGCACATGAAAAGCTACCAGAGGGGAGTGAATGTTAGATTTAAATTTTTTCAGCGGAAGAAACAAAAACCCCTCGGCAGAAAATCAATGTGTTAAGAAACCATGTGTGCAACTGATCTAAACGTGCTCAACCGTGACAAAAGTAGTATTGAAGACACAACAACAAGAACCATGAAAAACCGTCGAGAAAAAGCTCAAGTTATGATCGAAAGATCGAACAAAGGTCAATTTGTTCTACCCGAGAAAAACCAGATGTGTAACACTGCAAAGAAGCTCGTGTAACTCAGGAACCACAAATACAATGAATGTGATTTTTTCACAGATGATATATAATCAAGTTTTGAAGACAACCCAAAAAGAATCACGTCAATTGGATCTGTAAAACTCGAGTTATGATAAAAACACCAAAGCAACGTAGTGCTGTGCAGAAACTCGATGAGAAAGACTTGACGAAAACAAGTCGGACGAACAAGGCACAAAATCTCATCTGAACTACGAATTTTATTGATCAGAACACAAGAGGAACATCCCAAAGCATGTCGGACCTATCATCGGACCTTATCAGAGCTCGGACCTAGAGTCGGACCTCGTTGAAAAGGGTGTTTTGGCAATATTCAAAACTTTAATCATAATAGCCAATGTATTCAGCACACATAGCTCTCATAGTTAATTAACTATCTAAGCACCACACTTACATGTTAAGTAAATACATTAAGAGTTGTATCACAAGTACCATCCTAAGGCCATGACTAACCTAAACATTATTGAACCCATGTTGGGACCAATCACTATCATAGTCATCGTAACATAATCATATTATTACATAATTAGACTATAGTGGTGGTGTATGATGTTTATGATAACATAATATAAACATCATGATCGGATAATAACATTACACCTGGCACATACATGGATTACACAATCAAACAAGAAATGCTTTGCACAAGTATATGAATAAGTAAAGACTAATATCATTATTATAAAGGACAAAGTCACAAAATAAAGAAAATATTCATGAGCCATAACTTTCCCAATTTAGAGATGGGGCTAGAGGCTCCTCTCTACAGCCTCACCTCCAATAAGGAACTAGGAGAGAACTAGTGTATACAAGAGAGAATGCCTGAGTGGTGTGTGAAGTGAAGTGAGGCATCTTCTCCCTATTTATATATAGAGTAGATGTGGTTATCCCCACCAAAAGCACACGAATCAGTCACCATCGTTATCAGCTCACCGCAGGAGGTCGACACGTGGAAGGTGACCGCTTTTGGCGCTATTACCGAATCGGCCAAGCCACTAGGTCGACCGACCTGGTTAGTGCACCAATTGCGGTGTGCTTCCTTTAGGTGGCTAACTGGTAGGTAATCTGACCATTTTGGGGCGCTATGCCGTTGGATGCCCTCGGATACTCCTGTAGGTGAGCCATTTGATCCATGTAAAGCGACATGTCAGCGTCTGATTGGTTGGGAAGGTATTCTTTAGGATTCCTCCCTTCGTTTCACTTCAGTTCTCCATAAAGACATGCATGCATTATTTTCTTCGAGTACAAGTGGAACTAGGTTATTTCTAAAAGCAAAGCGTCCATGAAATGTCTACTACATCAAATAACTGAGATACATTGACGGTTAAATTGGTACTTAATGACCGTCAATAAACTCCCCCAATCTTATCCTTTGCTCATCCTATGGCAAAGTAAAAGACTTCGGTTGTTGATCAGGATTTGATACTATGTCATATGCTTCAATAGTACCAAATGCACAATAAAACATTCTACCTTGGATTGTATAAATTGGCAATGGTACTCACCCTTTAACTTAATCCTCATGGGGATTTTGCCTTCTCCTCTCCTTGGGTGGTTGAAAGATATAATAGCTCACAAAGCATGCATTATTCATTATGTCTAAGTTCCACTCAAGTCACGGAGAATTTCAAATGATTTTCAAAATTAGGCTTAAGTTCCTCAAGTGATACTCTCAATCACTCTTTTGTGTAAGTATAATTTTCCTCATCAAGGCAATGTCTTTCTTGTCCTATATCTAAATAAGGCTTTTTGTAGATCCTGGTATGGAACAAGAGTATACATATTTGCAACACATATATTGCTATGTCAAAAGAGTAAGACTTAGGAGAAAATAAATCATACCTCTACATCAAGATTGTGCAAGTGTGATGGAATATTTGTGATGGTGGAAGATGACTCTTTTTATGTACTCTCTTTATTGTAGGGATGAAACATGGCTACTTTTTCTCTCTTTCTCTTTTTTTTTCTCATGCTCATTCCTGGAGAGCATGCTTTATTCTTTTTTTCATAGCCATGCCTTCTACTCTCTTTCTTTTCAAATAAAATTGAAGAGAGTTATTGGCGTTTAATATATGGAGTACCTTTTTGGAGGTGGAAAATGGAATGATGGAAAATTTGCTAACTTCTAGTGTAGAAGTTTTGCACGTGCACGTGTGTAATCTTGATAATGGAAGTATGAAAGGATTCTCACATAGGTCTATACTAATTTGACTAGGCTCAGTTTGAAAACAAGTAACATGTGCATGAGGTTTATCAAAATACAATATCATATGGCTTTGGTAGGAAATTCAAATCAAATGAGGAACTTTATTTTAAATGAATTTGGTAATTTCTCTAGAGATCAAGTTTCACTTTGATTAGGAAACTAGCATCACTATGTTCTATATCATATGTCACAACAACCTAAAATTGGATCATGCTTATGCTACCCACAACATCTAAGTTCTAGGTGAATTACTTAAAGCGAATAAACTCAATAGTTGGAGAATAATAAATTGTAACTTCGTACTAGGGAAGAATAAAACAGAGCAACTATTCATCATTTCAACTTATGAGGAATCAAACGTTCTTACTGTGCATATTTTATTTTATTAAATTATATCCTAAATATTTTTTTAGCTGCAATGATGTGTAAAAAGGGAAATGAAATGCAAGGTGGGATGTGATATAAGTTACCTCAAGTGGGGGTCCTTCCCCAATGTGACACCCAGTTCTGAGAATGAACCAAGTGCGACACATATGTGTGTCCAGGATGTTTAACACACATACATGAGTTCATCACAAACGATATTCAAATAATAACCATGTTTCGAATAACAAATAGTACCTTATTACAATATCCGAATAGTCTCGAATACAAGCTCTAATAACATTGCAACGAAAACTAAGCACTAGTAGACCCCATCTCCGCAGGCAATTTGACGGTAACACGCACGCCTAGAAATCCTCATAGTCCACCGGATACTCCAAATTATCGCATGTTAGCGAATTAATAAGGGAATAGCAAGGGTGGGTACATGTCGTACCCAGCAAGTCTGGGAAAGATACATGTAGCTAAAAACAAGAATCGAATAAATGGTTAATTGCAGAAAAATATATTTTAGTTCACAAACATATAAAATCAACCTACAATTTCTAGGTGTGTTTAATTCCAACATAACCCAAGTAATCATCGTATAACATATCCGACATCCTCATTTATCATCATAATTCATTTATAACCAGCTAACAAGTAATATCATCACCATATGCCAATTTCATATCTTCTCATAACCAACCATGCTCATATGACATAACCAATCCATCCCCAAATCCAATTTTAACACTCTACAGAGGTTGTACCACTCTACCTCTAGGTTGCCTATTCACTTTCTACCTTTAATAGTCTTTCAAAAGAGACTACTAGTATATACAAACCCACTAAGGTTTCACCGGCGGGCTTGAATCTCCATTATCCCACCCACCAGCTCCCTCGTGTGCCATGCAGATCCAATGGTCCATACAACACTAGCAGCACACCTAATTATTCAGCTATGCCGCACCCATACTTCGCCTTGTGGTGGCACTATTGTCCTGGCATATTCAAGCATTAACCGGTCCTTAGATCCAAGGCAAGAAAAAACACCATATCATCCAACCATTCCACAAACCATGCTTGCTTAGATACCCTAAGTTCCGTGTTGCTAATTAGTCGTTTTCATCAATTCACATAGTTCATACGTTCAATAGTTCATAATTACACTATTTGGTTATTCCCAATCAAAATTAAGTACAACGGTGCAAAAGTGTAAAATTCCCTTCCCGACTCTTTACATCATATCCCAAGCGACAAGGATGGGCATACAAGTCTAGTAAATACCTATTCAAGGGTTTCCCATCAATTTGACACAAGCATGCAATTTCCAAAATAAAACATTTAAAAGAGAATCAAATTGTTCAAGGACACTTGCCATTATATTCCGCACGTCAATTCTCAATCAAATCAAAGTTTGCACATGATGATCCTCTAATATTCGCTTCTTGATCATAACCTCTTGTACGTACTCGTCTACTTGCAATCGAGAACATTCAATCTACAATGCACACATAGTAATCAATATGCAATAGTGTGGATGCATGCACAATTATAAGTGTAATACAAGCTATTAATTCACTATTGTTTTTTACTAATTAGGTTCAACAAGTTCTCAAGTGCTTATGTGAGTTTTGGTCAATTATAGTGGTTCTTGTGACAATTAGAGGTTGCTGAAATTTGAATACCGTACTAGTCTACAAATAATCAAACAAGTTTGCACAGATCCAGACTAGTCTGCATGGGACCGAACTACTCCGTGGTGGTACAGTGAGATACGATAAATTAGATTGGGACATGATTTGTTCGAACGATAGGATAATTCTCACCATAAAATCTGAACCACAAAACCTATCGGTTGCGTGGCTAGTCTCGACGGTCGTGGACGGCGACGTGGCATGTGTCTCCAGTGTCTAGACTCAGCTGATGAACGATATGACAGCGGCGAGATGTTGATGAAGAAGATGGCGGCAATTTAGCAATCTCTTGCAAATTTCGGCGACTTACCCTTGTCCTTCCTCCTCTTTTTCTTCCTCTTTTCTTCTCTTCCTTTCTTCTTTTCCTTCCTGGCGTCTGGCCTTTTCTCCCTTAGGTTAGCAGCGGCTAGGGCTTTTTCTTTCCTCCCGGAGGCTGCATACGTGAACAGGGGGCTGTGTGGTGCTTTCCTCACGGCGTTTATGCGGAGCTGGAGCAACGTACGGGAGGGGCGCGACTCCCTTTTATAAGGGCGCGGGTGGGTGGCCTCGAGAGGAATTCCGATAGGACTCGGTGTTGGGCCTCCTTGCCATAGGGCGTGTCACTATAGGAATCCCTATCAATTACGTCGTCCAGGCATAGCCGCCGGCCCATCCCGATAAATAACTTACGTCGGTTGTCAGAAACTGACGTAATTAAGTAACTTACATCGACGGCCGACGTACGTTACCTTAATTACGTCCAAACTGCTTCGTTGGACAAAAACCGACATAATTAAGGGAAAACCGACGTAATTAAGTAACTTACGTCGGTTTTCCCTTAATTATGTCGGTTTTTGTCCAACGAAGCAGTTTGGACGTAATTAAGGTAACGTACGTCGGCCGTCGACGTAAGTTACTTAATTACGTCAGTTTCTGACAACCGACGTAAGTTATTTATCGGGATGGGCCGGCGGCTATGCCGGAGTACTTACATCGGCCAAAGTCGGCCGATGTAAGTTAAGTGGTATAACTTATGTCGGTCAGGCCACACCAACGTAAGTTCAGTGGTTTAACTTACGTGGGTCAGGACATACCGACTTAAATTAAATTGGGCTAACTTATGTAGGCTCTGCAGTAGCCAACGTAAGTTAAGTCTTTGAATTTTTTTTAAAAAAAATAGAAACTGACTACCTCGCACGATGGCGAGAACACAGAACATATACGGATAAGGTTCCAGAACAGATACACAACACAACAGTTACAAAACATTATCCAAAACATCAACAACAACGCAATTTGCAAATTAAGTTCCACCGGGCTACACGCTAGCCCCTCTACTACCTCCGCGATCTTCTCGGCGCGTTCCCGAACCCTGCAGAAGAAGCATAGTCAATTGACAACACGAAGTCAACATAAATTCACTTGTACCTAGAGCATTCCTTCGTATAACTCAATGGTGCGAAACAACTAGTTGATCCTAATTAGAAGTCCATAAACTATTTCCAGTTTCTATCCAATTTTGACAGCTTCTGAAACTGAACTGAAACTGAAACTGAACTTTAATTTTGACTTTTTGACAGAATACAAACTAAACTATCCATAAACAAAAACTGAACTTTAATTAGGATAAACTAAGACTAAAACTGACATTTCTATCCATAAACTGAACTTTTGACATTTCTATCTATTTTGACATTTCTATCCATAAGCTGAAACTGACATTTTGACATTTTCATAAAATGAAATTGAAACTGACATTTCTATCCATAAACTGAAACTGACATTTCTAGCCATAAATTGAAATTGACATTTCTATCCATTTTGACATTTCTAGCCATAAACTGAATCTGAATTGAAGATCAAATTCAGAATGCTAAAGCTTTTTGACTGGTACAAAAACTATTTCAAAGGAGCTAAAGGAATATTGAAATGAATACGACAATATTACCTGCTCTGGTGTCTGCTGCGGAGGAAGCGTAGGAATCTCGATATCCTAACCGCTATGTCGAGCAAGAGCCTGCCATTGCAAAATATTAGAAGGTATATGTTATTGAAATGCTATGAAATTTAACCACGGTACTTTAAATAACTTACCACCATCGCTTGCATCTGGGCCATCATTAAGGCCGCCCTCTGCTGCTCCTCCCTTGCCTCCGCTCTTGATGAGTAGGTTTAGGCCCGATCTTCTGAAAGGTATGTCTATTGGGGTTGAGAACTCGACGTTGATGATCCGCGCTCGAGCGGTTCGAGTACCCCTGCAATCACTACACCACGGCTCCATTGGTTATCAACCGTGCTGCACACGCTTGACCTCGCCAAGAAGGATAATCCCTGCAAGTGCAACCGAGAACACGAGCAAGAACGTCAAAGACACTATCTGAAATCGCGAAGTTGGGGTCTCACAAACCGTAGAACGGCGATATTATTGATCTAAGCAAAACCCACCGAATATGACCGGTGGCTGCATTATTTATAGGCTATGGTTCGACCAAAACACGATTAGACGCGTCCCTAATGGACTCTTACGGGATACAAGGCCCGAGGGCCCGATTCGGTGGCGCAGCACCGGACAGAAATCTGGACTCGAATTGTTTCAATGATTCCCAATGACTCCGGAGGAATTTTGAGGTGGGACCAAAACCATTGGAAATTTTATCTTCTCCACTTTCCGTGCATATGTAGAACGTTGAAAATGGAGTCCGTATGCCTCCTGGGCGTCCCTATTAAGGTGGACTGCTCCTAGACTCCGAGTTGAACTCGAGTCCGAGTTGTAAACTGTTTCCATCAACTTGTGGACGTCCCAACTGGTTCTCCAGGCTCCCAAGGCCTCTTTCCTTCACTGGTTGATCTTCTCCATTATTCCTAATAACATTTAAATCATCACATAACAATATATTCTCAAACTCACATGCAAAAGAAGTTAGGAACGAATTCACCTGCTGATTTATTAACTGTGCTCGTGCTCTTGTGATTGGTCCTTGCAGTTCAATGTGTGTCTCCGCTGTTGTTATGTCCTCAACATCCTCCCCCTCTTGAATTGGAGTCGTCCTCGACTCAATTTCATCTTCTTCTCCCAAGTACGGTCGCAAATCTGAAATGTTAAATGTAGGACTAACCCCAAAATCGGGAGGCAATTCAAGCTTATATGCATTATCGTTAATCTTTTCAACGATCTTAAAAGGACCAACAGCTCATGGCATAATTTTAGATTTTCTCAAGTCGGGAAATCACTCTTTTCTCAAATGTAACCACACCAAATCACCCGGTTTAAGTTTTACTTCTTTTCTACCTTTACTACCTGCAATCCTATACTTCTCATTCATCATTTCAATATTTTTCTTTGTAGTTTCATGCATCTTAAGAATGAATTCAGATCGTTGTGTAGAATCCAAATTTATAGTTTCAGAAGGAGGCAAAAGTAGTAAATCAATAGGAGCACGGGGATTGAAACCATACACTACCTGGAATGGACTTACCTTTGTTGTGGAGTGAATGGATCTGTTGTAAGCAAATTCTATATGTGGTACACACTCCTCCCACAACTTCAAATTTGTTTTCAAGACAGTCCGCAATAGAGTGGATAAAGTACGATTAACTACCTCGATTTGTCCATCCGTTTGTGGGTGACATGTAGTTGAAAACAGCAACTTGGTTCCCAATTTATACCACAAAGTTCTCCAAAAATGACTTAAAATTTTTGCATCACGATCAGAAACAACGGTATTTGGCACACCATGTAAATGAACAATTTCCTTCATAAATAAATCAGCAATGTGTGAGGCATTATCATTCTTATGACAAGATATAAAGTGTGCCATTTTGGTAAAACGATCAACAACTACAAAAATACTATCCCTCCCCCTCTTAGTCCTAGGAAATCCCAAAACAAAGTCCATAGAAATATCCTCCCAAGGTACACTAGGAATAGGAAGAGGCATATAAAGACCATGTGGGTTAAGGCGAGACTTAGCTTTGTTGCAAGTAGTGCATCGTGACACGTAGCGCTCGACGTCACGCCTCATCTTTGGCCAAAAGAAGTGTGTGGACAGCAAGTCTTCAGTTTTCTTCACTCCAAAATGTCCCATCAAACCTCCTCCATGTGCTTCCTGCAAAAGTAATAGACGAACGGAGCTAGCTGGAACGCATAGCTTGTTAGCACGATAGAGGAGACCCTCTCGCAGCACATATTTATTCCAAGTTATTCCTTCTCTACAATTTTCAAAAGCATCTTTGAAGTCCAAATCAGTAGGATATAATGCTTTTATTGTTTTCAAACCAAAGATTTTATGATCAAGTTGGGAAATCATAGTATAACGCCTAGATAATGCATCGGCAATAATATTTTCTTCCCTTTATTATGCTTAATGATGTATGGAAATGACTCTATGAACTCAATCCATTTAGCATGTCGTTTATTCAGATTGGTTTGACACTTAAGATACTTCAATGATTCATGATCGGAATGTATGACAAACTCCTTAGACCAAATATAATGTTGCCAAGTTTGTAATACACGCACTAAGGCATACAATTCCTTATCTAAGTAGAATAATTCAGAGAAGTACCATGAAGTTTTTCAATAAAGAACGCAACGGGTTTACCTCCTTGTATGAGAATGCCTCCAATACCAATGTCCCTTGCATCGCATTCTAGCTCAAAGGTCTTGTCAAAATCAGGAAGTTGTAGCAATGGTGCTTGTGTAAGCTTCGATTTGAGAGCATCAAAAGCGTGTTGCTGCTGTTCGCCCATCGAAATGGCACTCCCTTCTTCGTTAGCTCATGTAGAGGTGCTGCAATGGTGCCGAAATTCCACACAAAGCGCCGATAAAAACCTGCAAGACCAAGAAAACTACGAACCTGTGTGACGGTTGTTGGGGCTGGCCAGCTGGTGTTTGCTTCAATTTTTGCCTCATCCATCTCAATTCCCTGCGAGGAAATGACATAGCCAAGAAACGAGACTCGATTAGTGCAAAAGACACACTTTTCGAGGTTACCAAACAAACGTGCATCTCTCAAAACAGTAAAAGCAGCACGTAAATGATCAAGATGTTCATCATATGACTTGCTGTAAATGAGGATATCATCCAACTAAACCACCACAAATTCTCCAATGAAAGCACGTAAAACCTCATTCATTAATCTCATAAAGGTGTTGGGTGCATTAGTTAAACCAAAAGGCATGACTAACCACTCATAAAGTCCAAACTTGGTTTTAAATGCAGTTTTCCATTCATCTCCTAGTGCCATTCTAATTTGGTGGTAACCACTAGGCAAGTCAATTTTTGTTAAGATGATAGCACCACTCAATTCATCAAGCATGTCATCTAATCGAGGAATAGGATAACAATATCGAATGGTGATGTTATTAATCGCTCGACAATCAAAACTCATGCACCAACTACCATCTTTCTTAGGAACCAAAAGAACAGGACTGGAACAAGGGCTAAGGCTTTCACGAATGTACCCACCATCCAAAAGATCTTGGACTTGTCGCTGAATTTCCTTAGTTTCCACGGCACTCGAGCGGTTCGAGTACCCCTGCAATCACTACACCACGACTCCGTTGGTTATCAACCGTGCTGCACACACTTGACCTCGCCAAGAAGGCTAATCCCTGCAAGTGCAACTGAGAACACGAGCAAGAACATGGAAGACACGATCTGAAATCGCGAAGTTGGGGTCTCACAAACCGTAGAACGGCGATATTATTGATCTAAGTAAAACCCACTGAATATGACCAGTGGCTGCAGTATTTATAGGCTAGGGTTCGACCAAAACATGATTAGACGTGTCTCTAATGGACTCTTACGGGATACAAGGCGCAAAGGCCCGATTCGGTGGCGCAGCACCGGACAAAAATCTGGACTTGATTTGTTTCGACGATTTCCAATGACTCCGGAGGAATTTTGAGGTGGGACCAGAACCATTGGAAAGTTTATCTTCTCCTGTTTCCGTGTATATGTAGAACGTCAAAAACGGAGTCCGTATGCCTCCTGGGCTTCCGTTTTAAGGTGGACTGCTCCTGGACTCCGAGTTGAACTCGAGTCCGAGTTGTAAACTGTTTCCATCAACTTGTGGACGTCCCAGCTGGTTCTCCAGGCTCCCAAGGCCTCTTTCCTTCACTGGTTGATCTTCTCCATTATTCTGAATGACAATTAAATCATCACATAGCAATCTATTCTCAAACTCACATGCAAAAGAAGTTAGAAACGAATTCACCTGCTGATTTATTAACCGTGCTCGTGCTCTTGTGATTGGTCCTTGCAGTTCAATGTGCGTCTCCGCTGTTGTGATGTCCTAATCAGCTCTCGACCTCTCCAGCTCTGTCTGGGTCTGCGTCAGCGTCTCCTTCAAGGCGAGGAGCTCTAGCTGGGTCAGCGAGAGACGACCACTAGTGGTCCCAACGGACGAGGCCTGCAACGATGAAGCGCCTCTCAAAGGTTGTGTCGACCTCGAGTCGACAACTCCATCAAGAATGGCAAACCTGCAAAAGAATGAAAACACTAAGTAGAAGAAGATAAATTGAAAAATAAATGAAACACATGAACAACTCACCGTCCATGGGCCTTCCCGCCTTCGCTAGCGTACACGGATTGGGGGTCGATCGGCGCGCTTTCCCAATCGTAATTAGCACTATGTATCTTCGCGACCTCCTGCGCGTACTTTGCCTACAAAACAAATAAATCTTGTAAGAATTTCAATAATAGTATTAGTTATAATGAAATTGATGAATTTCGAAAACTTACTAGTCGGTCGGTTGCGACCTGACTACACTGCACTAGCTGAGAAGGGTCACTTCCCTTGTGACCTCTCTTTCAAACCTGGGTTGGGGTCGGCTCATGACCCATCTGTCGCTCCTATATAGCCGTGTTAGTGAGATAAATATATTAGGATCAAATAAAAAAACTGAAAAATTACTTACCATGCGTTAGCCAAACGCAAGTAGCCGTCGCCGCCATAGTTGTGCTTGCCGTCGGACCCCATGCGACACTATCTAGCCTTTGTGGAATTATTGATGAAAGTGACGCTAGCCCAATACCGGCAGAGAGCTAAATATGCCTCGGTGTTACCCTGTAACCAGGAAATAGTAACCTACACATATTTCATTTTTCATCAATGCAGTTAACATACACAGATATTGTAAATACTTAACAATATTAAAAAATTACCTCACGTACTGCTCCTCTGTCAAGTACGCATCAGAGTCCTTCCTAAATGGACTCCTTTGCTGCTTCTGCTCCTGCTCCTCTTCCTCCTCCCGGGGGTGCCGCTTGTAGTATGCGTTCACGGCCTAAATCCGGGCGCTCGACAACGCCGCCGTCGTGAGCTTCCGAGCGTTGTAATGGACACACGTCTCGTGTGATCCTCCATGCCCAGTTCCTCTACTTGGTACCTCAGCTTTAATCAAACAAACATTTAAGTGATATGCATTAACAATTCAAACAAGTTGAAAAACTAAAATAGTTAAACTTACCATAAAGTCGTGCCACACGGCTCCCTGAGCCGTAATGTGGACCGGGTGAGAGACACGAGCGTAGTCGTCCCACGACAGGGCAGGGAAACCGTCAATGACACCTGGGTAGTGCAACTTCACGATAGCTCCAAGGACACCGTTAACCGGCCTCTCGTGTTTCTCGGCCCCCGTGAGCGAAAAGTCGTACCAACATCTACAAAATATATTAAATCATTAAGTAAAGGAAAACAACATCTAATGTTTAATATACTATATACAGTTTTTACCTGTCATCGATAGGACAGATCATGGTTCGTTGAGAAGTAACTTGAGGAGGAGCCACAAAGTGGGTCCTCCTCTTCCGTCGCCTCTACTGCGACACCGCCGCGTCCTGTGACCCTGAAGGCTCTGCAGAACCACCGGAGTCAAAACGAAGGCTAGCGATAGCCGAATGCAGAGGAAGCTAGCGCTAGCCGGCTCCGAAGGGAGGCTAGCGATAGAGGGCTCCTGTAGCGGCCCCACCTCTGACTCGGGCTCCTGTAGCGGCCCCCTAGCCTCTGACTCGGACTCAGAAGACTCTGAGTCAGACTGCACAAAAGAAAAAGATTGACAATAAATAATTATTAACAACTGCAATTTATAAAATAAATTTATTGTAAACTAAAATTTACCTCCGTCCGCTGAAAGCACACGTGAACTGACAGTGGAGCGTGCACCAAAAAGAGGGAATGCCGGCTCCAAGGTAATGAGGTCCCTGAGCAAGGGTCTCGTGGCGGCTCAAACCCTCTCACTAGCTTCCCTTTCCCCTTCACCATCCCCTTTGACGACCACATCCTATTGCAATGAATGAATGATTAATATGCAAAGATAATATACAAAATTAATGTTAAGTCGGTGAATAAAACGTTACATAAAAATTCATCGGCATCACGGTCATGCACCCGACTCCTTAAACCAGCCCATCGATCTTCTTCTTTTGCATATCATTTTCGTTTGCGCAAATCAGCAGATTGAACTAAGTCATCGATATCTTCAGTTTCCGATTCTGATTCTGTTTCCGCTTCTGTGCCAGTCTCGATATCTTGAGCGTCTCCAACTAAGTGATTGAGTCCTACACTGGGCTCGACTAAGAAGGAGTCTAACAACTCTTCCTCTTGGTAGACCACATCAGCCTCAGCTTCCTCATGATAATCATCATCTCTTGGAGCGTATAACCGCTCACAAGGATTCACCTTATGTACCACCCACCAAGCTTTGAATTTATTGCATGGATAAGGTAGATAGTACACTTGCTCTACTTGGTGTGCAAGAACTAATGAATCGAATCCTTTCAACCGTTCCTTGTGTTTTACTTCAATCATGCCAAATTCGTTTACTCGAATTCCACAAATGGAATCAAACCATTCAAGGATTCTTTTAATAATTCCGTAGTACTAAGTTTCATTTTCTTTCGAATCGATTGCCCTCCTCACAACTCCGGTATTACATGTTGTCGCGAGAGGACGAAGAGATTCAAATTGAGTTGTACGAAATCGAAAGCCGTTGATGTCATATCGACCATAGCTTCTAATATTAACCACTCCACATGATAGTTGTTGCAAATCTTCATGGACGCTGGCATCTTTTATGCACTGTCCAAGATATGAAGTTATTAGAAAATGTAAGCATTCTTAAGATATAAGAAAACGTTGTTAACATTGATAAGTTAAAGAGAAAACATTACATGATCTCAAAACCAGGAAAGAAAATTAGATCCCCCGTTTATTCCTTCCCGTCAAATATTTTGTATTTGCTTGCTCGTGGGTTGATGTCTATGTCTCCAATTTTGCTTATCGAACATACTACACGAAAAGAGAACCTTTTAGAATACATGTGTTGGAAAAGATGGTGAAAAGCATAAGTGTAGGAGAAACACTTACGTGAAATATTCATTCATTTCTTCGATATTATAGTACATGTACAAGGAAGCAACATGCCTTTCTTTTTCGCTAATGTCGTAGGAAGTGTAACTACCAACAGTAGTGTATATTGTTGCAAAATTGGAGACATCACTACAAGGAGGATGCTCATCCATATTGTACCGCATTACCGAAGTATTAACATTGTGTTCCTCTGCAAAGTAAACACTTGAGAAGTATCCTACTTTCTTAAGAGTAAAAGCTTCGGCGATGCAACCTTCAACCCTTGCCATGTTACCAACCATTGGTTTCAGAGCTGAGTGCTCATTCAATATGATAAATCCACCTATATTGCACGGGACCACCCATTTTTGCTTCAAATGGAAGATGAATTAAGAGATATTGCATTGGATTGAAAAATCCTAGAGGAAATTTTTTCCATCTTACACAAAAGTACCAGAATCTCCTTCTCCAACTGAGTCACCATCTTTGGCGTGATTTCTTTAGCATAGAGTTGCCTATAGAAGTGGCTAAGCTCGGCTAGCACCTTCCACACCGCATCGTCAAAGTAGCCTCGAATCATAACAGGCAGAAGTCTTTCCATGATTATGTGATAATCATGACTCTTCAACCCAATGAGCTTTCCCATTTTCACATTCACGGCTCGTCTCGGACTAGTTGCATAACCATTTGAGAATTTCAACCTTTGCAATCATTCGAGAACTTCTTTCTTTTCTTTAGGTTGAAGACAGAAAGGAGCACGTGGTTTACAACCATTTTTGGAGAGCTCAAGAGTTTGACAGTTACAAAGCTCGGCGAGATCCTTTCGAGCCTTTAAATTGTCTTTTGTTTTGCCCGTCATGTCCATGCATGTGGTTATAATACATTCGGCCATGTTACGCTCTTGATGCATGACATCAATGTTGGGCCTTAGAATCAACGACTTCACATACGGTAGCTCCCAAAGTCCACATATGTGAGTCCAATTGTGTTTGTCTCCGAAACCTTTGAAATATCCAGGACGACCTTCATTTGGCACCAATTTTTCCAACATATCAGATATTTCTAAGCCGTTAAGACGTTTCAGTGGTCCTTTAGTGACAATAGTGTTCTTTCTAAAGATATTTCTTTGTTGTCTAAACAAGTGATTCGGAGGCAGCCAACATCTGTAACAATCGAAGTAAGATATCTTGCCTCCATGGGTAAGTCGAAAGCAATCGGTATCCGAGGCACATATCGGACATGTCAACCGACCATGAGTGCTCTATCTAGAAAACATGTCGTATGTCAAAAAATCATGGACGGACCATAAATAAGCAGCTCGAAGGTTGAATTTCTGCTTCTTGTAACAGTCGTATGCTTTGACTCCTGTCCACAACATTTTCAACTCTTCTATCAACGCTTTCAACATCACGTTGAGACGTGACCCAGGATGATCCGGCCCAGGTACAATAAGGCTAAGAAACATGAACTCATTCTTCATGCAAAAAGTCGGTGGAAGATTGTACAGAATGACAAAGCCGGGCTAATAGGAGTATGGTGTGGTGTTTGTGCTGAACAGTGTGAACCCATCTGTCGCCAACCCGATGCGAATATTACTCGCTTCACAACCAAATTCTGGGTCGAACCGGTCCAGCGCCTTCCATGCCTCACCATCGGATGGGTGCGTCATGACTCCATTGTTCTGCTGCTCACCTTCTTTATGCCATCTCATGTGTCTGGCCATTTTTTTTTGAAAGGAACAACCACTTTAACCTCGGTGTCACGGGTAAGTAACGAAGCTGCTTACGTGCGACTTCCGTCATCACAATATCACCATCGTTATTAACAACTTCGACAAACCTCGGTTGACCACATTTCAAACATTTGTTCTCATTTGTAAGTGCATCTAGGATATCCCTTGTGGGTTTTGGCTAATTGATGACAAACATATGAGATCCTAATGAATCCACTGAGATGATTGCAGGACAAACAAGTGAAACAACTCGGTGCACACAAAAAGGTGAAAATGAATTGGTGTTCAAAGAAACATATCTTGATGAAGCTTGGAAGACCAAATTAGATTTTGAATGTATAGGGAGTGTATGAAAGACACACTCCAAGAGCTCACAACTTTGCGTGAGGGTAAGTGATTAAAATTAATCTAACTTTCACAAAGCACCGGACTAGTTCGATCATGGACCGGACTAGTCCATTCATCTTTTTGGAATCCCACTTATAGGGAGACCGGACTAGTCCGTGCATCCACCGGACTAGTCCGTTGATGTTTCTGGAGTCTCTCATATGAGGGACCGGACTAGTCCGATCATGGACCGGACTAGTCCGTTGAACTTTCTGGAATCTCCCATTCGTGAAGATCGGACTAGTCTGCGGACTAGTCTGATGAACTTTCTGGAGTCACCTACACACAGCACCGGACCAGTCCGAGCTTGGACCGGTCTAGTCTGACAAACTTTCTGGACTTCAAAATGCACTGAGACCGGACAAGTCCAGACTAGGACCGGACTAGTCTAGTGTTAGGGTTTTTCAACGACTACCTTTTGGAAACCCTATAAATAGAGAGTCCACAGCTTTCCTATTAACACACACATCGAATACTGATCAAACTACAAACCCTAGTGCCGCCACTTCGTCCCAAGAGCCCAAAACACATCTCCCCACACATCAAAAGTGCAAAAAGAGTGAAATCAATTGAACACTTGGATTCAGGATTGGGAGATCATCGTTCTTTCATTGCGAGCTCTTGGGGTTTGATCTTTCTACTCTCATACTCTGCATTGTAATACTTTTGAGTGTATTTGTTCGCTTCTTTTGTTGTAATTCTCGTGGGAGCCCTCAATGTGTGATGTTGGCTCACAAACTTTGTGATTACCCGTGATAGTGGAATCAAGTCGGCCTTCGTGGTGACTTGAAGAGGGAAAGGGTTGGAGACCCGGCTCTGTGTGAGCTTCCTCAACGAGGACGTAGATCTCGTGGTGAGATCGAACCTCGGGAAAAATTCGTGTGTCTTGCGCCTTATTTCATTTGAATTTTGTTCACTAGATCACTTAAGTGCTAAAACATCAACCTAAGGCGATTATAAGTTTTACATGCATTCTTATACTAATCTCAAATAAAAATATCAGTTGATCTCATTTCCGCTGCTAAAGAAACTTAGATTCCCAATCAACACTTGATCAACACACTTATTTTTAGCACACCGGACAAGTCCGCCCACACGAGCGGACTAGTCTGGCCAACCAAAGTTTGACGATTCTATTAAGTGTGCAGGGAATTCAAAAGGCCTATTCACCCCCCTCTAGGCCACATTCAATTGGTATCAGAGCAAGGTTCTCCAACAACGAGACCCACATCTCGGAGAGATCAATGGCCCCTGTGAAGAACAACGATATCCCGAAGATGAACATCAATGAGGAGGAACAAGAAACTAAAACTTTTGATGTGCTGAAAGAGAGCCCACACGATGATGAAGAAGTGCGACAATTGAAGGCACTTCTGAGAAAGAAACTGCTAGGACAAAAGGGAAAAGAAGAAGACAAGACAACGGGGAGTGGTCATCACGACTACTCCCGACAGCCTTACAACTACAACCGTCTCAATTCAAACAACCATTATCTTTCCATTCCTATGGGAAAACCTCCACAGTTTGACGGAAGCGACTATACAATGTGGAAGTACAACATGAAGATGCATCTAATATCTCTAAATCCTAGTCTATGGCACATTGTTTGCACTGGCATAGACATATCGGACACGGATGAAGAACTCACCCCAGAACAAGAACAAGAGATTCGCAGAAATGCACAAGTCATCGCCGTGATCACATCATCACTAAGCAGAGAGGAATTCACCAAGATTGATGGCTTAGAAAGTGCAAAGGAAATCTGGGATACACTCAAGACAGCTCACGAAGGAAATAGATCAGTTCGTGAAGCAAAAATCGAAATGCTTGAAGGAGAGTTGGGGGGATTCTCTATTGAAGAAGGCGAATCACCTCAAGACATGTACAACCGGATGAAGGCACTCATCAACAAAATACGTGCCTATGGAAGTAAGAAATGGACGGATCACGAGGTAGTCAAGAGAATGATTAGAGCCTTCATGCCAAGAAATGTCACACTTTGCTCAATGATTAGAGAAAGCCCCGGGTTTCATAAAATGACTCCCGATGAGTTGCTGGGAAAGATCATAAACCATGAAATGATGGAGAAAGAGGCACAATATGTCAAAGACTTGTCCGAACTCACTTCCTCCAAAAAGAAGGAGGTTGCTCTCAAAGCAACATGCCGACCCAAACTCAAAGATGCTCGTGAAGATCAAGACGATGGGCGTACAAGTGACGAGAGCACCGATCTTGATGATGAAGAAATGGTACTCTTTATCAAGAAGTTCAAGTGAATGATGAAAAGAAGACACGACAACAACTCAAATGAAGGCAAAAGCAAGGATAAAGGAAAATCCAAGGCTCGACGCACTTGCTACAACTGCGGAGAGTATGAAGAAAACAAAAAGAAGAAGGAAACAAGATCTCAAGAAAAGAAAAATTTCAGAAAAAGAAGACAAACCCATCAAGCTCACATTGGCAAGGAGTGGGACTCAAACAACGAGTCCTCCTCCGATGAAGAAGAAGAAATGGCCACTATCGCAATCAAGAAACCTACTATGAAGGCCACACTCTTTCCAAACATGAGAGGATGGGACATGAACAACCACACTTGTCTTATGGCTGAGGAAGGCAAGAAAAAGGTACGGCTCACTCCTCCTATGCTAAATTCCTCTATTGATAACTTTGACAGCTCTAGTGATAATGAAGAAATGTTTAGAGGACTAAATAAAATTGCTCTAAGGAAAATGGAAATGTTGTCGAACTAAATCTTTGAAAAGGAGGAACTTCTTGACTGACAAGAAGATATGCTCATCCGTGAGAGGAAGAGATGTCAAGAAGTTGAAAAGCTTCTCGAGCTTGAAAGAGAGAATAATGAGTCGCTTGAAGTTGAGCTAGCCTTGAGTAAGGAAACTTACTCAAAGCTAGAAGACTCGCATATTGCAATCAAGGAAGAACTTGCTAACTTGTCAAAAGCTAACAAGATCCTTGAGGTGCAAGTCGAGTCGCTCAAGCAAAGTGACTCCTCTTCCTCCAAGAGCTCTTCATCCAAAGATATAAGTTCGACAACAATCGGAACTTGCACTTGCTCTAGTAAGAAGAATATTATATCTAATACTTCAACATCTCATAATATGCATGCCCCTCCAAGCGGCATCTTTTATAAGGAGAAGATCAAATATGCACGCAGTCCATATATTGTCACTAGACCTCCTAATGTCAAAGATGGCGTTGATTTTGATAAGAGCAAACACATGTCTACTCCTAATCATGCTAAAAATAGAATTGTCTTTGTTAAGGAAAAATCCCATGAATCTGAACCACAAATATTGTTTCATACATTTAACGCTTCTTATGTTCTTATGAAAGCCAAATATGGAAAAGTAATTGCCAAATATACAGGGCCACGCCACAAGAACTTGAAAACTTGTGTGTGGGTGCCCAAGACTCTTGTGACTAACCTGAGAGGACCCAAGCAAGCTTGGGTACCTAAAACCAAGAAATAGTTCTTTTTTGTAGGCTTACTCCTCCGGTGGAACAAAATGGGTACTTGATAGCGGATGCACAAATCACATTACCGGAGAGAGAGGTATGTTTGTAGAGTACGAGTACAACAAGGATCCAGGTGAAGGCATATACTTCAGAGACAACAGCCAAGGAAAGGTCCTTGGTAGCGGTAACATTGAAATATCCTCTCAACATACCTTATCAAATGTTTTACATGTAGATTCTCTAGATTATAACCTTTTGTCAATATCCCAACTATGCGACAAAGGTTACAACTGTTTATTCACTAATGAGGGTGTGACTGTTTTTAGAAGAAGTGATGGCTCGATTGCATTCAAGGGAATGTTGAAGGGCAAGCTTTATCTAGTTGACTTCAACAAAGATAAAGCCAAACTCAACACTTGCTTGGTTGCTAAGACCAACATGGGATGGTTGTGGCATAGACAGCTAGCCCATGTTGGGATGAGAATCTGCAGAAACTTCTAAAAGGTGGTCACATCCGTGGTCTTAAGGATGTGGTTTTTGAAAAGGACAGGCCGTGCAACGCGTGTCAAGCAGGAAAACAAGTCGAAGCACCACACCCCGCCAAGAATGTGATGACTACCGCAAGACCGCTGGAACTTCTCCACATGGATCTCTTTGGTCCAGTTTCATACATCAGCATCGGCGGTAACAAATACGGTTTAGTAATTGTTGATGATTTTTCAAGATTTACCTGGGTATTTTTCTTGTATGATAAATTAGAAAATCAGGAGATCCTCAAGAAGTTCTTGAAAAGAGCTCAGAACGAATTCGCATCAACCATAAAGAATATAAGAAGTGACAACGGGACAGAATTCAAGAACCTCCAAGTTGAGGAGTTTCTCGATGAAGAAGGGATAAAGCATGAATTCTCGGCACCCTACTCCGCTCAACAAAATGGAGTGGCCGAAAGGAAGAACAGAAAATTAATCGAAATGGCGAGAACTATGTTGGATGAATACAAGACATCAGATCGTTTTTGGGCAGAAGCAGTGAACACCGCTTGCCATGCCACAAATCGACTGTATCTCCATCGACCACTAAAGAAAACTCCATATGAGCTCCTTACCGATAAAAAGCCTAATGTTTCTTATTTTAAAGTTTTTGGTTGCAAATGTTTTATTCTGAACAAGAAACCGAGGGCCTCAAAGTTCGCTTCAAAGTCCGATGAAGGATTCTTGCTCGGATATGAGTCGAATGCCTACGCCTATCGTGTCTTCAACAAGGTGTCTGGCCTTGTTGAAGTAGCACGTGACGCAGTGTTCGATGAATCTAACGGCTCACAAGTGGAGCAAGTTGATAAGTGTGTGCTATATAAAGAGGAAGCTCCATATGAAGCACTGAAGAAAATGGGACTTGGTGATATCTTACCACAAGAGCAAACATTCGACTCAAATGCACAAGATGAACCTCAACACGGAGGTAATGATCAAGGGGGAGCTCTTACACAAGATCAAGAGGAGGAAGATCAAGAAGATCAGGACAATCATGGAAACAATGATCTAGGGGGAGACAATGCACATGAAGATAATGAAGAACAAGCAACTACACAAGCTCCACACCCAAGAGTACACCAGAGCGTGCAAAGAGACCACCCTGTCAACAATATCATTGGAGATATTGCTAAGGGAGTAACTACTAGATCTCGAGTTGCAAATTTCTGTGAATCCTACTCTTTTGTGTCTTTTCTGGAACCATATAGGGTAGAAGAAGCATTAAGGGATCCAGACTGGGTGATTGCAATGCAAGAGGAGCTGAACAACTTCAAAAGAAATGAAGTATGGGAGCTGGTGGAAAGACCAAAGGCGAACATAGTTGGAACCAAATGGGTCTTTCGAAACAAACAAGATGAACATGGAGTAGTAACAAGAAATAAGCAAGACTGGTGGCCAAAGGTTATTCTCAGGTCGAAGGTTTGGACTTCGTTGAATCTTTCGCTACTGTAGCTAGACTTGAGTCCATTCGTATTTTATTGGCATATGCTACTCACCATAATTTTAAGTTGTATCAAATGGACATCAAGAGCGCTTTCTTAAACGGTCCAATCAGGAGGAAGTTTATGTGGAGCAGCCACCAGGATTCGAAGACCAGAATTATCCCAACCATGTCTACAAACTGCGTAAGGCTCTCTATGGCCTCAAACAAGCTCCTCGAGCTTGGTATGAGTGTCTTAGAGATTTTCTAATTCAGAATGGATTCAAAATTGGTAAAGCTGACTATACACTTTTCACTAAACATTGTGATGATCATTTATTTGTATGTCAAATTTACGTTGATGACATTATCTTTGGATCCACTAACAAGTCCTTCAGTGAAGAGTTTAGCAAAATTAAGACAGATAGGTTCGAGATGTCAATGATGGGAGAATTAAAGTTCTTCTTGGGATTCCAAGTGAAGCAACTAAGAGAAGGTACATTTATAAGCCAAACCAAATATACACCAGACATTCTCAAGAAATTCAATATGGACAAAGCCAAGCCCATCAAAACACCCATGGCCACTAATGGACACCTCGACCTCATTGAAGACGGTCCAAATGTGGACCAAAAGGTATATTGGGCCATGATGGGCTCTTTACTTTATTTATGTGCATCTAGGCCAGATATTATGCTTAGTGTTTGCTTGTGTGCAATGTTTCAAGCTGCACCTAATGAGTGTCATTTAGTTGCTGTAAAAAGAATCCTAAGGTACCTTGTGCACACACCCAACTTGGGCCTTTGGTATCCCAAAGGATCCAAATTTAACTTGATAGGGTATTCCGATGCCGACTATGCAGGATGCAAAGTCGATAGAAAGAGCACGTCAGGGACTTGTCAGTTTCTTGGTAGGTCCCTGGTATCTTGGTCATCTAAAAAGCAAAAATCCATTGCCCTTTCCATAATAGAAGCAGAATATATTGCAGCCGGTAGCTGTTGCGCCCAATTACTTTGGATGCGGCAAACCCTTAGGGACTACGGCTACAATCTTAACCATATCCCACTTCTATGTGACAATGAAAGTGCTATAAAAATTGCACACAACCCAGTAGAGCACTCAGGAACTAAGCACATAGATATTCGTCATCATTTTCTTAGAGATCATTCATTAAAAGGTGACATTGCTATTTCTCATGTTAGAACTTAAAAACAACTTGCGGATATTTTTACCAAACCATTGGACGAGAAAAGGTTTTTTGAACTTAGGAATGAACTTAATATTCTTGACTCTCGAAATGTGGCTTGAAACGTTGCACATCTGGTTGGTACTTCAAATGTTACATTTTATTGCTAAAACTGCCCCTCACCTCTTTTTCTCCTAAGAAAACTATTTTTAATGAAGAAATCTTGGAATTTATGACCATTTTTTGTGTTGATTGCTTTCTGATCATAATCACCAAGATTATTTGTAAAACTTGTCCTTGGATCACTATTAGTATCTCTATATTCTCAGTTTTTTCCAGGGACACCGGACTAGTCAGGTTTGCCACCGGACTAGTCCGGACAGTCCCTCCTTCTAGGTTTTTCAGGGACACTGGACTAGTCCGTCCACTGACCGGACTAGTCCGGTCGGTCGCGTATATAAGCAGCTGGCCGGCCCAAAACCGTTTCAAACCTCCCTCCACTTTGAGTTGAACCCTCACCTCTCAAACCCTAGCCCCCAAAAGTGATTTTCGAGTTGATCCCTCAAAATCCAAGCTTTCTCAGTGGGAAATCCTCCCCTCGACGAGTTGATACTCCACTCCAAACTCATCCAGACATATTCGTGCTCCTTCAACACAAATCTTCAAATCTCGGTAAATTTCTCCCTAAAGTCAAACTCTCAACTTTTCTAGTTCTAGCTTATTTCTCTTGTTTATACGGAAGTACATTAGCTTCAGAGATGTATTCCTTTCACCTTCATGCTCATTTGCACCCTTAGATAGAAGTTGTGATTCTAGTTTTGTTAGGGTTCTTATGCCAGGCCAGACTAGTCCGGCTCCCAGATACGGACTAGTCCGGTACACCGGACAAGTCCGCACTCTGAAACCGGACAAGTCCAGTCTCTGACATTTGAATCCTCACATCACCTTCATTCTTAGTTCATTCTCATCTAAATCATGAACTCCTTGACGTCTTCAAGCTCAGATGACAGCTCCTTCCATGTTGATGAAGAAGTTGAGCATGAAAAGGTGAAGAGGGCCAAGGAGAGGTACATGAAGAAAAGGCATGATGTAAATGTGCACTCTCCACCCTCCGACGACAACATGCCTAAGAAAAGGAGGGTAGTTGTGAAGAAGGCCCAAGGAAAGGCTGGTGAGAGCTCCTCAGGGCCAAAGAGGACTCTCAACAAAGGAAAAGGGCTTGCTAGTGGTCCCATTGGACCCCTGAAAATGAAGAACCCAAGTCACCGCAACAGGCAGCGCTCAAGTAAGGATTTCACTGGAAAAGGGGGTGAGCTTGCCGATAGCTTCAGGCAGGTTAATGTGTATGCTAAACCTCGGCAATGCTCAGACCCAAGATTTTGGAGCAACTCATGCCGACTACTACGAGAATGTGTACATGAAGATGAAGAATCCCGTTGTGAAGAGTCAATGGGTAAACATTGGGTACATGCAGTCGAAGAAGTATCCTACCTTCCATGAGGTGGTTGAGTCCCTAGAGAGGCACGGACTGAAGGAACTGTTTTCCTTTGAGAATGATTGGAACAATGAGGTCATCACCCAATTCTACTCCACCCTCTACTTTGCTTGTGGTGATGGAGACAGTCTCACTTGGATGACTCATGGTTCCAAGTATAGTGTCACCTATGATGAGTTTGCAAGAATCCTCCACCTTGAACACACTTTGGATCATGATCTTGTTATCCACAATCTGCAACCCCTGGAGAAGGATGAGCTCAAATTTCTATATGACACAAGGATGCCTTATGTCCCTCCAAATATCAATTATTTGAAGCCCTTCTATGTGGTCCTCAACAGAATTTCGAGGAAGACAATAGCCTCGAAAGATGGAGATGCGGGGACTACTCAAGGAACCTTGAGGACCCTAATGAAGGTCATTGGTGGGACGAGACCGTTCAATGTCTTTGAATACATCTACAATGACATTGTGAACATCTCAATCACTCCAAATAGATCTTGCGGGTATGCCCCGTACATCATGTACATGATTGAGAAGGTGACTGGACTTGAGTTCGTCAAGGATGTTCACCATACGGGGTTGAAACCACAAAAGCCCACTGAGTACACTCTACCTTTGGCTCCTGATGCACCTCCATCCCCTGAAGCTGAGAGGAGGACTAAACAAACTCGGGATGTGAATGTCACTAGATCTTCAGCTGCTCCTCCTAGCTCTGCACCTGCCCCTGAACCCTCCGGTGGTGTGCTCAAAATG
Organism: Tuctoria greenei; assembly: GCA_036927565.1. Lineage (NCBI taxonomy): Eukaryota > Viridiplantae > Streptophyta > Magnoliopsida > Poales > Poaceae > Tuctoria > Tuctoria greenei. Next base: position 104,050,795 of record JAYESD010000006.1, on the reverse strand, counting down.
CTCACCTCTATCTTTGCCTGTTGCCGCAAGATTGAAGTCAGGCAGAAGAAGCATCAACAATATGTCAACGCCAACATCAAAGCTATTTGTGACAAGCTGGAGATTGAGCCGGTGGGATCCCCACCCGCCTTCGAGGACTCCGAGGAAGAGTCTACTCCGGCAAATGACGATGATGGTGGTGAAGATGAGGACAGGACCGAGACTGAAGAAGAGAGTGGCGATGAGTGATTCCCCTCAATTTTTCCCTTTTTGGTGCCTTGTTGCCAAAGGGGGAGAGATTGAGACTAGTAGCTTGAGACACTAGTAGGTTGAGACCATCTCTAGTTGGTGTCTTTATGTTTTTGTGATCAAGGACATGTATTTATTTTTAAAAACCTTGTAATGCACTATTTCTACTCTTATGTGTGATGCTTATTGTTGCTTGGATGATTATCTCAATGCTCATTATTGATTACCTTTACTTCATCACACCTTGTTGATCACACACCTATTAGGCACCCCACCATAAGGTGTGTGCATATGTGAGAAGCTTTTTTTTGTGGACTTATCATTATTCTCATATGTGCACACCTTATGAAAATCAAGATTTTATTCTCAATTGTGATATCTCAAATGGTTGTCATCAATCACCAAAAAGGGGGAGATTGTAAGTGCATCTAGGATATCCCTTGTGGGTTTTGGCTAATTGATGACAAACATATGAGATCCTAATGAATCCACTGAGATGATTGCAGGACAAACAAGTGAAACAGCTCGGTGCACACAAAAAGGTGAAAAATGAAGTGGTGTTCAAAGAAAGATATCTTGATGAAGCTTGGAAGACCAAATTAGATTTTGAATGTATAGGGAGTGTATGAAAGACACACTCCAAGAGCTCACAACTTTGCGCGAGGGTAAGGGATTAAAATTAATCTAACTTTCACAAAGCACCGGACTAGTCCGATCATGGACCGGACTAGTCCGTTCATCTTTCTGGAATCCCACATATAGGGAGACTTCTGGAGTCTCTAATATGAGGGACCGGACTAGTCCGATCATGGACCGGACTAGTCCGTTGAACTTTCTGGAATCTCCCATTCGTGGAGATCGGACTAGTCTACGGACTAGTCCGATGAACATTCTGGAGTCACCTACACACAGCACCGGACTAGTTCGACATACTTTTTGGACTTCAAAATGCACTGAGACCGGACAAGTCCGGACTAGAACCGGACTAGTCCGGTGTTAGGGTTTTTCAACAGCTACCTTTTGGAAACCCTATAAATAGAGAGTCCACAGCTTTCCTATTAACACACACGTCGAATACTGATCAAACTACAAACCCTAGCGCCGCCACTTCGTCCCAAGAGCCCAAAACACATCTCCCCACACATCTAAAGTGCAAAAAGAGTGAAATCAATTGAACACTTGGATTCGGGATTGGGAGATCGTCGTTCTTTAATTGCGAGCTCTTGGGGTTTGATATTTCTACTCTCATACTCTTAATTGTAATACTTTTGAGCGTATTTGATCACTTCTTTCGTTGTAATTCTCGTGGGAGCCCTCAACGTGTGAGGTTGCCTCAAAAACTTGGTGATTACCCGTGATAGTGGAATCAAGTCGGCCTTCGTGGTGACTTGAAGAGGGAAAGGGTTGGAGACCCAGCTCTGTGTGAGCTTCCTCAACGAGGACGTAGATCTCGTGGTGAGGTCGAACCTCGGGAAAAATTCGTGTGTCTTGCGCCTTATTTCATTTGAATTTTGTTCACTAGATCACTTAAGTGCTAAAACATCAACCTAAGGCAATTATAAGTTTTACATGCATTCTTATACTAATCTCAAATAAAAACATCAGTTGTTCTCATTTCCGCTGCTAAAGAAACTTAGATTCCCAATCAACACTTGATCAACACACTTATTTTTAGCACACCGGACAAGTCTGCCCACACGACCGGACTAGTCCGGCCAACCAAAGTTTGACGATTCTATTAAGTGTGCAGGGAATTCAAAAGGCATATTCACCCCCCCTCTAGGCCACATTCATCATTGGCATGCTCTCTCCAGAAAAGCATACAGTTGTCCGGACACACATCAATCTTCTCGTACTTCATACCGAGACCGGAAAGAATTTTCTTCGACTTATACATATCTTTAGGCACTTTGTTGGGATGTGGAAGGGCATCGTTGAACAAATTGATCTGCTCGTTGTAAAAGTTATTAGAAAAGAAGAACTTCGACTTAATTGCCATAAGTCTAGTCACGAAATTGAGGATTGTCATTTTAGTGTGTCCATGCAACGGCTCTTCTGAATCTTTGAGATGTTTGAAGAACTTTTTAACCTCTGCTGTTTGTGGATCCCCTGCAAGCTCTGGTCATATAGCTTCCAGCATCTCATCCATCATATCATCCTCCGTGGCATCATCATTGTCAGCTTCCTCTTCTTGTACAGCTTGAGAAGCCGTCTCGCCGTGGAAGTTCCACAACTCGTAATGTGACACGTAACCGTTTCGACAAAAGTGCATCGTAAGTTCCACTTTGTCCAAAAATGCTCCGTTTCGGCATTTCGTACATGAGCACCGCGCTTTATCGCTATTTGACAACAAAAAAGCTTGTTCCACAAAAGCTTCTATCTTGGCATACCACTCATCTGAGTGACCACCAGTTCTGCTCTTCCAACCAGTGTACATCCAACTACAATCTTCGCCCATGTTTGATTCTGCAATTAATATTTGGACAAATTACTGTTATTTTCTCGTACATTTATGCACGATAGAGAAAATAATGAGAGAGACAGTGAACAGGGTCCGAGCCAGCTTGAAGCCCGACACGGGTCATGCTTGGGCTTGACCTCACACCCCGCTTGGCCGCCCTCGACTCCCTCGCCTCGTATTGAGTCACCGGTTGCCGCCCTCCATCTGCGATGCCCAACCCTATTCTTCCCCAAATATATGAGGATGCGAGGAGAGCCCGACGAGCAATGACTCCTAGACTCTCGTCTAGAGGAAGCGAGGTGAGGACCCCGGTAGGTCTAGGGCGAGCCGACAAAACTGTTGGTGAAGAAGCTGCGGAGGAGGCGACGAGGCGCGAGGAGGTGACCATGGCTCAACTGGGCTTCGGGCCGGCACAGCACGCTCAGCCCGCAAACAGTATACAGGATAGGTTACGTCTCACAAATCACAAAACTTCAGCAGCATAACGCCGCATATTTAACACTACACCCCCTATCCGGTGCAATTCTTAAAGTACATAGGGGGGCAATGGGTTAGCTGGGAAACATGTTGCCTTATTGATGTTGCGAGCCAAGGACAATACTCGCAACATACGTTTTCAGAATTTTCATCGTCTTATACGTACTCACAAACACGCGCGATGTGAACGGGGTGTCTTGCGGCGGAGATACCTGGTTACAGACTTTTAGGGTTAGTAAGGGTTGCCCGACCCATATACACTTAACCCTAAAGATTCACCTCGTGTCACCAGTCATGGGTCACGATCGTGACCCACACTGCCTATATATGCTAGCCTTGGGCCAATGGGCCATATATACGCTACATATATACCACGGCTCGACCAGGCTCCGGGCTGGCACGACACACTCGGTCTGCGAACGGGACCGACATGGCCCGATAGGGGAAAATGGGATCCGTCATGCTTGGCCTTGGCTTATGGCCCGTCGTGTCAGCCCGGCCCGGCATGGCAAATTTGCGGTCCTTGTCGGGTCTAATGTTTTCATGCATGAGACCAGCTGGGCTCAGGCCGGGCAGGCCCAGCAAACCCCATTGGCCATCTATAGCCACGACAGAACTTAAGTGCCCCGACAGCCGGCCGCCCCCGATGTCGCCCTCGACAAAAACCAATTAAGCATAATCTACACTACACTAATTAAGCATAATCTACACTAAGCAAATTAAGCACAATTAAGAAACTTAACCACTTAAGCATAATTAAATAAACATAATCTAAATTAAGCAAATTAACTAATTAAGCATAATTAAATAAACAATTAAGAAATTTAAGTACAATTTAAACAAATTCAATTCAATTCAATTTCAAATTTGAACAATTCAATTCAATTCAAATTTGAACAATGCAACTCAGTTGAATTTCAAATTTCAATTGAATGGGTTAGGGTGGGGTGGGGTGGGGGTGTTTGGGGGTGGGGGTGTGGGGTCTGTGGAGGGGAGGGGGGCTCGGGGAGGGGAGGGGGCGTGGGGGGACATTTGCAGGGAGGGTGAGGGGGGCGGCGCTCAGCCGGGGAGGGGAGGGGGAGGGTGGGCCAGGGAGGGGAGGTGGAGGGGGGCCTAGGAGGGGCGGAGGGGGGCGGGGAGGGGACGGGGCCCGCAGAGGGGAGTGGAGGGGGGCGGCGCTTGGGGAGGGTGTTGATGGCTGTTATATACCAATTTCATCCGTCAATTTAACTCAATTATGTGAAGGATTTGTCATTTCTTGCGCACATCACCTTTCTATCTAACCCAATTCCACTTGGACTTGGACAAATTTGTGTATGCAGCATTTTATACAGAAAATGAGGAAATGTAGAGGGAACAATCCTATAAAATATCATCCCAGCCAATCAGGAGATGACATGTGGCATCCCATGGATCAAATGGCCCACAAACAGAAGTATCCGAGGAGATCCGACGGTGTATCACCCATATACATCAATGGGACCCACCTGGCAGCCACCTGGAGAAAGCACACGAGAATTGGTGCAATGACCTGGTCGGCCGACCTGGTCTCTGCACCAAACTCGGTCAACCTCCACGTGTTGGCTCCTCCCGGCTTCCTGGAGTCAATGGTGACTGATTTGCACGCTTTTGGTGGCGGGAACCAACCTCAACACTAGTATAAATAGGACCCCCTAACCCTCACTTCAACACACACCACTTGAGCTTCATCTCTATTGTATACACTATCATCCATATTCTTAGAGGAGTTAGGTTGTAGAGAGGAGAGTCTCTAGTCCCAAGTCCAAATTGGGAAAGGAGTAAGGAGTCTCTCTCTTCCCAATCCTACATTGGGAAAGGCATGTCTCATGTATTCTTTCTTGTATTTGTGACTTTATGCATAATAAAGATAGTATCTTTAGTCTCTACTTATACATATACTTGGGCAAAGTGTTTCTTGTTTGATTGTGGAGTCCATGTATGTGGAAGGTATATCTTCTATGACTATTTCATCATAAACATATCTCATTATCATAGAACCTATAGACCCCCACTATAGTCTAGTTAATTATTAAATAACTAGGTTAGTATGGATAATTATGTTGTGTATCAACAATTGGTTCAATGATGATTCAATTCATTGCCGTAGGATGGATTGTGCCTGGGCTCTTAAGGTAATTACTTAATATGCTAGCATGGTGCTAGGATAGCTAAGTAGCATTGATGTCTCGTAGACCCGCGGATTGAAGAGGTAGGCAGTAGGTGGTGACGGTCCTATTTGTCCTTTGTAATCCTCCACGTTCGGCTATGCCACAGGTTCTTGGCGGGAGTCACCCTAGTATTGCTAGGGGTAAGCACGTGCCCGATGTGTTGAACCACATAGCATAATTATTCACTATTGATCTAGCTTATGGATAATTAGTTTAGACTATGTATATGTACAATAGAGCATAGTAGGAGTACCTCCATGACTCTCAACCTTAACTAACCTCTAGGATCCTTTTATCCCCCTTAGACTTGAAAGCTTTTGTGTGTGTCACACTACCTCCAATATTATTTTATTCATCCTTACTATATTCTTACCTAGACCTTTCTAGCCTTTCCACTTGATGAGTTCTATATCTCTACCCTGCCTTCCTTTGGGATCAAATTAATGACACCCTTGGGAATACTCTTAAGGGGAAATGCTACAATGATATCTCCGTGCGCTTGCGGAATTCACTCTGTGATCCAATAGAACCATTAACAAGCATTTCTAACACATCAACTGGAGATGTTTAGTTAATGGTGCGTAAGTAATACCAACAAGCATTTTTGGCACTGTTGTCAGGGATGATTTGTTAGTATATCTTAGGAGCTGTCAACAAACATTTCTGGCACCGTTGCCGGGGAAGGCATATAGATATATAACATGACTGAGTGAATAGGATAGAACCTTGGGTAGGATTTTAGTAGGATAACCATTCTTTGTTTTCGCATTTTAAATGTGAAAACAGGGTAGTGTATGTCTAGTTTCCGCCTGCCGGAAAACTTTGTTGAAGACCGCGAATCTCTTCTGAGAGACCGACCCTGTGTCGTTACTCCTCAGAAGATTTGAGCGGCAAGGCAAGCCAACATTTCTGCACCAACAATCCAAACACCAATGGCTCAGAAGACCCTTCGTGAGTTCTCAGCTCCCTCTGCTAGCAATGTGCCTATTGGACCCACTGTTAACACGGGAGATTTGAACTTCGGGACAAAAACTGGCCTTATCACTATGGTGCAAGCCAAGCCATTCTGTGGGAAGGCTAACGAGGATGCAAGTGCTCACCTGCAACAATTCCTCGAGATCTGCATCACTTTTAAAATCAAGGATGTGTCTTCGGATGCGGTCCGTCTGAGACTATTCCCATTCTCTCTCCTTGGGAGAGCGAAACAATGGTTCTATGCGAACCGAAGTGATGTAGACACTTGGGAGAAGTGTTCTACGGCATTCCTCGCCAAGTTCTTCCCGTTGGGAAAAACCAATGCCCTACGTGGAAGGATTTCTAGCTTTTAGGAAGAGCCCAAGGAATCTATTCCCGAGGCATGGGAAAGGCTTTAGGAGTACATCCTAGCCTGTCCCCACCAAGGGATGGATGACTGGCCCCTTATTCAAAATTTCTATAACGGGTTGATCCCATCAGCTCGTGACCATTTGGATGCTACTGCTGGAGGAGGCTTCTGCTCATTGACGGTGCCAAAAGCTAAAGATCTTATTGAGAAGACAGTGTCCAACATGGGATGGAACGATGACCGTCTCCATACCCGACAGCGAGGCATGCACACGTTGAAGGAGGTGGACATGATAGCTGCAAAATTGGACCTCCTAATGAAGAAAATTGATGGACAAGCCAGTGGTGAAGTGTCTAGTAATGCCTATGCCCTAGACTCTCACATCACGTGTGAAGTCTGTGGCAACACGGGTCATATGGGCAATGATTGCCCAGGAACTCGTGAGGATGCCCTATACCTCGCCCACAATGGAAATTTCAACAACAATAATGGCTATCGTCCAGGAGGTCAAGGGTGGGGTCAACAACGCCAATTCTTTCAAGGAGGGTACAAAAACAATGGCAATTGTCGACTGTTGGAGTCGGTAGATCTCCTGACACTGCTAAAGTGTTGAAGGAGTTTGTGGTTCGGTGTGGGCGCGCGGAGACTCAAGAAGGTGAATTGCGGTTTAACACGGGAGACACTAGGATTTACGTGGTTCGGGCCGCCTGAGCGTAATACCCTACTCCACGGGTGTGTTGGTGTTGTATTAGTTTGTCACGTATGATCTCCACCTCTGTCTATGTGTCCTCGTGTGTATCGTCGGCCTGTCCTTTTATAGTACAAGGACAAACCGTTACAAGCTGGCCTGGCCCGACATGTGGCCCCGATGGTTACTAGTATTGATACACAATTAATTGTTGTTAATAATCCTGTAACAGGCTCCGACAGTGCCGTTACGGGTGTTAAGATTGTCCGTTTAAATGTCATTAATATGGCATTAATGACATTTAATCGGGTCTTGAAGTCCTTGGCTCTCCTTGGAAGATCCGGAGCCGTTACAAGGTCTTCTGGAGGTTAGAGGCTGCCAGCTCTGACGTTTGGACACGTGGCAGCTCCGGAGCTTGCTGTGGGAAGCAGGTAGCTCCGGAGCTATCTGACACGTGTCAGGTCTGGAGCTTCTCTCGGTCAGGGGTTAAGTCCGGAGGTGCCATTTCGGTACTTGGTCCGGAGCTTCTCCCTTGTGGGCGGTAGCTCCGGTTTGCTAGTACACGTGGTGACCTAGGGTTTAACCATGTTGGAGAAGCAGGTCCGGTCATGTCTGACAAGTGGTCCTCCGAGGGTCTTCAATTCAAGTAGACGGCCTTCCTCCGAGATCTTTGTAACCTCAGGGGGTGTACAGTTTTTAGGGTGCCGACAGTGGCCCCCCTGGACCTACCTCCGAGGAAGGTCACTGGGGTGAAGTCGTTCCGTCGGAGGTGGGTCCATCCTTGTGACTCTTGAACTGGGTCTTCAAGGGTCTTCGGAGGTGCCGTTGGCAGGGTTTTACAGTTAGATCCCGACTCGTGGCACACCTCAGGCGGCAGATGAGATCTTTGACGTGTGGATCTCACGTAATTGAAGGTCGCCGGTTCCCGAACGAAAACCGTATCGGTTCCGCGCGCCCTATCAGGCCGTCGCCTTTGGGTTTCCCGCCTCGTGATGACAACCGTTTGCCTGGGTAAGAGCCTTGACTTGATCGTCGGGGTGGTCCAGGGCCCTCTTGTCATCGGCTGGGTTGAATTCTTGAGTAGTATCTTCGACTCCCCTGCAGTTTCCATCCAAGCGTTGCGAGGGCTTACTTAAGAAGGAAAGCGCGCACCGTCGGGAGTTCTTTACGCCTCTCATCTGATCTTGCGCTCAAACTCCCGACCCGTACTTTGCTCCTCTTCTCTTGCCTAGCTGTGCCACGATGGAGTTGGGTCTGCGCGAGAGTCGCCTGAAGACCGACAACGATTTGAAGAAGGTCCGGGCCCTCATGGGGTGGTCCTCGGACTTCTTCAGCCGCTTGGTCCGTGCCGGCGGAGAGCTCCCCTTTGAGAAGGAGCGCGCTGGCGAGATGGTGTACTTTTCTTCGTACGCCATGGTGGGGCTGATCCCACCATTTTCTTCTTTCTTCTTGATGCTGCTAGACTTCTATGGTCTGCAGCTATACCACCTTGGCCCTCACTCCATTCTCCTCGTGTCCATCTTTGTCCACTTCTGCGAGATGTGGGTGGGCAACCCCCCTGCGTCGAGCTCTTCCGGACCTTCTTCACCGTTCACACCACCGGCCGGAGCAATGAGTACCTTGGCTTCTACTACTTCGTGAAGCGCAAGAAGTGTCCATTCAAGTACCTCCGGTCGTTCCCTTCCGGGAAGTGGGATGACTGGAAGAAAGATTGGATAGTCGTCAGGGTGGAGGAGCATGAGCGGTTGGAGCTGCCAGACGGTCTGCCCGGCATCGACACGTCGATATGGAGTGAAGTTCCGGTGCTGGCGGAAGCTTTCGACCCTGTCCTGACCAGGATCCGCCGATGTGTGGAGGGAGGATTGACTCCCCAGGCGGTGTTCTGCAACTTCTTGACCAACAGGTGGGCGCCGCTGAAGAGGAGGGAGAAGCTCGCCTGGGCCCTCAACAGCGTGATGGACGAGGACCGGATTGAGACCGGATTGAAGTCCAACATGGTGGGGAAGACCTTGGAGTTCCACCTCAAGAGATACCAGAACGGCATCAACGTCGACGGAGAGTACTTGACTCCGCCGTCGGCCTTTCTCTCTCTGAACGTGGAAGTGGAGTTCAGCAGAGAGCTCCGGCGGACGATGCCCGCGCTTGACGACCTTGGTGTCGTCGAGAGAAGACCAACCACCCGGGTGGCAATCCCCGGGGTGCCCGAAGATGGCTCGGTCCCTGCTCCACAGCTGAGGGTCGAGGTCATCAGCAAGGGCAAGGAGCTGGCGAAGGAGCCGGAGAGTCAGAAGAGGAAGCTACGACATGCCGACGGAAGGTCCGTCAGGCCCACTACTTCCACCTTGGTTCCTTCTCCCCAGGGGGGAAGATCTTCTACCGCCGTGGCGACTGTCCCCGTGGTGGGGTCCTCCCGGAACGAGACTGTTCCTGCAGTGGGATCCTCCCGGAGCGCATCTGTCCCCGTGGTGGAGCCCTCCGGTGGTGCTAGCTCCGGGTGCACGACTCCGGCACCTGGGGCGGTGGGAGCCTCCAGGTCCAGGGGTTCCTCCCGATCGAGGAGAGCCTCGACTCGGGAAACGCCCGTGGCTGCGACAAGTTCTGGGGGGCCTCCCGGAGCTCCTACGCCGACCATGGCCAGCCCGGAACGTCTGGGAAAAAGGTTCCGCGCAAGCTGGTGCGGAAGCCTTCCAAGGTAATTTTTAATTTTTACCTTGGCTAACTTTTTAGTTGTAGCGATTGTTTGTTAATTTTCTTTATCCGTCCTCTGCAGCGTACCCAAGAAGGGGAGTGAAGCTCCACCCTCGGCCATGATTTCTGAGGCCGTGGGAGCTTCTGCTCTTGTCCCAGTTCCGCCCAGGGTGGTGGCTGAGGCTGCGACAGCTCCGGCGCCGGCTGTCGTGGTTGTGAACCTCGACTCGTCCCCAGAACTTCCCGTGGTAGCGCCGGACCACGGGAGTGAATACACGCCTGTGGCACTTGTCTCGGAGGTTGAAACTCCGGGTCTTGGTGCTGCAGCAGTGGAAGCTCCGGCTGTAGAGCCGGAAGAAGTAGTAGTCCCGGCCTCGGAGCCGGAACTTGTCGAAGCCCCAGCGATTGAACCGGAGGTGACTGAAGCTCCGGCATGCGAGCCGAAAGTCGAGGTAGTTCCGGCAGTGGAGCCGGTTACCTCCGAAGTACCGGTCGCTGAGCCGGTTATTGTTGGAGCGCCGGTCACAGAGCCGGCGGTTGAAGAGGCGAGGGAGCTTGAGCCTCCCTTGGAAGAGGTGCCCCGGTCGGAGCCAGTAGTAGCTCCTGCTCCGGAGGCGATGACGTCGATGGTACCTGTGGCCGAGCCAGAGTGCCTAAGCGAAGTCGCCGGCCCCCTGCCTGAGGGGGCGAATGAAGACTTGGTGGCGGGGCCTTCTTCGATGGCGACTGAGGCCATCCCGGAGGACGGCCCTAGCGCCTTGGAAGCTCAGGGTTCCGCTCTCGTAGAGTGGGACCCAATTTTTGTATGTGAAGACCCTCTGGAACCAGCGGAGGAGACCCCAGCAGGTCCGGAGCCCATCCCGCTGTTGATGTCTATCGACAACGCCTGCTCCAGTCTACGTCAGGTCCAACTAGCCTTCTTCCACGACAGCAAGGCTCTTGAAGAGGAGCGCCAAACCCTTAGGCGGTGGCGTAATCGGCTCCACTTCGAGACTAAGATGGCGCAGTCGAGGCTAGCGGACGACAAGGAGTGGATCAAGTGGGAGAAGATCCGCCTGGAGTACTGGGACAAGCTGCTGGATGAGAGGGAGAGCATGACCCATGCCCTCGACGCTCAATCCCGGGAGTTCCACGATCAGGCCAAGGCTGCCAACGACGCGGCCAATGCTCGGTTCGAGCAGCTTGAGGCCATCAACGCCGCACTCATCAAGCGCCGAGAGGCACTTAAAGGGAGGGAGAGACGGCTCGAGGACGAAGAGCAAAAACTCTTGGAGCTGCAGGATGACGTCCTGAGAAGGGAAGAGGAACTCGCCGAGAAAGTAGCTCTAGCTGACAAGGGCCTCGAAGAGCGCACTAAGAAGTTGGAAGAGCGCTGCCTCGAGGAAGAGGAGAAGACCTGGGTGCGAGGGCAGGAACTCTACGAATACGAGTGTGCCCTTGTTGCCCGGGAGGAGAAAGTGGAGGCTAGGGAGAAGGACCTGGTCGATCGTCGGAACAAGATCCACCTCCGGGAGGAGGAGCTCGGAAGACATGAGAGGCGGGTTGCTGCAAAGATTCAGCAAAACGCCAAAGAAGTTGAGCGCCTCGCCCGTGAGAATTCCGAACTGACGGCGGCCAAGAGATCCCTGGAAGAGGTGAAGAGCCTGAGGACGGCGGACTCCCTGCAGATTTGGGAGTTCTTGGGCAAGGCCAATGATGCGCTGACGCCGATGGGTTTCAGCCCTGTGCGCCCGGATGATCTGGAGTCGGAGCCGGACCTTGCGCAGCAGGCGTTTAGCGCAGCAGGCAGCAAGCTCTCCAAGGTGGGCGACGTCATCGTGGACCAACTGGAGGTCGAGGGGCAATCCCTGGCGAGGAACGTCACAGAATATGTGCTGACATGCTACACCAGCCGGAACCCTCAATTTCCTCTGGACCCGGTGCTTGAAGGCCCCGTCGAAGGAGAAGGCGAAGCTACCCGAGCCAGCGTATCAGAGGTCGCCCAGAAGGTCGCCGAGTTCTTCCATAGGGTCTAGGATCATCTCTTTAGCTCTCACTTGTATTTTCTCTTTTTCTTCCTCAATTTTGTAATCCCTTGTCTCCAGATGTAATCTCGTGTCTCCAGATGAATGAAATCCCAAATTTTTGCGAATTTCATTTTTTGTCTTCAACATCTTTATCTTCACTTGGCCCCCTGGTAGATGTACACAATTTGATTGTGAACATGTACCAAAAGGATATTGAGTTTTGTTGAAGACGAATTTGCTTCGAACTTGTAGAATTTAGGTCCGAAGTCATTGATAGTGAAGGTCCCCTGAAGTTGTCGGAGCTTAGATGCTTCGGCACTGTCCATTGCTGGAGCTTAGTAGCTCCGGCAATAGCCTCTATCAACACGTAGAGCGTCGATAGTTAGTCCCCCAAGGTGTCGGAGCTTAGTAGCTCCGGCAGTGACCTTTGCCAACACTTGGTTTGTTGGCAACAGACTCCATTTACGGGGTCTTCTCACCATCTTTTACTCAGCGCCGATGGTTGACCCCCTTGGGGGAGTCGGAGCTTGGTTAGCTCCGGCTTTTCTCCATCAACGTAGAGTTTATTTTTCCTGCACACTTAAGCCAAGAAAAATAGTAAAATTCGTTCCTTGTCTATAATTTCGTTGCGGCTTACGATTCTCAAGAAAATTTTAAGTTGAACGCGATTTTAAATACAACTGGTTGCGTTGTCTTTTCTCTTAGATCCAATTGTCCATGGACCCGCCTTACTTTGGCCTGCCGGGGTATAGGTAGAGTGGCGTACTTAGGGTGCTTGACCAGGCTAAGTCGATAGCGCACTCCGGCCCTAGATTGGCTTGGCGGCTTTCAGGCGAGTTGACCATAAACAATATTTAAATCCAAAAGATCTGACAATTCAACTCGAATCGTATATAAACCGGTCAAACTAAAATTTCTTAAGAATTGCATGTCTCTGTTATAGACAAGAAAGAGAAAAATAAAAATGTCGAGCCTGCACAAAATGAATGCACGTGGAGTCTATTTCACATGAAGATGTCTTTCATTATAGGTTCGTGGTACAGGGGAAACAAGTACACTCTTAGGGTACAGAACCAGGCTAAGTGTGCTTGGTTTCTTGTTTGACCCAGGGTAGTTAGCCACACTTTTAGTCCGGAGACTGTGACAAGTGCTGCATGAGCTTTGCAGACCTTTCAGGAAAGGTCCAGCTGCTCTCCCGGAGGAACTACCCGACTCTGTACAATGACTCTATAACATACATTTCAAGTTCATTAAGACTCACCTCCGTGGAATTAAGTGTAGAACTTACGGAGGTGCTCGATGTTCCAAGGATTTGGGAGAGGTGTCCCATCCTCGGTAGCCAAGCGAACGCTTCCAGGACGGGATACTTTGATCACTCAAAAGGGCCCCTCCCAGCCGGGGGAGAGCTTGTTTAACCCTTCTCTGGATAGTATTCTCCGTAGCACCAGATCGCCTTCCTCGAGCTGTCGGTTGTGTACATGCTGCTGGTGATAACGCCGTAGAGCTTGGCGATATCGGGCAATCCGAACAGCTGCTTGGCACCTTCCCTCCTCGAGGAGGTCTAGGTCTTCACGCCGGAGCTGGTCCTGCGCGGCTTCGTGGAAGGTCCGGACCCGGAGCGAACCCAAGGTGATTTCTGGAGGAAGTATTGCTTAAGCTCCGTACACCAGAAAGAAGGGTGTTTCTCCGGTTGACCGGTTTGGAGAAGTCCTGTTGGCCCATAGAGTGGGCGGAAGCTCTTCGATCCAATTGGCTTCGTGCTTTTTCAAGCGCTCATAGGTGTGCGTTTTGAGTCCTTTAAGGATTTCTGCATTTGCTCTCTCGGCTTGGCCATTGCTGACGGGATGAGCTACGGAAGCGTAGCAAACCTGTATGCCGAGGTCTTCACAATACCCTTGGAATGCGGAGCTTGTGAATTGAGTCCCATTATCAGTGATGATCTTGTTTGGGACTTCGAATCTGCTTACAATGGCTTGCAGAAAGTTGATAGCAGATTGCTTGTTGATCGTCACAACTGGAGTTGCTTCCGGCCACTTGGTGAACTTGTCAATGGCGATGTACAGGAACTTGTAACCTGCGACGGCTCTTGGGAAGGGTCCCAAGATGTCCATCCCCCACACAGCGAAGGGCCATGTAAGAGGTATCATTTGTAAGGGCTGAGCAGGTGTATGAATTTGCTTTGCATGAAATTGGCATGCTTCGCATTTCTTCACCAGCTCAGTGGCATCCTGGAGTGCTGTAGGCCAGTAGAAGCCATGCCGAAAGGCTTTTCCGACCAGCATGCGGGAAGATGCGTGGTTCCCACACTCGCCTCCATGGATTTCTGCGAGGAGCTCGCAGCCTTCTTCCCTTGTGATGCACTGCATTAGGATGCCGTTGGCACCGCGCTGGTAGAGATCCCCTTCTACCAGCGTGTATCTTTTAGCCAATCTGACTACTTGGTCAGCGGATACATCATCGTCAGGAAGGATGTTGTCTTTCAAGTAGTTCCGGATCTCCGAGATCCATGCATTGGAACTGACTTGAGCATTTGAGTCTTGCGTGCTGGGTTGCTCGGAGCTTCCGGCAGAACCTACGACCCTTGATGGCTGCCATGGTAACAGGGCCATCGGGACCGTCAGCTTCGGGATGCTGATCTCGCCCCCTTCATTCAGTTCGGCAGGCTGAACTGTGGGTTTTGACAACCTCCGGACAAAGATTCCGTCAGGAGCCGGAGCTCCGGTTGACGCTTTGGTCGAGAGTTCGTCAGCTTCAGCGTTGTGGGCACGCTGAACATGGTGGAGGTCTAGGACTTCAAAGTCCTTATGAAGCCTCTGGACTTCAAGGAGGTAAGCAGCTAGCTGGAGATTATTGCAGGAGCATTCACCCTTCACCTGCTTGATGATGAGCTGTGAATCTTCATTGACCAGCAGTTGCTTGACACCGTATGACAGTGCCACCTTTAGTCCGTAGATGAGTGCTTCATACTCCGCCATGTTGTTGGTTGCCTTGAAGTCAAGGTGTACCATGTATTTTACCTTCTCCCCAGTCGGTGCAAGGAGAAGGATTCCAGCTCCGGCCCCCTGCTTCTGCATGGAGCCATCGAAGTAAAGGGTCCAGTGAGGCTCGGTGAAGGTCTGAACTTGATGTTCCGTCTTCAGCTCGCTGGGGCCCCCAGGGTTTGATGGAGAGGGAGTCCATTCCGCCACGAAATCTGCCAACGCTTGACTCTTGATTGCTTGTCTCGAAATGAATTCAAGATCGAACTCAGCCAATTCCGCTGCCCACTTTGCAATATTCCCAGTTGAATTGGGATTATGCAAGATCGCTCGAAGTGGATAGGAGGTCACCACCGAGACTTTATGAGCTTGGAAGTAGTGTCGGAGCTCCCTGGAGGCAATAAGAACTGCATAAAGCAGCTTATGCACCTCTAGGTATCGATTCTTGGCATCATGTAATACTTCACTGTTGAAGTATACTGGGCGTTGAATGGTCCAGACCCTCCCGGTGGGGTCCGGAGCTTCCTCTCTATTGATCCGGAACCTGTCGGAGGAGTCCAGATTCTCTTTGGGGACTTCCGGGTTCTGGCTGGAGGAACTCGGAGCTTCTTCAGAAATGACCTGGACCCTCTCAGAGGGGTCTGGGTCTTCTGAAGTGACTTCTTGTGGATTTGAGTCTGGGAGCTGGGACCCAGACTCACTTTCAGGGGCCTCCGGACCCTCCCGAAGGGGTCTGGATTCCTGAGTATGGGGTAGTTCTGGTCTCTCCGCAACCAGAACCATACTGACAACTTCGTCAGTAGCTGAAATGTAAAGCAACAAAGGCTCACCAGGGTTTGGAGCTACCAGAATTGGTAGGGTGGTGAGGAACTGTTTTAGCTCCTGGAATGCCTTCTCTGCTTCTTCGGACCATTGGAATGGTCCGGACTTCCTCAACAACTTGAAGAAGGGAAGTGCCCGTTCCGCCAGTCTTGATATGAACCGGCTGAGGGCTGCTAGACACCTAGTTAACTTTTGGACATCTTTGATGCGGGTTGGTGGCCGCATGTCTTCAATGGCTTTTATCTTCGCCGGATTAGCCTCTATGCCCCGGTGACTTACCAGGAAACCAAGAAGTTTTCCAGAGCTAACCCCTAAGACACATTGTCTGGGTTTAGCTTCGTGCGGGTGGCCCGCAGCTTGTCGAAGACAGCCTGCAAGGTGTCCAAGAGGGACTCCTTGTTCTTGACCTTGACCACGATGTCATCAACGTACACTTCCACTATGTCTCTGATGAGTTCTTCAAAAGTTTTGTACATAGCTCGTACAAAAGTTGAAGCTGCATTCTTGAGACCAAATGGCATGGCTGTGTAACAATACAATCCATCTACTGTGATGAATGAAGTATGCTCTTCATCCTCCCTAGACATCCTGATTTGATGATACCCAGAATATGGGTCTAGGAAACACAGTAACTCACACCCGAAGGTGGAATCCACTATCTGATCTATTCTAGGTAGTGGGAATGGATCTTTTGGACATGCCTTATTCAGCGTGGTGTAGTCGATGCACATCCGAAGCTTCCCGCCGGCCTTGGGCACAACGACTGGGTTCGCCAGCCATTTTGGATGGAAGACTTCTTGGATGAATCCGGCTTCGAGCAACTTCTTCACTTCTTGTCGGATGAAGTTCTGCCGCTCTACGGATTGCTTCCGAGGCTTCTGATGCACAGGCCGAGCATCGGGGTAAATCTTCAGATTGTGCTCAATCACTTCCCTGGGGATCCCAGGAATTTGTGACGGTTGCCAGGCAAATACATCAACATTAGCCCGGAGGAAAGTGATGAGCGCGAGTTCCTATTTGTCGTTCAACCCTCTCGATATACGGGTGGTTTGAGTGGCATCGGAACCAATTTGGACGACTTTGACGGGAATGTCGGTGTCGCCGCTTGGCTGCACACGGGGTGCAGAGGTTGAGCCTCGTTGACGAATGCTCGGGGGTTTCGGAGCTTGCTCCTGTCTGGAGTCCTCCTCTTGCGCCGTGGTGAGTGCATGGAGCTCCTCCAGAGCAGTTACTCCGGCGGTGCGATCTCCGCGGATCCGGAGAACGCCTACTAGTGTTGGCATCTTCAATACCAGGTATCCATAATGAGCAGCTGCCATAAATTTGTATAGGGCAGGTCTACCCAAGATGGCGTTGAATGGTAAGTTGATCTGAGCAACGTCGAAGACCAACTTCTCGGTGCGATACTTCTCCCGTGTCCCGAAGGTAACGGGGAGAGTTATAGCTCCGAGTGGGGTAATGGCCCCCGGACCTACTCCGGCGAAAGGTCGAGAGGGCTGGAGATCCGAAGGTCGAAGCTGAAGCTTGGTAAAAGCTTCAAAGCTTATGAGGTTCAGCCCCGAACCTCCGTCCACCATAACATGATGGAGCTGGATGTTATTGATGGTGGGAAATACCATCAAAGGTAACTGTCCAGCTCCGACCATGCTTCGAGGACAGTCCGAAGCATCAAAAGTGATGGATGTGTCCATCCACTTTCGATGTGGCTCCGGTCTAGCTGTAGGAGCTACAGCGGCCATATCCCGCTGCATAGTCTTGATGACGCGACGGGAGGTGATGTCCCATGATCCACCAAAAATGGTGTTCATGGTTTTCCGACGCTCGTTGTCAGAGACGTCAGAGTCGTCGTCGACGGAGGTGTAGACGGCCTTCAAGACCTTTTTGGGATCCTGAAACCCTAACTCCTCTTCAGCCGGAGCTTCGTTGACCTTCTGTTTTCCTTCCCTCTGTCGGAAAGGAGACCCTTCCCGGCGCTTGCTGTAGCGCTCGGCAAGGTTTTGGACCTCCCGGCAGTCTTCCAAACCGTGGCTGCCCGTTTTGTGAATGGGACACCACACTTTGGGTTCGCCACCGTCTTCGGAAGATGGTCGAGGTCGCTTCTCGGGGCGTGGCCCCCGGCCACCAGGAGTTGCAGCAGCTGCAACGTTGGATGTGCTGGCCGACGGCTTCTTCTTGCCGTGGGTCTTCTTTTTCTTCTTGCCACCCCCGGAGGTAGCGGCTTCTTCTTTGGAGGATTTCTTGTGATCCTCCGAGGCTGATTTGGAGTGCATTTCACGGCCCTCCGCAGCTCTGGCACATTTGTCTGCCAGGCTGAAGAGTTCCGTGACACTAGTGATCTCTTTGATCGCCAGCTTCTCCAACATCTTCTTGTCCCGTACGCCCTGTCTGAATGCCACAATGACAGAAGCGCTTGAGATAGAAGGGATTGTGTTGCGTACCTGGGAGAACCTCTGGATGAAGGACCGCAAAGATTCTCCCCCTTTTTGCACGACCGCAAAAAGGTCTAGTTCAGTGCCTGGTTGGGTGTATGAACTCCCGAAGTTGGCAGTGAATTGACGACACAGCTCCTCCCAACTGTTGATAGAGTTGGGTGGAAGGCTCATAAACCAGGACCTGGCAGTCCCGGTTAAGGCCACGGGAAAGTAATTGGCCATTACAGCCTCGTTTCCTCCAGCTGCCAAGATTGCAGTGGAGTATATCTGAAGGAATTCGGCGGGGTTGACAGTCCCGTCAAATTTTTCCAGCAGGTGTGGCTAGAACTTCTGTGGCCATCTAACCATGCGCAGGTGCATGGCTAGGGCTGAACAGCCTCCTCCTACTCCTTCCAGAGTAGAAAGGTCCTGAGCTTCCCGTCTTTCACGAGCACGCTCGATATGGACACGGCCATCCTGTTGGCGGTATCGGCGATCAAGCTCCGCCCGGAGGTCATGAGTCAAAAGCCTGGATACCGTATGGGTACGTCGTGCCCCAGAGGGCAACGATGTCACCTGCTGTGACGCAGATCGTCTCCTGTTGTTGGAGACGTGCGGACCAAGTCTTCCAGACAAAGTCCGTCGCTGCGACGGGGCTCGTCCCGAAGGAGGAGGACCCTGGTTGTTGAGGCGTTCGGCCGCTGCTGCGACCAAATGCTCCACATCGGCCCTCCACTGCTCCATTGCATCTCGAGATGCGTCCGGAGGTGGTGGTTGTTGGAGAAGAGCACGCACTGCATGGAGCGCGTGTTCCGGATTGTCATGACTTGCCGACGCAGTAAGTGATGCCGGCGAACCATCACGTTGCCCAGCACGATTTGCTGGAGAAGATGGTGGTGGTGGGAGTGTGGCTCCTGCTGGTGCCGAGGCTCCTGCTGGTGGCTGCCTGTTGGAGGGATTGCCCCCAACAGCCTGAGCAGCAGGTTGGCCGTTGGATGATCCAGCCGCGGAGTTCACCATTCTCGAAAATCTCAGGCGCCCCTACCTGGCGCCCCAACTGTCGACTGTTGGAGTCGGCAGATCTCCTGACACTGCTAAAGTGTTGAAGGAGTTTGTGGTTCGGTGTGGGCGCGCGGAGACTCAAGAAGGTGAATTGCGGTTTAACACAGGAGACACTAGGATTTACGTGGTTCGGGCCGCCTGAGCGTAATACCCTACTCCACGGGTGTGTTGGTGTTGTATTAGTTTGTCACGTATGATCTCCACCTCTGTCTACGTGTCCTCGTGTGTATCGTCGGCCTGTCCTTTTATAGTACAAGGACAGACCGTTACAAGCTGGCCTGGCCCGACATGTGGCCTCGGCGGTTACTAGTATTGATACACAATTAATTGTTGTTAATAATCCTGTAACGGGCTCCGACAGTGCCGTTACGGGTGTTAAGATTGTCCGTTTAAATGTCATTAATATGGCATTAATGACATTTAATCGGGTCTTGAAGTCCTTGGCTCTCCTTTGAAGATCCGGAGCTGTTACAAGGTCTTCCGGAGGTTAGAGGCTACCAGCTCCGACGTTTGGACACGTGGCAGCTCCGGAGCTTGCTGTGGGAAGCAGGTAGCTCCGGAGCTATCTGACACGTGTCAGGTCCGGAGCTTCTCTCGGTCAGGGGTTATGTCCGGAGGTGCCATTTCGGTACTTGGTCCGGAGCTTCTCCCTTGTGGGCGGTAGCTCCGGTTTGCCAGTACACGTGGCGACCTAGGGATGAACCATGTTGGAGAAACAGGTCCGGTCATGTCTGACAAGTGGGCCTCCGAGGGTCTTCAATTCAAGTAGACGGCCTTCCTCCGAGATCTTTGTAACGGCCCCCTGAGGTTACAAAGATCTCGGAGGAATGCCGTCTACTTGAATTGAACACCCTCGGAGGCCCACTTGTCAGACATGACCGGACCTGCTTCTCCAACATGGTTAATCCCTAGGTCGCCATGTGTACTGCCAAACCGGAGCTACCGCCCACAAGGGAGAAGCTCCGGACCAAGTACCGAAATGGCACCTCCGGACTTAACCCCTGACCGAGAGAAGCTCCGGACCTGACACGTGTCAGATAGCTCTGGAGCTACCTGCTTCCCACAGCAAGCTCCGGAGCTGCCACGTGTCCGAACGTCGGAGCTGGCAGCCTCTAACCTCCGGAAGACCTTGTAACGGCTCCGGATCTTCAAAGGAGAGCCAAGGACATCAAGACCCGATTAAATGTCATTAATGTCATATTAATGACATTTAAACGGACAATCTTAACACCCGTAACGGCACTGTCGGAGCCCGTTACAGGATTATTAACAACAATTAATTGTGTATCAATACTAGTAACCGCCGGGGCCACATGTCGGGCCAGGCCAGCTTGTAACGGTCTGTCCTTGTACTATAAAAGGACGGGCCGACGATACACACGAGGACACACGTAGACAGACGTGGAGATCATACGTGACAAACTAATACAACACCAACACACCCTTGGAGTAGGGTATTACGCTCAGGCGGCCCGAACCACGTAAATCCTAGTGTCTCCTGTGTTAAACCGCAATTCACCTTCTTGGGTCTCCGCGCGCCCACACCGAACCACAAACTCCTTCAACACTTTAGCAGTGTCAGGAGATCTGCCGACTCTAACAGTCGACAGTTGGCGCACCAGGTAGGGGCGCCTGAGATTTTCGAGAATGGTGAACTCCGCAGCTGGATCATCCAACGGCCAACCTGCTGCTCAGGCTGTTGGGGGCAATCCCTCCAACAGGCAGCCACCAGCAGGAGCCTCGGCACCAGTAGGAGCCACACTCCCACCACCAACATCTTCTCCAGCAAATCGTGCTGGGCAACGTGATGGTGCGCCCGCGTCACTTACTACGTCGGCAAGTCATGACAACCCGGAACACGCGCTCCATGCAGCGCGTGCTCTTCTCCAACGACCACCACCTCCGGACGCACCTCGAGATGCAATGGAGCAGTGGAGGGCCGATGTGGAGCATTTGGTCGCAACAGCGGCCGAACGCCTCAACAACCAGGGTCCTCCTCCTTCGGGACGAGCCCCGTCGCAGCGACGGACTTTGTCTGGAAGACTTGGTCCGCACGTCTCCAATAACAGGAGACGATCTGCGTCACAGCAGGTGACATCGTTGCCCTCTGGGGCACGACGTACCCATACGGTATCCAGGCTTTCGACTCATGACCTCCGGGCGGAGCTTGATCGCCGATACCGCCAACAGGATGGCCGTGTCCATATCAAGTGTGCTCGTGAAAGACGGGAAGCTCAGGACCTTTCTACTCTGGAAGGAGTAGGAGGAGGCTGTTCAGCCCTAGCCATGCACCTGCGCATGGTTAGATTGCCACAGAAGTTCCGGCCACACCTGCCAGAAAAATTCGACGGGACTGTCAACCCCGCCGAATTCCTTCAGATATATTCCACTGCAATCTTGGCAGCTGGAGGAAACGAGGCTGTAATGGCCAATTACTTTCCAGTGGCCTTAACCGGGACCGCCAGGTCCTGGTTTATGAGCCTTCCACCCAACTCTATCAACAGTTGGGAGGAGCTATGCCGTCAGTTCACTGCCAACTTCGGGAGTTCATACACCCGACCAAGCACTGAACTAGACCTTTTTGCGGTCGTGCAAAAAGGGAGAGAATCTTTGCGGTCCTTCATCCAGAGGTTCTCCCAGGTACGCAACACAATCCCTTCTATCTCAAGCGCTTCTGTCATTGTGGCATTCAGACAGGGCGTACGGGACAAGAAGATGTTGGAGAAGCTGGCGATCAAGGAGATCACTAGTGTCACGGAACTCTTCAGCCTGTCAGACAAATGTGCCAGAGCTGCGGAGGGCCGTGAAATGCACTCCAAACCAGCCTCGGAGGATCACAAGAAATCCTCCAAAGAAGAAGCCGCTACCTCCGGGGGTGGCAAGAAGAAAAAGAAGACCCACGGCAAGAAGAAGTCGTCGGCCGGCACATCCAACGTTGCAGCTGCTGCAACTCCTGGTGGTCGGGGGCCACGCCCCGAGAAGCGACCTCGACCATCTTCCGAAGACGGTGGCAAACCCAAAGTGTGGTGTCCCATTCACAAAACGGGCAGCCACGGTTTGGAAGACTGCCGGGAGGTCCAAAACCTTGCCGAGCGCTACAGCAAGCGCCGGGAAGGGTCTCCTTTCCGACAGAGGGAAGGAAAACAGAAGGTCGACGAAGCTCCGGCTGAAGAGGAGTTAGGGTTTCAGGACCCCAAAAAGGTCTTGAAGGCCGTCTACACCTCCGTCGACGACGACTCTGACGTCTCTGACAACGAGCGTCAGAAAACCATGAACGCCATTTTTGGTGGATCATGGGACATCACCTCCCGTCGCGTCATCAAGACTATGCGGCGGGATATGGCCGCTGTAGCTCCTACAGCTAGACCGGAGCCACACCGAAAGTGGATGGATACATCCATCACTTTTGATGCTTTGGACTGTCCTCGAAGCATGGTCAGAGCTGGACAGTTACCTTTGATGGTATCTCCCACCATCAATAACATCCAGCTCCATCATGTTATGGTGGATGGAGGTTCGGGGCTGAACCTCATAAGCTTTGAAGCTTTTACCAAGCTTCAGCTCCGACCTTCGGATCTCCAGCCCTCTCGACCTTTCTCCGGAGTAGGTCCGGGGGCCATTACCCCACTCGGAGCTATAACTCTCCCCGTTACCTTCGGGACACGGGAGAAGTATCGCACCGAGAAGTTGGTCTTCGACGTCGCTCAAATCAACTTACCATTCAACGCCATCTTGGGTGGACCTGCCCTATACAAATTTTTGGCAGCTGCTCATTATGGATACCTGGTATTGAAGATGCCAACACCAGTAGGCGTTCTCCGGATCCGCGGAGATCGCACCGCCGGAGTAACTACTCTGGAGGAGCTCCATGCACTCACCACGGCGCAAGAGGATGACTCCAGACAGGAGCAAGCTCCGAAACCCCCGAGCATTCGTCAACGAGGCTCAACCTCTGCACCCCGTGTGCAGCCAAGCGGCGACACCGACATTCCCGTCAAAGTCGTCCAAATTGGTTCCGATGCCGCTCAAACCACCCGTATATCGGGAGGGCTGAACGACAAATAGGAACTCGCGCTCATCACTTTCCTCCGGGCTAATGTTGACGTATTTGCCTGGCAACCGTCACAAATGCCTGCGATCCCCAGGGAAGTGATTGAGCACAATCTGAAGATTTACCCCGATGCTCGGCCTGTGCATCAGAAGCCTCGGAAGCAATCCGTAGAGCGGCAAAACTTCATCCGACAAGAAGTGAAGAAGTTGCTCGAAGCCGGATTCATCCGAGAAGTCTTCCATCCAAAATGGCTGGCGAACCCAGTCGTTGTGCCCAAGGCCGGCGGGAAGCTTCGGATGTGCATCGACTACACCACGCTGAATAAGGCATGTCCAAAAGATCCATTCCCACTACCTAGAATAGATCAGATAGTGGATTCCACCTCCGGGTGTGAGTTACTGTGTTTCGTAGACGCATATTTTGGGTATCATCAAATCAGGATGTCTAGGGAGGATGAAGAGCATACTTCATTCATCACAGTAGATGGATTGTATTGTTACACAGCCATGCCATTTGGTCTCAAGAATGCAGCTTCAACTTTTGTACGAGCTATGTACAAAACTTTTGAAGAACTCATCAGAGACATAGTGGAAGTGTACGTCGATGACATCGTGGTCAAGGCCAAGAACAAGGAGTCCCTCTTGGACACCTTGCAGGCTATCTTCGACAAGCTGCGGGCCACCCTCACGAAGCTAAACCCAGACAAGTGTGTCTTCGGGGTTAGCTCCGGAAAACTTCTTGGTTTCCTGGTAAGTCACCGGGGCATAGAGGCTAATCCGGCGAAGATAAAAGCCATTGAAGACATGCGGCCACCAACCCGCATCAAAGACGTCCAAAAGTTAACTGGGTGTCTAGCAGCCCTCAGCCGGTTCATATCAAGACTGGCGGAACGGGCACTTCCCTTCTTCAAGTTGTTGAGGAAGTCCGGACCATTCCAATGGTCCGAAGAAGCAGAGAAGGCATTCCAGGAGCTGAAACAGTTCCTCACCACCCTACCAATTCTGGTAGCTCCAAATCCTGGTGAGCCTTTGTTGCTTTACATTTCAGCTACTGACAAAGTTGTTAGTATGGTTCTGGTTGCGGAGAGACCAGAACTACCCCATACTCAGGAATCCAGACCCCTTCAGGAGGGTCCGGAGGTCCCTGAAAGTGAGTCTGGGTCCCAGCTCCCAGACTCAAATCCACAAGAAGTCACTTCAGAAGACCCAGACCCCTCGGAGAGAGTCCAGGTCATTTCTGAAGAAGCTCCGGGTTCCTCCAGCCAGAACCCGGAAGTCCCCAAAGAGAATCTGGACTCCTCCAACAGGGTCCGGATCAATAGAGAGGAAGCTCCGGACCCCACCGGGAGGGTCTGGACCATTCAACGCCAGTATACTTCATCAGTGAAGTATTACATGATGCCAAGACTCGATACCTAGAGGTGCATAAGCTGATTTATGCAGTTCTTATTGCCTCCAGGAAGCTCCGACACTACTTCCAAGCTCATAAAATCTCGGTGGTGACCTCCTATCCACTTCGAGCGATCTTGCATAATCCCAATTCAACTGGGAATATTGCAAAGTGGGCAGCGGAATTGGCTGAGTTCGATCTCGAATTCATTTCAAGACAAGCAATCAAGAGTCAAGCGTTGGCAGATTTCATGGCGGAATGGACTCCCTCTCCATCAAACCCTGGGGGCCCCAGCGAGCAGAAGACGGAGCATCAAGTTCCAACCTTCACCGAGCCTCACTGGACCATTTACTTCGATGGATCCATGCAGAAGCACGGGGCCGGAGCTGGAATCCTTCTCCTTGCACCGACTGGGGAGAAGGTAAAATACATGGTACACCTTGACTTCAAGGCAACCAACAACATGGCGGAGTATGAAGCACTCATCTACGGACTAAAGGTGGCACTGTCATACGGTGTCAAGCAACTGCTGGTCAAAGGAGATTCACAGCTCATCATCAAGCAGGTGAATGGTGAATGCTCCTGCAATAATCTCCAGCTAGCTGCTTACCTCCTTGAAGTCCAGAGGCTTCAGAAGGACTTTGAAGTCCTAGTCCTCCACCATGTTCAGCATGCCCACAACGCTGAAGCTGACGAACTCTCAACTAAAGCGTCAACCGGAGCTCCGGCTCCTGACGGAATCTTTGTCCGGAGGTTGTCAAAACCCACAGTTCAGCCTGCCGAACTGAACGAAGGGGGCGAGATCAGCATCCCGAAGCTGACGGTCCCGATGGCTCTGTTACCATGGCAGCCATCAAGGGTCGTAGGTGCTGCCGGAAGCTCTGAGCAACCCAGCACGCAAGACTCAAATACTCAAGTCAGTTCCGATGCATGGATCTTGGAGATCCGGAACTACTTGAAAGACAACATCCTTCCTGACGATGATGTATCCGCTGACCGGGTAGTCAGATTGGCTAAAAGATACACGCTGGTAGAAGGGGATCTCTACCGGCGCGGTGCCAACAGCATCCTAATGCGGTGCATCACAAGGGAAGAAGGTTGCGAGCTCCTCGCAGAAATCCATGGAGGCGAGTGTGGGAACCACGCATCTTCCCGCACGCTGGTCGGAAAAGTATTCCGGCATGGCTTCTACTGGCCTACAGCGCTCCAGGATGCCACTGATCTGGTGAAGAAATGCGAAGCATGCCAATTTCATGCAAAGCAAATTCATACACCTGCTCAGCCCTTACAAATGATACCTCCTACATGGTCCTTCGCTGTGTGGGGGATGGACATCTTGGGACCCTTCCCAAGAGCCGTCGGAGGTTACAAGTTCCTGTACGTCGCCATTGACAAGTTCACCAAGTGGCCGGAAGCAACTCCAGTTGTGACGATCAACAAGCAATCTGCTATCAACTTTCTGCAATCAATTGTAAGCAGATTCGGAGTCCCAAACAAGATCATCACTGATAATGGGACTCAATTCACAAGCTCCGCATTCCAAGGGTATTGTGAAGACCTCGGCATACAGGTTTGCTACGCTTCCGTAGCTCATCCCGCCAGCAATGGCCAAGCCGAGAGAGCAAATGCAGAAATCCTTAAAGGACTCAAAACGCGCACCTATGAGCGCTTGAAAAAGCATGGAGCCAATTGGATCGAAGAGCTTCCGCCCACTCTATGGGCCAACAGGACTTCTCCAAACCGGTCAACTGGAGTAACACCCTTCTTTCTGGTGTACGGAGCTGAAGCAATCCTTCCTCCGGAAATCACCTTGGGTTCGCTCCGGGTCCGGACCTTCGACGAAGCCGCGCAGGACCAGCTCCGGCGTGAAGACCTAGACCTCCTCGAGGAGGGAAGGTGCCAAGCAGCTGTTCGGAATGCCCGATATCGCCAAGCTCTACGGCGTTATCACCAGCGGCATGTACACAACCGACAGCTCGAGGAAGGTGATCTGGTGTTACGGAGAATACTATCCAGAGAAGGGTTAAACAAACTCTCCCCCGGCTGGGAGGGGCCCTTTCGAGTGATCAAAGTATCCCGTCCCGGAAGCGTTCGCTTGGCTACCGAGGATGGGACACCTCTCCCAAATCCTTGGAACATCGAGCACCTCCGTAAGTTCTACACTTAATTCCACGGAGGTGAGTCTTAAGTAACTTGAAATGTATGTTATAGAGTCATTGTACAGAGTCAGGTAGTTCCTCCGGGAGAGCAGCCGGACCTTTCCTGAAAGGTCTGCAAAGCTCATGCAGCACTTGTCACAGTCTCCGGACTAAAAGTGTGGCTAACTACCCTGGGTCAAACAAGAAACCAAGCACACTTAGCCTGGTTCCGTACCCTAAGAGTGTACTTGTTTCCCCTGTACCCCGGACCTATAATGAAAGACATCTTCATGTGAAATAGACTCCACGTGCATTCATTTTGTGCAGGCTCGACATTTTTATTTTTTTCTTTCTTGTCTATAACAGAGACGTGCAATTCTTAAGAAATTTTAGTTTGACCGGTTTATATACGATTTGAGTTGAATTGTCAGATCTTTTGGATTTAAATATCGTTTATGGTCAACTCGCCTGAAAGCCGCCAAGCCAATCTAGGGCCGGAGTGCGCTATCGACTTAGCCTAGTCAAGCACCCTAAGTACGCCACTCTACCTACACCCCGGCAGGCCAAAGTAAGGCGGGTCCATGGACAATTGGATCTAAGAGAAAAGACAACGCAACCAGTTGTATTTAAAATCGCGTTCAACTTAAAATTTTCTTGAGAATCGTAAGCCGCGACGAAATTATAGACAAGGAACGAATTTTACTATTTTTCTTGGCTTAAGTGTGCAGGAAAAATAAACTCTACGTTGATGGAGAAAAGCCGGAGCTAACCAAGCTCCGACTCCCCCAAGGGGGTCAACCGTCGGCGCTTAGTAAAAGATGGTGAGAAGACCCCGTAAATGGAGTCTGTTGCCAACAAACCAAGTGTTGGCAAAGGTCACTGCCGGAGCTACTAAACTCCGACACCTTGGAGGACTAACTATCGACGCTCTACGTGTTGATAGAGGTTATTGCCGGAGCTACTAAGCTCCAGCGATGGACAGTGCCGGAGCTTCTAAGCTCCGACAACTTCAGGGGACCTTCACTATCAAAGACTTCGGACCTAAATTCTACAAGTTCGAAGCAAATTCGTCTTCAACAAAATTCAATATCCTTTTGGTACATGTTCACAATCAAATTGTGTACATCTACCAGGGGGCCAAGTGAAGATAAAGATGTTGAAGACAAAAAATGAAATTCGCAAAAATTTGGGGATTTCATTCATCTGGAGACAGGAGATTACATCTGGAGACAAGGGATTACAAAATTGAGGAAGAAGAAGAGAAAATACAAGTGAGAGCTAAAGAGATGGTCCTAGACCCTATGGAAGAACTCGGCGACCTTCTGGGCGACCTCCGATACGCTGGCTCGGGTAGCTTCGCCTTCTCCTTCGACGGGGCCTTCAAGCACAGGGTCCAGAGGAAATTGAGGGTTCCGGCTGGTGTAGCACGTCAGCACATATTCTGTGACGTTCCTCGCCAGGGATTGCCCCTCGACCTCCAGTTGGTCCACGATGACGTCGCCCACCTTGGAGAGCTTGCTGCCTGCTGCGCTCAATGCCTGCAGCGCAAGGTCCGGCTCCGGCTCCGGATCATCCGGGCGCACGGGGCTGAAACCCATCGGCGTCAGCGCATCATTGGCCTTGCCCAGGAACTCCCAAATCTGCAGGGAGTCCGCCTTCCTCAGGCTCTTCACCTCTTCCAGGGATCTCTTGGCCGCCGTCAGTTCAGAATTCTCACGGGCGAGGCGCTCAACTTCTTTGGCGTTTTGCTGAATCTTTGCAGCAACCCGCCTCTCAAGTCTTCCGAGCTCCTCCTCCCGGAGGTGGATCTTTTTCCGACGATCGACCAGGTCCTTCTCCCTAGCCTCCACTTTCTTCTCCCGGGCAACAAGGGCACACTCGTATTCGTAGAGTTCCTGCCCTCGCACCCAGGTCTTCTCCTCTTCCTCGAGGCAGCGCTCTTCCAACTTAGTGCGCTCCTCGAGGCCCTTGTCAGCCAGAGCTACTTTCTCGGCGAGCTCCTCTTCCCTTCTCAGGACGTCATCCCGCAGCTCCAGGAGTTTTTGCTCTTCGTCCTCGAGCCGTCTCTCCCTCCCTTCAAGTGCCTCTCGGTGCTTGATGAGTGCGGCGTTGATGGCCTCAAGCTGCTCGAACCGAGCATTGGCCGCGTCGTTGGCAGCCTTGGCCTGATCGTGGAACTCCCGGGATTGAGCGTCGAGGGCATGGGTCATGCTCTCCCTCTCATCCAGCAGCTTGTCCCAGTACTCCAGGCGGATATTCTCCCGCTTGATCCACTCCTTGTCGTAGGCTAGCCTCGACTACGCCAGCTTAGTCTCGAAGTGGAGCCGATTACGCCACCGCCTAAGGGTTTGGCGCTCCTCTTCAAGAGCCTTGCTGTCGTGGAAGAAGGCTAGTTGGACCTGACGTAGACTGGAGCAGGCGTTGTCGATAGACATCGACAGCGGGATAGGCTCCGGACCTGCTGGGGTCTCCCCCGCTGGTTCCAGCGGGTCTTCACATACAAAAATTGGGTCCCACTCTACGAGAACGGAACCCTGAGCTTCCAAGGCGCTAGGGCCGTCCTCCGGGATGGCCTCAGTCGCCATCGAAGAAGGCCCCGCCGCCAAGTCTTCATTCGCCCCCTCAGGCAGGGGGCCGGCGACTTCGCTTAGGCACTCTGGCTCGGCCACAGGTACCATCGACGTCGTCGCCTCCGGAGCAGGAGCTACTACTGGCTCCGACCGTGGAACCTCTTTCGAGGGAGGCTCAAGCTCCCTCGTCTCTTCAACCGCCGGCTCTGTGACCGGCGCTCCAATAATAACCGGCTCAGCGACCGGTACTTCGGAGGTAACCGGCTCCACTACCGGAACTACCTCGACTTCCGGCTCGCATGCCGGAGATTCAGTCACCTCCGGTTCAATTGCCAGGGCTTCGACAAGTTCCGGCTCCGAGGCCGGGACTACTACTTCTTCCGGCTCTACAGCCGGAGCTTCCACTACTGCAGCACCAAGACCCGGAGCTTCAACCTCCGAGACAAGTGCCGCTGGCGTGTCTTCACTCCCGTGGTCCGGCGCTACCACGGGAAGTTCTGGGGCGAGTCGAGGTTCATGACCACAACAGCCGGCGCCAGAGCTGTCGCAGCCTCAGCCACCACCTGGGGCGGAACTGGGACAGGAGCAGATGCTCCCACGGCCTCAGAAATCGTGGCCGGGGGTGGAGCTTCACTCCCCTTCTTGGGGACGCTGCAGAGGACGGATAAAGAAAATTAACAAACAATCGCTACAAATAAAATGTTAGCCAAGGTAAAAATCAAAAATTACCTTGGAAGGCTTCCGCACCAGCTTGCGCGGAACCTTTTTCCCGGACGTTCCGGGCTGGCCATGGTCGGCGTAGGAGCTCCAGGAGGCCCCCCAGAACTTGTCGCAGCCACTGGCGTTTCCCGGGTCGAGGCTCTCCTCGATCGGGAGGAACCCCTGGACCTGGAGGCTCCCACCGCCCCAGGTGCCGGAGTCGTGCACCCGGAGCTAGCACCACCGGAGGGCTCCACCACGGGGACAGATGCGCTCCGGGAGGATCCCACTGCAGGAACAATCTCGTTCCGGGAGGACCCCACCACGGGGACAGTCGCCACGGCGGTAGAAGATCTTCCCCCCTGGGGAGAAGGAACCAAGGTGGAAGTAGCGGGCCTGACGGACCTTCCGTCGGCACGTCGTAGCTTCCTCTTCCGACTCTCCGGCTCCTCCGCCAGCTCCTTGCCCTTGCCGATGACCTCGACCCTCAGTTGTGGAGCAGGGACCGAGCCATCTTCGGGCACCCCGGGGATTGCCACCCGTGTGGTTGGTCTTCTCTCGACGACACCAAGGTCGTCAAGCGCGGGCATCGTCCGCCGGAGCTCTGTGCTGAACTCCACTTCCACGTTCAGAGGGAGAAGGCCAACGGCGGAGTCAAGTACTCTCCTTCGATGTCGATGCCGTGCTGGAATTTCTGGAGGTGGAACTCCAAGGTCTTCCCCACCATGTTGGACTTCAACCCGGTCTCAACCCGATCCTCGTCCATCACACTGTTGAGGGCCCAGGCGAGCTTCTCCCTCCTCTTCAGCGGCGCCCACCTGTTGGTCAGGAAGTTGCAGAACACCGCCTGGGGAGTCAATCCTCCCTCCACACATCGGCGGATCCTGGTCAGGACATGGTCGAAAGCTTCCGCCAGCACCGGAACTTCACTCCATATCGACGTGTCGATGCCGGGCAGACCGTCTGGCAGCTCCAACCGCTCATGCTCCTCCACCCTGACGACTATCCAATCTTTCTTCCAGTCATCCCACTTCCCGGAAGGGAACGACCGGAGGTACTTGAATGGGCACTTCTTGCACTTCACGAAGTAGTAGAAGCCAAGGTACTCATTGCTCCGGCCAGTGGTGTGAACGGTGAAGAAGGTCCGGAAGAGCTCCACGCAGGGGGGGATGCCCACCCACATCTCGCAGAAGTGGACAAATATAGACACGAGGAGAATGGAGTGAGGGCCAAGGTGGTATAGCTGCAGACCATAGAAGTCTAGCAGCATCAAGAAGAAAGAAGAAAATTGTGGGATCAGCCCCACCATGGCGTACGAAGAAAAGTACACCATCTCGCCAACGCGCTCCTTCTCAAAGGGGAGCTCTCCGCCGGCACGGACCAAGCGGCTGAAGAAGTCCGAGGACCACCCCATGAGGGCCCGGACCTTCTTCAAATCGTTGTCGGTCTTCAGGCGACTCTCGCGCAGACCCAACTCCATCGCGGCACAGCTAGGCAAGAGAAGAGGAGCAAAATACGAGTCGGGAGTTTGAGCGCCAGATCAGATGAGAGGCGTAAAGAACTCCCGACGGTGCGCACTTTCCTTCTTAAGTAAGCCCTCGCAATGCTTGGATGGAAACTGCAGGGGAGTCGAAGATACTACTCAAGAATTCAACCCAGCCGATGACAAGAGGGCCCGGGACCACCCTGACGATCAAGTCGAGGCTCTTACCCAGGCGAACGGTTGTCATCACCAGGCGGGAAACCCAAAGGCGGCAGCCTGACAGGGCGCGCGGAACCGATACGGTTTTCGTATCGGGAACCGGCGACCTTCAATTGCATGAGATCCGCACGTCAAAGATCTCATCAGCCGCCTGAGGTGCGTCACGCGTCGAGATCTAACTATAAAACCCTGCCAACGGCACCTCTGAAGACCCTTGAAGACCCAGTTCAGGAGTCGCAAGGATGGACCCACCTCCGACGGAACGACTTCACCCCAGTGACCTTCCTCGGAGGTAGGTCCAGGGGGCCACTGTCGGTACCCTAAAAACCGTACACCCCCTGAGGTTACAAAGATCTCGGAGGAAGGCCATCTACTTGAATTGAAGACCCTCGGAGGCCCACTTGTCAGACATGACCGGACCTGCTTCTCCAACATGGTTAATCCCTAGGTCGCCACGTGTACTACCAAACCGGAGCTACCGCCCACAAGGGAGAAGCTCCGGACCAAGTACCGAAATGGCACCTCCGGAATTAACCCCTGACCGAGAGAAGCTCTGGACCTGACACGTGTCAGATAGCTCCGGAGCTACCTGCTTCCCACAGCAAGCTCCGGAGCTGCCACGTGTCCAAACGTCGGAGCTGGCAGCCTCTAACCTCCGGAAGACCTTGTAACGGCTCCGGATCTTCAAAGGAGAGCCAAGGACTTCAAGACCCGATTAAATGTCATTAATGCCATATTAATGACATTTAAACGGACAATCTTAACACCCGTAACGGCACTGTCGGAGCCCGTTACAGGATTATTAACAACAATTAATTGTGTATCAATACTAGTAACCGCCGGGGCCACATGTCTTGTAACGGTCTGTCCTTGTACTATAAAAGGACAGGCCGACGATACACACGAGGACACACGTAGACAGACGTGGAGATCATACGTGACAAACTAATACAACACCAACACACCCGTGGAGTAGGGTATTATGCTCAGGCGGCCCGAACCACGTAAATCCTAGTGTCTCCTGTGTTAAACCGCAATTCACCTTCTTGGGTCTCCGCGCGCCCACACCGAACCACAAACTCCTTCAACACTTTAGCAGTGTCAGGAGACCTGCCGACTCCAACAGTCGACAGGGGCTCGCCACTTTGACAAGGCACTTTGTGATCTGGGAGCAAGTGTTATTGTGATGCCCAAGGTTGTGTTCGACCAGCTGAACTTCACAGAGCTGACTCCAACACCAATGCAGCTACAACTTGCTAACTCTTCAGTCCATTATCCAACAGGTATTGCTGAAGACGTCGTGGTGAAGATCCGAAACTGCTTCATACCCGTGGATTTTGTGGTGCTTGACATGGACACTGAGAAAGATAGACCACTCATTATTGGGCGCCCATTCCTCAGCACTGCAAAAGCTCGCATAGATGTGGGAGCTGGAGAAATCCACTTCCATATCAATGGCAAGGAGGAAAAGTTTAACTTTCGGCCAAGATTAAAGCAATGCTCCATGATTCGAATCAAGTATGGGATGAATGATAAACACATCATAGAGGTCAGAGTCACACCTCCAAAGGTGGACTCACTCATTGCATTCATGAGAAGAATAATCTACGCGGAGAATCCGTCTCTTCGACCACGCCGATATCCAAAGGCGACGGAATCGTCTGGACCATCCCAAAGGCCTAAGTCCACCAAGCTGCCAAAGAAGGAATGGCGGAAGAAGCAAGACAAGCCGTCCGAGCCCATCCCTCCAGGCCCGGATGTAAAATGAAGACGGAGGAATGTCCATCTCATCGGACAGTGGTGAGACCTACGCCAATATGTTAAATTGGTAGTTATCCCACTTAATTTTTCTTTCTTTCTTTTTCCACCCCATTTGGATTTTTCCCATTGCATATTTGATTTTTTCTTGCAAGTTGATAATCTTATATTCTCAACTATCATTTTTCTTTCTTTCTTTTCAAAAGTAAATTTTTTTATTAGATTTGAAAAAAGGTTTTTATTTGAAAAACAATTTTTTCTGAGTTGCACATGTGGCATTTCACCAACGTGCTAACTTTATAGCCGTTGGAGAGCCATTTGCCGAAAGGGGAATCAGGGGGGCCACCTGTCAGGTCGGTCGAACCCCCTGGTCGGCCGAACGTGGAGTGGAGCCAATTTGGCTCCCCTTCCTGCAATGGCTACATTTTGAACCCTAAGTGACCGTTGGAAGGTGCACCCTATAAATTGTGGCCGTGTGGAGCACCTCTCTTCACACACCTCATCATTTTACACCTCCCCAAGTAACTCTCTAGCTCACCTTGTTTTTCTTGCTCTTCATTGCAACACTCTTGCTCAAATCCATTTCCAAAAATATTTTCCTTTGTTTGCATTTGCATTTTACACTCAAGCTTTCAAGAGGAGAAAATTCGTTGAGAGTTCTGTCTTCCCAGCATCACTTCTTTTTGAATTTTTCTCGCATTATTTTGTTCTTGCTTGTTGAACTCAAAAGGACATGAAGAGGTTGTTTGGAAAGAGGAAAGGGGCTGCAAGCTCAAACCATGGTGAAGGTTTTAGTGCACGCCTCTCTTCCATGGGTACAAGCCCAAGGAGGAGAAGTGTGTGTGAGGACACTCCCATGGAAGAGAGAAGCAACCCACACCAACTTCTTCATGACAACGACCTCGACATACGAATCGAAGTTGAAAATCAAGTACGTAGGCTTCTCCAAGATCGTGAGTTCCGCCACACCAAGACTTACGATCCACATTTGATCTCCAAAATAGGTATTGATAAGATCATTCATATTATTATTGCACTTACAAACATGAAACAATGTTTATTTATTTGGGATCCTGGCTCAAGTGAATGTGCACACTTATTTGATGGAAAAGATCAAGATGGCGCACTATGTCGTCCACCACCTTGGCCTCCTCTATTCATGCATACAAGAAGATTTGATGGCGTTGCACATTTGGACCAACATATGAGAGGAGATGAACTTGAGCCGAGGACGACTCCAATTCAAGAAGGGGAGTATGATGAGGACATAACTTCTATGGATACAAACAACACTCCATTGAATATACAAGATGCAATCAATAGAGTTCATAAACAACAATTAATTTCAGAGGTGAACTCATTCTTATATGTTTCCTTATATGTTTTTGAGCATAGATTGCTACCTAATGATTTAATTATGATTAGGATCCATGGAGAGGTTCAAGGAACACTTGGAGGAAGTATTAGGGACGTGGAAGACCATAGAATTCGTTCAAAGAAGATGAAAACCGAACCAAACTCCAAATCGTATCCAACTCGGAGTCCAGGAACAGTACGCACTAAAACGGACGCCCAGGATGCATAAGAACTCCGTTTTGGACGTTCTACATATGCACGGAAAGGAAATAGGATAACCTTTCCAATGGCGCCGGTCCCATGTCAAAATTCCTTCAGAGTCGACAGGAATCGTCGAAACAAAATCAAGTACAGAATCTGTCAGGGTGCTGCGCCACCGTATTGGGCCATTGTGCCTTGTATCAAGTTTAAGTCCATTATTTTCGTGTGTTAGGGTTAGGTCACGACCCCAAACTCCCTTGGACGTCCTCCCACCTATATATACTCCATAGTAGCCTCCATGAACAATTGGGTTTTCCTTAGATCAATAATATCGCCGTTCTACGGTTTGTGAAACCCCAACTTCGCGATTTCAGATCGTGTCTTCTACGTTCTTGCTTGTGTTCTCGGTTGCACTTGCAGGAATTAGCCTTCTTGGCGAGGTCAATCGTGTGCAGCACGGTTGATAACCAACGGAGCGGTGGTGTAGTGATTGCAGGGGTTGTTCGTGTTCTACTCGAGAGCCTCGGATCATCAACGTCGAGATCTCCACATCAATCGACTTATCCATTACCTTTAGGAGGATCGGGCCTAAACCTTCTCATCAAGTATTGACTCTGAATTTCTTTCCATTGGCTTGCAATTTGATTTGATGACTTTGCTCACATAGAAGAGAAAGGTTGACGCCTCCTCACTATCCAATTCCTTTGCACACTAAGAATAGGATTTGATGGTATTTCCTTTAGATTATTTCAAAAAGAATATAACATCCTATGAAAAGAATTAGGTAGCATCCTAGGCATCCATAAATGGTGTTTGCTAGATTTAGACAATTTGCCTAAGTTTAACAAACAAAGTTTTTGGCATGAGCTAACTAGTGAGGTCACATGTAGGTCTCTTAGGAATAGCCACATGCAAAACCCTACCTTACGCTTCATGCATAGATGGGTGGCTATGACTATGTTCCCTAGGGGAGATGTTAGGGTTGTGCGAGATGATGAATTGAAATTTTTTTTTCCATGACTAAAAACATAAAAGTTGCTCCAGTCAAAGCCATGATGACACAATAGTTAGATTACATTTCAAAATAAGGACCAATTGAATGCACTTCATTGATTACTCATATTGCTGATAGGGTAGGAGCACTTAAATACTCTTCATTTGAATATATTGAAGTTGAAAGAGAATTAATTGATGAAGACTATTTAGTGCAAGGACATACCCTTAAGCATGATCAAGATGGGTCCTTGATATTTTTCTATCCCGGCTTTGTCAATGAAATTCGGTTACCTAACCCGGATTTCCATTTGTACAAATGCCGGAGGGTAACCATTGATCTTCTTCCCCTTGAGGAAGAAAGAAGAAGTAATGTCTCTGTCAGGGTAACAAGGAATCGTGCGAGGGCTGCAGCCACAGGCATGCCACCGATAATCTCTCCGGTCAATGAATACCAAGAGGAAGAAGACCTCACGGGTATTGCGCCCGGATGGACTCAACCTCCGACGTATGAGACTGGGGGATCGTCTTGGCAAGAATGGCAAAGGGATCCACCCTTATCCTCTTGAAGCTCTAGCAGCTTGCCCCCAACATCCATGAGAGGATGTCGTTCCTTTTCGGCTAGAAGTCATCATGACTATAGCCAAGGAATGACGGACCTCACTAGATGTATGGGAGAACTTGAAGTGAGAACGGGTGACATCTACAGCACACTCCAGGAGCATGTTCAAGGTACCCAGGATTGGCAACAACACATGGATGCTCAATTCACTTACTTCAACACGGCACTACAACAACAACGAGCTGATCTTGCAGCGTACTTCCGTCATCAAGGGTTCAACCCTTATCACGGAGGTAGTTGAAGAACAAGCTTGTGGGAGGACCCCCACTTGAGGTAACATGTATCACATTCCTTGCAAATTTATTTTCCATCCATCCATCATCCACCTTGCATCTAAAAAAAATAGGTTAGATTTGCTTTCATCAAATAAAGATGTGTGGTAAAGAATGATTTAAAACTCATATAGATGAAATGATGAATAGTTGCTCTGTTTTATTTTCCTAATTCTCTAGTTTACAACTTGCTACTCTTCGAATATTCATTGGTTTGAAATACTTTTACCTTAATTTGGAAGTTGTGGGTAGCAGAAGCTTGATCTAATTCTAGGTTGTTGCAAGACTAGAATTGGTAATAGGTCTGCTAGTCCAAGCTTGAAAGTAAAACTTATATTTCCGGAGAAATTCTAAAAAGATTTAAGTTTCCCTCAATTGATTGGAAATACCTACCAAAGCCATATGATGTTCTTACATAGACAAAACCTTATGCATATGCTATTTGCTTTCACATTGAGCCTAGTCAAACTAGTATAGACCTATGTGAGGAATCATTCAACTCTTTTTGAATTCAAGACTTCACTTGCACATGCTATACTTCTACACTAGAAGTAAGCAAAACGTCCATCATATCCACCATACCACAATAAAAAGAGAAACTCCATGTTATTCATGTTTAGCACTCTCTTCAAAATTCATTGCAAAGAAAGGGAGTAGAAGACATGGCTATAAAAAAACAAAAAAAGAGAAAGAGGCATGCTTATATCATAAGCATGAGAAAAAAAAGGAAAGTAGCCATGTCTCATCCCTGCAAAAGAAAGAGAGAATATACCAAAAAGGAGTTATCTCAAGTATCCACATCCACTTCCACTCCATCACACATGCACTAGTCTTGAATCAAAAGATTTTGATTTGAATTCTCCTAAGGCTTACTCTTTTGACTTAGCAATATATGTGATGCAAATATGCCTACTTACTTTCCTTACCAAGCACCACATACAAGCCATACTCAATGAGTAGGAATAGTAGAGGCACAATGCTTTGGTGAGGAAATATTTCCACTATTCACAAAGGAGTGACTGAGAGAATCAAATTGAGGTACTTAATATCTAAATTGAATTCTCCGAGATTTAAGTGGAACTTGATTTCTAGGCTATGTTTGCTCCAATTGCTATTCTACCTTTCAACTACTCATGAATATGAAAAAGCATAAGCCCCATGATAACTTAAGAAAGGTAGAGTATCATAGCCAATTTATGCAATACTAGGTAGAGTATCTTGTTGTGCATTAGATACTTTTGAAAATAAGATATTGTAGCAACTCCTGATCATCAACATAAAGTCTTGACTTTGCTCCGGATGAGCAAAGGATAAGCTTGGGGGAGTTTGTTGACGGCTGTTATATACCAATTTCATCCGTCAATTTAACTCAATTATGTGAAGGATTTGTCATTTCTTGCGCACATCACCTTTCTATCTAACCCAATTCCACTTGGACTTGGATAAATATGTGTATGCAGCATTTTATGCAGGAAATGAGGAAATGTAGAGGGACCAATCCTATAAAATATCATCGCAGCAAATCAGGCGATGACATGTGGCATCCCATGGATCAAATGGCCCACAAACAAAAGTATCCGAGGAGATCCAACGGTGTATCACCCATATACATCAATGGGACCCACCTAAGAGCCACCTGGAGAAAGCACACGAGAATTGGTGCAATGACCAGGTCGGCCTAACTAGGGGGGTCGGCCGACCTGGTCTCTGCACAAAACTCGGTCAGCCTCCATGTGTTGGCTCCTCCTGGCTTCCTGGAGTCAATGGTGACTGATTTGCGCGCTTTTGGTGGCAGGAACCGACCTCAACACTAGTATAAATAGGACCCCCTACCTCTCACTTCAACACACACCACTTGAGCTTCATCTCTATTGTATACACTATCATCCATAGTCTTAGAGGAGTTAGGTTGTAGAGAGGAGAGTCTCTAGTCCCAAGTCCAAATTGGGAAAGGAGTAAGGAGTCTCTCTCTTCCCAATCCTACATTGGGAAAGGTATGGCTCATGTATTCTTTCTTGTATTTGTGACTTTATGCATAATAAAGATAGTATCTTTAGTCTCTACTTATACATATACTTGGGCAAAGCGTTTCTTGTTTGATTGTGGAGTCCATGTATGTGGAAGGTATAGCTTCTATGACTATTTCATCATGAACATATCTCATTATCATCGAACCTATAGACCCCCACTAGAGTCTAGTTAATTATAACATATCTAGGTTAGTATGGATAATTATGTTGTGTATCAATATTGGTTCAATGATGATTCAATTCATTGCCTTAGGATGGATTGTGCCTAGGCTCTTAAGGTAATTACTTAATATGCTAGCATGGTGCTAGGATAGCTAAGTAGCATTGGATGTCTCATAGACCCACGGATTGAAGAGGTAGGCAGTAGGTGGTGACAGCCCTATCTGTCCTTTGTAATCCTCCGCGTTCGGCTAAGCCACAGGCTCTTGGCGGGAGTCGCCCTAGTATTGCTAGGAGTAAGCCCGTGCCCGATGTGTTTAATCACATAGCATAAGTATTCACTATTGATCTAGCTTATAGATAATTAGTTTAGACTATGTATATGTACAATAGAGCACAGTAGGAGTACCTCCATAACTCTCAACCTTAACTAACCTCTAGGATCCTTTTATCCCCCTTAGACTTGAAAGCTTTTGTGTGTGTCACACTACCTCCAATATTATTTTATCGATCCTTACTAGATTCTTACCTAGACCTTTCTACCCTTTCCACTTGATGATTGCTATATCTCTACCCCGCCTTACTTTGGGATCAAATAAATGACACCCTTGGGAATACTCTTAAGCGGAAATGCTACAATGATATCTCTGTGCGCTTGCGGAATTCACTCTGTGATCCAATAGAACCATTAACAAGCATTTCTAACACACTAGTTGGAGATGTTT